>JAIFGZ020000265.1:2400000-3000000 GCA_019925245.2 Oryza australiensis | reverse complement strand
GTCAATTTGCCCGAGTCATCTCAGAACAAATAATTCAATCAGCCCTCATGGGTGGAAAGCACTCGGTAAGCTCATGCTTATCCGGGTGGATCTGCCCGAGTTATTTCGGAACAAGTATTTCAATCGTCCCTCATGGGAAAACGAGTTTTTTTATCGTATGAAAAATATGACCAAGTTATTAAATAGCTCTTGCCATAATACTGGTCTTAATCTATAAAGATCTTTACCAAGGTGAAAAAATAGCATTGACATAATCACTTAATCAAATGCTAAAAAACCAAACAGCCCTTGTCATCAAGGCAGCTATAAAAAGCTTAATTGTTGGTCACCTTCCAAGTTGCATCGTGCCAGCTTCTCATGAAGCCAAGCAAACCGCGGTATGAAAGGATTTCCAAAGGTATAGGGCATTCGGACACGCGCATATTGCCAAAGCAAATCTGCTTAAGCTCATCCGCTTAAGTCCCTAAGGACACGCGTCGGGTCACACCTTAACCGGGCCGCAGATTCTCTCATGGGCTCGGCCCAATCACGAGAAAACTTAGCGCAACCCTCAAATCTTTCTATAAAGCCTCGAGGTCGTCCCCGCCTCTTCGTCTTCCAAAAATTCCTCTTTTTGCAGCCTTGTTCACCGGTTCCCTGCGAAGAACCCTAGACTCGCGCGCACCTGACCTATCCATCCAGGAGCTCGCTTCTTGCCACAAACCGCTTCCGCAGCCAATCTCCCAAGATCCCTTGTCAAAATCCCCATTCTTTCCGAGCGAGATCCACTTCCCATCCAAACCACACTCATGGCGGAGGAAAAGAGAATCCCCTTTGACCAATGGGCCACATCGGATGTGAGGGAATCCACCCTCAAGGAGATGGTGAAGCACGGAGTGCTTCCTCCTAAGGAGATCGTGTGGGCCCGACGGCGGGTGAGGATTTTCCATCCCCGAACATCGGTGAGCTTGTTGTATTCACCTCTTTTTTCTATTGCGGGTTCAGTCTTCCCACCTCCGAGTTCTTCCGGGGGCTTTTAGATTATTACGGCCTTCAACTCTACCATCTGAACCTCAACTCCATGCTTCACATCGCTCTTTTCATTCATATATGTGAAGCATTCCTTGGCATCCTCCCCCACTTCCAACTCTTCTGCCGCATGTTTTACCTCAAACCGCATCCGAATAAGGACCACCCATGCGTCGTTGGCGGGGCGGGTTTCCAACTCCGCGGATCTCTCCGCAAGGAGTACTTTTCTCTTCCCTTAAAATCGTCCAATAAGGGATGGCACGCGGGCTGGTTCTACATCAGCAATCTTGAACCCAGCCTGCCAACCTTTGTCGGGCTTCCCCCTGTACCCAAGCAAACTTGGAGCACTGTTCCAGTGGCTCAAGATTGGGACGAGGCCAACAAACTGCTTGCAAAGATCCTGGCAATGAAGCAGAAGGGTCTTCGCGGCGAGCAGATCACTCGACACTTCATCCGGTGCTGACTGGCTCCAATTAAAGAGCGGTCGAAGCCGGCCTTCGAGTACGAAGACGGGAAGGACCCCAATCGGGAAGATCAAGATCCACTCAGTTACGAGATCCTGAAGATTCGGATGTACAAGATCTTCTCGACTGGAATTGCAGTCGAGCGCGCTCTCATTCTGCCGGTTCTTCCCTTTAACATCCATCGGCCTACTCCTCTGGTAAGCCGACTGATTGCTTCATAATGTCTTGCAACCTTGATGTCACGCCTCTTAATACTGTGAGAGTTTCTCTTGCATGAAAATGCTTCTGTCGTCTCAAAACCGTACAAGATGCCTCACGATGATGTGCCGCATCGCCCTGCCAAGAAGCCAACTGGCGGCATAAAGATTCAAAGCGACCTAGTCGGGAAGAGGGTGGCCCCGAGTGAGGACGCCAACAAGCGGGCGAGCAAAGGAGGCTCATCATTGACGACTCGGATGATGACGTCCCGGCTCCTCCAGTCGAGACTCCTCCTCCAAGGCCATCGCCGAAGGCGGCGCCGAAGATCCGCCGATCGTCCAGGTATGCTTTATGACTAAAGTCCGAACTTTTTTCGTTGAAAACTTTCTTTGTCTTCATCCCAGCTGTATTCGTTATTGCAGGAGGCCCCAGGACATAGATCCTGCCGGGAAGAGTGAGGGGCCGACTCCCGCTGCTGCTCCCGAGGCACCCAAGCCTACGGAGCCAAGGCCTCGGAGCCCGCTTCCGAACGAGAGTACTCCGGGCAAAAAACCTTCTCCTCCAAAGAATGATACCCCAAGGAAGGCTGCCCCCGACCGCCGCCGGGACGTCCGGCGGAAGCCGGTCGGCAATGGAAACCTCGGGTTGCGGCTCGGTTAGCCCGGCCGAGGATCGATCGGTGAAAAGCCGAGAGGAAGGAGGCCAGGGAGCTGTTCCACCCAAGACCGCACCACGAAGCCAGGTAAGTCTTGAATCAGAGTCTTGTCTTTGCTCTTTAGTTTGAATCTTTTGTGTCTTCATCGGTTCTTCCCATCTGCCAGCCACAGTGGAGGAAATCCCCAGGTTACAGTCTTCTAAAACCTGGGTTCCCCCGATCAAGATCGAGTGGCGGGACTCGGAAGGCCAGAAGCAGGGCATCGTCTTGGACAGGCAAGCCGAAAGCGAAGAAAGGGATGCCCTCGTCAACAGCCTGAATGAGGCGACTCGGCTACTCAATGTAAGCCCAGATCTTCTCTTTGTCTTGTACCATCATCTTTCTTCAGTCGATCAATCCTTGGATTTTGCGTGCAGAAGGAATATTACCGCTCCATGGCTAAGTCGGAGGTGCTGGAGAAGCTGGTCCCGCACTTAAACTCCCTGGAGGATATCCAGATGAAGCTGAAGACTACTCGGGAGGAGGCCGTGTCGAGGGAGGCAGCCCTAAGGAGGGAAATCGCGGAGCTTCGGGAGGAGAACCTCGACCTCCGAGGATCAGTCGGGAGTAAGCTCATCTCTCCGAGTTTCTTTATGATTCTCATGTTGATCCCGGTTCTTGACGATCTTCTTTGCTTGTAGAAAATTCGTCGGAGGTCCACTCGCTCCAGTCCGGTGGAGGCGATCGGCCTCGACAAGGCCGAACGGAGGCCGAATTTGAAGGTAAGCTTCTTGAAGTAACATCCTTGGCGCCGCTTTATTTCCGAGTGCTTTGCATGCTCGAGATTCTTTTGGCGGCTTACAAGGTTAAGACCCGAAGCTTAATACGATGTCTTGCTCGAGCGGGTCAAACGAGCCGGAGAGGTCCGGGAAGAGGTCGCCAATGCGGCTGCGCCAATCTTGGTGTCCTTGTTTCACCAAGGGTCGGGGCGGTTCGCTAGAGCCATTAGAGATTTTTGACAAGCTGCGGAGGGCCCCGACCAATATCGCGAACATCACCGAAGCCGCCAACATGGGGGCTGGTCTGGCTCTTGCACAGACCAAGTCTCTCTCCCCAGTGGATATCAACTCGGTCGGAGAGGGCTTTGCGACGGGACCACGGATGAGCGAGGCCTTGGACATGCGAGTGAAGCGCAGAGTCGGCGAAGAAGATTTCCGTCAATGTAGTGAATAACTTCCGGATTTGATTTGTCTTGTGAACATTGGCTTGTAAATATCGTATGATCGTGATGCTCGACACGAGACTTGTGATATATTTAGTTTATTTATGTTAATGCCTTGATCCGAGTTTTTGTGTGAAATTTCTTAAGTAATTTTCATCATTGTCACCAAGCCTAGGCTCGATTAGGTCATCGAGAAAACTCTCGTCCTTAGACACCGAACTCGAATCGAGGAACATTAAACAATGATAAACCAAATCATGCACAGAGGTTGATGAGGAAAACTTATGCTTTATTGACATATGTACAGCCCCCGACTGCTAACTCAAGAAGTCATCTTGCTTGAGGTTGGCAGTCAAGGAAAACATGAAACTTTAGTCAAATTTAAGCATAAAATCATCGAAGATGCTCAATGTTCCAGGAGTTCTCCACCATAGATCTGTCTTCACGCTTTAGTCGGTATGCACCGGGCTGAGTCACCTCAGCGATTATGTATGGTCCTTCCCATAAGGGGGATAACTTGTGACGGTCTTTGGTGGTTTGAATCTTGCGTTGAACCAGGTCGCCAACGATGAAAGCTCGTGCTCGAATGTTGCGACTGTGGTATCGTCTGAGCCCTTGAAGATATTTGGCCGACTGGATGAGGGCTGCCTCACGGGCCTCTTCCAGTCGGGTGAGGTCGTCCACTCGGTCGGGGTCGTAGCGTTCATCGTTGAAGCTGCGGACTCGGAGGGATTCATACTCCATCTTGTTTGGCAACATGGCTTCGTGCCGTAGACCAAAAAGAAGGGAGTTTGGCGTAGCCCGACCGGGTGTGGTCCGCAGAGACCATAGGACCGAGGGAAGCTCTTGGACCCACTTGCTGCGTAAGGGTTTAGACGATCGAACACGCGAGCCTTGATGCCTTGAAGGACCATGCCGTTGGCCCGTTCGACTTGTCCATTGCTTTTGGGATGGGCAACGTGCATAGCAAATCTTGATTCCGAAGTCTTCGCAGAATTCCTTGAAGATGCCTCCCGTGAATTGAGTCCCGTTGTCGGTTATGATTACTTTGGGACGCCGAAGCGGTGCACGATGTTGAGGAAGAAATCCCGTGCCTTGTCGGCGTAATTGTGGCGACCGGCTTGGCTTCAATCCACTTGGAGAACTTGTCGATTGCGACGAAGAGGTGTGTAAATCCTCCGGAGCTTTCTTGAAAGGGCCAACCATGTCCAAGCCCCATACGTGAACGGCCGGGATAGTGGGATTGTCGTAGCTCTGGGTCGGGACATGGCTACTCGGGCAAAAATTGGCAGCCTTCACGGGTTCGTACGACTTTGTCCGCGTCGGAGACCGCGGTAAGCCGAAGAAACCTTGTCGTAAGCTTTGCCCACCGGAGCGTGCTTGCCGCGTGGCTTCCGCATATGCCCGAGTGGATGTCTTGGAGTAGCCCTCCCCTTCCTCGGGTGTGATGCATCTCATTAGGATTCGGAGGGGCTTCTCTTGTATAAGTCGGAGTCAACCATGACATATGCTTGGCAACGACGTCGGACACGCTCGCCTCATCCCGGTCTTCCCGGCTCTTCTTGAGTTAAGAATTTGATGAGTGGCGTCCTCCGTCGGCATCGATCATGGCGACTTCGTTTGCGGCTTGTTCGTTGGAAGTTGTCTTTGCCGTGATGGTTGGCTCATAGAGGTGCTCGACAAAAACATCTGTTGGGGCAGCTTCGCCCTTGGACCCAACCGTGCCGACTCATCATCGCTTTCGTTGTTGTGTCTCAAGACATGTGAGAGTTCGAGCCCGTCAAACTTGTCTTCAAGTTTGCGGACCTCTTGTCGGTAGGCCTCCATGGTGTCGTTTAGACAGGACCGATCCTTCATTACTTGGTTGACGACCACTGGGAGTCGCCTTTCACGATGAGCCGACGTATCCCGAGTGAAACGCGAGGCGCGATCCGTGTAGCGAGGCTTCGTACTCGGCAACGTTGTGTGAGGCGGAGAAGTGGAGGTGAAGGACGTATCTTAGCCTTTCCCCAGTCGGGGAAATCAGCACAACTCCTGCTCCCAAGCCGGTGATCCTCTTGGATCCGTCGAAGTGCATGGTCCAGTGTTGGAGGTCTTCCCGAGGTATGTTCTCATGTTGCTCAGTCCACTCGGCCAGGAAATCCGCCAAGGCTTGTGACTTTATGGACGTCCTCGCCTTAAAAGTCAAGTCCAATGGCATCAGCTCTAAGGCCCACTTAGCGATGCGCCCAGTCGCCTCCCAGTTGTGGATGACATCGCCGAGTGGAAAGGAAGTGACAACGGTGACCGAGTGACCCTGAAAATAGTGTGCCAATTTCCTCGTGGTTATCAGGACACTATAGAGCAATTTTTGTACCTGAGGGTAGCGAATTTTGGCTCCTGCCAACACTTCGCTAACAAAGTAGATCAGCCTCTGAATCTTCTGAGCCCGTCCTTCTTCTTCGCGCTCAACCACGAGGACCGTACTAACCACTTGGTGAGTGGTTGAAACGTACAGCAGCAGAGGTTCCTGGGGCTGAGGCGAGGCCAGGACAGGCGGCGTTGTAAGGAACTCTTTGAAATTTTCAAAGGCCTTGTTGGCTTCCGCGGTCCACTGGAAGTCGTCTGTCTTCTTTAACAATCTGAAGAAGGGCATGCCTCGTTCGCCGAGTCAAGAGATGAAGCGGCTTAGCGCCGCCATGCAGCCGGTGAGCTTCTGGACGCCCTTCTGGTTACTCGGGGGCTTCATGCTCAAGATGGCGTTGATCTTCTCTGGATTGGCTTCAATGCCGCGATGTGACACCATGAAGCCGAGCAGTTTGCCTGATGGAACGCCGAAGGTGCACTTCTCCTGGTTTAACTTCATTCTGAAGGCCTGGATATTTGCAAAGGTTTCCTCTAGGTCAGCGATCAGGTCTTCTTTCTACTTGGTCTTGATAACGACGTTGTCGACATAAGCTTCTACATTCTTGCCGATCTGTGTCTGGAAACATCTCTGGATCATGCGTTGGTATGTGGCGCCAGCGTTCTTCAGGCCGAAAGGCATGGTGATGTAGCAGTAGGCCCCAAACGGTGTGATGAACAATGTCTTCGGGTAGTCGGATTCTTTCAAACTGATCTGGTGATAGCCCGAGTAACAATCCACGAAACTCAGGAGTTGGCAGCCGGCTGTTGAGTCTACGACTTGGTCGATGCGAGGCAGCCCGAATGGATCTTTGGGATAGGCTTTGTTGAGGTCGGTATAGTCAACGCACATGCGCCATTGCCCCGTCTTCTTGCGGGCCAGGACTGGGTTGGCTAACCAGTCGGGATGAAGGACTTCCTTGATGAAGTCGGCAGCCAAGAGCTTTGCGAGCTCTTCCTTGATAGCGTCTTTTCGGTCTGCGCGAATCTGCGTAATCGTTGTTTTATCGGTTTGGCGTCATCTTTGACGTGCAAAGAGTGCTCGATCACCTCCCTAGGAATTTCGGGCATATCGGATGGTTTCCAAGCAAAAACATCTTTATTATTTTGGAGGAAGGTGACGAGCGCGCTTTCCTATTTGGGATCTAGTTCGCGCCGAGATTACGGCGGTTTTTGAGGGATCCGACGGATCAAGGGAGATCTTCTTGGTCTTGGCGTCGTCGGATCCTGATTTGGCTATCTTCTTCGCGGGGACTTCGCCCTCTGCCGAAGTTGATGCAGCCAATCGGACTTCTTGTTGGCCGCGCAATCTCTCGCGAGATTGGGCCATGTCGCAGCTCTCCTTATCGTAGGTGAAGGCTTGCTTCACATCGCTGCGAAGAGTGATAACGCCGTTGGGACCCGGCATCTTCATGCAGAGGTAGGTGTAATGTGGGATCGCCATGAATTTGGCAAGCGCAGGCCTTCCGATGATGGCATGGTATGCTGTTTCGAAGTCGGTCACCTCAAAAGTGACGTTCTCCGTTCGGAAGTTCTCTCGAGCCCCGAAGGTGACAGGGAGGAAGATGTGCCCGAGTGGGGTGGATGATAGCCCCGGGATGACTCCGTGGAAGAGGGCTGAGCTTGCCTTCAATTCGGCCCTCGGGATCTGCATCTCGTCTATGATCTTGGCGAACAGGATGTTGAGGGCGCTGCCCCCATCGATGAGGACGCGCTTGAGCCTGATGTTGCGGACCACGGGATCCAGGACGAGTGGATAGCGCCCCGGGTGAACCACTCGGTCAGGGTGATCTGAGCGGTCAAAAGTGATGGCCACTTCCAACCATCGCAGGTACTGAGGGACTTCAGGTTGAGCCGTGTTGACCTCTCGGTCGGTTAGCTTCTGTTTCCTCTTGGATTCATAGGCTAGCGGCCCTCCGAAGATGTGATTGAGTTCTCCTATAGGGTCTTGGAAAGGTTCAGCATTCTCAGCCGCGTTGTTTTTCTTGGCGCCCGATGGACCAGCCTCATCAATCGGCTTCTTGTTGAGCTGCGCCGCGTACTGCTCGGCGAACTGTTTGTAGATGAAGCAGTCCTTTGCCACGTACTTATGATTGGGATGATGAGTGCATTGGGCGTTCATGATGGCGTCGTAGGCGGTGACTCGGGGGCGGTGTTGTGTGTTGGAGGTTGCAGCCACTAGGTCCTCAGATCGGCGCTTGCGATCTTTTTGGCCCTGGTTGTTGCTGTTGCTGTTATCCTTCTTAGGATTTCGGCTTCCTCCCGCCTGCTTGTCTTCCCTCCTGTCGAGCCGGTCTTGACGGGCGGCCTTGATGGCGTCGTTGGATTTGGCATAGGAATTCGCCGTCTCGAACATCTGTTTCACCGTCTTTGGTGGCTTGCGCCCGAACTTCCCGATTAACAGCTCATCACGGACTCCCTTCTGGAAGGCGGCGATGATGATGTCATTGGTGATGTTGGGGATCTTGTTGCGCTTCTCGGAGAAACGACGGATGTAATCCTTCAGAGGCTCGTCCGGCTTCTGGATGACGTTGTATAGATCGAAGTGTGTGCGGGGCCTCTCGAAGGTACCACGGAAGTTGGCAATAAAGTGGTCCTCGGCTCGCTCCACGAGCCGATTGAGCCTCTTGGCAGCTCGTGAGCCGTTCTCGGCGAGTTAGCGAGGGCCACTGCGGCGATAGTTGGCCATAGCCTTGTTGTCGCCGCTCGTCGCGCGGATGGCGAGAGTATATACGGTGAGCCATGACTCGGGGTCGGTCTTACCGTCATATCTTTCTATTCTGTGGGCTTGAATCCACTCGGCCGGTGCACTCGGCGAAGCTCCCGAGTGAAGGCCGGCACTCCGTCGTCGCCGCTATCGGGTGATCCCTCCGATCTTCCCGGGTGCGTTGGTCTCGCTCCTGGTAGCGGCGATCGAGGACTTCCCGCAGATCACTCGGCGGGGTCTTTGGTTGGCTGGTTGGGTAGCTGGAGCTGTTGTTGCGGCGGACGCGGTGGTGGACGGGTGGACGTCCGTGTCGTTTGTCGCGGGAGTCGGTTGTTTGCTCCTGGTACTTCTGTGTGGACTCGTGGCGTGGGCCTCTTGGCCTTGTCGTCGACCGATCTAGCTTGGGCCTCTTATAGTCTCCTAACCTTAGAGGCGGGAGTCGGCTTTTGTCGGGCGTTTTAGCCACGGACTTAGTTGGCCTTCGTGTCGAGGTGGTGGGATGGCCGTTGGCTGTGGCCGCGACGATGGTCTTGATCTTGTCAAGTATTGGAGTGACGTCAGCGGGTGCCGTCTCCATGACGGTGCCCAGGAGTGTGAGCGCGGCAACAGCGTTCTGCTGTGGCGTCTGGAAGATGTTGGCGTTGCGGACCCGCGTTTGAAGAATGGCCTCCTGAGCGGATCGTCCGGCTGCGCGTAGATCTTGCTTTCTTTTGTCGCCTCTTCCTGCGTTTCTTCTCCTCTTCGGCCATCTTGCGCTCTGCTCAATCTTGGCTCGCTCTTCCTCGGCAAGCCTCGTAGCCATGGCTGAGTCGGACTCGTCCGGCTCAGCCATGAGGACATCGAAGCACTTCGGCTCGTAGTCCTTGCGGCAGTCGGAGTCGTCGGCTTTGTCTGAGGGGATACCGTAGAGGTCGTCAAAGCCGGCGGAGCGAGGTATTCATTGAGCTCCGAAGATGAGCATGAGCCGAATGACGGGAGGATGACGGCGACCTCCCTTGATCTGGGTAGCCGGGTGCGGATCGTTCCGGTCCGAGTCGAGCTTGGGGATGCGGGCTCCTCCGAGTGGGTCAACCTCGACTCGGGGGAGAGGAGTTTGCCGTAGATCTCGGCGGCGTTTGGTAACCCAAACGGCACCGAGAGGTCTTCGTCCGAGTAGATCGTCTCCGTCGGGAGACGAGAAGATCGGTGCAGATTTCGCGGTGTTCGGCAATCCGAACGGTGCCGAGTGAAGTCCTTCGTTGGAGCGAGCAGATTGCATCTTGATCTTGAAGATGTCGTCGAAGACCCTGGCGCTATTGGGGAGCCCGAACGGCACCGAGTGGGTCTTTCCTTCCGACTGGTTTGAATCCGAGTCGAAGGAGGAGTCGTCGAAGAAGTTGGCGGCGAAGTCGCCAAATCCTGAAGGAGATCCCATCACGCTTGTCGGCGAGATTGTTGAAGAAGTCTCGACGCGCGGTCCCCTACCTGGCGCGCCAACTGTCGAAACTTGGTTTCGGCAATGTAATTTCTGGGGTCGCAGTCAAGATCGCCAAGCACAATGGGTTAGAAGGAAAAGAGGATTTAGACAGGTTCAGGCCCTCTCGTGAGGTAATACCCTACTCCTGTTTCAGTGGATTCGATCCGCCGAGTGTTTTTATTGATCTTGTGATCTAAGGCTGAAAGCTAAAAGCTGATCTCCTATCGGAATATCCCTCAAGGGACACCCCTTACCCCCTTATATAGTCTTGGGAGACGGGTTTACAGATTGGAAACCATATCTTACTCTAAGTCGGTTTCCTCAATCATACCAAACCGTGACTATGGGCCGTTGCCTTATCTCTATCGGCAACGTAACACCCAAGTCATGTTTGGTTTACAGATATGGCAGGCGCAACCTATCCCTACCTCCAGTCGGATAAGCTTGCCATGTAGATACCCGATTGCCATAATCTCCACATCTCTCCTCAAATTAAAGGTACCATCATGTTCTACATGTCTAAATCTTTCATTCCCCTAACTTGGCCGAACCAAATAGCTATCGGAAGTCACAACCAGTGAGGCCGCCACAATCTCCTCTGCTCCGGCCGCCACCATGCACGGTGCCAGCCTAACCCGATGCATTCCCGGCCAAACCAATGTGTTAGCTAGCTTCAGCATACACCGTAGAAGCTCCCACACCCATTGTTTTGGCCATACCGTTGCTGAGAGGCCACCTTGACGAGCTCCGCCGCCGCCACCGACACCTCACCGGCGCCAGCTTGTCTCACCATCTCCTCGGTCCAGCCGAGCCCTAAAATGGAACCCTCGTGGATTGTAGATGGAGGAAAGTCCCTTAGCCCCCGAAGTCCGGCCGCCCTCGCCACCGCGCGCCCACGCTCTTTACCGGCGGCCGTGAGAAAGAAACACAGGAAGAAAAGAAACGGTGGAAGGGAGAGAGAGAGAAAAGAAAAAAAGAAAAAATAAATAAAGAAAAGAAAAGAAAAGAAAGAGAGAAGGAGAAAAAGGAGAAAGAAAATAAAGAAAAAGAAGATTAGAAAATTTAGGAATAATTTTTAGAAAATTAGTTTATTCCCTAAGTTGACCAATAGATCCTTTTATTCCTTTCAAAATTTCATTTTATAATTTCTCCTATTTCTTTTCCTTTTTAAAAATATTTTAAATATTTCTTTTAACTCTTTTTATTTTATTAAGCCCAAATTTTAAATTTTAGGATTTGACAAATAACTCTAGAAAAATAGTTTGACTCTTTTGACTTCTTTCAAATTTTAATTTTATAACTTTAAATCCCTTCCATTTTTCTCAAACATATTTATTTTATTTGAAATATTTCCTTCAACTCTATTTATTCTTATTCAAGCTCAAATTTCAAATTTCAAAATCTAAACAAATAATCTCTCTATTTAAAACTTTAAAAACTATCTATTTTTCTCTTTAAAATATTTTAAATACTCTTTGTATCTTTTCTTTATTTTATTCAAACCTAAATTTTAAGTTCTAGGATCTAACAAATAACTTTCCCTTTAAAACCTCAAAAATCATCTTTTAAACTCTTTTTGAAATTCTATATTTATCTGGTGTTCATTTGGAGTCATTCGTTTGATTTATTTCATCAAATATTGATAGATCGCGACCTCGAGTTCGTAAAGAAACTAAGCTCGACAATATCGTCAACGCCAAACGCCCTTGCTGTTATTCAAGGAAAATAGGAATTTGAGACCATTGGTCCTGAAGGCAAGTCAAACTATCCTTGATCATTTATAGAGTCTAAAATAATAAGTTACCATGCTTTAAATAGGATACTTAGTTAGAAATGTTTTGTGGGATGGGTTAGCTAAGTTAGATGGTCATAATCTATCATTTGATGTACGTTCTTTAGATTATATATGTTAATATTTCATGTGAATATAAGGACTTCTTTAGTTTATATAAGTTATTATTTTATGCTTTAAAAATATCCTATCATTTTATGTATAGAAAAGGAGAAGCTTAGTATTTCACGTGATTAGATATATTCTCTTTCTTCTTATACAACATTCTGATAGCCTACATTAAGTATAAAGTCATGAGAATAATAAAATGAGCATTATCATATGCATTAATATTTCATGCAATGGTCATATGAAATTATATTATTATTTCATTCAGTAGAATGGAAAATGATCCATTATTTCATGTGATAGGTAAATGAAATCCCTATCAATTCATATGACCTAAATGATTTTGGCTATATGCCAGAAAATATAAAATCTCTTGTGCCAGAATAAGGACATAGTTTCGCCCATCCGATGGACCGGTTATACCGGCATAGCATTTATATATTTCTCTTCGATCTCCCTGGGGACTCAGAAGATTTATTTATATGCATAACAACATTGGAGATTTGTAGTTTTGGTAAAGTCTCATTGGTGGACAGCTATGTAAACAGCGGATAACAACGCCAATACTAACCAGATCGGTACCGTCTGTTAAGATAGAGTCACAGGTTCCACCAAGTCGGGGCAAGTGTGTGACGAACAGCTGTTAAATAGGAGATGGATCCACCAATTACTGGTTAGAATTGGTGCTCTTATTAAGATAGCCCTCATGTCTCGCTCACACATCAGAAAAAGTTAGAACTATATAAATAAAATGCTATGTTACCCTTTAGTCTGGCTAACTAAGGTTAATCCCTGGGTAAAGCTGGGCAAACACTGCAGAGTTGATTGTATTCGAATATGTCGTACTCTCGGTTAATAGAGCTATGTCTATGTGTAAATCCAGTTTAATGGCATAAGCAACTTTTCTAAAATGCCATTTTAAAATTTGAACATTCATATGTAAGTAATAGTAGGAAAGGGGTAGAACCTATGATTATATTAAGGCTAGGCTTATATTATTTCTTTTAGGATATCATGCTATCTATTTATATATAGTATAGAATCATGTTAGAGCTAGGCTTATATTGTTTCTTTTAAGATATCTTGCATATTTATTCATTTATATAGTTTAAGTTCAGTTTGGCTTGTTGAGTACCATTGGTACTCATCCTTGCATACAACATTTTCAGGAAATCCCGAAACCAAGGAAAGACACGAAATCTAGGTCGACTCTACACTTGGGCTATCCCTGTAGAAGTGTTATATATTTTGTGTTGTATAATTGGTAATTTTACATTATTAGTTTGTAATATTAAACGAAGTTCTTGTATCTGTACTATCTCACGCATAATCGGATTCTTGGAAGGTTATATGATATTGTGGGAGTTGACATCCCCGGAGGAGACCCCACAACAATAAATGATATTATGATATTATTATAAATTATAATTTTATTAAATATGTTTATGTATATACTTGCAATGCTAAATAAAATTTTGTTTCATTTTATAACTCGATTTTGCAGGTTTTGATTTAACACTTGAAATATGTGAATAATGGATGTGTATATGAATGGACGTGTGAATGTTAGATATATGTAAATATATGTGAATACTGTATGTGAATGTCAGATGTGATTTCTGAATATATGAATGAGGATGCTAGTAAAGGGAATATATATATATATATATATATATTTCTCTCATTTTTACAGCGGGCATGGCTAGCAAAGGCCTAAGGCTAACCAAAAAACAGAATATATTTTTTTGAGAAAAACTCATCGGTGACGAGCTTTAACTTAAACCCGACGGAGATGACATCATCCGTGATGGGCTTAAGTGAAAGCCCGATTTAGTTGTTAGTTATCCGTGACAGGCTTAAGTTAAAGCCCGATTGAGTTGTTAGTCATCCATGACGAACATTAATTGTGATCCGTTTGAGATTATATCATCGGTGATGGACCCTTGTTTGACTGGTCTTTTGGGTCAAACTTATCGGTGACAGGCATTAGTTTAGGCCCGATAAAGATAATTTAAAGCGATGACGGATTTTTGTCCGATAAAGATGACTTCTCATATCAGTGACTTTTGTATCGTGACCATTGAGATAAGGGTGACCGTTACAGTGTGTGCTAAGCAAAACCGGGTATCAATGAAAGTTAATTAACGGGTTCAGTAGTCCGTTATAAACGATTCAAATGGTGTTGTTTTGTACCTTTCCATTTTATACTCATGCATGCAGATATTTCCATCCCAACTATGAATTTTGAAAATGATTTAGCCGTTGAATCTATTTTCATATATTTGGTTTGATTTATTCTGTATTTTCATATATTTGGTTTGATTTATTCTGTGTATTCATGTTTCTGCGTATATAAGCTCGATGCAGATGAGTTTCCACGATCTGCATATGCTCTACCCACTGTGCACGCCCTGCCGTCGTCCGCAAGATATATTGGTCCGGCACCGTCACGCCGTCGTGTCACCATCGCCGGCATGTGAAATATCAGTAAGCTAGGGAGAATTCCCTTTAGTTGTCGTCGCCGTGCGCAGGGATGGACTTCGGCGTGCCAGCTCGATCTCCTGCGCGCCGTAGTCGCCGTGCGCAGAGGTCGAAAGCTTCCGGCTTGCCTGCCATTCAACCGGACGTCCCCGCGCGGCCTCGGCATGTACAACATGCGTGAAGACCAGGAATCAACTTGCATGTACAGCAGGCAACTGGGCATCCATTCATATGTATTCCTGCCGCCGCCGTTGCGGTGCATAGCAGAGGTCGACTGCTTGACTGCTTCTGTTCTACCTGCCATCAAATCGTCATCCATGCTAGGGCACAGCACGTGAGAAGATGGATGGTGCCAGCGATTGTGCACAGAGCAAGCACCAGTTGCACGCATGCGCTTGGAGCTTTTTTTTTTCAAATACAAAAAAAAACTACACGTTAATATATTAGAAAAAAATAGAGTTTGCCGAGGGATAAAGGAAAAGACTGTTAAAGAAAAAAAAAGTACTAAACAAAAAAACCCCTCCTATAGTGAGGTTGAGGCGGAAGAACCCTGCTATACTCCCAACAGGCCCAAAAAAACAGCGACGTCAACAAATGACAAGAGAGTTGAAACCCTTGCGAAGATGCTCTAGCAGGTAGGTCGGTCAGGCCAGCCAGGAGGAGACAAAACATTGTGCCAAATTTGGCAAGCGAACACATAGTCGAGAAGGATATGGTTCGCCATTTCTAGTTCTTGGGCATAAAAGGGACAAGCCGAGTGGTTGTCAATACCACGCTTTTATAGAAGGTCGGTCGTCCAGCAGAGCTGCTGGAACATAAGCCAAAGAAAAAGCTTTCATTTAGCAGGGTCTTTAGCATGCCATAGCAGATTAGCGCAAACAAAGAAGTGCTGGCTGAGGAAGAAAGCCTGGTAGGCCGAGCGAGCCGATTAACGCTGATCGCTCGTCCAACGCCACACAATACGGTCCTCCGTGCTCGGAGAGAGCTGGATAGGAAGCACCGTATCTCAGATCATCAGGAATTGGAAGATGACAGGGACCATGAGAGCGCCGCGGATGTCTCTCACCCAAGAGTTGTCAGCGAGGACAAAAGCGATCGTGCGTGATGCCCGGAGACGTGGGGGCACAACAAAGAGTAGGTATGGCGCCAAGGAGGCCACCGAGCGACCCTCAATCCACTGGTCTGTCCAGAAAAGAGCTGACACGCCGTCACCTGGCATGAAGAAGGTGGACGCCACAAACATGTCGAAGACGCACCGCTTGAAGGGGGCCTTCAGGTTAGCCCAATAGGGATGGCTTGAGCACTGAAGCCAGAGCCAGTGAAGACATAAAGCGAAGCCCGTTGTTCTCAAGTCTGCAATACCTAGACCGCCGACAGCTCTGAGGCGACAAACATTCGTACAAGACACGAGGCATGGCCCCGATCGAGTCATTAGTTCGTACTCATCCACAGGAAAGCGCGATTGTTAACACCTAAATTTGATAATTGAATCCTAAGTCCTGGCAAGGGTGAAACAGAATCGGATCGGCTGGTTTGACGGAGAAACAGAGGCCGCATCGGTTGAGAAGCGATCGGCTGCGAAGCCAGTCGGCTAAGGTTGAATGGGACAAGAGCGGCCGATAGCCGATTCTAGCTTCAGAGAACATAAAACCGTTTCTGGTGCAGATGTTTGAAGATAAATAGAAGATTCAGTTATCAGATTGCGCGTTAAAAGATATTGCCATCTATGGATAGAATCATGTAACGACAATTTTATCTGTAAATTAGGAGTTTGTTTAAACTGTTATCATCATATTTTAAATAGTAGTTCAGATAGAGTCCAGGGTCTATACAGATAATGTTATCTTGGGTATAAATAGGACCCGAGATCCCCTATAATACATACAATTCAATCAATCAAACAACCTTCGGCGCATCGCCAAACCTTTTCTTCAGACGAGCAATTGATTTGTCTATGGCCTGCATCGTTTCGATCCCCAAATCCAGGTGAATGCTTGTCATTAGTGGTATGTTCTGCTGATTCTAGTGCTTCCACCGTAATGACACATTAGATTCAAGAGTTTATGCTGCGCTATTTACCATATATCGCATATAAACTGAATCAATGTTTAGATCTATCCTGTCATCGGCCAGTTCTATCTAGAACCCGCAACCGGTAAGGCTAGATCTAAAGGTTGGACTAGTTTATGTGCGGTATCTACCGTTTTGAGAGATATAAATCAGCTGCAACAGATCAGGTTGTTCTTTTTATACTTATTGCTGCATCAACGTTGAACTATTAAGTTGTTTTTAGAACTTCCAATGATTTGTTCGGTTTATATGTTTAGAGACAGTGCTGTTAGTGATATGCCCTAGAGGCAACATGGAGATGATGGATATCACGTCAATGTTTATGTATTTATGAATAAAGTGTTATTCAGTTCCATGAAATAGACATCTTGTATTGATCAATAAGTACGTGACTTATTTATGAGACTCTATATGTATGAATCTATTTCTAAATGATCCCTGATCATATGTCATATTGTTGGAACAAATATGATTCTAAGATCGGCATGTTTATTGATTGATGATCATGTCTCATAGATCATGGGTATGGAGATACCAAATCAATAAACATGGATATATGTGTTGGAGAACACATTGTTGGATAGACCCACCATGAGACACTACAGGAATTAATGTGCCATTAGTTGGTCTCGGTAGTGTTGGTACAAAGTCCTTAGACCCGAGATTACCATGGATTCCAACATGTGTAGTAGCCTACTTTGGGACTACCAAACACTATTCCGTAATCGGGTAGTTATAAAGGTAGTTTTCGGGTTTGTTATGAAACATGGAGTGGGATGTGAGTGATCAAGATGGAATTTGCCCCTCCTTTGGAGAGATATCTCGGGCCCCTCGAGGTAATGGATTATGGAAATGCATGGCCATGCTAAAGTTGATTGAGGAGTCAATCAACAGATATAATCCAATACGGTTCGAGTGAATGGTTAAGCTATTGAAGGGATGGCACACATCTTGCCTATAGCTTAACCGGTATCGTGAGGCAAAGGGATTTGTGTACACATTACAGGTTCAGAGCCGATATTATTCTTGTATACTATGGTGTCAATATGTGCTGCTAGGCGCCGCTGTGACGTGTCGGTGAGTTAGACTCGAGCCGACGATCGGCTAAGTTAGACTATAGTCGAAACCGAGTATACCGAACCTACGTGGTCGCACGCTTAAGGGGATAAGAACAGGCATTCGAGTTGGACTCGGATACGGCTCGATCGGATAGGGATCCGATCGGATAGAGTCCTATGGGCTTACGACGTGTGGGCGGCCAACTCTATGAGATACGGATGAGATCCGATTCAAAGTAGAGTCCTAATCGGCCACTAGTCCTACTCGGCCAACTCTATATAAAGGAGGGAGGGGTGGAGAGCGTGACACGTCAATTGCATCGCGTGCAACGAAGTCACCGAGATCAATCTCCACGGAAACCCTCCCCACTTTCGAGCCAAACCCTAGCCTTGCATCGCGTGCTAGCACACGGGTGTTCGGCGTTCTGTCCCCGGACGTGTGGATACCGGTAGAGGCGCTGCTACGTTGCACGCTGTTCATCGGCTGTGGGTGAATCGGCTGCGGTCGAGCGCATCGGAGCGAGGAGCGAGAACACAGTCGGACGACTCGGATCGGCTACGGCATCTGCGAATCGGCTGATTGGTGAATCGGCTGTCCCCAGGAATCGGCTGTCATCGGCTACACTGTTCCGGATCGGATTGCCCTGATTGGCTATTCCGCTGCACTCTACTTCAATCGGTAACGATCTATCGGCCCTTACTTGCAAGTGTTCCTGGTTTGCGCGGTAAAAAGTTTTGTTTTCGGCTAGCGTAGCCTCCGCGTAACCCTTCAAGTGCCGGGGTTTCAGCTGGCCTTATCTGCTCTAATATATTTCTTTTAGTATATTTATTATTAGATTTATGTTAGAACTGCCTCTTATATTAAGATCCCATTCTTGTCGGACATCATAAGCCGAAATCGGCCTGCTATCAACAGCCGACAGCTGATTTCCCAGGCTAAGCATATCTGGCTCAAGAATGATATCTTTTCATAAGAATCATCGAAGTACTAGCCGATCCATAGTTAGCTTTCCAGTATCGGCTAGGTTATCAATACATATATTTATTATCCTTTAATGTATTTGGGTTAAGAGGCTGATGCTATCTTGGTATAGCCGATCCATTCTAGTCGCTTGGCCTAAATATATTTTAGGATAGCATATATATGCTCATGGATTTCCTCAGCTGATCCAGTGGGGATCTAACCTAACACTTAATGCATATGTCTTTGTTTTTCTTGTTGGTTAACAGATCAAACCAAGCGGCATGCCCCGTCATGCACAAGCGAGAAGGACTCTGCACCGGAGCTAAGCGGATCTCCCGTGCTAGCGCGTGAGAGAAATTTCTCGTCAACACGCTTCTTGGCACGCCTGGTGGGTCTTTCTCTATCGGCTCGGCTAGGACGCATCGACTCAGCCGGCAAGATGGTCAACTCCAAGAGCCCCAATGTTTCCCAGGACAACATCGTGCCTATGAAGATGGAGCAGTTATCGGCTGAGCAGCAAGCCGATTACAAGAAGATGGTGGAAGAGCTCCAGGCCAACTACTTGCAATCATTCACCCAGACCAGATCCAGGGCTGTACATCAAAAGTACAAGTTCAGCATGGATGAACTCAAGGCATCCTTCTCTAGTGGATCAAAAGGCAAACAGAAGGTGGAGGAGCCGATTCAGGAACAAGACGATTTGGCCTTGCATATTTTGCAAGATCGAATTGATTCGGCCGTTCACCATGCGCTGGTCAACCAAAGTAGCATCCTGATCAACACTCTCAACAACATGATCGCTACCGTGGTCGACGCCAAGATAGCCGACCAGATGCAATGGGGGCCGACATACTTCACAGACGGTCAGTTTCCTGGTTACATGACATTGGTCACCCAGAATCGGCCGATCCCACCGCTAACACAACCAGGCCGCCAGGAGGGGTCCTCGGCCAGCCAAATCCAACTGAATCGACTACAAGGCCAGTGATTACCATGCTGAACCAACAACAACCGCTGTCCCAGGATCAAATTGCTAACATGTTCAACGACAATCGGCAGTCAGAGCCGATTGCCCAGATTGACCTGGACAGACGGTACAACGCCGGTGGCCGACAGCTGTTCCCGGGACCAACGCCACCACCCGCGCATCGGCCGCCTCCCGCTGATCATCCACTCCATTACCAATATCAAGGAGGCCGTCAAGATCATCACTACAGGCCTCAGACACCACCACCGCTGTATCGGCAAGCACCTGCGCCATATAACCCATATGAGCCGATACAGCAGGACAACCGGACTTGGGCTAATCTGATTGCAGATGTCATGCGCGATCAGTTCGGCCTCAAGCCAAAGGACTCAAGGAACATGTATCGATATCCTTATCCAGAACATTTCGAGCGGATCCTGTTGCCCAACCGATACAAGATCCCAGATATTTCAAAGTTCTCGGGGCAAGACAATGTATCAACATATGAGCATGTTAGCCGATTCTTGACGCAATGCGGCGAAGCATCGGCTACAGACGCCTTGAGAGTCCGGTTGTTCCCTCTGATTCTTTCTGGATCGGCTTTTACCTGGTTCTCCTCATTGTCTTACAACTCAATTCAGAGTTGGGCCGATCTCGAAAAGCAATTTCACAGCTACTTTTACTCCGGCAACCACGAAATGAAGTTGTCGGACCTCACCAGTATCAGGCAAAAGCACAACGAATCGGTTCAAGAATACATCCAACGCTTCAGAGAAATGAGGAACCGATGCTACAGCTTGGTACTATCGGACGTCCAGTTGGCCAATTTGGCCTTTCATGGCTTGGTCGCGCTGATCCGAGAGCGATTCTCTGCGCAGGACTTCGACAGCCTAGCCCACCTGGCGCAGAGGGTGACGGCCCACGAGCAGCGATTCCAAGACACCAGGAAGGCCGTCAAGAACATAACTCAGGTCGTCGTTGAATCAGACTACGATTCTAATGACGATTACGCAGAGGTGGCGGCAGCCGAGTGGACCAAGAACAAAAAAGCCATCGTCTGCCAATGGCTGCTGAAGGCGGCCAAAGAAGAAAGATATGGCTTTGACATCACTAAGGCCGACATAATTTTTGACCTGCTGCTCAAGGAGAAACAGATATAGCTCCCTGAAAACCACGTGATCCCGTCGGCCGAAGAACTAAAGAAGAAGAAATATTGCAAGTGGCAAAACTCCACATCCCATGCCACCAACGATTGCAAAGTCTTCAGGCAGCAAATCCAGTCGGCAATCGAGGCCGAAAAATTGAAGTTTGCCGATTCAAATCGGCCGATGAGGGTAGACAGCAACCCTTTCCCGGTCAACACAGTGCAAGCTAGCCCCAGGCAAGCCGATCGACAGAACAGAATGCGCACGGCTTAGTCAATGCATCAATCGGGGCCAGGACAGAAGGCGAGCTGACTGAACATCACGCCGCGCCAATCAACATGGTGCGCCCCGTCATCAGGTTGGCTGACCTACGACCGATCTATGAAGACAGCTGACACCGTCCTCAGCACCGGTCTTGGCGGGAAGAAGCTCGTAATGAACCACCTCGTTAGCGCAAGCCGGAAACCCAACCGTCGGTGCGAAGCGAGCCACAACAGTGCCGACCCACATTGGCATTGTGATTTTTTCAGGTACTGCTGGAAATCCGGCATGACGCTGCCGACACTAGACGACTGCCCAGTGTGCAACGATCGCCGTGACGACGAGCATAGGAGCTCATCGACTGTAAGCCCAACCCGGTTCGTCCCTAGAGCCGTGCGGCTAAATCAGAGGCGACGGTCCGTCCATAATCGACTCGGCCCGATCCATCAAGACTTCTTAGTCGATGAGGACAACAACGACAACAACCACGACGACGAAGAGGCCGACGATGAGGAGTCGGCCAATCCCCAATGGTGCCCGTCCGATCTTTTCACAAAGACGCAGAAGAGAAGAGTTCAACGACTCAAGCATGAAGGGAGAGAAGACGAAGTTCGGCAAATGATCCAAGAACAGCGTCGTCGGCTAGGTAAGATCAAAAGGCGATGGGTTCCCAAAGAGAAAACCACCACAACCGACGAGGAGCAAGCCCAGGAGAGCCCAGCCGATCAAGCCAGGAGGGCAGCCAAAGGGAAAGGCAAAGTTTCTGCATCGGTCAACATGGTGTTCATACTGCTAGCTGAATTCAGTGCTCCTGAAGCCGATGCAGACACCATCGAGGACGACTTAGTGAAACTAGACATCTCATCGGACCAAGCTATTTTCGACAAACCCGAGGGGTTCGAAAATTGGCACCTAAAGCCGTTGTACGTTAAAGGATTCATCAACGGCAAGCCGATGTCCAAGATGCTAGTTGATGGGGGGGCTGCAGTCAACCTCATGCCGTACGCAACATTCAGAAAACTAGGCAAAGGAGCCGAAGACCTGATAAAGACCAATATGGTGCTCAAAGACTTCGGCGGCAACCCATCCGAAACCAAGGGCGTTCTGAACATCGAACTGACCATCGGCAACAAGACCGTGCCCACAACATTCTTTGTCATCGATGGGAAGGGGTCTTACAGCCTGCTGCTCGAAAGGGACAGGATACACGCCAATTGTTACATTCCTTCTACAATGCATCAGAGCCTGATCCAATGGGACGGCGACAAGATTGAGATTGTACCACACACCGCGGCTTAGCGTCGTCGCTGCCGATTTGCCGCTTTGGGAAATCGAAGGCATCGATTGTTTGTCCTGGGGAAATCGCAAGCCGATTTTCTAAATGTGTCAAATTCCACAATACAGATTGGAGATGACGAGCCGCAGCTGCTGCTTTGAACAAGACATGGTGGAGGGCTCAAGCGTCTTCGGCATGGATACTACAGATGAAGACGATGGCAAGCTCGGGCAAGGTTTCACATCGGCCGACGAATTAGAAGAAATCGACATCGACTCTGGTGACAAGCCGAGGCCGACGTATGTTAGCAAAAATCTATCTCCTCATTGTAGATCCCAGCTTATTGATTTGTTAAAAGAATATAAAGATTGTTTTGCTTGGGAGTACTTCGAGATGCCCGGCCTTAGCCGATCAATAGTGGTCCATCAACTGTCGATTAAGGTAGGCTACCGGCCGTTCAAACAGCCTCCCAAGAGGTTTAAAGTCGATATGTATGATGCAATCAAAGCCGAAATCACTCGGCTATACGATGCGGGATTCATTCGGCCTTGCCGATACGCCGAGTGGGTCTTAAACATCGTCCCAGTGTTGAAGAAAAACGGTAAACTTAGGGTGTGCATCGATTTTAGAGATCTAAACAAGGCCACCCCTAAGGACGAATACATATATTTACTTTACTGTATTTGGGTTAAGCGGCTGATGTTGTCTCGGTATAGCCGATCCATTCTAGTCGCTTGGCCTATATATTTTAGGATAGCATATATATGCTCATGGATTCCCTCAGCCGATCCAGTGGGGATCTAACCTAACACTTAATGCATATGTCTTTGTTTTTCTTGTTGGTTAACAGATCAAACCAACTGGCACGCCCTGTACTGCAAAGGCAGCCGAGAAGGACCTGCACTGGAGCTAAGCAGATCTCTCAGGCCTGCACGTGAGAGAAATTTCTCGTCAACAGCGATGTTTCTTATCTATGGCCTTGACGACCCAGCTTGACAGACCGATCAACATGGACACATAGACCGAAATAGAAGAGAGCACGGACTGGACCAGCACAGAGCGACCAGCCAAAGTGGTCAGCCGACCCTTCTAGATTGGAAGCCGGTGAGATACTTTGTCCACTAGAGGTTGCAGGGCCATTTTTGGTAGTTTGCGGACTGACAGCGGGATACTGAGGTAGGTGCAAAGAAACTCAAAGACAGAGCAGGGGAAGGAACTCTGAACCAGCTTCAGTTTCTCGGCCGAACAACGAATCAGAGTGATCGAGCATTTGGCAAAATTGGTGTGTAGCCGAGAGGCAGAACCAAAGGCGGAGAGGATGCCTTGGATGAACTCCAGATCCTGCCGGAAGGGGGAGAGAAAGAGGACCAGATCATTGGCATAAAGAGAAGCACGATGTCGTAAAGCATGGTCATTGAGGGGAAGAAAACCGCCCGAGTCAGAGGCCTTGCAGATCATCGCATTGATCACATCCATGACCAGGAGGAAGAGCGTGGGGGATAGGGGATCGCCCTGCTGGAGCCTGTTGAATCAAATGAGTTTGATTTATATTTTATGTGATGAAACATTGGATTTGTGCTTTGATATTCTATGTGTGATATTTTGTGTGGCGGTTAGACCGGCCAGACACGCCGGTCAGACCGGTGTATGTGCACGGTCTGATAGGAGGTGTGTGTGCGGTCAGATCGGTCGAGTCCGACTCACAGTAGGTCAGACCGACTTCGGTTCGCGGTCGGACTCTGACTCATAGTCGGTCAGACCGGCACGGTCTGACCGGCAGACTTTTGTTTCGGTTTGATTTCTCGGTTTTGGATTGTTTCTTTACAGATTTGACTTCTAGATGGTTCCTATGCGTATGGTTATTGTTGTTATGCTAATGTGAGTCAAGTTTGGACAAACTTGTGCTCGGTATATCGTTTCTTTGTCGTATATGTGCAGGTATCGCTTGAGGCCTCGGAGAGTATTGCCGGTGTCGAATCGGAGTCGACTTGGGAGAAGTAGACGTCCAGCACGCGGGATACTAAAAGGCTAGAGGATAATGCATATGGAATATGAAGAATCTATATGGCATACGAGAGGGATCGTATGTGGAGTCGAATTTGGAAAGAAGTCCGAATTCGAGAAGTTTGATTGAGATATGAAAAGAGATGAGTTTGTAGCTGGCAAGAGACGGTTTCCTATATGGATTAGGAGTCCTACTTGGTGAAGAATTCGTGGACCTACTGCATGTATAAATAGAGAGGGAGGGTGTGTCTCCTACATATCGATTTTCAAGAGAGAAGTTTGAGAGAATAGCTAGGGTTTCGAGTTAGGTCGAGATTTTGGGGAGGAGTGCTGTTGTTGCACTTTGTAAACACTTTTAGATGCAATAAAATTGAAATAGTTTGATCTACTTCTTCGAGAGTTCATCTATTGGTGTTTTTTGGATCCCGACGGTCTGACCGTAGGTATACGTGTGGTCTGACCGACGGGTTGCAGCGGCGGTCCAACCGGAGGCTAATCAGCGGTCTGACCGGCCAGGAGGGGCGGTCTGACCGGCAGGTATACTGCAGTGTGATCGGCGGCGGCTTCAACAGGTTCGGTTTGCTTTGTTTTGTAGATCAGTTTCATCCGTGTCTTTAATTCTGCAAAAGATTTGGGTTTTTGGTTTTTCTTACCATTCACCCCCCTCTGGTAGGTTTGTTTGGTCTTGTTCGATCCTACAAATGGTATCAGAGCCTCGTTCTTGATTTGCTGAAAATTTTTCAAACAAACCTTATGTTTTCAATGGAACCAATTTTGACTATTGGAAGAAAAAGATAGAATCTTACATAATATCTCAAGGATATGACATTTGGCTAAAAGTTTCACAATCTTATGACATCCCTGATCGCATTGATACTCCTACTCTCAAATTGGACTTTGAAAATAATTGCAAAGCTCGGAATATTATTCTTAATACAATTTCTCGCTCTGACTTTGATCATGTTTCGCATCTTGCTACTACTAATGAGATTTGGAAAGCTTTAAATGATTTTCATACTCGGATCTTCAAACATTAAAGAGTTGCGAAAAGATATTTTCAAAAAGGAGTACATCAAATTTGAGATGACACACGGGAGTCATTGGATGACTATCTAGGCCGTTTTAACAAAATTTTGAGTAATCTTAGATCTGTTGATTCTTCTTATAATGATAATTATTCTCAGTCTGAGGTTGCTCGTCATTTTATGAATGGTCTTGATATGAAGGTTTGGGAAGTTAAGGTTACCTCAATTCAGGAATCTGTTGATATGAACACCTTGACTTTGGATGTTCTTTATACTAAATTGAAAACCTATGAGATGAACATTCTTTCTAAAAGGACTGATTCGAAATCTTCTGCTTTGGTGTCTACTTTTGCATCTTCTGATTCTACTTCACAGTGGATGTTTCCTTCATTCTCTGCCATGTCCAATGATCAACTGGAAGAAATCAGTGAGGATGACTTGGTATCGCTTGCTAATCGAATTTCTCGAGTTGTGAATAATATCAGGTCCAGGAGAAGAAGAGGACCAATCCGGTGTTTTGGCTTTGGACAACCAGGACACATTCGATCTCAGTGTCCCAAGGCTGGAAAAGGTACACTGGAGGAGGAAAAGCCTCAAGATGAATCCAAGGACGCGCAAAACAAAAGGCATGCGAAAAATATGAAGATGAATAAGTTTTACCAAAAGGCAATTGATGCAGCATATGAAGCGGTTCGAGAATCAAGTGATGTTGATTTTGAAAGTGATGAAGATGATGACAAGAAGAAGAACATTGCTGGGATTTGTTTCATGACAAGTAGCATTGATGAAGATTCTAAAGATGATAATGAGGTAACTCCTGCTCCTAGTGTTGAAATCTTCAAGATGTTATTGCTAGACTTGGTTACAAGATTTCTAAATTTAAAAAGAAGATTAATCAACATGAAGTAGTTATTGATTCTCTTAAAGCTTAAAATAATAGATTAAGACCTCTTGCTTCTGATAATGACGATTGCAAATCATGTGTAGTTTTATTTGCTGAGATTAATTCTATTAGAGAAGTCAATTTAACTACTTGCAAAAGGCTTGATGTTGAATCTAAGAAATCTAGGAAGCTTGAATCTTGTCTTGCTCTTAGCTTTGCCATGAACACTAGATTGACTGATGAATTGTTTTTAACAAAAAGAGCTTTAAAGAAATGTCAAATTGCCTTGTTTGCTAGCTCTATATTTAATGCAATTAGCTCTAAAGGTTGAAACAATCTAGTGCAAAACCTTGCTCAGCATGTCTTGCTAATGAGTTGAAATTAAAAGATGCCTTAGGTCGTGTTAAGCATATGAAAGAAACAGTTAAGAAAGACGAAGTGTTTTCTTGTCAAACTTGTATAAAACAGAATGGTCTTTTGGATGCTTGCAAAAATAATGCTACTTTGACTTAAGATATTTCTTACTTAAAAAGTTCTTTGCAACATTTTTCTGATGGTAAAAAGAATCTCAACATGATTTTGGATCAATCAAAGGTTAGCACAGACAACCGTGGTTTAGGTTTTGATCCCTATGTTCACTTTTCTAGGCATGCCGCTGTTGTTTTGAGTATAACTGAGAGAGGTGAAATTTTGACTAAACTAGATCCTAAACCCATTGTGTTTAAATCTGCTGGCATCATGACTTCTTTGAATGCATCATCGTCCAAAACCAATCCTGTGATTGCAATACCTCTTGTTGCTACTTTTGTTGCTAAATCATCTGTTTCTACTTGTGCTTCTAATCATCGTGAGAAATACACTTGTTCGTTTTGTAGAAAAGATAGACATTTGGTTGGATTTTGTTTTAGACTTGCTCAAAAACAGAAAAAGGAAAGAGAAATTGCTTTTGCGAAACGACGATGGCAAAAATCGGGTTTTGGTTCAAGGAGCACGGTCAGACCGACACTAACCAGTTGGTCAGACCGGCTAGCGGTCAGACCGCAGGTGAACCAGCGGTCAGACCAGCAGCTAGGCTCGGTCAGACCGCAGGTACAACGGCGGTCAGACCGGCCTCGGGGCAGTTTTGTGCATAATTCAAATCAGACTTTTATGAAGCGACAAGGTAAGGTTTCAGGTAACTCTGGTTCTGATTTTGTTTGTGCATATGTACCTACTGGTTCTACTAGTCGTGTGACTCAGTGTTGGATTCCTAAATTTCGTATTTCTAATCCCAACACAGAGGCCTCGTCATCTTCTCGTTTATAGGTATTTTTGATGGCATATTCCCCATGTTTGTGCAATGTGGAGACAACGATTGCTTTTCACGGTAACATCAAGGTAATTTTGGATTGACATAATTTTGTACTTCTCTCTTGATTATTAGCTTTTTATATGCTAGTGTTTGAGGTAGTATTTTTTTAGTACAAGTGGATATATGTCAATTTATGAGAACCTTGGTGATATAATTGGCAATTGGATGTCTTATTTAAAAATCTTTGATTTCTTCTTGATTTTTCTTTGGGAGAATTGGAGGTTAATTTGAGGGGGAGTTTATGTTTTTTCATGCATTCATGTTGAAAAGGGAGTTGTTGAATTGAAATTTGTGGATACGAAGTTGCAACTTGCAGATATTTTTACCAAATCGTTTGATTCTTCTCGCTTTGCTTTTCTTAAGGAAGAATTGGGTGTTATTCATCCTTTCAACATCAATTAAGGGGGAGAGATTTTGGCTCTTTGTTATATGCATATTTTTTTCTTCTTTTGCATTCATGTTTGTAATTCGTGCATGGTGTGATAAAAAACAAAAAAGGAGAAAAAGGAAAAGAAAATAAAAGGTGAAAGAGCTGTGTTTTATATCTTTAGTACATTCTAATACTTGCTAGCAATGCTTGTTAGATAATTTCGTTACTATATTAGCTTGTGTTCATTTTATTAGTTATATGAGCTTTTGATATTGCTTTTAAGTCATATGATACATGACACATAATTCTTTTACTTGAATTAATGAAATATGCAATATTGAAGCAAGTGCTTAGTTTGAATGATTAATGCTTTTATATATGCTTTATGAGTTGTTATTACTCATAGTAATCCTTTTGTTATAATCACCGCAAGAGTACATACATGCTTATTTATATGAGAGAAAAAAATGAATACCGAATCCTTGGAAACAGTCTTGACGACAATGACGTATTCGCGATGAGATAAAAAAGGGTGTTGAATCCTTGGAAACAGTCTTGACGACAAGGACGTACCCATAATAATTGAGAGAAAAGTAAAAAATAAAAGTTCAAAAATAAAGAGCTAAAAGTTCTCTTGGTTATTTTTGGACAAGGAATTTATTTGAGAAAGAGTATCAATGTCATAAGTATATATACTTGGGTTTTTCTTTCAATCTTTGCAGTTGTGAACATGTTGCATTTTAAATCGTTGAAATCATGAATCATTAATGTTGAATTGATCTTAGTTATAATATTTTAGGTTCATGTTTTTACTCTAGTGCATACTTGTTAATTGGCTAGTCACTTTTTCTACCTTGTTATTGCAAAACATGTACTTGAGTTACTTTTGATAAAATGCAAAGCTCTTTCCTACTTTCAATATATTGATGAACTCATTGTCAAAAGGGGGAGAACAGTGAAACAAAATTGTGCATCATTTTCATATTCAAAGAATTTTCTTGCATTAGAAATGCTTTTTGGGTTGCTTCACAAAACATCACAAATTGATTTTGTTGGGTTTGCCAATAGTTTTATCAAGAGGGAGATTGTTGAATCAAATGAGTTTGATTTATATTTTATGTGATGAAACATTAGATTTGTGCTTTGATATTCTATGTGTGATATTTTGTGTGGCGGTTAGACCGGCCAGACACGATCGGTCAGACCGGTGTATGTGCATGGTCTGACCGGAGGTGTGTGTGCGGTCAGACCGGTCGAGTCCGACTCACAGTCGGTCAGACCGACTTCGGTTCGGTCGGACTCGACTCATAGTCGGCCGACCGCACGGCCCGACCGACGACTTTGTTTCGGTTTGATTTCTCGTTTCGGATTGTTTCTTTATGGATTTGACTTCTAGATGGTTCCTATGCGTATGGTTACTGTTGTTATGTTAATGTGAGTCAAGTTTGGACAAACTTGTGCTTGGTATATCGTTTCTTTGTCGTATATGTGCAGGTATCGCTTCAAGCATCGGAGAGTATTGCCGGTGTTGGATCGGAGTCCACTTGGGAGAAGTAGACGTCCAACACGCGGGATACTAAAAGGCTAACAGATAATGCACATGGAAGATGAAGATTCTATATGACATATGGGAGGGATCGTATGTAGAGTCGAATTTGGAAAGGAGTCCGAATTCGAGATGTTTGATTGAGATAAGGAAAGAGATGAGTTTGTAGCTGGCAAGAGAGGGTTTCCTGTATGGATTAGGAGTCCTACTTGGTGAAGAATTCGTGAACCTACTGCATGTATAAATAGAGAGGGAGGGTGTGCCTCCTAAATATCGATTTTCAAGAGAGAAGATTGAGAGAATAGCTAGGGTTTCGAGTTAGGTCGAGATTTTGGTGAGGAGTGCTGTTTTGCACTTTGTGAACACTTTTAGATGCAATAAAGTTGAAATAGTTTGATCCACTTCTTCGAGAGTTCATCTATCGGTGTTTTCTGCATCCCGACTGTCTGACCGTAGGTGTGCGCGGGGTCTGACCGGCAGGTTGCAGTGGCGGTCCAACCGGAGGCTAATCAGCGGTCTGACTAGCAAGGAGGGGCGGTCTGACCGGCAGGTATACTGCAGTGTGACCGGCGGCTGCTTCAACAGGTTTGGTTTGTTTTGTTTTGTAGATCGGTTTCATCCATGTCTTTAATTCTGCAAAAGATTTGAGTTTTTGGTTTTCCCTACCATTCACCCTCCTCTCGGTAGGTTTGTTTGGTCTTGTTCGATCCTACGAGCCTACTCTAGTGGAGAAAGTAGGGGCCCAGCGTCCCGTTGACTAGCACCCGGGAAGAGGAGCAATGGAGAATCAGGGAGATCCAATCACGCCAACGACTGTTGAACCCAAGGTGGGCAAGTACCTCGAGGAGGAATAGCCAACTGACCATGTCAAAGGCCTTCGCAATTCTTACTTTGAGGAGCAGACGAGGCATGCGCCTAGCATGGAGTGCCTTGGCTACAAGCTGAACATAGCGAAAGTTGTCGTGGAGGGAATGACCTTTGACAAAAGCATTTTGATTGACTGCCACCAGCTCGTCATGATGAGGAGAGAGACGGGAAGCCAGGATCTTAGAGAACAGCTTGCCAAAACTATGGATGAGGCTTATCGGGCGGAAATCCTTGACTTCCACGGCATCATCTTTCTTCGACAAGAAGGAGATGAGGGCATCATTGAGGGAGGCGATACCCTGGCCGTTCACTGAAAAGAGGGCTTTAAGGGCAACCAGGATTTCTACATTGATTACCGACCATCATGATTTATAGAAATGGCCTGTGAAACCATCAGGGTCGGGCGCCTTATCTGACGACAACTGCTTGATCACCGCCCACACCTCATCCTCAGAGAAGGTGTTGTCCATGCTAGCAAGATCTAGCGGACGAAGATCGAGAGAGTGAAAGTCGAGACAAAGATCTCGCTCGATGCACGTCCCCATGACACCACTAAAGTGAGTGGAGGCAAGCTCCTGTAGCTCATCATGTGAGACATCCAATCGGTCGCCATCACGAAGGCGCGTGATGCAGTTCTTTTGTTGTCGGGCCCTTCATGCAAATGAAAGAACCTGGTGTAGGTGTCCCCTCTCTGAGCCAGACAAGACACAAATGCTGGCACGCAATGGTACGCTCAAGTGAAGCAAGCCCAAGACATTTCAGCTTAAGGTCACGCCGCAACCATGACTCCAAGGGAGAGAGGAGACGAGACTCTTGCACGATCTTGAGCTGAAGGATAAGCTCCTTCGCCATCAACAACTATAGGCAGACACTGCCCATGTGTCGATCGCTCTAGCTTTGCAAGCGCTTAGCCATGTTAGAGAAACACCAAGTGAGCGCTGCCAGTGGGGGAAGATGGGCTGGTGGCTGCCACGCGTTCTGCACGACCTGGAGGAAGCCGTCGAACTAAAGCCAGATCGCCTCAAACAGAAAGCGATGTGCTTTCAACGAGAAAACGCAGGAGTGAAGGAGGAGAGCATAGTGATCGAAGGCAACAGAGGAGGCTGCCTAGAAAAGGCAAGAATGGAAAAGCTCCTCTCAGTCCAATGAAAAAAGACACAATCAAGTTTGACGAGCATGGGGGAATCACACTTGTTGCTCCAAGTGAAGCGACGACCATGGAGAGGAAATTCCTGGAGGTCCAACTCATAAATCAGCCAATGGAAGTGGCCCATCATGAGTTGATTGAGGTTCAGGTTGTTCCTGTCTTGGGCCTCAAGAATTAGGTTGAAATCGCCCGTGACAGCCCACGGCCCCGTGCGAGAAGAGCGCAACGACTGGAGCTCGTCAAGAAACTAAAGTTTCTCCACCACCTCCTTTGGATTGTAGACTACGGAGTGCCACTAGGGGGTACCATCAGAGTGGTGTCGAACTAACGCGATTAGAGAGAAGTCGGCGCGGTGAATGTTTGAGACAGACCAAACGATGGTCCGCCAAGTGTTAATGACCAAATTTGGTAACCAAATCCCCAGGTTTGAAGCAAAGATTGAGGCGGAATCGGAGAAGATGCATGACCTGCGAAGAAACAGGGGGCACATCGGCTAAGTCCGAATTGGCTACGGAGCTAGTCGGCTGAGTCCGAGTCGGACGAGGATAGCCGATGCCGATCCCGCGCGAAGATAGGGATGGAGCCAGGTCCAAAAGGAAACTTGAAGATAAAGTATTTGATTCGGTCTCCAAGATATGCGTTAAAGATATTGCCATCTATGGATAAGGTCCTGTAACGGCAATTGTATTTGTAAATAAGGAAGTTATTAGATATTCCTTTTGTAATGCGGCATGGGACTGCGTCCTGAGATATTGTCGTACTGTAAATAGTATATAAGGTAGAAACCGTGTCCTACACGGATGTTGTTATGCCTAGGTATAAATAAAACCCGAAGGCTCTTTGTAAAAAAACAACACATAATTAATCAACTTCGGCGCATCGCCACCCTTTTATTTTTGACGAGTTCTTTCTCTTGCTCGGGCTGTATCAGCTTCGATCTCCGAACAAGGTGATTCTTTGTCATAATGGTTTGTATCGTCAGAGTTAGTGCTTCCACCGTCATGATACTCTAGCTTCAATATTATAAACTGTTTAATCTATCATATCCGGCATATAATCTAGAGCAATGTCTAGATCTGTCTCGCAATCGGCTGAATTCTCTCTGGAGATAGCAACCGAGAGAGTTAGATCCAGAGGTTGAATTAGATTATATGTAGTATCCGCCATCTCGAGGGATTTTCATTGGCTTATACAGATCAAATATTTCTTTTTGTACTTAATGCTGCATCTAATCGACCTGTTAAGTCGCTTTTAGAACTATCACGATCTGTTTGGTTTAATGTTTATCATTAGAGACAACGCTGGAGTTTCAGCCAGCCTTATCTGTTTTAGTTATCTCTTAGTTTTAATTGCTATTAGATAAATTAAAACCGCCTGTTATATTAAGATCTCAACCTGTTTAAATGCCCTAAGCCAGTATCAATCTGTCAAGTTACGTTGAGAGCCGATTGATCTAGGTTTAGCGCATTTAGATTAGATTAATATCTTTTTATAAAATGTATCAGAGTATTAGCCAATTCACATTAGGCCTACAGTATCGGCTAGGTTATCAATGCGGATAATAATTATCCTAATATGCCTTTAGCTTAAGTGATTTATACTCTCTTGGTATACTACCGATTTATCCCAATCACTTAGTATAATTTTGCTTTGGGATAGCAATTATGTGGTTATTGATGTTTTTAGCCCATCCGGTAGGATCTAGGTTCAACTTAATGTCTATTTCTTGTTCTTGTGGGTTACAGGATCAAACCAACTGGGACGTCCTTGACGACACCAAAGGTGACCAACTTGGACCTGCACTGGAGCTAAGCAGATCTCCCAGGCCAGTGCGTGGGAATCAAAATTCTCATCAACACGCTTTTGGCACGCCTGGTGGGACACATTTGCACACTTCAAAGATCGACACAATGTCTGGCGTCAAGAACCCAGAAATCAACGAGGATAACGACATCCCGGTAACAATTGAACAACTGTCGGCTGAACAACTAGCCAACTATAAACAGATGGTTGAGCAGCTGCATGCTAATAACCTGCAGTCCTTTACCCAGACCAGATCTGGGGCTGTCCTCCAGAAGTTCAAATTCAATCCCGAAGACCTCAAGACGTCCTCCGAGGAGGACATGAATGGGAAGAAGAAAATGGAGGACATTAAACAGGAACAAGATAATTCGGGACTCCATACCCTATAGGACCAAATCGACTCGGCTATGCACCATGCCCTCATCAACCAAAGTGGCATACTGGTTAATACTCTCAACAACATGATAGCCACCGTGGTTGACTTGAAGATAGCCGAGCAATTGCCGAGGGGGCCAACCTACTTCGCTGACGGTCAGTTCCCGAGCTATAGGGTGCTGGAAACTCAGAATCGGCCGACACCGCCACCAGGGCAGCAAAACCCACCAGGAGGAATCCCGGTCCAGCCAGCTGCACACGCATCGGCTTCAAGGTCGCCATCCCTCATCCCGAGTCGACAACAGCCGACTCACCAGGAGCACGGCGCCCGGATAGTGAGCCAGGAGCAATTGGCAAACATGTTCAACACCAATCGCTGACTTGAGCCACTGGCAACCTCATTCCAGGCCACAGATACTCGCGATCATCGGCTCCTCCCGAATCGCGCGCCACTTGCGCCTCGATCGCCCCTAGCTGCAAACCAATACCAATATCTGGGAGGCCAATACGATCAGCAGTATCGGCAAGGACCCATACCATATGAACAATACGAGCCGATACCTCAAGCTCAAGACAATAGACCTTGGGCCGATCTGATTGCCGATGTGATGAGTGATCAGTTCGGCCTCAAGCCAAAGGACTGATCACTTCGAGCATATGTACTGGCCATATGTACCGATACCCGTATCCAGAGCACTTCGAGAGGGTACCACTACCAAACCGGTACAAAGTGCTAGACTTCTCCAAATTCTCTGGGCAAGATAATGTGTCTACCTACAAACACGTCAGTCGATTCCTGGCTTAATGCGGGGAGGCATTGGCTACAGACGCACTCAGGGTTCGCCTGTTCCCGCTATCACTCTCAGGATCAGCCTTCACCTGGTTTTCTTCGTTACCATACAACTCAGTTCAAAGCTGGGCCAATCTTGAGAAACAGTTTCACAGTTACTTCTACTCCGGCAACCACGAGATGAAGTTGTCGGACTTAACCGGCATCAGACAGAAGCATGAGGAATCGGTCCAAGACTACATCCAACGTTTCAGAGAAATGAGGAACCGATGCTACAGTTTGGTATTGTCAGACTCCCAGCTAGCCGATCTAGCTTTTCACTGGCTTTTGCCGCCAATCCATGAAAGGTTTTCGGCTCAAGACTTCGATAGCCTGGCCCACTTGGCCCAGAAGGTGACGGCCCACGAGTAAAGGTTTCAAGAATAAAGGAAGGTCGTCAAGAAGGTCGCTCATGTCGTCTGCGAAACAGATTCGGATACAAGCGACGACGATGCTGAGGTAGCGGCAACCGAATGGACGAAGAACAAGAAGGCCATAGTCTACATGTGGCTTTTAAAAACGGCTAAGGAGGAGAAGTACGACTTTGACATAACCAAGGCCGATAGAATCTTCGATCTGTTGTTAAAATAGAAGCAAATTCAACTTCCGGCCAACCACGTCATCCCATCGGCTGAAGAGCTCAAAAAGAAGAGGTACTGCAAGTGGCACAATACCACCTTCCACAGCACTAACAACTGCAAGGTGTTCGGGCAGCAGATCCAGTCGGCTATCAAAGCCGGGAAAATAAAGTTCGCAGAATCGGCTAGGCCAATGAAGGTTGATGGCAATCCTTTCCCGAAGAACATGGTCCAGGCCGGCCACAGGCGAGCTGATCGGCAGCACAAAGTGATGTACAGCTTAGCCAAAACATTAAAATCAGTCAAGGCCGACCCAAAGCCAACTGAAGACAAAGCCGCACCAGTCAACATGGTGCATACCACTGGCCGATCGGCTGATCGTCGAATGGATAGCTGACGCCGGTTTGAACTGCGAATGCAACCAAAAGAAGAAGATCGGCGCGGCAGGCTGTACCAAAGGGAACCTGAGCGGGTAAGATTGCGATATGTCAGATGCCACAGTGACTGCGACCCGCATTGGCGCTGCGAATTCTTCCGATTCTGCTGGGAATCGGGCATGAGGCTGCCCACAATCGAAAACTGCCCGTCGTGCAGTGAATTTCGAGAGGGCGAGTACAGGGGACCCCCAATACAAAGTCCTGTCCGATTCGTCCCCAAGGCCATGCAGCTCAATCAGAGAAGGCTGCCTGTGCACGATCGGCTGGGGCCGATTCATCAAGACTTCTTTGAATACGAGGGTGAGGAAGAAGAGGAAACCGACGAAGAACAATCGGCTAACCCACAATGGTACCCTTCCGACCTGTTCGAACAATTGGCTAACCCACAATGGTGCCCTTTTGACATGTTCACCAAGACACAAAAAAGAAGAATACAGAAGCTGAGAAGCCAAGGGCAGGAGGAAGAGGTCCAATAGATGATTCAGCACCAGCAATGTCGGCAAGGCAGGAAATAGTGGCGACGCAAGGAGAAGACCACCACAGCCGATGAGAGCATAGCCGATCAAGCAAAAAGGGCGGCCAAAGGAAAAGGGAAAGCATCTGCATTGGTCAACATGGTATTTGTGTTGCTAGCCGAGTTTGAGGCCACCGAGGCCGATGCAGACAACGTCGAGGAGACCCTGGCAAAACTAGTTCTGTTCTCAGAACAAGCTATCTTCGACAAACCTGAGGGGACTGAGAATTGACACCTAAAGCCACTATATAAAAGGGTTCGTCAATGGCAAGCTGATGTCCAAGATGCTGGTCGACGGAGGGGCCGCTGTCAATTTAATGCCCTATGCAACTTTTCCAAAATTGGGCAAAGGAACCGAAGACCAGATCAAGAAAAATATGATTCTCAAAGACTTCGGCAGCAACCCTTCAGAGGCCAAGGGAGTTTTAAATGTCGAGCTGACTGTCGGCAACAAGACCATGCCCATGACATTTTTTGTCATCGACGGGAAGGGATCGTATAGCCTGCTGCTTGGAAGGGATTGGATTCACGTCAACTGTTGTATCCCTTCTACAATGCACCAAAGTCTGATCCAGTGGCAAGACGATAAGATAGAGATCGTGCCAGCCGACAGGTCAGTTAACGTTGCTAACACCGATTTGCCACTGTGGGAAATCGATGGTATTGATTGCCTGTCCAGCAAAATCTGGCAAGCCGATTTTCTAAAGGTGTCCGATTCCGATATACAACCCATTGGAGACGAGGAACCTCAATTACTACTTTGAAGGCGTCGTGGAGGGCTCGAGCGTCTAAAACAAGGACACCGTGGACGACAACGACAGAAAACTCGGGCAAGGGTTTATGTTGACCGACGAGCTAGAGAAAGTTGATATAGGTCTAGTAGATAGGCCTAGGCCGACATATATTAGTAAAAACTTGTCTTCTCATTTTAGGGCCAAGCTTATTGATTTATTAAAGGAATATAAAGATTGTTTTGCTTGAGAGTATTTCGAGATGCCTGGTCTTAGCCCATCAATTGTTGTACATCGGCTACCTATAAAGCCTAGATATCGGCAGTACAAACAGCCTCCCAAGAGGTTTAAAGCCGATATGTATGATGCAATCAAAGTCGAGATCACTCGGTTATACAATGTTGGGTTTATTCGGCCCTGCCGATATGCAGAGTGGGTTTCCAACATAGTTCCAGTATTAAATAAAAATGGCAAGCTTAGGGTATGCATCGACTTCAGAGATTTGAACAAGGCTACCCCCAAGGAAGAGTACCCAATGCCTATAGCCGATCTGCTAGTGGATGTCGCCTCTGGCCACAAAGTTATAAGTTTTATGGATGGCAACGCAGGTTACAACCAGATCTTTATGGCCGAGGAAGACATCCACAAGACAACTTTCAGATGCCCAGAAGTAATCGACCTATACGAATGGGTCGTCATGACGTTCGGCTTGAAAAGCACTGGAGCTACGTATCAAAGGGCCATGAACTACATTTTCCATGATATGATCGGCTCCCTGGTAGAAATCTACATTGATGACGTCGTTGTTAAATCCAGGAAAATAGAAGACCATATAACCGATCTAAGGCAGGTTTTGGAGAGAACAAGAAAATATGGCCTGAAGATGAACCCCTTGAAGTGTGCGTTCGACGTGTCGGCCGGGCAATCTTTAGGATTTCTTGTTCACGAAAGAGGAATTGAAGTCACACCAAGGAGTGTTAACGCAATCAAGACGATTCAGCCTCCCAAGAACAAGAAGGATCTATAGTCTCTGATCGGCAAAATCAATTTCATTAGGCGATTCATAGCCAATCTGTCAGAAAAAATGGAGCCATTCACACCATTGCTTCGGCTGAAGGCCGATGAAGCATTCACCTGGGAGGGCAGAGCAACAGAAAGCATTGGACAATATCAAGGATTATTTAAGCTCAGCTCCAATCTTGATTCCTCCACAAAAAGGGATACCAATTAGGTTATATCTGTCAACCGACGAAAAGTCCATCGGCTCAGTTTTAATTCAGAAGGTCGAAGGGAAAGAAAAGGCTATATTTTACCTCAGCCGACGGCTCCTGGATGCTAAAACAAGGTATTCAACAGTGGAGAAATTTTGTCTGTGCCTGTATTTTTTATGTACAAAGTTAAGGCATTACTTATTATCCAATGAGTGCACCGTGGTATGCAAAATCAATGTAGTAAAATACATGATATCGGCCCCCGTACTGAAAGGATGGGTTGGGAAGTGGATATTTGCCTTAACAGAATTCGATCTATGACATCAGGCACCCAAGGCAGTAAAAGGACAAGCTATAGCCAATTTCATAGTGGAACACAGAGATGATTCAATCGGCTCAGTGGAAATTATGCCTTTGACTTTAACTTTTGATGGCTCGGTTTGCACCAATGGATGTGGAATTGGCTTGGTAATAATTTCTCCCAGGGGGGCAAGTTTTGAGTTTGCTTTTTCAATCACACCTCATGCCACAAACAACCAAGCCGAGTATGAAGCCATGCTTAAAGGACTACAACTGCTCAAGGAGGTGGAAGCCGACGCCATCGAGATAATTGGAGATTCACTGTTGGTCATCAGCCAGTTGTCAGGGGAATATGAATGCAAGAATGACGCGCTGATGGTCTACTATCAAAAGTGCCGAGAATTGATGGACAGCTTTCGGCTAGTGACACTAAAGCATATCCCCCGGGAACAAAACGCAGAAGCCAATGATTTAGCTCAGGGGGCATCAGGCTACAGGCCAATGATAAAAGATGTTGAAGTGGAGATCGCCACCATAACAGCCGACGACTGGAGGTTTTAAGTCTACCAATACCTGTAAAATCCTTCCCAGTCGGCTTCAAGGAAATTGCACTACAAGGCTTTGAGATATGTTTTGCTTGACGAAGACTTATATTACCGGACGATTGATGGTGTGTTGCTCAAATGTCTCAGTGCCGATCAAGCCAAGGTTTCTATTGGAGAAGTGCATGAAGGGATTTGCAGCACGCATCAATCGGCTCATAGATGAAATGGCTACTTCGAAGAGCAGGATACTTTTGGCCGACGATGCTAGAAGACTGTTTCAAATACTACAAAAGATGCCAAGATTGCCAGAAATTTGGAGCCATCCAGAGGGCACCAGCATCGGCTATGAACCCTATCATCAAGCCTTGGTTGTTCAGAGGTTGGGAATTGACATGATTGGCTAAATTAATCCACCTTCAAGCAAAGGACACAAGTTTATATTGGTGGCAACCGATTATTTTATCAAGTGGGTGGAAGCAATTCCTTTGAAGAAGGTTGACTATGGGGATGCCATCGAGTTTGTCAAGGAACACATTATATACCAATTCGGCCTCCCTCAAACTATAACTATGGCTCAGGGATCTATTTTTACCTCAAATGAGTTTGTTCAGTTTGCCAATGGCATGGGGATCAAGTTGCTCAATTCTTCACCATACTATGCTCAGGCCAACGGGCAAGCAGAGGCCTCAAACAAGAGTTGAATCAAGCTGATAAAAAAAGATCGCTGAATACCCAAAGCAATAGCACAGCCGATTAGCCGAATCACTATGGGCCTATCAAATGGCTTGCCATGGATCAATCCAGGTGCCCCCATATAAACTGGTCTACAGACATGAAGCAGTTCTGCCATGGAAAAATACCATCGGCTAAGGAAGAATTCAACTACAAGACCAGCTAACAGCCGATGATTATTATAACTTGATGGTAGATGAGTCGGAAGACCTTGTCCTTTCAAGAATGTGCGCCTTGGAAAAAGTGACCAGAGACAAGGAGCGGGTAGCCCGTCATTATAACAAGAAAGTTGTCCCTAAGTCTTTTGAGGAGGACAAGCTCATTTTGAAATTAATATTGCCGATTGGATCAAGGGATAACAAATTCGGCAAGTGGTCACCTAACTGGAAAGGGCTTGTCATGATCCACAAATGTGTCTCTAAAGGTGCCTACATGTTGAAAGGATTGGACAGAGAAGTATCTGGGAGGGCTCTCAATGCCAAATACCTAAAAAAATATCACCCAGTGTTTGGATCAACTCATGATTCGGCTAATGCCTGGCCGATTTATGTTAGCCGATGTGGTGGGATACACGAATCACCTTTAGACCATTTTTTTCTAAGTTTTCCCCTCTGGTTTTCCTAAATCGGCTCGAATATAGCTGACACGCCTTGGTTTGTTCGGAGTACTAATTTTATCAATGCTATAGTCATCATCGACAAAACTAGAGGGCATATACATATAAAACATCAGGGATGAAAAATAGCAGGTTTTTGAAATTTTTCAAGGCATTCAAAGCTTAGATCGGCAGAAGGAGTAAGATCGAGATCAGCAAGCCGATTACAAAGGATTGTTCAAACACGGTTAATGTAATACAAGTTTCGGGATCTAAGTTCTATTACATGCCTAAGAATGCGTCTATGGCCGAGATTGCTGAAGTTTTGATGGCCTTCACTTTATCAACCATAGCCAGGTCTTCCTCATCGGAGTCGGGGACCACCTTAGCCGTCTTATGCAATTCTTTCAGATGCTTGATCGTGGCCGTCAATCTGCCCTTTTGATCCTCAGTTGCTTTGGGCAGATCAGCTAGCAGCTATTCTTCGGCAGCGATCTTTGCTCTACATTGTTCCAACTATAGCAACAGGCCGGCTTCTTCAAGTTTGAGATCGGCAATCCAGGCCTGTGAAGCCGATGGACCGACCGTCAGTTCGTTCAGCTTCGCCTTTTCAGCTTCCACGTTCTTGACTGTTTCTTCGATTCTAGTTGCTACATCGGCCTGGGTTATTCTTTCAAGCATCCTTTGCATCACACGCCCTAACTTAGGCCGATGCAGGTTGATGTAGACGGCCTCAGAAATTTTGGTGACCAGATCCTCGGGGAGTTGGTCCTCAATCTCGAAGAACCGTGACCTGGCCGATCCGCACTCCACAACTAGGTGATCCACATCAATATCCAGCCGATTGTGGATGTCTTTAAGCTTGCTCTTGAGTTCATCGGCTATGGCTTTATCCGGACTGGTTGCTTCGCCTTTTTCATCACCAAGGAATTCCTTGATGTCAAAGGACAGCAAATCGGCCAAGGCCTGCAGAAGGGATGGAGAGATCATATCACAGACAAGAATGGCTGACCATCCGAGGACCAAAGAGAAGGAAGGAACGATGCTTACTCTTGCTGTAGGAGCTAGGGTGACCGCTTCCTCAGCCGCCGGGCTGGTTGGAGCGATGGCCTCCCCATCGTGATCGCTGACCGAAGTAGCCACCTCCTCAGCGTGCTCGCTAGTCGGCCCAGCAACGTATTCGGCATTGCGACTGCCGATAGCCGATTGAGTGTGCTCGCTTGAGACTTGGGGGGCAACCGATGGAGACCGAGGAGGCTGCAGAAGAGGCAAAGTGTTAGTCCAGATCGGCCAAGGAAAGCCAAGCAAAAAAGACAGGGTTAGAAGTTTACTGGTGAAGTAGGACGTGAAGGGCGATTAGCTAGCCTTTTGAACTACAGATAAAATTTGGTTAAGGATTAAGGGGATCAAGGTTTTTGGGCCAGATTTGACGAGAGAAGAACTTACCGGCCGTTTCTTGGCAGGAGGGCTTGGAGGAGATGGGTCGTCGGTTGGTGGGCTCACTGAGTCATGGCTCGAATCACTTGATTCGGCCGCCTCCTCGACGGCTCGAGACATTTCCTCCTCCATGACTTCCTCGTTGAGGGCCTGGTCGATGCTTGGGTCAATGGATGGGAGGCTGTCGGCTGGTATGGCAAGCTTCTTCTTCTTCTGCTTCTTGGCAGGTTTAACTGACGGCTTTACAGTAGGGGCAGCCCTCTTCTTCCGTGCCAGCGGCTCGCGTGTTCGCCCGTATAGCAAGGTCTTTAGCTTTGGTGCTTCCCAGCCGATCGCCGAAGGAGCTAGTCCACAGCCACCGGGGAGAGCACCTAGGCGGTACTCGATGGTGATCCCAGAATTGCTCACTTTCGGTGGATCCGTTTCTATCACCTGCAAGGAAGAAAAAGACTTAAGTGTTAGCAAGCCAAGTCAGCCGATCGCTCAGAGAAGGAAAAATCCTCAAAGTCAAGAGCTTACCGAGGGGATCTCGTCCGGCAACAAGGAGGTGATGTAGTAGGAAGACCGTTGATGGAACAAGTGTCTTTTGATCTCTACCCACCATTTGTCATATGTTGTGCTCTTCTTGTAAGATAGCCCCAAGGTGTCGATGCTGCCGAGAAGTGGGCCTTCTATTTCCATTAGCTTGTTCATGATCAGCCTCTCGGTCACCACCCCTCGGGTTTTGATTTTGTCAGCATAATAGCAGCTGACGGGCAATTGCCAACGTCCGAATTGCTGAGCAGCCGACACCGGATAATAAAGTTCATAAGTCTTCACCATGTTTTGGCCTTGGTGGATCCCTGTCAGCAGAATGCATGGCGCAAGTGCTGCGGTGAAGATCTGTCGGCACTTGGGGTAGTCTTCTGAATTGACTTCTTCAAAGTTTAGCTCAACTGGCAGCTCAAAGAGTGTTTTGTCCCTGTAAAAGTACCAGCATCGGTTGTCCTTGGCAAAAGCATCATATAGGGACATGAACCATTCGGCTAGCAGCTCGGCCGATTGCTTAGATCCAATGTGTGTGGCCGCTACTTCGCCATAGCTCAGACATCTCCTGGTGGTCACTTCGTCACCTTCGTCATCTTTGGTCGGCTCTAACAAGGGTAAGAGGGCCTCAGTCAGTTGTGTCCGACCGGCTATTTTCTGTGTAAACAACACCAGCCACAGTTGGAGAAACCACCAGGGGCCCCCGTTATTGATGTTGGCGTTGGAGGCGATCTTGGAAACGGCTTGATTCAAGGTTTGGTACAAGTAGCCGAGCAAGAACTTGCCTAACAGGATCTTCTTTTTGTCTACCAGGGCTTCGGCTATTACTTGCCAATTCGCCATCAGCCCACAGCTAGAATCGCAGAAAAAAAATTTTCCAGCCACATCATTAAAAAGGCAGCGTGCTCCCTAGCACTGATCGACCCTTCCTGCATGTTTGTGGCCACGAAGCCGTTCCAACCCCCTATGGCCTTAGTCTTGAATTGAAATTGGCCTTTGCCTTCCAGATTGTTGGGGTTAGCTGATGATAGAACATCTAATCCAGTTATCATTACTTCATCGGCTAAGGTGATGGTCATTGGGCCCTGTTGGAAGATAAAAGCATTCTAGGTATTGTTCCAGAAATAGGCTACATCCGACATCAGTGGTTCGTCTTTTGCCATATCGGCTACAGACAGGGCTAAGCATTGGGCTATCCCAATTTCTTCCCAGTGACTGTGCTTGGCCGACTCCATTCTCTTGTACCATGCCGGCCAAGACTTGTCCATTGATGGCCAAGACTTGAAGGTGCCTGCCCAGTGGCTAAGACTTGGGTTTTTCATCCTATAGGGCATTCTATTGGTTTCGGCTATTATGAACTCTGTGGGGTCCTTGTTGTCGATCGGCCCTAGGAAATATCTGTCGTTTTGCAGGAGGCTGGGGATTGCTACTTGGTGAGCAAGATGATACAATCGGAAAGATACGGATTTCAGAATCAAAAACCCTAGAATTCAGATCTATAAAGGGAAGTGAGAGAAAAAAGGGAGTTCTAGCCGATTAGGGCATACCTCAAGGAACTCGACAGGGGAGGCGGCCGACGGAGCGACGGAGGATGCCATTGGAGTACCTGGGGTCGCTGGAGGAAGAGATCGCCGCCGCGAGCATGAGGATGCCGGAGAGGTCGCCGGAGGACTCGAAACGTTTGTTGGAGTGGTTAGCTGTTGACGGCATGAGTTGTTCGGCGGGTGGCGGGCGTTATTTAAGGAGTTTTCATAACGGCCGAAACAGAGTCGACCTAGAGTTGCGCTTGAAATTCGGATTGTACAAAATCCACAACATTTTCATATTGCGGACTTGGGGGGCATGTGTTAACGACCAAATTTGGTAACCAAATCCCCAGGTTTGAAGCAGAGATTGAGGCGGAATCGGAGAAGATGCGTGACCTGCGAAGAAACAGGGGTCGTGTCGGCTAAGTCCGAATTGGCTGCGGAGCTAGTCGGCTGAGTTCGAGTCAGACCAGGATAACCGATGCCGGTCCCGTGCGAAGATAGGGATGGAGCCAGGTCCAAAAGGAAACTTGAAGATAAAGTATTGGATTTGGTCTCCAAGTTGTGCGTTAAAGGTATTGCCATCTATGGATAAGGTCCTATAACGGCAATTGTATCTGTAAATTAGAAAGTTATTAAATATTCCTTTTGTAATGCGGCATGGGACTGCGTCCCGAGATATTGTCGTACTGTAAATAGTAGATAAGGTACAAACCATGTCCTACACAGATGTCGTTATGCCTGGGTATAAATAAAACCTAAAAGCTCTTTGTAAAAAAACAACACACAATCAATCAACTTCGGCGCATTGCCACCCTTTTATTTTCGACGAGTTCTTGCTCTTGCTCGGGCTGCATTGGCTTCGATCTTCGAACAAGGTGATTCCTTCTCATAAGTGGTTTGTATCGTCAGAGTTAGTGCTTTCATCGTCATGATACTCTAGCTTCAATATTATAAACTGCTTAATCTATCATATGTGGCATATAATCTAGAGCAATGTCTAGATCTGTCTCGCAATCGGCTTATTTCTCTTTGGAGATAGCAGCCGATAGAGTTAGATCCAGAGGTTGAATTAGAATATATGTCATATCCACCATCTCGAGGTATTTTCATTGGCTTATACAGATCTAATATTTCTTTTTGTACTTAATGCTACATCTAATCGACCTGTTAAGTCACTCTTAGAACTATCAAGATTTGTTTGGTTTAATGTTTATCATTAGAGACAGTACTGGAGTTTCAACCACCTTTTATCTCTGCTTTAGTTATCTCTTAGTTTTAATTGCTATTAGATAAATTAAAACCGTCTTTTATATTAAGATCTCAACTTGTTTAAATGCCCTAAGCCGCATCAATCTATCAAGTTACGCCGACCCGATTGATCTAGGTTTAGCGCATTTAGATTAGATTAATATCTTTTTATAAAATGTATCAGAGTATTAGCCGATTCACATTAGGCATGCAGTATCAGCTAGGTTATCAATGCGGATAATTATTATCCTAATGTGCCTTTAGCCTAAGTGATTTATACTCTCTCGGTATACTACCAATCTATCCCAATCACTTAGTATAAATATGCTTTGGGATAGCAATTATGTGTTTATTGATGTTTTTAGTCGATCCGGTAGGATCTAGGTTTAACTTAATATCTATTTCTTGTTCTTGTTAGTTACAGGATCAAACCAACTGGCACGCCCTTGACGACACCAGAGGTGACCAACTTGGACTTGCATTGGAGCTAAGCAGATCTCCCAGGCTAGTGCGTGGGAATCGAAATTCTCATCAACACCAAGCAAGCAGCACACCCACTCCGACCGATGCAGGCTAAAACGAATAGTCAAATTCCAGGCCTAGTATTTCCAAAATAATTCGAGGTGAGATTACATCCATTTTGATCTCCTCTAGACAGAGTACAGAGACACGCTCATCACGGACAGCATCCCGGCAGGCGCACGAGTCTAGACCCCGCACATTCGACACCAAAACATTCTCATTGCATGATCCCATAAAGGAGGAACCACGCAGAGAGAGAGAGGGGAGAGGAGGTGTGATCAGCCGTAGGTGGACAACATCTGTCACGCCCGAAAATTCACTAGTAATTTCTGAACTAATTTGTGCAAACAATCCTCGTTCAGGAATCAGCCGAGGTACACAAATCGATAATTTAATATACAGATTCATCAAATAAACTAATACAATAAATACTTACAAAAGAGGTACTTAGTCCGCATCACGAAGAAAACTGCAGCGGAAAAAGAAAATCTAGCGAAGCTTCAACTCCACTCTCACAGGCAGCTCAACTGGGATCTAAGCCAAAAGGTATTCTCCTTCGAAAGACTTCTTCAACTGAGGTTGATTGGTTATTGCAAGAATGAGTACATAGAATACTCAATAAGCCACACAACAAGTATGCAAGTGCACAAGGATACAAAGAATGACAATAATAGGGTTTCATTTGCAAAGACATCATTTAGCAAGAATTTAAGAATTTGTAAACCAGTAGAGTAATTAATCAATAATATTAATTAATATATAACATTGTACAACATCCCAATGCTGCACAGGCCCAACCATCTCTGAACAACCATTCCCGGTTGTACAGATCTAAACTCCATAACACGAGCTAACAAGTTATCATCACCAAATTATCATCATTAATGAGTACTATGAGACTAATAATGGTGAATCTGGTTGATTGCCCATAACTGCGGACACGGCTATTCGAATAGTTTTCAACTCTGGCCAAAGGTGTACATATGTACCCACAAGACACAGCCCTATGACACGTTTCCGCGTGCCGGTGTACCACCATGATACCTCAGAAAGGGACTGTGACAGGATACTTCACATAACTCCCTCTAACCAATCGTACCACACTAAGGTTTCACCCTCACTCACATCAGAGCAATGGGCAGCCCCCTTCGAGTGCCGCGATGAATCCGGTAGCTGATCAACCCTTTTAACTAAGGCCGACCCAACTCCATCACGCCCACCCTTGCCAAGGTACGTTAGCTAGAGACAACTACACTACAAATCCAGCTATTACCCATGTTGGCTTGTGGTACGCACGATATTTCTTCTAGGGTTTTCCGCGAACCGGCCCTTAACTGCCATGGGCACGAATATCAAAAACATTGCACCCACAGTTCATCATTTATCAAATTTGATTTGACCATTAATTCATTAATTAATCATGATCATCCATCATGAGCTATCATTAATTATCCATTAAGAGGATAAAAGTGAAATCATTAATTATCCCACATGAAATGGCACTAAAGTTTATAAGCATGGCTAAGCAATTATTCCTAATATCTAGTTAAACCATTACATAAAATTTAATTAATCAAATTATAACCGAAGGTATCAAGGTATAGGGTAATCAATGCAAATGGGCCATAACAAAGAAATAAATTTATACCATCCCAATGTCATTCAAAAATAAATGCACAATTGAAATAAATTGAGAATTTAAAAATAGGATCAACATGCTCAAAGGAATGTTTAGAATATGTGTGACTTGCCTTGCAATACTTCATCTTCAATTCGTCCTCAAGAACTTCTTCGACGAACAAACGAACGAACCTCCGAAACTACAAAAAGCTAAACCTAGAACAAAAACAAGAAAAAACACTAATAAAAACTAAATAAACAGTATAATTAAAGTTCATAAATTGGTAGAAATTAATTTTAGATGAATTATGGGACTTGAACGACCTCATTCCGAGTTCGTATGAATTAGTTATGAATTTATGAAGTTTTAATTAACTAAACCTAAAAAGAAAACAACGAAAAGATTTATTGCGTCAGATTGATTTATTTTTGAACTAGAAAAGAAGGATTATGACGTCAACCCTGATCGGTCCATGGTAGACCAGGTTCACCAAGATGGTCCACGTGTTCATAGGAAATTGGATGGCTGAGATTGAACCAGATCAGATCTGAGGGCTGAGATTGAATCTACCTAGGATTCTTGACCTATATGCCACATCAACGACACAGCGGACAGGAGAGGGTGAACTGGCTCTAACTGGGATGCCACGAGGGTGGCCATGTAGGCACGACGGCCAACAACTCGGGATTGCGACGGCGACGGCGAATGACGAGAACCAAGAACACCACAAGAGAGAGGAGGTTGCGGCGATCCTTACCGATGCGAAAACAACAACGAACAGCGAACAGAGATGGCCGGCAATGAGCTTCGAATGGAGAAGGTCCTCGGGTCGACGGTGACGACAACTTCCCAGCGGTCTTTGGAGGAAAAGGAGGGATGGACGGCCTTCCCAAGGTCCTTCCGCGGCTGATGGTGAAGTCGGCAACCGAAACCGACGAGAATTGTGATGGCACGGCTCGGCTGGAGAGCAATAGAGGTAGTGGCGCTTGGCTTCACAGCGACGAGGTGCTTCCCGAGGTTTTTGGCGAAGGGGAGATGGCTGACAGGCTTCGTCTCGATGCTGCGATGCTGAGGGAGGTGACGGCGCTATCCGGAGATGGCAAAGACGACTGCTAGGGGCGGCTGGACATGGCAGCCATGGTAGAGAGAGAAGCTGATTGTGGGGAAGATGGCTAGGGCACGAGAAAACTCGGAAAAAAGAGGGGAAACAAGAGAGGAGATCGTGGGGACTCTATTATAGGCTCGGGAGAGAGAGACCGAGCCCAACACGACGGGATTTAATAGAGAAAGAAACTAGGTTCGAGAAAAAGAAGAACCGAGTTACAAAGGAAAATTGAGATTGATTTCCTCGCGGATTTGGTTGATTTTTTGGGAATGGAAATAGGAGATAAATGAAATGTTCTCACTTAACCAGTTTTTGAATTGGGCAAAGAAATCGGCCGGATTTGGAAGGAGATAAAAACAACAGCCGCACGGATGAACAGCAACAGCCTGGCTGGAGGCAGTAGACGACACTGTAGCATAAGGACATAAAGTAGACTTTTTTCCTTTATACAGTTCTGGGCTGATTTGCACAGGGACGGGAAGCAGACTTATTGAACAAAGGCAGACAAGGCCGAAAAAATCATTATCCCCAACCTAGGGCTGGTCGAGTAACTGAGGGAGGAACGCAGACTTCCAGGGTTCGGTCCAAACTATGAAAAGAGAACTTAAATTATTTTTTATTTAAATTAATCACTGAAATGATCTTTGAATTTTTATAATATTTTTAATACTCAAATAATTCCAAGAAAAAAATATAAAAATAATTGGACACTTAAAGTATTTAATATATAACCAGATCATTTAATGATTAATTCATTTATTTAAATAATTATGAAAATACTCTTTGTATAATTAAAATTAATATTTGAGCTTCAAAATCCGATAAAATTCCAGAGAGTATAATTAATCATGAAGAATTTAATAAAATTAAATCCACCCATGTTCGAATTAATAAATTTTATTTCCCATATTTACTTCACTCGCAAATTAATAAAATTTATTTTAGATATTTTGATGCTCAATTTGATGTTCAAATTTTCATAGATTTTATCCAAACACTTTCTTTGATTATTAAATAATTTCTAGAAATTCCTTTTTCATATCAATTTATATTTAAGCGATTCAGGGTATGACAACATCTCAAGCAGCCTCACGCCTGGAGGCAGGAGCCGGAGAAGAGCAAAGACAGGGTGATGACGTGATTGAGAGGAAGGGGCTACGTGAAGAGCGCATTGTAACCCACGGACGCCTCAACCGAGACAGACCCTCCTTCGACACCAACCCGAACTTTTGCTATGCACGTGAGACCATGTGACTTGGTCCGGTGAGCTCGAGCTTGGTTGCAATCCTCTTGCTACGCTTCGGTGCTAACCCCATGGCAGCGACGGTAGGCGTCGGAGGCGGGGGCGATGGGAGCAGCACTAGAGCAGCGCTTGGAGCAGCTGGCAAGGAAGGTGCGCATCGCGACATTCTCCGCGACCGAGGGCGGGAACGAGTGTGCCATCGGCCGGCCGTCGAGGTCGAGAACGACCACCGACACGTGGAACAAGACCCCGTCCCCCGTGGCCGAGGAAGAGAGGTCGACCGGTAGAGGTCTCACGGCAGGGGTAGACCATGGTGGCGGACTGCCATTACTGGTTGGAGTAGCATGCTCAGAGCCGTCGGTACCCGTAGCAGACCGAGGCAGCGGAGGAGGTCAGAAGACGTGCACCATGCTGACGGCTTTGTGCCGGGGGGCGTCCGTCCGCCTTGACGGCACCGCCGGCCAGCGAGGAGGAGAAGGAGAGGACTGGGGCCGACGTCGCACCATCACCCATAGTCGATAGCCGGTGGCTCACCCCTCATCGCAGATGCCTCAAAACTGTTGGATGCTAGGTAGGGGGCCAACGGTCTGCTGCCCGTCACCAGAGCCACGCCACGTCGACAAATGTCGCCGGACATGACAACGTCATCGGAAGGAGGCGAGGGTGAGAGAGCAGTGTCGATTCTAGTAATCTACAATATAATTTATAGGGTGCACTAGATGAAGGAGAGATGGTGACATAGATGTTTATAATGGTTCATGCCCTCGGTAGAGGTAATGTCCTACTTCAGTTGTATATAGATTGGATTTGTGTAGGTATACAACACGACTTAGAAATAGCACGTAGTGCTTATGAGAATAATGATCACTCCTTAGGGTTTCCCTAGCGCCTCTTTATATAGATACTAGGACGGTCGGCTAGGTATGGTAAGGTAACCTTTATAATCCGGACACCTATCATTTATTTACATGAGATAAGATCGGTTGCCTTATCCTTAAACTTTTTTTTAAATACAAGTAAACCGGATAGACACAATTCAACTCTTTTTATATTCTAGATATTTGTTTTTTCAGTTCATCTCAAATAAGTTTACTGTGTGTCATTAACGTTGACAGAAAATTTCCAGTTCCTCCCAATTCCCACCAATTCCTGCATACTGTTGACCCAGCTTCTGTTTAGTGCTCAATTAATTTGGTTTGATTGTTGCACTTTTTTATATATAAACCAGTGCAAACTCTGTTGATTTATTTTTTTCTGATAACCTGTTTACTCTTAGATTAATGACTGGAGAAATGACCTGTACATTTCGTGTAGAAGCACTCTTCCCAGTTTGCTAATTTTAAGTATTTGGTTTACTTCTCTTGCACTTCCTTACACATTGTAATGCCTATAAATCCTTTGCATTTTGTTCATCCCGTGTTATAGGAAGAAGTTGCATGGTCCGTTGCTTACAACGATTATCATTTTACATGGTTAGATAATAGATCTGTACATATGTTTGATTTTGAATCAAATAAATCCTCTGTTTCAGTGTTTCCTGTTCCAAGTGTGCAAGTTACTGAAACAGCTTGAGAAGTTGAAGTTTCATGTGGAACAAACATGATCAAGGTGACGTTTCATTAACGGTTTGACAAAATCAATTGCTAGAGGACGAGATGTCCAGGATCAACCTTTCAATATTGTTTGTACTTTTTGCTGGCATGGTTCTACATGAGTTAGCATGAGTTGTTTCTCCGATCAAATTCATTAGAAAATTTTTTAGTTTCTAAGTGCAATTTGTAACTATGTGTCCTAACAAAAATATATATGTAAGCGCGCCGTCTTCTTTTCGTTGTTGTTGAACTACGTATTTTACAAAGCTTTTAACATATGGCATTTTATATCCGCATGTAAGGACCTACAAGTTACGACCAAGTTCACATCCAACTCCCAAACAAAAAAGAGAACAACGGCAACAACACGCACATACCAAAGACCCCGCAGCACACGGGAGCCGTGCAGCTGCAGGGCGGTAAATCTAGTGAGTGACCCACACGCTGTCCTACTATCATCCATGAACTAGAAGGATGAGCGGGTACGTTGTACTTGGGTTTTTGGCTAGTGGCGCGGCGGAGCCGGCAGGGACGGCTTGGGTGGGCACTGGTAGCACTTGGCGAAGAGCCCGAACGTGTCGATCTGCTTGATGAAGTTGGTGACGCTGGCCCAGCCGCCGAGGCCGAACCCGACCACCAGCACCCACGTCACCACGAACACGTTCACCGCGAACATCCCGCTCCAGCTCGCCAGCAACCGCGGCGGCTTCTCCACCGCATTCTGTTTGCATCAAACAATCAAACACGATGTACGTGTTAGCATGGGCAAGTTGGGCATATGACGTTCACGCTGTGCTGCCGGAGAACTGCGTGATAAGGCTCGGAGCCCAAATGCCGTCTTGTTGGGGGGCACCAGAGCCTGAGCCTGTCGTGCGAGTGGCACTAGTGCTTAGCAATAATCCGTACCAATATCCAGCCAATCTGCTCATGCGTGTAGCATCCTAGCTAGCAGAAGAGTACGTGCCCAAGTGTAGTGTAAATATGGTGTGCTTATGTCACTTTGGCATCCTGATTTCATACTCAGATTTTTATTTTTGTTTTTGAACTAAACGGGCATCGCGTTTTATATTGATATACCAGAAAAAAATTTAACGGTAAGCAAAGAAAGAAACGGAAAAAAAGAAGTTACCAATCTGGCGGAGGCGGAGCGGTAAGTGAGGATGTGGGCGAGGGCGGGGATGATGTAGACGGTGAAGCTGACGAGGAGCGCGCCGACGGCGGAGTTGATGGGGCCAAAGAAAGGGAAGATGACGGCGAGGAACCAGATGGGCAGGACGACGGGGAGGCGGGCGAGCGCGCGGAGGAGGACGCCGCGGTGGGTGCCGTGCACGCCGATGGCCTTCTCCCACACCAGGTAGAGCGGGGTGCAGGCGAACCCGAACGTGATGAACTGGTGGATCAGCATCAGGATCACCGCCGCGTCGCGCCACACGGACCGCGGCAGCAGCGACAGGGCGTTCGAGTGGGCCAGCAGCGCGTCGCCGAACGCCCAGTACATGGCCGCCGCCGACGGCAGCGTCAGCGTGAACACGTACAGCGTTGCCACCAGGTAGATGTACTTGAACTTCTGCGGCTTCCACATCGCGTGCATGATCTCTCTGCACACACACACACACAGCTTCCACAGCTTCAATTCTTCGCTTAGGTTTCATTCATCATGAGTCGATCAACAGCATAATTTCAACCAGAGCTATTCAGCTGCCTAATGAACCACATGCATGTAGATATTAATTAGCTGACTATGCTAAACAAGAAATTGTTCATCTTATCTTAAAAAAATAATATCAATAACATTAACATATATCTATATCTATACTACTATAAAAGTCACTAGTGGTGACACTGGTTCTGTCACCATCACTACTTTATCATTTTTTATAAGTTAGTCCTTAATATTTTTTATATTATGCAATACTTTAATATTTGTTTAAATCAAATAAATATCATGTATTATTTATGACATATTTATAACTATTTATAAAGCATGTTTCTACTCAAAATTTTAGTCCGCCTGGCTATTTTGCAGAAAACTTTATAAAATTAACCCGCAGTCCTAATGCTGAAAAGAAAGAGAGGACTTAGATGAAAAAAGAATTTCCTGCGCCCCTTCCTCCCGTCCCCATCCGCGCCATGCCTGCGTTCCTCCCTTCCGTTCTCATCCGCGCCGCGTCCCGATTTCACTGCCGCAACGCACGGGCACAGTTGCTAGTTGTTATATATTTTCATTTATTTATAGAAAAATATAGGGTATTTTGCTTTTATATATATATATATATATATATATATATATATATATATATATATATATATATATATATATATATATATATATATATATATATATGAAGCAATCAGAATCAGCTCAGCTTGGAATGAAACCGTACTAGACGGGCATTTTCACACATGCCAAATGACATAACAACTTTACTTTCAGTTGACTGAATGATAAGAGATCAAGCAGGGGGCATGGTAGAGATATCCTAGCCAGGATATTTATAAAGATTGGGACATGAGGAATCTCCCATTATCCTCAAGCTTTCACTACATCATTCAGCTGCACACACGCCTCTGGTGATGCTAAGTAAACAGAGTGGGACCGACAAATACGACCAAATGAAGCTATTTGCCAATTAAATTAAACATCTAACACTCAGATAATGGCAACTATTGCCATGTGCCATCACTCATCACTCAAAAAGCCCTGAATTTGCTTTAGGCAAGAAACTGTGATCAATCCAGAAGGGTAATGTCAAAACTGACTTGGCAGTTGGGAAGGAATTCTCGAAGTACTAGCCTTTCACAGCATTAATCAGAGGTTATCCCGGAAAGATAAAATGGAATCATGAACCATAACCGATCAGTGATAGAATTGTCGCGATCCGATAAATGTCCTATCAGGCTATCACTGAAGTTGGGCGAGATTGGTTTATTCGATGTTAGCTGGACTGAAATCAATCCACATCGTATCATCTACCCTCTGGAAAGAACATTTTTGCCACTACAAAAAGTACTCCTAGCTGAATTTTAAAGACAAATTAAGGACCTAATACATAATACCAGGGCGTCTGAACATCTCACTGGTTCTAATTATTCCTAGTCATCGCGATGCAAAGATGATCATAACAGGTATCTTAGATTAAGCACAAGAAATGGACAACGGGAATAAAGGAATGTTCACAATGAGTATTAAATTGCTTGGTGGCCATCATAGGACCTTCAACAGAGGAGTGTAGGGCGATCGCCAACCTTAGTGGCTATATGTTCCATTTCTTTGTAACCAATGGTTAAACAATTTGTACTTATTAGGACCTGTCCACATGCATGTTTACCTAGGCATCTTATTATGTCAAGTAGGCGGACCAAAGATGGAATAGAAACCATGCTAGTAGTTGTCGATAACCATTCATGACAAAATTAGCAGAGGCCTAGCTTGTATGGTTCATGCACAGAATGTACAGTGACAGAGAGTTGTTTTCCTGCACTTACACAGTGACTGCGTGTCCACCGAAAGTGTAGAGGATGTTGGTGGCGCCAGTGAAGTAGAGCACCAGCTTGCTCGGGCCCGAGTGCGTCACGCTCTCGACCTGCGACATCGGTCGAATTCGATCAGTGGCCATGCCGAATTTAATCGTACTAGCCTAAACCCACTCCTTGCGTTACAACGAAAAATTTATTTAAAATTTATTTTATTAAATTTATTAGTAAACCTTATTTATTTTAAGTAATATCATGATATTTTTAATTAAACAAGTGAATAATTTTAAAATTTGGAGAGAACCAATAGTAAAACGGAAGATGCCTAACATAGATTATGAGACTCATATGTCAATGACAAAGATGATGTGGAAATGAACAGTATCCCGACTAAAATTTTATTATTAAGTAGTATAGATATATCTGTATGATGCAGTTAATTTTATATAGCGTTCGACTATTCGTCTCACTCAAAAATTTAGTATAAATATATAAAAATATAATATTATAATTTTTTTATAAGAAAACAAGTCAAAAGATGAATGACGAAAGGTTACGAGAAATCAATGACCTCAAAATATATATTTTGAAATATAGAAAGTACATCGTTATTAGCCCCCATAGAATCGAGTCATAAGAGAACATGTATATCATTGCAACCATGCTCGTAAACGTAGAGTGTGGTCAAGCATGTGCCGGGTGATGATTTATTGATTTATGGGCGACGGGCGATGATCGAGGACGGACAGACCTGGCCGTGGACGGCGGCGGCGATGGCGAGGTACCAGGCGGTGTAGGTGGTCATGCCGAGGCCGAGGAAGGACCAGATGCGGTAGTTGTGGAAGGAGGGGATGAACACCGTGGTGGAGCAGCACGCCCCGAATATGTACGTCCATGTCCTCTTGTCCAGCCGGTCATTGATGTAGTAGATGTTACTGCACGCCATGCCACGTACATTTCAGTCATGCATCTCCATGAACAAATTAAGATAATGAAAGTGAGTATATATGTTTTGTCTCAAAAAGAACTCGGCGAACCAACCTTGCACAGGCGATCAGCTGGATGACGGAGCCGAAGAGCAGGAATGTGCAGTTGAATGCGAGGCCGGCTGCCTTCCAGTACGGGCCCAAGAGCCCATCAAGAACCTCAAACCACTGGTCGATCGGTGGCATGCATATGTAAGAGAAACAAAAATATATAGCGCGCGTGTGCAGGAAAGAAATGAAAGGAAAACCCGGAAACTGAAACTGTGGCGAAGATGGATGGATGCAAGGAGGAAGAAGAAGAGATCGACCTGGATGACGTGGTTCTTGAAGGTGACGCCTTCCTTCTCCTTGCGGGCGCGGTACTCGACGTAGAGGACGCTGATGAGGTAGGCTGTCCAGCTGCCCATGAGGCCGTACAACACCTGCAGCAGCATGCCCGAGAGCATCCCGAGCTGCGAGAAGGAGTAGGGCAGCGTCAGAAGCACCTGCGCCACCTGCGAGCGAAGATCCACAACGAAATTATTAATAATGTCGTCGTCGTCGATGTGCGTCCGTCGTTTACGATGATCGATGATTCTACCTGGTTGGAGGCGCAGCTGAACCAGGCGTCCCAGACGGAGCCGCCGTGCCAGAGCAGGCTCGTCATGCTCAACTTGCCGTGCTGCTGCTGCTGCTGCTGCGCGGGGTCCTCGCCGCCGTTCCACTCGACGCCGGCCACGATGGCCTCCTCCGCCTGGTCGCCCGGCACCATCCTCCTGCCGGCAAGCTGCACCACGCGGCGGCGGAATTTACTGTGCCATCGATCGAGAGGAGCGTACTTTCTCTCGCAGGCAGGCAAAACGTACGCGAGCGGCGGCGGAGCCGAAACTGTCGTCAGCTCGATCACGCGCGGTTCGGTTACAGAGGATCAGAGTATCAGAGAGATTGAGAGGAGCAGTTAATTACTACTTCGGCGAGGGCTTTTCGGTATCCTGATCCTGCAGACCCGCACGCCGCCCTGCCCTGCCTCTCGGATCTTCGCACCACGGCCGCGAATGCGCACGCCTCCGGTTTTTCCTCTCCACGACCGCGCCACGAGGAATAAAAACTCTGGCACGGAGAGGCCCGAGCCGACGTGAGAGTTGAGTTGGGACGGCGGGACGGGACGGGACGGTGCACCATGTTTCACGTTGATTTGGCGTGTGAATTTAGAGGGGGGAAACAGTGGCACCGCTATTTTTTTTTAAAAAATACAATTTACAAAAGTAGACACCCACAACACGTGTACATTTATCGTACACACACTTCTCCCTATGAATATCTTCGAAAGACTGGACCGCTATATTTTTTAAGATTGACGAAGTCACCACACTCATCCCTATGAACATCTTCGCCGACATATTTTTTTGAGATTGATGAAGTCACCACACTCATCCCTATGAACACCTTTGGAAGATTGGGCCAACATAGTTCTTAAGATTGACGAAACCATCATGGACGTCTCGATGTCAATGGTGCCTCACTATCGATGGGTACGTCACCTACCACTCAAAGAATAATTTTAGCGGATTTGAACCTGGGTGAGCTGGTTCCACCACAAAGAACCGCTATGCTAACTTTGCAGTAGCACCGCCACCTTTAGGGCATGAACAATAGGGCATGATCAATTCGTGTCTTCGGACGAGGATCCCGTCGGCGATAACGTAGGCTCGGATACCACCATGAAGAAAATGGTGTGCTTTGCAGGGTGTCAGAGTATCCCATCAAAAAAACCTGTGATTTGGGTAGGAGAGAAACAGAGAGGGAGATGGTAGGAGAGGCACCTCATGTCGACCCACCGCCTGAACTGCGCAGCTGCCAGGGCTGACGCCTTGATCTGCCTTTTTTTATAATGGATTATATTAACCTGGCCTCTACACCTTAAGAAGGCGTACATAGCCTAGACCACAGTCGAGAGTACATAAGACTTTACCTGCTACATGAGAATGACAAATAGCAGTTTAACAAAACGATTAAAGAAGAACATAAGTCTTAGCCTCAATTCTTCTTCTAAAATTCCAACCAAAGGTAGAAAAGAACTCCATCACTCTTTTCTCTAGAGATCTGCATTTGGCTTGAACTTCCTCTCCCTCGTCTTCTTTAAGAAGCAAAGACCAAAGCCTTGTCCAATGAGTTACCTTGAATATCACCTGCAAGAAAGATATGTGATTGTGACTGTTAAAGACCATGTCATTCCTAGAGAGCCACAAAGACCAACAAATTGCCGCTATGCCTACCCACATTTGCCTTTTGAGTCTAGGTTCAACACTATTCAACCAATTTCCAAACATGTGAGTAGTGTTTCGAGGTTGTCTAATTCTGAAGGTGGAAAACACACAGTCCATATGTATCTAGCAAATACACAATCTAAGAAGAGGTGTTGTATCGACTCTTTAGAGTTACAAAAGCTGCATAATAAGCTATCCTTCCATATTCTCTTAGCTAGATTATCCTTTGTTAGAATCACCCATTTTTTAGATACCACAGGAAAACCTTAATTTTTAGTGGAATTTTTAGTTTTCAAATTATTGATTTTCTTGGTATTTCTTCCTTCAACGTTAGAATCTTATACATGGAGCCTACGGTAAACAACTCTTCTTTGTTAGCTTTCCAAATGAATTGATCTTGTTGCTCTATCAAATTCACATTTACCACTTTCGAGACTACGCCATACCAACCTTCCAAGTTTGTTTCCACTATCGCTATTCTGAAGGACACATTCAAAGGAATCCTTCCCATCACTTTAGTCACTAGTGCATTTTTATTCCGCACTAGGTTATATAGATCAGGAAATTCCTTTTCAAGAGATTGATTTTTATTCCGCACTAGGTTATATAGATCAGGAAATTCCGCACTAGGAAATTCCCAAAATCTTACTTGTTTTCGATTGTTCACCTTAAAGTGTCCAAGTAATTGAAAGGATTCTTTAGCTGTCATGAAACTAGCCTAGAAACAAGAATCCCCTGGTTGTTTTGAACCTGAAGAAAGGTTTTTTTTGCCAAGGTTTTTTCCTAAGAAATTTTTTCCAAATTCCATCTTCATTGATTAACTTAATGATCCATTTACTAAGCATGCACTTATTTTGAATCTGTAGGTTTTGGATTCCTAAACCTCCGCACTCCTTGGGTTTGCACAGTACAATCCATTTGGCCAATCTGTACTTCCTCTTATGCTCATCGTATTGCCAAAAAAAATCTAGATCTATAATAGTCCAGTTTCTTTAAGATGCCTTTAGTTATCTCGAAGAAAGAAAGCATATATAATGCTAGACTCCTTAGCACCGAATTGATGAGTACTAACCTCCCTCTTGTTGACACAAACTTTCCTTTCCAATTACAAAGTTTTTTTTGGATTCTATCCTCTAGTTCCTTCCAGTCTTTGTTTGCAAGTTCTTTATAGTGCATTGGGAGGCCCAGGTATCTAAATGGGTAGGACCCCATCTTACACCCAAATAGAAGAGAGTACTCTCTTTCCATTTCCTTAGCTTTTTCGTAAAAGAACATCTCACTTTTATGGAAGTTGATTTTTAAGCCTGATAATTTCTCATAGGCACCTAGTACCATTTTGAGATTTTGACTTCTTGAACATCATTTTCCATAAAGAGAATGGTATCATCTGCATATTGCAAAATTGACAACCCATTGTCTACCAAATTAGGTAGTACCCCTCTTGTCATACCATTTTCAGTCGATCTATGGATTAGAATGGCCAACATATCCACCACCAGATTGAATAAAATTGGTGAAAGGGGATCACCTTGTCGCAATCCTTTTTTTGTTTGAAAATAATGCCCTATCTCATCATTAACTTTTACTGCTACACTTCCCTCTGTCACTATTTGTTCTATCCATTTGCACCAAAGTTCTGAAAAGCCTTTCATTCTTAAGATTTGCTAGAGAAACCTCCAGTCTACCTTATGATAAGCTTTTGCGAAATCCAGTTTGAGTATAACACCATTTAGCTTCTTCCTATGCATCTTGTGTAAAGTTTCATGTAGAATGATGACCCCTTACAAAATATTCCTTCCTTTTAAAAAGGCAGTCTAGGAAGGTCTTATGACTTTTAGTGCTACTAGATCAATTCTACTTGTCATAACCTTTGTAAAGACCTTAAAACTTACATTAAGTAAGCAAATCGGTCTATATTGTTAAATCTATCTTGTCTTTTTATTTTTGGGTAAAAGTGTAATAATTCCAAAATTCAAGTTGTGGAGAGAAAGGTTGCCCCTACAAAAGTCTCTAAAGACTGCCATTAGGTCCTCTTTAACCAATTCCTAGAAAACTTGATAAAACTTCACTGGAAAACCATCAGGTCCTAGGGCTTTATTAAGTTCCATTTGAAAGATAGCATTTTCACCTCTTTTTTGGAAAACTTTTTTGTTAGCAATTCATTTTCTTCTACTGATACTTGTGGAATATCATCTTTTTGGGTCTCGAACATAGAAAAATTATTTCTTTCAGGTGGCCCAAAAAGATTTTTATAATAATTCGATATGTACTTGTTGAGCTGCACATCACCTTAGGTTGTTCCTTCTTCTTGCTCGAGTTGGAAGATTTTAGCTTTTCTATGTTTTCCATTTGCAATCATTTGGTAGTATTTCGTATTTATATCACCTTCTATAATATTCTTTGTCTTTGCTCTTTGATACCACTTGTCTCTTCTTCCCTAAATATTTGGGCCAAGGCATGCTTAACTGAATTTTTAAGCTTGACTTGAGTTCTTGACTAGTCAAGAGCCTGGTTTCGACTAATTTGTCCAACCCGTCTGCCTTCGTCATTAGTCTAACTTTGTCCTTTCTGTATGTCCCACTTATATTTTTTGCCCACCCCCTAGGGAATTGATGAAGTCTTCGAATTTTATTTTGCCATTTCTCAATATTTGTTGCCTCTCTAATCTCTTTGGTCCAACAATTTGTCAGCACCCTTTGAAAGTCCTCCCTAAGGAACCAACCAAGCTCAAATTTGAACAAAGGTTGGCTGCACCTATTAGACCCTCGTCCTGTGTCTATCTACAGGGCCGTATGGTCCGAGAGATCTCTACTAAGGGCCTGAATTGTCACCAACAGAATTTTATCTTCCCATTCCGTATTTACCAACAGCACAATCTCTCTCAGGTTTAAGCTGTCTATGATAGCGCTAAACAAGAAGGGCCATTTGGCGTTGAAATTCACATTGTTTTTCTCCTTGGATTCCTTATATTATTAAAGTCTCCACCAATTACCATAGGTAATGCCTCCTTTCTACATGAGTTAACAAGTTCGGTGAGAAAAGCTTCTTTGTATTCCTCCTGTGCCGCCCATATACTGCTACCAATATCCACTGGAAAGCATCTACCTTATTTCGAATATGAAATTTTACATAGAATTTTCCTTCGTCTATGCTTGAAACATCAAAAATTTCCAAATTAACACCAAGCAAAGTTCCTCCACTTCTCCCTTTCGGTTTTGACCAATGCCATAGAAAGTCTCTACCTCCACAAATATTCTTAAGCCAAGAATCAACAAATTTACTTCTATCTGTTTCTAACAAAGCAATAAAGTCTACCTTTTGCTCTTTAGAGATTTCAGACAGGAACATTGTTTTAGCCAAGTCTTTAAGACCTCTGCTATTCAAAAAAACTCCTTTTATTGCATTCCCTCTATTTTTTTACCTAGCTTGAAACCCCTTCTTCCATGTCTCCTTTTACCACCCTTCCTATTTTTGCTTGGGTATAGTTTCAACAGGGTATCATCATTTTCACAACTTAGGTGAATATCCTCATCATCTAATACCTCATCCATAATGTCACCACATAATGACGAGTTTGACAACTATTGTTCTAAGGTTTTTGGTCAGGAACATTATCGTGTTCATTTGTATTGAAGTCAGGGGCTACTGTCAGTGTCAAGGATAATGCATACCTCCTATACTTGGGTTCATGGTATACAGAAATACCATACGCCTAATGATATATGGGAAGATATCTTTTTATTAAGGAAATATGGTGAATCTAGAAGGAAGTTGTTTTCTCGGGATAGAAAGTGTCATAGTCCTATTCAGGGAAGACAAGGTCTCCTTAGATCGTATCTTGTTCTAGTTCTCCGAGTTCTACTTGGAGGAGAAGATGATCTAGACTATAAAACAAAGTTCCCTCGAGGAGGGGGACATCGAATCATAAGCCATAGCTACCAGCCACATCGAGAAGCAAGTCGGAGGAAGCTAGAGCCATATTCACCGATTAGATCTCATCGGGTTGTTCTCGGCGGATCTTAGTCGCCGAGTTAGTTTAGCCATCTTACTCCCCCTTTGTAATCCATGTGGTATTTCCCCATATATTCATATAAACAGGAGTAGGGTTATAACCTGTTAGTTAAGGGGCCCGAACCTGTAAAAAATCCATGTCTTCCATCTCTTTTACCTCAATTTTATGTATATCCTTGTTCCAGCGATCCCCATACTCTACAAATACCATAGTCGGAGTATAGCCCATCGATATTTTGTTTTATTAATAATCATATTGGGTAGCTATGTCCTATTTGCTATTATCATTTCATGCCTTGAATTATTGTTGATTGTACTTAATTATTTTTCACCCTAGTCTGGATGCGAGTCAAACATGGGGTATGGGCTCAGGGTATAGTAGATATTGTTAGCCCTGCTCACACAAGATTTACAAACAAAATATAATATTGACTAATTATATGCTCATCACCATTTGCTATCTTGGTGGCATGTGTTGCACTATGTAGAAATCAACTGGTGGAAAATATTTTGGAATAGGGAGATGGTTGATCTGTGTGAATCTAAGAGGTAAGCCATCTGTTTGCATGCTTACCGAGACTTGTGTGGTCATCTGAGCTGTGTGCTCCCTATTTTGTTGTGTGCTTTGAAGTCCTTAGTTTAGGAAAGTCGCCTTGGTGAGTTAAGGACTTCACTTCATGCGTAACTGATCCGAGCCTTACCATGCAACCACATGTCCTCGTAGGGATGACCTAGCTTAGTAGACTGCTTAGCTCTGGCACTGGCGGCCCAGGTGGTTAGATGATAGGTTTTTGGTTTGTACCGTGGGACCTTTCGCCTGTGTGATGAAGGAAGGACCACTCATGGGGGAAGCCAGTATTAGGCCGAGGTAGTGGAACGACTTTGTTACTTTTTGGTGTTTAGCGGCACCAAACTTGTGGGTAAAGTTGTACAACATCTACATAGTGTTAATCTATTCGAATAACCACATCCTCTCTTATGGACATGCTTGGTGATTTCACATGAGGAGTAGATTTGTGAAAGTTTTACTTTTGGGAAAAAACTGTGTGCAAGATAAAGTAATGAATATAGTTGTGTGGTCCTGTGTGGACATAGAACCTTTTTGGTCATGTGTGGACGTAGTATCCTTTTTAGGATTGGTTGGTTGGTTAAAACTATCGTGATTGCAAATATTGTTTAAATTCCATTTTAATCTATTTATTGTATTTAAATTCACAAATGAATTTATGCAAATAAACATAACCTTCCTTTGAAGCCTTGTATCATATATTGCATATTCCCATACACTTGCAAGTACTTTATGTACTCATCCTTGTCGTCTCATATAAAATTTCAGAGAAGGTCAGTTGTTTACAGAAGTTTTTGTTGCTGAGGACGTCGAAGGTTGCGTTCCCTAGTCGACTATCTGTGGCATGTCGTTGGTGTCCCTCGCATCTTTTCCGCTGTTTATCTCTGGTAGGCCTTGCATGGCTCATTAATTGTAAAACCTGGTCTTATGACCCAACTCAAAATTATATTTGTTTCCTACTTACTAATAAAATCATGATGTGGTTGTGATATTATCTTTTGTTATGCAGTAATAAATCATGATGTGGTTGTGATATTATCTATGCAGTGGAGGGTAAAGTTGGGGTTTTCCAAAAATTCAGGGTTCAATGCGCTAGGGATCTCCATACGGGGAGTCATGCACATGTGTCGATGGGCTATACCCAACAACAGTATTTATAGAGTATGGAGGTTGTTGGTATTTAGGTATACGTGAGATTGTAGTTAGGAGACAGGGGACAAAGAATTTTATACTGGTTCGGGCTCATGAGAAACAAACCTACTGTAGTTTGTATGTATATCTCTCGGATGCAACCCACTAATTACATTGGGGGAGCAAGTGTAACACCCTGAGGTGCTTTCCCCTTTTAAAATCCAAAGGAAAAATCGTAAAAGAAAATTGTTGGAATTAACTGGAGAGAATAAATAATTTTAAAAGCCAAATGCTAAATGGAAATGGCATGGTGGGATTTTTCTTAAATTCTACATGTCAAAATACACTAACAGGATTTTTAGTGGAATTTTTAGAGCACAAGAAATAATTTTTAACCAATTAAAATCAAAATCAGAATAAATAAATCCCGGGCTTTTCTTTTCTCTCTCCTCCCGTACGTTTCCCGCTCTTTTCGGTCATGGTCCGCTGGCCCGAGCCGACGGCCCATCCTCTCTCGCGCGTGCTAGCTGATCGGCCCAGCCGATTTCGCCCGCGCGCATCTCTCCTTCGCGGGCCGGCCGAAAGGCCACGGCCCGCCAGCCTCTTATGCCGCGAATAAGTCCGGTTCGCTTCCCCTTCTTCCCGGACACCGGCAGTGGGGTCCACCCGTCGCCCGTCCCCTACCTTCGCCGCCCCGCCGCCATTGACGTCGCCTCGCCCGCGCGGATCTCGGCCGTCCGCCTCTCCGCGCGCCCTAAAGGCACCGCCCTAACTCGCCGCCTCTCCCGCGCTTTAATTCGCCCGCCGCCACTCCCGCGCCCCTTAATGGCCAGATTTAACCGCCGGCCATTATTCACCCAAAAGTTGCGCCGACGAGCAATTGCGCCCTTATCAGGTCGTCGCCGACCTCCCCATTCCCTATTTAAGCACCCCCTCGCCCTACCCGAGCTCCCCACACCTCCACTCAAGCCTCTTTCTCTCTCCGTCGTCCCCGCGTCGTGCGCCCTTGTTTCGAAACCCGCCGACGGACTTCAGTCGCGTCATCCCGACGTCCCGCGAGCTCCCGTCGTCTCCTTCCTTCTTCCCGACATCCGCGCCGCCTCGGCCACCCTCCCCCACGAGCTCCCGCCGTCTCCCTCGCCGCTGTTGCCGCCGTCTCCCTCAACTTCGGCGACCCCGCGGTGAGCCACTCTTCTTGTTCCCCTCGGACCGAACCCGCAGGGCCGGGCACGAGAACGGGCGGTTCCTCTCGCGCGTAACCCGCGTCACCCCACCGTCCTGCGCCGCCGCCCGTATGGCACCAGCCGGTCTACGGCCACCGGCCGCCGTCGCCGGCCGATCGCGCCCGCGCCCTTTCTTCTCAGCCGTCTGATCGGCTCCGTCCGATCGGCACCGTCCGTCCTCGCTCGCCCACGTGGCAAGCCACGTGGTGGCCACCTCGACACCACGTGTGCGCCACGTGGTGCACTGCTCGGTCCGGCCGTGGACCCGGTCCACCGTGGACCGGAACTCCCGTGGGCCGCTGGCGTCAGCCCTCGGGCGCTGACGTCAGCCCTAGCCGCTGACACCTCCCCCGGGGTTTATTGCGCAATAAATTATTAAGGATTTTTTTGTTTTAGTAAAAAAACCCAGAAAACTTCTAAAAATCATATCTTTTCAATCCGACCTCCGTTTTAGCCCATTCAAATTTCATTAAATTCATAAAAATGTGAAGAATCCATTAAAAATGGTTTTGTTCCCTGTTTTAGTAGCTTTTTAGCCTGTTTTGTTGAAGTGCTTGTTTGGCGTGTAGATCCCGGTAGTTCCTCCGTCCCGGTTTACTTTGAAGTCGTCGCGGAAGTCCCCCAAGCCGAAGAGCAAGGCAAGTCATACCACATTATTGATCATATTGCTCCCATTTTGCTGAAACACCTATTTTATTCTATGAAATTGCATGTATTTTATATTGTCATTTCATGGGAAATAGTACACCTTATGCTTAGTTTATGCCTTAGGTTTGACACTCCAAACCCTTTGATCAAACTTGGGTAAATAATATGATTAGATTCAGGACTAGGTTATGCTTAGCCTGGCTTAGACTCACTAGCTCACAAATAAAACACCTGCTTTAGAAATTGCATGTATTTTATATTGTCATTTCATGGAAAATAGTACACCTTATGCTTAGTTTATGCCTTAGGTTTGACACCCCAAACCCTTTGATCAAACTTGGGTAAATAATATGATTAGATTTAGGACTAGGTCATGCTTAGCCTGACTTAGACTCACTAGCTCACAAATTGGGTCATTTCTCACTTAATTTATCTCTCCTGGACTTCTGTTCGGAGGATTAATGATTATAGATTCAGGTGAATGGACTAATAACTAAAATATGACAAAAGGTGGGCTGTGGGCACTATGGTTTTGGTTAGCGGCGCCCATAGCAATTAAGGACCAGTTCACGGGACCCCTATGGAGAATGACCGTGCAAACCACAAGCCGAAATGGGTAAGGTAGGTCCCATAGTGTAGCCTCTCCTAGCTGACGGACCCATCGTCAAGGGTGAGCGGGATGGAGTTTCAGTCGGCCCCGGTATAAGGGTTGCTGGGCTGGATTCACCGAAGCACTCGGGGGGCTGCCCACTCCCAGGGTACGGGAGTGGGGGCGAAACCTTGGTGGGGTTCGCTTGGTTAGTGGGGGGTTATACGAAAGGTCCTATCACAGTTTCCTTTCCGGGGTACCGCGGTGGTATTCTGGCGCACGGGAGACCGTGTTGTGGGGATGTGTCTTGTGGGTACAGTTGTACACCTCTGATCAGAGTAAATCTATTCGAATAGCCGTGCCCGCGGTAATGGGGCAATCGACCGAGCTCTCCGTGATTAGTCTCACACTTTTACACCCTAAGTTTTGGAACATGACTAGTATAGGTGGATGGTTTGGGCCTGTCCCAACGTGGGGATAACGTTGGACAATGTTAGATTCAAAATGCTTTAATTACTCAAATTACTGTTGTTTTGACTGTGTTCAAAATCTGTATTGTTTGGAAAAACCCCTGCCGTTTGTGCTAAAGCAAACCCTAGCCAAACCCTTGTCTTCCCTGCATTCATTCCTCTCCCCTTCCGGCGTGACTTGCTGAGTACGTGGAGGTACTCACCCTTGCCCCTTCACCAGAACCCGAGCCAGAGGTTGAAGACGAAGATGAAGTGGAGTAGGCTTGTCCTACACTCTGGAAGCTGCTTGTGGAGTGGTCGAAGCCGCGTGGCCAGCGTCAAGCTTAGGCTTAGGCCCTTTTTATTTTTCCGCTGCTCTTTTGTAATCTTTTGTATTGTTTCTAAGATGTGGAACTGTAATATCAACAATTGTCGTATGTGTACCCTGGCTGGTCCTGGACAGGGATTTTTATACACATATAGCTTCAAAAATTTGGGTGTTAATTTCTGGGCGTGACAAGTTGGTATCAGAGCCAATTTCCATACCGTAGGAAAATCCAAATGGAAAAACCCTAGGAGCCTTCTGAATCTTTTCATATGCATAAGCCCTGACTTTTGAAAATAGTTTCGGGAAAATGGGTCTTGTTTCCTCGGGATTGGGAAAAATTTTAAGTCTGTCTCAAAACCTTTTGAAAACTCGGTCAAGTCTAAGTGATAGGATTTTAGAGTTAAAACTTGAAAAAAAGAATCATTTGATCTCTTGTTCAACCGCCAAGCTGGGATTTTCTAAGTGGTCAAAGTCTTAAGTCGAGATTGGAGGGAATGGTCGCCAATTCTATATTATAACTAAGCATCTATTTTTCAGCATCATCTAGGAGATGTCCTTAGAAGTTTTACTTAGCCTCATAAAAATGTTTCTCAAAAACCCTCTTTTTATTGTTTACTTTACTTGAGTCCTTTATTGTTTGTCTAACTTGGGTTTGAGCATGCATTGATCCCCTACCTTGTCTTCTCTAGATGGCAGGCCGTCTAGTCACCCACAACGGTCAGGGATTGAAGGGTTTCGTCGTAGAGCTGGCAAGAATGGCCTTGGCAGTGGGCTATCCGGATGCACCTGAGTACACTGTCGTCTCACCGTTCAGCAGTGAGTTGCCTCACCAAGTCCGCCTGGAAGTGCACGGGTTCGTCGGCACCAACATCCCGAACATGGTGGTCACTGCGTCGGGAGGAACAGATGAGAATGCCTGCCAAGAGGCGGCTTATCTAATGCTGGCTCGGATGAGGGAGATGCATGACTACCATCTCCGCCACTCTGCCTACCGGTACCATCCTCGGCGTGGAACTTCATCAGCAATCAACACCTTCCAATCTGCTAAAGGGGAGAACGACACCACCTTCTCTCACATGAGGACGGTGATTGAAGGGCTGGATAAGATGCATGCAGATCTTCACCTAGCGGCAAAGGCTCTAAATGACCAGAAGATCTTAAGGATCAAGAGTTTGAAGGATGAGGTGGATCGTCTCAAGAGAGAGATCACCAGTCTGAAGGGACTTCCACCTCCCAACGTCCTTCGGATAAGGATCACGCCGCGGAAGAACACCAAGGCTCTGGTGCGGATGCAGCTGGCGCGTAGGGTGCAACCTCCTACACCGCCACCTTCCCCAGTCCCCGCCCCAGTGCCAGGTCCTGCTCTTGCTCTGGTCCCTGCCCCTAGCGGAGGAGGAGGATGGATCTCGGTGTCCAGTAGCAGCAAGGGCAGTAGCAGCGACAGCTCCAAGAGCCACGGGCGGAAAGCAAGCTCTCGAAGCCGTTTCGACCCTTAGAGCATCGCCACCCTTAGTTTCCCCTTTTTCTACTTTTTCTGTTTGCTTAGTTGCTGTGTATTAGGAGTGTTGTGTGGGGGTAGTGGTCAACCTGTATCAAGTGTGGGTATGGATTGTCCAATTAAGGATGTTGGGTGTGTTTTAAGTGTTTTCAGTAAAGAACAGATCAAAACAAGTAATAAAGATCAACTTCTCTGTCCAATCTGTTTTACTCCTTCTCCCCGCCTTGTTTGTTCCGCTTCTTCAGATGGTGAACACCAGGAATGGCAGCAACAACACCGAGTCAGCTGAGAACAACACCCGTGCTAATGCCAACAACCCACCTCCTCCACCTGAGAACATCACTTTGGCACAAGTCCTAGCCAACCAGACCCAGATGATGGTTGCAATGATGCAGCAGATGCAACAGCAGCATCAGCAGATGCAGTTACAAATGATGCAACAGTTTCAGCAGCAGAACCAGCATCAGCACGACCATTCCGCACCACCTCCTCCCCCACAAAACAAGCTATCAGAATTCCTTCGAGTCCGACCCCCAACTTTCTCCAGCATCACCAACCCCATGGAGGCTAATGACTGGATCATAACCATAGAAAAGAAGTTGGACCTTCTGTAGTGCACGGACCAGGAAAGGGTGTCTTTCACCACCCACCAACTCCAAGGCCCTGCCTCAGCCTGGTGGGAAAACTTCTTGGTCACCGTCGAGCGGACGCACCGCGATTACTTGGGCGAGTTTTGCCACCAATTCCGGAAGGCTCACATCCCGGAGGGATAGTAGCTCAGAAAAAAAGGGAGTTCAGATCCTTGGAGCAAGGCACGCGAACCGTCACCGTATATCTGCACGAGTTTAATCGCTTAGCTCGATATGCTCCAGAGGACGTACGTACTGACGCCGAGCGTCAAGAAAAGTTCTTGGCCGGGCTGGACGATGAGTTAACAGACAAACTCATCTCCGGTGAATACGCCGACTTCGAGAAGTTGGTCGACAAAGCCATCCGTCAAGAAGACCAACGCAATAAAATGCTCAGAAAATGGAAGGCTATCCAGTTTAGGCCACAACCTCAGCAAGGGAATTCCCAGCGGCCGCGTTTCACTCTGGGTGGTCAGAGTGGACCTACCACTATGATCGTTCGTCAGCATCGCCCGTACCATCTCGGGAATTTCCAATCCAACGGAAGCCGTCCCGGATAGCCGCAGCGGAATCCGGCCCCGCGTCAGCCAACAGCGCAGCCGCCACCACGGTCCAAGCCAATGCCACCAAAGAAGGACTCGGGATTCAAATCGAGCAACTGTTTCAATTGCGGAGAACCTGGACATTTCGCAGACAAGTGTCCAAGGCCAAAACGCGCGCCCAGGTTCATCCAAGCAAGAGTGAATCATGCTTCAGCAGAGGAGGCATAGGACGCACCGGATGTCATACTGGGTATGTTCCCTGTGAACTCCTTTAATGCATCAGTTCTGTTTGATTCGGGTGCAACACATTCTTTCATATCAAAAGCATTTGTGGGAAAACATGGGATGTCGGTGTTAAAACTTAAGATACCCATGCGGGTCCAAACTCCCTGGAACCATTTGAACACTGCCCACTTTTGCCCTTCAGTGGCAATAAAAATCCAAGGATTCCCCTTTCTAGCCAATCTTATCCTTCTAGAATCAAAAGGCCTGGATGTCATCCTTGGGATGGAACTATTGACCCGTCATAAAGGTATGATCGATTGCGCAAGCCGCACGATCTTCTTGACCAATGACGAAGGGAAGAAAGTGATTTACCGCTCCCCTAAACCACTTAGAGTAGTGGCAAGTCTGAATCGGATCTCGGCTAAGGAAAAGCCCGAAGAGAAAGGAAAGGATCAGGCAAAGTTAGAAAATATTCCTGTGGTTTGTGAGTACCCGGAAGTCTTCCCAGAAGATCTAACCACAATGCCACCTAAAAGAGAAATAGAGTTTCGGATTGACCTAGTCCCTGGCACTGCTCCAATCCATAAGAGGCCCTATGGGATGGGAGCCAATGAGTTAGCAGAGGTCAAGAAACAAGTAGATGAATAGTTACAGAAAGGTTATATCCGCCCGAGCACATCGCCCTGGGGTGCGCCAGTCATTTTTGTGGAGAAAAAGGATAAGACCAAAAGGATGTGCGTCGACTATCGTGCACTAAACGAGGTCACTATTAAGAATAAATACCCTCTTCCTAGGATTGACGACCTGTTCGATCAATTAAAAGGAGCAAAGGTGTTCTCAAAAATAGACTGCGGTCGAGCTATCACCACTAAGAATTCGAGAAGAAGATATTCCCAAGACCGCCTTCATCACTCGGTACGGTGCATGTACGAGTGCACGGTCATGTCCTTCGGACTTACAAACGCCCCACCTTTTCATGAATTTGATGAACAAAGTGTTCATGGAATTCCTAGACAAGTTCGTCGTGGTGTTCATCGACGACATCCTGATCTATTCGCAGTCGGAAGAGGAACATGAGCACCATCTTCGATTGGTACTTGAAAAGTTAAGAGACCACCAGCTCTATGCTAAGTTTAGCAAATGTGCTTTCGGTTGAAGGAAGTGCAATTCCTCGGCCATATCGTGAATACCCAAGGAGTCGCAGTGGACCCTTCCAATGTGGAGCGGTAACCAAATGGACTCCACCTAAAACTGCGTCACCCAAGTCAGAAGTTTTCTAGGACTTGCGGGTTATTACCGTCGGTTCATCGAAAACTTCTCCAGAATTGCCAAGCCTTTGACGCAGTTGTTAAAGAAGGATGAAAAGTTTATATGGATTGCCGAGCACAATCGAGTTTTGAAACACTCAAGAGAAAACGGGTGTCCGCGCCGTATTGATCTTGCGGATCAAACCAAGGATTTCCAAGTCTATTGCGACGCATCTCACCAAGGGTTAGGCTGTGTGTTGATGCAAGATGAAAAGGTGGTCGCGTATGCTTCCGTCGGTTGAGACCTCATGAGTCTAACTACCCAACACATGACTTGGAACTAGCGGCAGTAGTTCATGCTCTGAAAATATGGCGACATTACCTCGTCGGTAATCGCTGTGAAATATATACGGATCATAAGAGCCTGAAATACATTTTCACCCAACCGGATTTGAACCTCCGTCAGCGACAATGGTTGGAGTTGATCAAGGATTATGATCTCAGTATACACTACCATCCCGGCAAAGCTAACGTGGTAGCTGATGCCCTGAGCCGAAAGAGTTACTGCAACTCTATTCACATAGAAGGGAGATGTGAACAGTTACTACAAGATCTAGAGCGCCTAAACATGGGAATTGTTGAACCCGGATTTGTGGCCGCTCTTGTGAAGGGTCACGCGGAAGCTACGCTAGCCGAAAACAAAAATTTCTACCGCGCAAACCAGGAACACTTGCAAGTAAGGGCCGATAGATCGTTACCGATTAGAGTAGAGTGCAGCGGAATAGCCAATCAGGGCAATCCGATCCGGAACAGTGTAGCCTATTCCGAGAGGCCGATTCGCCAATCGCCCGATTCGAGTCGTCCGGCCGCGTTCTCACGCCTCGCTCCGATGCGCCCGACCGCAGCCGATCAAGAGCGCGCAACGTAGCGCGCCTCTACCGGTATCCACACGTCCGGGGACGAACGCCGTACACCCGTGTGCTAGCACGCGATGCAAGGCTAGGGTTTGGCTCGAAAGTGGGGAGGGTTTCCGTGGAGATTGATCTCGGCGACTTCGTTGCACGCGATGCAATTGACGTCTCACGGCTCTCCACCCTCCCTCCTTTATATAGAGTTGGCCGACGGGACTAGTGGCCGATTAGGACTCTATTTTGAATCGGATCTCATCCGTATCTCATAGAGTTGGCCGCCCCACACGTCGTAAGCCCATAGGACTCTATCCGATCGGATCCCTATCCGATCGAGCCGTATCCGAGTCCAACTCGAATATCTATTCTATCCCCTTAAGCGTGCGACCGAGGTTCAGGTATACTCGGTTTCGGCTATAGTCTAACTTAGCCGATCGTCGGCTCGAGTCCAACTCAGCCACTGTCAATAGCGGCGCCTAGCGGCACATATTGACACCATAGTATACAAGAATATAATATCGGCTCGAACTGTAATGTGTACACAAATCCCTTTGCCTCACGATACCGTTAAGCTATAGGCAAGATGTGTGCCATCCCTTCAATAGCTTAACCATTCACTCGAACCGTATTGGATTATCTGCATTGATTGACTCCTCAATCAACTTAGCATGGCCATGCATTTCCATAATCCATTACCTCGAGGGCCCAGAGATATCTCTCCAAAGGAGGGGCAAATTCCATCTTGATCACTCACATCCCACTCCATGTTTCATAGCAAACCCGAAAACTACCTTTATAACTATCCAGATTACGGAATAGCGTTTGGTAGTCCCAAAGTAGGCTACTACACATGTTGGAATCCATGGTGATCTCGGGTCTAAGGACTTTGTACCAACACTACCGAGACCAACTAATGGCACATAAATTCTGTAGTGTCTCATGGTGGGTCTATCCAACAATGTGTTCTCTAACACATATGTCCATGTTTATTGATTTGGTATCTCCATACCCATGATCTACGAGACATGATCATCAATCAATAAACATGCTGATCTTAGAATCATATTTGTTCCAACAATATGACATATGATCAGGGATCGTTTAGAAATAGATTCATACATATCGAGTCTCATAAATAAGTCACGTACTTATTGATCAATACAAGATGTCTATTTCATGGAACTGAATAACACTTTATTCATTTATACATAAACATTGACGTGATATCCAACATCTCCATGTTGCCTCTAGTGCATATCACTAACATCTTGAGGCCCAACCCACACTCTTAAATCAAATTCGCATAGCTCAAGCCTCGAATCCCGACATAGCTGAGCTTAAGAAGAATATGAGAGTGGGAAAAGCTCGTGACTTCACAGAAGACGAACATGGAACCATATGGATGGGCAACAGGATATGTGTGCCAGAAGATAAGGAATTGAAAAAGTTAATCCTTACTGAGGCACATCAGAGTCAGTACTCTATCCATCTGGGAAGTACCAAAATATACCAGGATCTTAAGGAGAAATTCTGGTGGGTTAGCATGAAAAGAGAAATAGCAGAGTTCGTGGCACTATGCGACGTATGCCAGCAAGTAAAGGCAGAACACCAGAGGCCTGTTGGATTATTATAGCCACTTCAAATCCTGGAATGGAAGTGGGAGGAAATCGGGATGGATTTCATCACCGGTTTACCCCAGACATCATCAGGACACGATTCTATCTGGGTTATAATCGACCGCCTCACTAAAGTGGCTCATTTTATCCCAGTGCTTACCACATATACGGGCAGAAGGTTAGCAGAATTGTACCTTGCAAGGATCGTGTGTCTTCATGATGTACCCAAGAAGATAGTATCTGATCATGGTAGCCAGTTCACCTCCAAGTTTTGGCAAAAACTACAAGAGGAACTTGGCACCCGGTTGAATTTTAGCACGGCCTATCACCCGCAAACCGATGGTCAGACGGAACATGTAAACCAGGTTTTGGAAGATATGCTGCGAGCTTGTGCTCGGATTTCGGAGGAGCTTGGGATAAGAGCACGCCATATGCGAGAATTCTCTTATAACAACAGTTATCGAGCCGGTTCTACGATGGCACCTTTCGAAGCACTTTATGGACGAAAGTGTCGAACCCCGCTTTCGGGATCGACCGCGAACGTTAGCTGTTCGGGACTGAAGTGTTAAGTGATGCCAAAGAGAAAGTCAGAATCATAAGAGAAAGGCTGAAAGTTGCACAGTCTCGTCAAAAGAGTTATGCAGACAACCGCCGCAGAGAGCTAGTTTTCAAAGTCGAAGACTATGTATATCTTCGTGTCACCCCACTTCGGGGAGTGCACCAATTCCAAACCAAAGGCAAGTTGGCACCACGCTATGTGGGACCATATCGGATACAAGAGCGACGAGGTGAAGTGGCATACCAACTCGAACTGCCACCCACCATGGCGGGAATCCACGACATTTTCCACGTCTCCCAACTCAACAAGTGTTTGAGAGTTCCAGAAGAACAAGCCAGTCCAGATCAGATCGAAATCCAGGAAGATCTGACTTACGTAGAGAAACCAGCACAGATACTCGAAACCAGTGAACGGAGGACCCAAAACAAGGTTATCGTGTTCGCCGAATTCAATGGACTCATCACTCCGAAGAAGAAGCAACTGGGAGAGGGAAGATGAGCTAAAGGCCGCTCATCCCTATCTCGTCGCGTACCTCCAAATCTCGGGTCGAGATTCCGTTTAAGGGGTAGGTTTGTAACACCCGAGGTGTTTTCCCCTTTTAAAATCCAAAGGAAAAATCGTAAAAGAAAATTGTTGGAATTAACTGGAGAGAATAAATAATTTTAAAAGCCAAATGCTAAATGGAAATGGCATGGTGGGATTTTTCTTAAATTCTACATGTCAAAATACACTAACATGATTTTTAGTGGAATTTTCGAGCACAAGAAATAATTTTTAACCAATTAAAATCAAAATCGAATAAATAAATCCCGGGCTTTTCTTTTCTCTCTCCTCCCGTACGTTTCCCGCTCTTTTCGGCCGTGGGCGCTGGCCGAGCCGACGGCCCATCCTCTCCCGCACGCGCTAGCCGATCGGCCCACCAATTTTTCCCACGCGCCTCTCTCCTTCACGGGCCGAAAGGCCACGGCCCGCGACCTCTTACGCCGCGAATAAGTCCAGTTCGCCTCCTCTTCTTCCGGGGCACCGGGGTGGGGTCCACACTGTTAGCCCCGTCCCCTACCTTCGCCGCCCGCGCCATTGACGCGCCGCCCGCGCGATCCCGCCGTCCGCCTCTCCGCGCGCCCTAAAAGCACGCCCTAACTCCCCGCCTCTCCCGCCGCTTTCAATTGCCCCGCCGCCGCTCTGTGCCCCTTAATGGTCGGATTAACCGTCGGCCATTATTCCCCAAAATTGCGCCGGCGAGCAATTGCGCCTTATCCGGTCGTCGCCGACCTCCCCATTCCCTTTTAAGCACCCCTCGCCCTCCCGAGCTCCCCACACCTCCACTCAAGCCTCTCTCTCTCCGTCGTCCCCGCGTCATGCGCCCTTGTTTCGGAACCCGCCGACGGACTTCGCCGCGTCATCCCGATGTCCCGCGCGCCCGCGAGCTCTCGTCGTCTCCTTCCTTCTTCCCGACACCCGCGCCGCCTCGCCACCCTCCCCGTGAGCTCCCGCCGTCTCCTCGCCGCCGCCGCCGTCGCCCCTCAACTCCGACGACCCCGCCGTGAGGCACTCTTCTTGTTCCCCTCGGACCGAACCCGCAGCGCCGGGCGCGAGACGCGCGGTTCCTCTCGCGCGTAACCCGCGTCACCCGCCGTCCGCGCCGTCGCGCGTAAACCTTTCTTGGAATCATGCATGTTGAACCTTTTCAACACCTTGTCAATGTATGTACTTTGGCTTAATCCAATTAGCCTCTTGGATCTATCTCTATAGATCCGAATGCTAATATATATGCTGCCTCCCTAAGTCTTTCATGGAAAAACTATTTTTCAATGAAGACTTGACGATTCAAGCATAGGGATATCATTTCCAATCGCAATATGTCATCCACATATAAGATTAGAAATACAATTGCGCTCCCACTGACCTTTTTGTAAACACAGGCCTCTTCTTCATTTTTGATGAAACCAAACCCTTTGATTACTTCATCAAAACGAATATTCCAACTCCGAGATGCTTGCTTCAATCCATAAATGGATTTCGTAGCTTGCATATCTTTCCAGCGATTCTGGATCGACAAAACCCCGAGGTTGTATCATGTATACATCCTCGCTTAGGTTTCCATTCAGGAAAGCCGTTTTGACATCCATCTCGCCATATCTCATAATCGAAATATGCAGCAATCGCTAGCATAATCCGAATAGATTTAAGCATTGCGACGGGCGAGAAGGTTTCATCATAATCAACTCCTTGAATCTGTTTAAAACCTTTCGCCACCAATCGCGCCTTATAGATGTGAACATTTCCATCCATATCGGCCTTTTCTTAAAAACCCATTTACACTCAATGGTTTTGACACCATCAGTGGATCAACCAAGTTCCAAACTTGATTGTCGTACATGGATTCTATTTCGGATTTCATGGCTCCAAGCCACTTGTTGGAATCGGGTCCCACCATCGCTTCCTCATAGGTCTTAGGTTCATTGTTGTCCAACAACAATATATCACGTTGTTCCGCACGTGTACTGGGTGCACGACGTGATCTTTCGACACTCCGTGGGTGGTGTATCTACAACCGGTGGCGCAACACTTTGCACCTCCGTTGTGGTTCCGTGGTCGCGAAACATTTTCTCGGTGTTTCTTGAACTTCTTCAAGATGCACCCTGCTCCCACTAACCCTTCTTGAAAGAAACTCTTTCTCTAAGAAGACACCGTGTCGGGCGACAAACACTTTGCCTTGTTCCCGATTATAAAAGTAATATCCCTTAGTTTCCTTAGGATATCCCACAAAGAAGCACTTGTCGATTTGGGTGTGAGCTTGTCGAGTAAACGTTTTACATAAGCTTCGCATCCCCATATTTTGAGAAAAGACAAACTAGGGGGTTGCCCTGTCCATATCTCATATGGTGTCTTTTCAACCGACTTAGATGGAACTCTATTTAGTGTGAGCGCATGTTTCAAGAGCATATCCCGAAAGATAACGGAAGATCACTTTGGCTCATCATCGACCGCACCATGTCCAACAAGGTGCGATTTCTTCGTTCGGACACTCCGTTCCATTGTGGAGTTCCCGGCGGAGTTAACGTGGAACAATTCCACAATCTTTCGATGATTACCAAACTCTTGGCTCAAGTATTCCCTCCACGATCGATCGTAGAAACTTGATTGTTTTCCCTAAATGATTCTGTACTTCATTCTGGAATTCTTTGAACTTTTCAAAGGATTCGGACTTATGCCTCATCAAGTAGATATAACCATATCTACTAAAGTCATCGGTAAAGGTAATGAAGTACGATAACCACCTCGGCCGTCGAGCTCATTGGTCCACATACATCGGTATGTACGAGTGCCAACAAGTCACTTGCTCTTTCACTGTGTCCCGTGAAAGGTGCCTTTGTCATCTTACCAAGTAAACAAGACTCACATGTCTCAAATGATTCAAAATCAAAAGAGTGAAGCAATCCATCCTTATGGAGCTTCTCCATGCGTTTCTTATTTATATGGCCTAAGCGACAATGCCGGATAAACGTGGGGTTTATATCATTAGAGAGTTGTCTTTCTCGTATTAATGTTATAGATGGGAGACGCTTCAAGATTCAAAACGTATAATCCATTCACCAATGGAGCATGAAAATAGAACATATCTCTCGAGATATATTGAACAACCATTGTTCATTGATCTAAAATCATATCCTTCCGCTTGCAAACATGAAGCGGAAATAACGTTTTGACATAGTGTTGGAACACAATAACAATTATTCAATTCCAAAACTAATCCCGAAGGTAGATGAAGTGGTATCGTGCCGACAAGAACGTAGCAACGCTTGCTCCATTGGCCGACGCGGGTTCACCTCGCCCTTCTCAATCCTCTACTTCTTCTCATTCCCGCAACGATTTGCAAATATGAGCTACCGATCCGGTATCAAATACCCAAGAGTCGTAGGTGAAGTAGCAAGATTAATGTCGATAACATTAATACCAAGCGAAGTCATACTTTGCTTCTTCTTGAGATCCTCCATGTACTTCTTGCAGCTCCTTTCAGGTGGCTGTCTCCTTGCAGTAGAAGCAAACGGCATCGATGCCGCCGACCCCTTCTTGCCCTTCTTTGCATTAGAGGCACTCGCGATCTCATCGGGAGTTAACTTTCTCTTGGTGCAAAGTTTCTTGACAGTGGTTTGCGCTTAGCCTTCGCATCATCATCACATGATGACCGTTTTCTGGATACTCTCCTCACTGTCTTTAGCATCCCATGCAATTCAGCTAAGGTCCTATCCATATTGTTCATGTGATAATTTAATATGAATGGCTCGAAGCTCGGAGGGAGCGACCGGAGAATCACATCGAGCCAACTCTTGGCTAAGGGGAAAACCCAGCTTTTCCGGACTCTCAATGTAGCCAATCATCTTTATCACATGCGGATCGACGGGATTCCCTCAACAAGCTCGCACGCAAACAAGGACTTTGAGGTGTTGAACCTCTCGGCCCGAGCTTGGTTCTCAAACATGCCACGCAGTCCCCGAATAATAGTGTGAGCATCGCTGCTCTCATATTGCTTCGAAGCTCGGGGGACATTGTAGCAAGCATGAGACAGCTTATATCTAGGGCATCATTAGTGTGCTTCTCATAAGCCCTCCGAGCGATTGCGGTGGCATTAGTTGGCAAATCCTCGGGATAGGGTACTTCAAGAACGTACTCCTTACGCTCTTGCTTGAGAACAATTCTCAAGTTGCGATACCAATCCATAAAGTTTGTTCCATTTAATTTTTCCTTTTCGAGAATAGATCGCAAATTAAAGGTACGGGTGTAGTATTAGCCGCCATTTATTCTACAACGAAAAAGCAAAGTTTAGCACAATGTTTATGCTATGTCTATTGTTAAACAATTTAACATTAGACTCCCATTACGTATTTTCCACCTTCCCTCTAGGTTACGTATTGGGTCAAGATCCACATGTTAATTAATTTTCTAGTGAGCTTTGGCATCACTGCTAGAAAATTAGTAACATCGTAAGCAACACCTTGCTAATCACATCTCTATGTGACTCTTGTTGTTGGTGTGGCATCTCCATGCCCCGGCGCCAACCTATGCCCCAAGGCCCAAAACTGTTTTGATAGCCTTGTTAAGTAAACCAAATGCTCCTGCATGTATATGTCGACATATACCCCTCGTGTTATGATAGAGAATGGCACTCGCTTTGGCGGACCCACCATTGACGAGCATAACGGTGACGGTGCAACATTTGGAAGGGCATCATTACTACTTAATTTTGAGAGGGATGCTATCCTATCAAACAAACATATCACATATGAAATCAAGAAGAATAGCATATAATGAAATAGTATGGCCCCTTTCACATGGTGATCTCCATCTCCATGTCGGCGCGAGGATCTCCATCTTCGCACCATATTCCAAGTGTCGAATGCTTGATATCTTCAAACTAAGCTACTACCGTAGAAGCTCTAATTGAAGATTACATCGACTCGCAGTCGTGAAAGAATATTACAAGCATTGCACGTATGAAAGAATATTACAGGGATTGCACATATGAAAGAATATTACATGCATCACATGCATCTCATACATCTCATACATACAATAGGGCCATACCATCTCAAAGCATTCTCTGCAAAAACAAGTTAGGCGTAGAAACGTTTTCTACCTATCGCAGAGCTACGGCATCGAGACGACCTATAAGGGGGTACGCACACGGCGGTCCTCGCGGGCTTCCGGGCAGCGCCGAACACCACACGAAATTCATAGATCCAATCTATGAAATCGCTTATGGAAACCATATCGGCATAATCATATTATGCCGTCCCGATACACTATCAAGGGAGATGGTTTGCGTAGGCGCGAGGCAGCAACAAAGTCGGACTACGAGATAGCTTCGGTATAATCACATTATACCGTTCGGATACACTATCAAGGAACGCTATCTCGAACCCAACTCAAACCGAGTTATTTGGAAATTGCTTCGACGTAATCACATTACACCGTTCCGATACACTATCAAGGAACGCAATTACCATTAACTCTCCTCAACGATCCCGTTAAACCGATTGATCTAATCAACCCGTGCGCAAAACTTGTTCCGATCCAATCTAAAACCCGAACTAAGCAAGATTAGCTCTGATACCACTGAAGGGTTACGCGGAAGCTACGCTAGCCGAAAACAAAAATTTCTACCGCGCAAACCAGGAACACTTGCAAGTAAGGGCCGATAGATCGTTACCGATTAGAGTAGAGTGCAGCGGAATAGCCAATCAGGGCAATCCGATCCGGAACAGTGTAGCCGATTCCCGGAGACAGCCGATTCGCCAATCAGCCGATTCGAGTCGTCCGGCCGCGTTCTCACGCCTCGCTCCGATGCGCCCGACCGCAGCCGATCAAGAGCGCGCAACGTAGCAGCGCCTCTACCGGTATCCACACGTCCGGGGACAGAACGCCGTACACCCGTGTGCTAGCACGCGATGCAAGGCTAGGGTTTGGCTCGAAAGTGGGGAGGGTTTCCGTGGAGATTGATCTCGGCGACTTCTGTTGCACGCGATGCAATTGACGTCTCACAGCTCTCCACCCCTCCCTCCTTTATATAGAGTTGGCCGACTGGGACTAGTGGCCGATTAGGACTCTATTTTGAATCGGATCTCATCCGTATCTCATAGAGTTGGCCGCCCACACGTCGTAAGCCCATAGGACTCTATCCGATCGGATCCCTATCCGATCGAGCCGTATCCGAGTCCAACTCGAATATCTATTCTATCCCCTTAAGCGTGTGACCCGTAGGTTCAGGTATACTCGGTTTCGGCTATAGTCTAACTTAGCCGATCGTCGGCTCGAGTCCAACTCAGCCGACTGTCAATAGCGGCGCCTAGCAAGCACATATTGACACCATAGTATACAAGAATATAATATCGGCTCAACCCGTAATGTGTACACAAATCCCTTTGCCTCACGATACCGCTTAAGCTATAGGCAAGATGTGTGCCATCCCTTCAATAGCTTAACCATTCACTCGAACCGTATTGGTTTATCCGTCTGTTGATTGACTCCTCAATCAACTTAGCATGGCCATGCATTTCCATAATCCATTACCTCGAGGGGCCCAGAGATATCTCTCCAAAGGAGGGGCAAATTCCATCTTGATCACTCACATCCCACTCCATGTTTCATAGCAAACCCGAAAACTACCTTTATAACTATCCAGCTTACGGAATAGCGTTTGGTAGTCCCAAAGTAGGCTACTACACATGTTGGAATCCATGGTGATCTCGAGTCTAAGGACTTTGTACCAACACTACCGAGACCAACTAATGGCACATTAATTCCTGTAGTGTCTCATGGTGGGTCTATCCAACAATGTGTTCTCTAACACATATGTCCATGTTTATTGATTTGGTATCTCCATACCCATGATCTACGAGACATGATCATCAATCAATAAACATGCGATCTTAGAATCATATTTGTTCCAACAATATGACATATGATCGGGATCGTTTAGAAATAGATTCATACATATCGAGTCTCATAAATAAGTCACGTACTTATTGATCAATACAAGATGTCTATTTCATGGAACTGAATAACACTTTATTCATTTATACATAAACATTGACGTGATATCCAACATCTCCATGTTGCCTCTAGTGCATATCACTAACATCTTGAGGCCCAACCCACACTCTTAAATCAAATTCGCATAGCTCAAGCCTCGAATCCCGACATAGCTGAGCTTAAGAAGAATATGAGAGTGGGAAAAGCTCGTGACTTCACGTAAGACGAACATGGAACCATATGGATGGGCAACAGGATATGTGTGCCGAAGATAAGGAATTGAAAAAGTTAATCCTTACTGAGGCACATCAGAGTCAGTACTCTATCCATCTGGGAAGTACCAAAATATACCAGGATCTTAAGGAGAAATTCTGGTGGGTTAGCATGAAAAGAGAAATAGCGAGTTCGTGGCACTATGCGACGTATGCCGCAAGTAAAGGCGAACACACGAGGCCTGTTGGATTATTATAGCCACTTCAAATCCTCGGAATGGAAGTGGGAGGAAATCGGGATGGATTTCATCACCGGTTTACCCTGACATCATCGGGACACGATTCTATCGGGTTATAATCGACCGCCTCACTAAAGTGGCTCATTTTATCCCGATGCTTACCACATATACGGGCGAAGGTTAGCGAATTGTACCTTGCAAGGATCGTGTGTCTTCATGATGTACCCAAGAAGATAGTATCTCGATCATGGTAGCGCTTCACCTCCAAGTTTTGGCAAAAACTACAAGAGGAACTTGGCACCCTTGAATTTTAGCACGGCCTATCACCCGCAAACCGATGGTCGACGGAACATGTAAACCAGGTTTTGGAAGATATGCTGCGAGCTTGTGCTCTGGATTTCGGAGGAGCTTGGGATAAGAGCCTCGCCATATGCGAATTCTCTTATAACAACAGTTATCGAGCCGTTCTAGATGGCACCTTTCGAAGCACTTTATGGACGAAAGTGTCGAACCCCGCTTTCGGGATCGACCGGCGAACGTTAGCTGGGGACGAAGTGTTAAGTGATGCCAAAGAGAAAGTCGAATCATAAGAGAAAGGCTGAAAGTTGCACGCTCGTCAAAAGAGTTATGCGGACAACCGCCGCAGAGCTAGTTTTCAAAGTCTGAGACTATGTATATCTTCGTGTCACCCCACTTCGGGAGTGCACCAATTCCAAACCAAAGGCAAGTTGGCACCACGCTATGTGGGACCATATCGGATACAAGAGCGACGAGGTGAAGTGGCATACCAACTCGAACGCCACCCACCATGGCGGGAATCCACGACATTTTCCACGTCTCCCAACTCAACAAGTGTTTGAGAGTTCCGGAAGAACAAGCCGCCCGATCGGATCGAAATCCAGGGAAGATCTGACTTACGTAGAGAAACCAAGACACGATACTCGAAACCAAGTGAACGGAGGACCCAAAACAAGGTTATCGGTTCTGCCGAATTCAATGGACTCATCACTCCGAAGAAGAAGCAACCTGGGAGAGGGAAGATGAGCTAAAGGCCGCTCATCCCTATCTGTTCGCAGACCTCCAAATCTCTGGGTCGAGATTCCGTTTAAGGGGGTAGGTTTGTAACACCCGAGGTGTTTTCCCTTTTAAAATCCAAAGGAAAAATCGTAAAAGAAAATTGTTGGAATTAACTAGAGAGAATAAATAATTTTAAAAGCCAAATGCTAAATGGAAATGGCATGGTGGGATTTTTCTTAAATTCTACATGTCAAAATACACTAACATGATTTTTAGTGGAATTTTCAGAGCACAAGAAATAATTTTTAACCAATTAAAATCAAAATCAGAATAAATAAATCCTGGGCTTTTCTTTTCTCTCCTCCCGTACGTTTCCCGCTCTTTCGGCCGTGGGCCGCCGCCCGAGCCGACGGCCCATCCTCTCCGCGCGCTAGCCGATCGGCCCACCAATTTTTCCCACGCGCCTCTCTCCTTCACTGCCGCCGAAAGGCCACGCCCCGCCACCTCTTACGCCGCGAATAAGTCCAGCCGCTCCCTCTTCTTCCCGGCACCGGCAGTGGGGTCCACCTGTTAGCCCCGTCCCTACCTTCGCCGCCGCCCGCCGCCATTGACGCGCCCGCCCCGCGCGGATCCCGGCCGTCCGCCTCTCCCGCGCGCCCTAAAAGCACTGCCCTAACTCCCCCGCCTCTCCCGCCGCTTTCAATTGCCCCGGCCGCCGCTCTCGTGCCCCTTAATGGTCGGATTAACCGTCGGCCATTATTCCCCCAAAAATTGCGCCGGCGAGCAATTGCGCCCTTATCCGGTCGTCGCCGACCTCCCCATTCCCTTTTTAAGCACCCCCTCGCCCTCCCCGAGCTCCCCACACCTCCACTCAAGCCTCTCTCTCTCTCCGTCGTCCCCGCGTCATGCGCCCTTGTTTCGGAACCCGCCGACGGACTTCAGTCGCGTCATCCCGATGTCCCGCGCCGCCCCGCGAGCTCTCGTCGTCTCCTTCCTTCTTCCCGACACCCGCGCCGCCTCGGCCACCCTCCCCCGTGAGCTCCCGCCGTCTCCCTCGCCGCTGTCGCCGCCGTCGCCCTCAACTCCGACGACCCCGCCGTGAGGCACTCTTCTTGTTCCCCTCGGACCGAACCCGCAGCGCCGGGCGCGAGAACGCGCGGTTCCTCTCGCGCGTAACCCGCGTCACCCCGCCGTCCCGCGCCGTCGCTCGTATGGCACCGGCCGGTCTCCAGCCACCGGCCGCCGCCGCCGGCCGATCGCGCCCGCGCCCTTTCTTCTCAGCCGTCCGATCGGCTTCGTCCGATCGGCACCGTCCGTCCTCGCTCGCCCATGTGGCAAGCCACGTGGTGGCCACCTCGGCACCACGTGTGCCTCACGTGGTGCACTGCTCGGTCCGGCCGTGGACCGGCACTCCCGCGGGCCGCTGGCGTCAGCCCTCGGGCGCTGACGTCAGCCCTAGCCGCTGACGCCTCCCCGGGGTTTATTGCACAATTAAATTATTAAGGATTTTTTTGTTTTAGTAAAAACAACCAAGAAAACTTCTAAAAATCATATCTTTTCAATCCCACCTCCGTTTTAGCCCATTCAAATTTCATTAAATTCATAAAAATGCCAAGAATCCATTAAAATGGTTTTGTTCCCTGTTTTAGTAGCTTTTTAGCCTGTTTTGTTGAAGTGCTTGTTTGGCGTGTAGATCCCGCTAGTCCCTCCGTCCCGGTTTACTTTGAAGTCGTCGCGGAAGTCCCCCAAGCCGAAGAGCAAGGCAAGTCATACCACATTATTGATCATATTGCTCTCATTTTGCTAAAACACCTGTTTTATTCTATGAAATTGCATGTATTTTGTATTGTCATTTCATGAGAAATAGTACACCTTATGTTTAGTTTATGCCTTAGGTTTGACACCCCAAACCCTTTGATCAAACTTGGGTAAATAATATGATTAGATTCAGGAATAGGTTATGCTTAGTCTGGCTTAGACTCACTAGCTCACAAATTGGGTCATTTCTCACTTAATTTATCTCTCCTGGACTTCTGTTCGGAGGATTAATGATTATAGATTCAGGTGAACCGGACTAATAACTAAAATATGACAAAAGATGGGCTGTGGGTGCTATGGTTTTGGTTAGCGGCGCCCATAGCAATTAAGGACCGTTCACGGGACCCCTCGGGAGAATGACCGTGCAAACCACAAGCCGAAATGGATAAGGTAGGTCCCGTAGTGTAGCCTCTCCTAGCGACGGACCCATCGTCAAGGGTGAGCGGGATGGAGTTTCGATCGGCCCCGGTATAAGGGTTGCCGGGCTGCGGATTCACCGAGGCACTCGGGGGCTGCCCACTCCCGGGGTCCAGAGTGGGGCGAAACCTTGGTGGGGTTCGCTTGGTTAGTGGGGGGTTATACGAAAGGTCCTATCACAATTCCCTTTCTGGGGTACCGCGGTGGTATTCCGGCGCACGGGAGACAGTGTTGTGGGGCTGTGTCTTGTGGGTACGGTTGTACACCTCGATCGGAGTAAATCTATTTAAATAGTCGTGCCCGCGGTAATGGGGCAATCGACCGAGCTCTCCGTGATTAGTCTCACACTTTTACACCCTAAGTCTTGGAACATGACTAGTATAGGTAGATGGTTTGGGCCGGTCTCAACGTGGGGATAACGTTGGACAATGTTGGATTCAAAATGCTTTAATTACTCAAATTACTGTTGTTTTGCTGTGTTCAAAATCTGTATTGTTTGGAAAAACCCCTGCCGTTTGCGCTAAAGCAAACCCTAGCCAAACCCTTGTCTTCCCTGCATTCATTCCTCTCCCCTTCCGGCGTGACTTGCTGAGTACGTGGAAGTACTCATCCTTGCCCCTTCACCAGAACCCGAGCCAGAGGTTGAAGACGAAGACGAAGTGGAGTAGGCTTGTCCTACACTCTGGAAGCTGCTTGTGGAGTGGTCGAAGCCGCGTGACCAGCGTCAAGCTTAGGCTTAGGACCTTTTTCTTTTTCCGCTGCTCTTTTGTAATCTTTTGTATTGTTTCTAAGACGTGGAACTGTAATATAAACAATTGTCGTATGTGTACCCTGGTTGGTCCTGGATAGGGATTTTTATAGACATATAGCTTCGAAAATTCGGGTCTGAATTTCTGGGTGTGACAACAAGTCAGCTAATCTAACCCGCCAAGTACGTCTCGACGAGTTGATGCCGGCAACCAGGACTTTGACTTACTCCTGGCTGTCTCTCAATGTGGCTTTGTCTATGGCTTGTGATTCGATGCCCTCCCTCCCTAAGGGGACGATGTATTTATACGGTTAGGTGTCTTCTTTTTCAAGTAGAACTTGGAGAACTCTTGTAGTATACGAGCCAAGAAAACCTTACCTCCTTCGGGTTGGACTCCATATGTTTCATATCCCGTAAAGGGAGTTTCCTTTCCAACTCATTTTATTCCTATATTTGAATATTTCTTTTCATATAATATTGGGTATCCTTTCCAACTCATTTTATTCCTATATTTGAATATTTCTTTTCATATAATATTGGGTATCGATATTTTCGTATGTCACGAATCCATGTATAGGATGTATGCCTTATCCTTAACACTAACAACATAATTTTCAAAAAATCCGAGGGCCTTTTTGCAAAACTCACTATATTCCATACTTTTTCTCTCCTCTTTTCCTTTTTTTCTTTCTTTTTTTTCTTTCCTTATCTCTCCCCCGTTGTCGACCTCGTCGGCATGGCATTGACCTTACCAACATGGTGCGACACAAAGCGAGGTGCCCTAGCACTGCGCAGGTAGCGCAGCTTGCGTGTGTCTACGACACGATAGCCTGGTGCGATGTGCACATGGATGTGGCGTAGACATATGCCCCAATGCGGTGGTGCAGCGGCTGCAGCAGGCCCATTGCATGTGTGGCAGCTCAAACGGCCCGACACAAAGCGGACGGCAACACGCTCGCCCGCGAGCCTGGTGGCATAGCCCGTCGCAGCTTGGCTACTCGTCGTGCTGCCTCTTTTTTTCATTTTATTTTCTATTCTTCTTCCATCCTTATCTCTCTTCATGCCCGACATCAAAATTGGCATGGCGCAATGACGTAACTCGTAGCGAGGTGGTGCGGCCCAGCGCGCAGGTGGAGGTGGCGTGTTCGGCTAATTGGTGATGGCGGCAGGACACACGAAGGCTCGGTGCACGTCGTGCCCTACACCCGTGTCACACCCTAAAAATCGCCTAAATATAAATCAGTGTAAAAAGAAACTTTTAGAAATTATTTAATAATTAAAGTAAGTGTTTAAATAAAATCTATGAAAATTTGAACATCAAATTGAGCATCAAAAATATTTTATAATAAATTTCATTAATTTACAAGTAAACTAAATGTGGAAATTAATATTTCCTAAATAAAACATGGATGGATTTAATTTTTATTAAATTTTTAATGATTAAATATATCTTTAAAATTTTCTCGGATTTTGTGAAAGCTCAATTATTAATTTTAATGTTACAAAGAATTTTTAGTAATTATTTAAATAAATAAAGTAATCATCTAGTTATAATTTAATTAAATACTTTGAGTATCGATGTATTCTCAGGATTTGAGGATTATAAATATTTATAAAAATTTAAAGATCATTTAAACAATTAATTTAAATGAAAAGGTCATTACTCTCCAGATTTGGTCTAATTTCTGGAAGTCTGCTCTTCTTTCCTCAGTCCAATTCAGTCTGTCCCTATTTTTGGAAGTCTGTCTTGAAATCTCCAATACGGCCTGCCTTCCATTCCTGGAAGTCTGTTCTTCCTCCCTCTCTCTAGTCCGGCCTACTCTGCCTTGTTCTCAGAAAGTCTGATTTAGGTCCCTTCCCCGAGCTGGCAGCAAGCCCTCTCCAGCCTGCGCCCACTCAGGACAAGTCTGCTTTGCATCTCTCCTGTTGATCCCGAGCTGCCTTTTTTTTTTCTTTCAAAATCCGGTCGATCCCGATTCTTGTTTTCTAAATTGGTTGAGGGATAATCTTTTTCTTTTCCTATCTCTTTTCTTTTCCCAACAAGAAAACCAAACCCGTTTAGAAATTAATCTCAATTCCTTCCTAAATCGACTCCTCTCTTTCCTTACCCATAGTTTCCTTTTTTGGCGCTGCAATGGTCTTTTTGCCTAGATTTGATCTTCTGAGCCTATAAATACAGCCTCCAAGCTCTCCTCTTTCATCCCTCTTTTTTTTCCAAAGCTCTCGTGCTCTAGCCACCTCTTCCCACGCTGGAGTTCTCTCTTCGCTATCGCCGCCAAGCTTCGGCTGTGTTGCGCCGTCTCCTCGGCGTCGTCGTGCCCGTGCGAACCTCGGTCACCGGTTGGTTTGCGCCGAAACCCGCTGGAAGTTGCCGTCGCCATGAAGTCGAGACCATTGCCATTTCTGGTGCGGTTCTTCGTTGCCCGTCATTGTTGTCGTGTCAGTATGCTTCGCCTCGGTCCTCTCTTCTTCCCAGTGCCCTCAGTTCCCGCCGCCGCACCACCGTTCGTCATCGTTGTCGCTGTCCAAAGCCACCGACCGTCATGCCCAAGTGGATGCCGCGTCAGCGCCACGTCGCCACCATCTCACCTTCCTTGCTCGTGTGTCGCTTGCATGGCCGCCTGCGTGTCTCGCCATATGGCACTCATCCCAAACCCTAGCCAAGTTCAACCCTAGCTGTCCGATCTAAGTCAAATCAATCTTGGTCGTCCATCCATCTCTATAGATATGATAGGATTTATTTGAGCCACCCAGTTAAATCTCAACCGTCCAAATCTTTATAATTCCCTTTCTCTTTCTTTTCAATGACATAATGATCCTTTTGCTATATGTCATCTATCAAATTTGATCCAATCTTTTTCCGGAGGATGTCTTTAATCTTTTTCTCTCGATAAAAATTATCTGTAAACTATTTAATTAAATTGGAATATTCTTTTCTTTAATATTTTTAATTGGGTTAAATTTGTAAAATTCATAACTAATTCATACAAACTCGATATGAGGTCGTTCAAGTCCCATAATTCATATAAAATTAAGCTCTACCATTTTATAAACTTCAATTGTACTATTTATTTGGTTATTATTATTTTTTTCGTTTTGGGTTCTAGGTCTAGTTTTCTATAGTTTCGGAGGATGTTCGTTCGTCGGAGAAGTTCCAGAAGATGAATTGAAGACTAACTATTACAAGACAAGTCACATAGATCTCAAACACAATTCATTTGATTATGTTGCTCTCAATTTTAAATTCTCTATTTATTTTAAATGTGCATTTATTTTTTAATGTCATTTGATGATATTAACCTAGTCATGGTCAAATTAGCATTGAATCCCTTATTGCTTGATACCTTGGGTTGAAATTTGACTAGTTAAACTTTATATAATGGTTTAACTAGATAAAATAATTGCTTAGCCATGCTTAGAAAACTTTAGTATTATTTTATATGGAAAAATTAATGATTTACTTATATCCCTTAATGGATAATTAATGATAGCTCATGATGGATGATCATGATTGATTAGTTAATGAATTAATGGTCAACTAAAATTTGAGTAATGGTGGATTGAGCACATGGTTTGATGATTTTGTTGGTTGTGCTCTTGACAATTAAGAATCGGTTCACGAGCTACTGTTATGAAGCATTAACCGTACTAACCATAAGCCAGAATGGACAATGGCTGGATCTGTAGTGTAGCATGTTCAACAGGAGACACCATGGTGGTTTGTTTGGATTGTTTTATTGTGGCAGACAACTAAGTCCACAGGTGACAGACAATTAAGTCCACATATGTTCTTGGGCACTAAGTAGTTTCCCCGTTAGGTAAATGACCATTCTCTACCGGAGACAGATGCTTAGTGGGTGTCATTCTATTGGGCATGTTATACGAAGGGTCGTGTCACAATCTTTATTCGGGTATTTTTCGGTATCACGGCGCATGGTTGACATGATGTTGAGATTGTGTCTTGTGGATAAATTTGTTCATCTCTGATCAGAGTAAACTATTCAAATAGTCGTACCCGCGGTTATGGGTGGGCCTAGCAATGTTTTTCGTGATTAGTCTCACACTACTCATAAATGTTGATGATGATAATTTGTTAGCTCTTGTAATGGAGTTTAGATCTGTACAACTAGAATTGGTTGTTCAGATTTGGTTGGCCCTGTGCAACATTGGGGTGTTGTTCAATGTTGATTAATATTAATGACTAATTACTCTATAGTTTTATAAATTATCAAATGTTTGCTAAATGCTGCCAATAAAACCCTATTATTATCATCCTTTATATCCTTGTGTACTTGTATATTTGTTGTGTGGCTTGTTGAGTATTCTATGTACTCATCTTATAATAACCAATCAACCTCAGCTGAAGAAAGATTTCGAAGGAGAAGACTTTTTGGCTTAAATCCTAGTTGAGCTGCCTGTGGAAGTGAAGTTGAAGCTTCGCTAGATTTTCTTTTCGCTGCAGTTTTATTCGTTGTGAGGACTAAGTACCTCTTTGATAAGTAATTAACATTATATTTATGATGAATCTATATATTAAATTGTCAATTTATGTATAAGTAATTAATGTTAATTTATGATGAATCTGTATATTAATGTCAATTTATGTATCTTGATTAATTTCTAAACAAGAATTGTTTGCACTAATTAGTTTAAAAATTAAAAGTGAATTTTCGGACAGGACAACACGCACGCATCGGTGCAGCTGCCTAGCGTGGCCTGCACGCATTTGCCCACGGTATTGCCCAGACCCGGTGATGGCAGCAGGACAGACGACGGATCGACGGTGCGGCGTCAACGCGGCAGTGCTGTCCGGCGGTGGCCTTGGTCATCGTCCTGCGCAGCCCATTTCTATGGCGCGGTGGCACACATCATGCAGGACATGGCCATCATGCTCGCCTTGTGGCTGCCATTGTTCGCACTCGCGGCCAGTGCGGTGGCGTGGTTCCTTGTGCGGAGGCTGCTTCCTGAATCACCCAATCGACTTGCAGCTAGCAACTCCAAGTTGGGCAGTGATGGTGTTCAACGAAAGTAAAGAAAAAGAATGAGTAAGATGCGAGGAATTTATTTTTGCAATTCAATCTACAAGATACAAAGCGGATCTTTGAGTTTGAAACCATTCTTCTACCTCGTCTTCAGTAGAGCTTCACGCTGATAACGTATTATGTAATCCCTACTACAAAATAGTCTAACGGGTTGCATAATCTAAAGACAAAGTGGAGACATGAGATATAAGGATGTGACTCTTTTCTTTTATTTCAATAAGTGGAGACATGAGATATAAGGATGTGACTCTTTTCTTTTATTTCAATCCTTTTCACAAGTGTACAAAATGAGCAGCTCCTCTTTTTTATATAGCCATATTATATATATGGAAAGATAGGTCCAATAAGTATAATTAGGCTAAGCCTTCATGGGCCAAAGTCCAACGGTTTCTCAACACTTTTCTGTGGAAGGGTTATTTGGTTGGGGCCTGCACTGCTATATTAAACTACTTATTTCATTTTAAAATTGATACCAAATTAAGTTTTTCTGATTTTATGTTGCTATATTTTGAGAATACCTTAAATTTTTGGGCAGCTTTCCCTCTCGATCTGTATAGCAACTTAACAGACCATAAATTGTCCTAAGCTGGCTTGTATCATTATCGACCAACCTGAGATAGTGTCATGAATGGTGATGCAGGGTGCTACTAGTATATGATCATAAGATTGGAATATAGTTCTCAAAAAAAAGATTGGGATATTATTGTTGACTCCTCTATCAAACCTGCCGATATGGATGGCAAATCATGAATAGCGTGCTTACCTCTTTTCATGCTTTAGGCCCTGTTTAATTGCAAAATTGAGTGAAAACTTTTTACCCGAAAAGTTTTGGGTAAAAACTTTTCATAAGAAAATATATTTTGCATGTGAAAATTGTTTAGGCTATTGTAATAAAGACAGATTTGTCCCTAATAAATGTATGATTTGATACATTTATTATGATGCATGCAAAACCAACTTATATCTTGAGACATGATGGTATGTTTGGTTTGATTCAAAGCACATTTGTAGTTTTTCACAACTCGTGCAAACAACATGCTTGCAAACAACAACGTTTTCACCTTCACCTGCAAAGAACAAACGTCTAATTGAACTCATTTTTGCATGCAAAATTTTTCATGTTGAACATATTACAACACTCATAAATTTTAGCATATCACAACACTCACAAATTTTACATTTTACAGCATTGTTCAGCACACACATTGTTCAACATTGCAAATAAAACAGAAAACACATAGTTTATTACCACACTCAAGAATTTTGCAAGTCGTGTCATACGTCCTCAAAAATTTTGAAAATGTCATTGCCGATTTAACAACCCAAGGACAATCGAATCACGAAATGCATTCATAAGCACAGAATCATCCCTATCCTGCAAGTGTTATCATCTGTTCACTATGCCATGTCGTTCCTAGCCTAAACGATCCATCACAATATAACGAATTAAGAATTTAATTGAGCACATGTAAAATCAGTCAATAAAAAAAGAATTGATATAATATATTTATTCTGCTGGTCCATTTATATTCATTAAGAACAGTAAGAAAGAAAGAAGAAAACAGAAAGCAAGCAGTAATATTAACATAAAACAGATCATCCCTCCATGGCCAGCATAATCAGACAATCATTGATACAGCCTAGTTTCCAACATGCTTGGATACAAGTGCAACAAACACCTTGTTCCTTTTCACCAAAACTATCATTCCATTACCACGAAATTTCAAAAAGCTCAAAGGCTAGAACCTATAAGAAAATTCAGATAGTCCAGGAACCACACATCAACCGGAGGATATATCAAATTTCTGATATGCAAAAGCACCAACATTTCTGAGATGCACAAAATAATACACATCAACCACACCATTGCAAGAAATATCAAATTTGTCTAGAACTTTTTTATTTTGCCCATGAGAAAACTTCAATCAGAGGATATATAATTGATAGTGTGTTGCAAAACTTTTGGGTTCATCACATATTCAAGAGTATATCACTGTATCCCCATTCATAAAAAAGGTATATGGACATTTTTGGATGCTAATAACTGTAACCAAAAATCAAAAATCGAGGGGAGAATAAGGAGAAAAGCAAGTACGAACGCACCTTTCGACCGGGCTCGTCGTCGCCACCGCTGCCTCCGCTGCGCCCTGCGCCTACGCTGGAGAGGAGGAGGGGTGCCCCGTGCCTGCGCTGGAGAGGAGCGGTGCGAGGAGGAGAGGAGAAGGGGCGCGTCTGCGTGAGAGGAGAAGGGGCGCGTGCTAGGGAAGGGATATCTGAGGAAGGGGTAGGTCTGCACATATTCCTATACAAAATTTCAACTTTTTTTGTCAAATCCCTCCCAAAGCCAAATTTTTTTATTCCATCTTTTCACCTATATGTTTAGTAAAAACCTAAAAAGTGGTCAAAATCCAAAAAAATCACATTTTGAATGTAACTAAAGGCCTTACTTGAAAACGTCTTGGTGACCATGATTATCGCAGCTTAATTCAAGGCCATTGTCATCAATCCGTGCGTTGTTGGTTAAACGAACAAGTCATATGGTTAAGCCCAAGAAAAAAAATAAGAAAAGCTGAAAGCCCATGGAGGCTCAGACATGGCCTTTTGTGGTCGTGGTCGGGCTTGGGCCAGGCTCGAACCTCGGAGTTTCTTGAACAGGACTTTTGCCAGTATAAAGCGCACTCAGCAGATGTCTGGCTCTCGAGATTAATGGCGATCGAGGTTAATAATTGGTCCATTCTAGGGATAACTAAATGAACCAAATTTTATATGAAATTTATGAGAAATTTGACATCCCACCCAAATTTTGTAAAGGCTCTTTCTCAAAACACAACAGTAGAAAACACACGGGCTTAGAATGACACCTTAAATCCTAAGGAATGAAAAACACAAGAAAAATATATAGGAAAACGCTTGGATGAAGCACAACAAAAACATATGATTTGAAAGAAAGATAGAAACAAAGGAAAAATTCTAAGAGGTTGAAGCTCATGCTAGGAATCCTCAAAAATTCCAATGAGACATGCCATTCGATAGAAATTTTAGAGAAATTTTAGAGACCTAATCCTTTTTCCAAATGACCTCATAGGATTTTTCCCTATAGGATTTAAATCCTTTAAAATTCCTCTACTATTCCTTTGTTACAAATGAGTCCTAAACAACCAAAATATTACCCCAATAGTAAACCATCCAAACCTTAAGTAGATCATTTTTCCTCAACCCAATATCCGCCTATTTCTCTTACTCCCTTTATGTAACATCCTGAAAGTCGAAGAAATTAAAATTGAAACGTAAAAATCAGAACTTATAAAAACTTTTTCTTATTGCCTTTTTATAAAAACTTTTTCTTATTGCCTTTTTGATCGTTTTTGTTGCTTCTTATTTGCCAGCTCAGTTACATGAATTTAGTTGTAAACAATTTCTCTCGGTGTTTGTGAAAACCAAATGATTTGGATTTTCGTCGGAGGAAAAGTCTCGAAGTCTAAGATCAAGAAGGTAGAATAAAATCGGAAAGAGATGAAGATTCATTAAGATAGGTTTTTGAAGAATAAAATATTAATCGGTAATTATGAAATATTAGTTAGGAAATAAAATAGACAATATAATATTTTTAGGGATTTATATAAAAGCTGGGAAATTATTTGAAATCAAAAATGGTGTTTTATGAATTTAGAAAAAGGATTTAATTAAAGATGGAAATATATATTTGAAAATGAATAGTGGTGGTGAAAAGTTTGAAAAAATATTTTTAACTAATTTTGGGAATACTATATGTTTATTTGGAATTTTTAGAGTGAAGAAAAATTAGAAATTGAAAATGGAGTGGAAAATCGAAAAAAATCTGAAAATGCACTATTCATTAGGTCGCAACCGTTCGACGCCGTCGCACGGCCCGGCCGCGCGCCCGCCGCGTCGCCCGCCGTACGTGCCCGCGCTCACGCGCGCCACGCGTCGCGCGCACGCGCAGCGCCCGCGCCCGCCCCGGCTCCCAGCGCGGTGTGTCGCCTGCGCGTGCCGCGCCACGCCGGCCCGCCGCGCGTCGTCCGCGCCCGCCGCCCGCACGCCGGCGCCGCGTGCGCGCGCGACCGCCGTGCCCGACCCGCTCGCTCGCGTCGCGCGTTGCCCGCCCGCGCGGACCCGCTCGCCGCGCCGCGCGTCGCCGCCGTGCCCCGACCCCGCCCGCGCTCACGCCACGTGTCAACGCCCGCGCCCGGCCCGCGTGTCGCCCACGTTCCGCCGCGCCGCCCGCCAACCGCGCGCCTCGTGCTCATCGCCGTACCACCGCGCCGCCCCCACCTTTCTCCCTTTCCTCCCTGCGCCTATATAAGGCCCCTCTCCTCTCGTTTCCCCACATCATCGCCATCCTCGCCGATTTTTTCACCAAGCGCCGTCGCCGCAACCCTAGCCGCCGTGCGCCGCCATCACCGCAAGCCCCACCGCCGTGCCGAGCCTCACCGCACTCCCCGAGCGTCGCCATCCCCGTAAGCCGAGCCGCCACCCTCTCCCCTTCGTTTGCGCCGACCGCCGGCCGCAACAGAGAAGAGAGGAAGCGAGGTCCGGTCGAACACCTAGTGGAGCGATGAATAGTAAACGAAAGAAAAAAAGAAAAGAAAAAGAAAAGGGAGAAGAAAAAAATAGAAAAATAGGGAAAAACTTTAGAAAATTAGGAAAAATGTTTTGAAATGATTTGAGTGAATTTTTGGGCAAATATATATTATTTTCTTGTATATTTTCTCGGAGCAAAATTTGGAAAATCGAAATCGAACTTTCCGAGATTTCGTTTCGCGTCATTTTTAAATCCGGATTTCGTTTAATTGTTCCTCGCCATCTAAATATGTTTTTCTTTTGTGCTCGAACCTTCAAAACCTCCGGTACAAAACCCCTCCCTTCCGTTGATATTCCTAAATTCATTTTTTTGATAGTTTCAAATCGTCGTTTGCGAAAACCCTAGGGCATCGACTCGATTTCAAAACTTGGATTTTTCCCTAGCAATCCTCGTCCGAACTCAAGTAGAATTCTAGGCTAAACGTTTGGAGTCATTTTCGTGATTTTTATGGTTCTTTTCGATCTCTCGATATTTTATTGAATTCTAATTGAATTCAATTGATCTTTCGCACGTATGGATAGCACCTGAAGAAGCAGGACTCCATTGAAGACCATGCTCAACAAGCGTGCGAGCAAGGCAAGTCATCACACTCTTTGAACATATTGATCCCAACTGCGAAATGATGTTGTTTTAACCTTTAAACATGCATGCTTATACACAAAGAATTACCTATACTTGTTATGCCATGCCTTGTTATTGATTACCTTTAGAATTATTCCTTGTAACCCTCGATGATACATACAACCGGAGAATATCTTCGGTAAAATGCTTAGCCATGCTATTCTTAGATTCATGCATACTCCTGATTTTATAAAGAGCTTTATGCTTGGGCAACTACCTTAGGGAAGGTAGTTGAGATACGGCATGTGGAGACATGAGCGCCACATTGCCATGAGAATGATAAAATGAGTTTTGATGAAAACTGAAAGTACTAAACAAATGTTTTAGACTGGGGCGGCTGGATGATTTGGGTGGATTCCGGAAAAGACAAGTGTCAATCCTGGTCAATTAAGGACCAAGCCATGAGATAGCCGGGAAACGAGCCAGTACAACCGTACTTCTCAAATGGGTATAGACCTAGCGGAGTAGATTGCCGAGCGGAGGCGGTACCCCTGCATAGTGGTTCTTATGTATGATATGAGATTGGAAATGGATGATTGAAACTCGCAATTTATTATAACTTGACGAATGAAGTCTTGCCTTACCCCGGGTGCGCCAGAACTCCTCTCACTGCTAGGAAATGACGGCTAGAGTGCATGAGGGCTTAAGTTCATGGAGCGGGTATTGCCGAAGTGAGGTTATCGAAAGGCTTTGCCGTGACCGTCTCATGTGTTGGGACGTAGGCTCATTTGTTGGGCAGTCGCGAAGTACGGGTAAAGTGTACATCCACTGCAGTGTGAATGAATCAATCTATTCGATTAGCCGTGCTCGCGGATATTGAGCATCATGACAAGACTTTCGCTTGGCTAGACTCTAAACTTTAAAATGATGGGATGGGTTTGCATGATGATTCTTATTCACTGGCGGATCAACTTCTCGAAAGGCGAGAAGGGGTGGACTCCCCAGAAAATCATGACGAACCGGAGGTGGGAAGCCATCCTTGGAATCACGATGGATGGTAGACAGAACCGTCGCCGACTTAATGAACCGTGGAACTAAAACTTGACTTGGCTAGCGGTTAGGCTTGTAAAAAGAGTTGTGAAAGTTGGCTTTATGCAAAAGAACATCAGCCATTCTTTGAATGACCCTATTATGTGCATCACCTCCGTGTTGGCTTGCTGAGTACGGTTGGTACTCACCCTTGCTATACACACAAACCTTCAGATGGTGGAAATGAAGACTTGGAGGATCCATATGCCTACTACCAGGAGGGTGAAGAAGCTGCTGGCGCTTGCTAGGTCTTAGTCTCCGGTCGTTGCCTGTGGCAATTGACAAGCCGCTACCTTTATTCCGCTGCCTTACCTAATTTCTACTTTTGGTTGTATCTGGACCATGAGGTCCTATATGTTGGACATTGCCTACGGGCCTATTATTGTAATAATTTTGATGTAAGACTATTCGTGCATTTGCACCTGATTATTTAGTACTGTATTTCGTAGGTACCAAACTACTCGATCCAGGGAAATGGTACTATGAACACGAAAGATTCCCGTTCCAAAAACGGGGGCCCACACTTTATCCACAAGTGTAAGCATTTTAAGAATTTAAAATTTGTCCACAAACATAAGCATTCTAACAGTACTACTAATGTGACAAAATGGGAAGAAGAAAGGATGTACATTCAAAATATACATAACCTAGCATGCGCACAAGGAGTTGCCAGAACGAGGGCTACAAAATATATCAAGTGGGATGTGAAGAGTTATTGCTTAATCTTGTTTGTGCATTTTAGATTCGATGGACCATAATAATGTTTTTAGGTTTGCACTATATATCGACCCAGACATCTAATAGAGAACGGCTCTCGCCAGTTGTCATCTCCTGACCCCTTGTATCTGAACTGCTGACTCCTCCACTTGGCAACTTAGGACCCAACCTCTCTCTAAACCCTGGTAGAGATCTTCGACCGCTGTGTTAGATGACTACAGTGTAGATTGTGGAGTGATAGGGCATTTGTCAGCTATTCAGTTTTGTCATACCGATTCTCTGTGCCTTATAGAATTAGTTCACTTTGCATACACCATTGTAGATAAATATTATCCATAAGAGTTAGTTCATTTCAAATAATACCCATAAGAGTTTCATCCAAATCAATTCTTGAAAATTTTTGCAATAACACGGGGGTTTCATCCTGTTATTTTAAGGGGCGTTTGGATCTATGGCAAAAGCAATCGTAGCCTAACTTGGCAAGGCCTAGCGTCTGGTAGAGGTGAAAAAGTCTTGCTTTTGACATCAATATATGTGGGGTCTCCTCAGAGAGGTCAACTCTCACAATATCACATAACCTCCTAGGAGTCCGGTTATGCGAGGAACAGTACAGATACAAGAACTTCGTATATTAATACAAACTTTTAATGTTCAGCTACAACTCATACAATACAAGAAAAACCGCAACATTTTCACAGAGATAGCCTGAGTGTAGAGTCGACCTAGAATTAGTACTCGTCTTCCCAATCCTCTAGGGTACTTGGGAGTTCTTCTTCTGCTTCGGGGTTACCTGAATATAGTTATGCAAAGGTGAGCACCGTAGGTACTCAACAAGCCAAACTGAATATAATTTTATATGGGTATGCATGCTATGTTGACAAGAGAAGTAAATTGTAAATATGTTCCTAGCGTAATAATATATCCTACTCTTGTGTAAACATTGAACATTTAAGTAAATGAATCATGGATTTAACTCTATATTCCATCCCATCCTAAGAATACTTAAATATGAATATTTCAATTTTATAATAATATTTAAGAAAAATACTCATGCCATTATTCTGGATTCATCCATAAACATAACTCCATTGACCGGGAGTACGGCGTATTCAAATACAATCAACCCTGTAGTGTTTGCCCAGCTTTACCCGAGGATTAACCGTAGTTAGCCAGACTAAGGGTAACATAGAATTTATATAGTTCTAACCTTTTCTGATGTGTGAACGAGACCTGAAGGGCTATCTTAATAGGGGCACCAATTCTAACCAGTAATTGGTGTCCTCACCCCTATTTAATAGTTGTTCATCACACACTTACTTTGGCCTGGTGAAACCTCGGACTATCTTAACAGACGGTACCAATCTGGTTAGTATCAACGTTGTCGGTGATATGGGCCCGGGGGTATATCAAGACTATGATATCCGAAGAAAGAAGACACCTTCGCTCTCCAGGGCGCCCCAAAGATGTGACCTGGACGGCTCAAGCGGGTCTGGGCCACGGGCGGCTACGTGGCCATCCCAAAGGGGACTGGGCTCGGGGGCTGCCCGGAGGCCGCCGCTTTCCCAATCGGCAGGGTTCGGGGTCACCCGAACCCCCCGTCCATCAACCCGCACCTCTCCGAGAGAGGAGCGAGATCAACTGCCAACCGCCAACCACCACATTTAATGCCTAGGGAGAGGCCAGACGCCTGCCCCCTCGCATTTATTACAATGTGAGGCACGTCTGTCAGCCACTCATCATCACCCTTTTTGCCCGTCTCGAGGGAGAGAGGACATAAAGTCTTTGACGGCGACTGCGGTATGGCCTCGCGGTCATTCCACGCACGCCTCCCTCCACGCCCCGTCCAGTCGCATTAAATGCGCTGAGCGGCTATGTGGGAGAGAGAACACGAGTGCTAGGGGTGTCGCGTCGACCCTTCTCCAGGCGGAAGGCCCACTGATCGGTAGGCCCCACTAGAGTAGGTAGGTTGGCCCATCCCCGCGTCAGCAGCATGGCGACCACGACGCCCATTTTTCTCCACCAACTCCCGTGACGCGACAACAGGAACAGGAATAGGGGTAGCTTCCCCGACAAGACAGGGCAAGAACCGCTCCATCACATGGAGCGGAGTAGAGAAAGCTAGGACTACTATGGTGTCCCCTTGCACTATAAAAAGAGGCCCAAGTCCATCATAGAACGGGTTCTAAAAGGGGGGTTCTGAGAACATTGGCTCTGGGGTTCTGCCACTCGAAGTTAGGACCCTGGATTGGTCTGCTGCTCAGCCTCTTCAACCTTGGGCTTTGAGCATTTCCATCTCAGTCATCAGCTCCAGTTTCCCTAGAGAAGAATAACCACACAACCCTTGTAATTCATCCTCCACATAGTGCAAGGACAGGAGTAGGGTATTACGTCTCTCCGACGGTCCGAACCTATATAATTCCTCTGTGTCCTCTGTGATTGCGATTTTCTTCCATCCTTCTCACTTTCCTTCTACCCTATCTCGAGTTTGAATCCTAATTCATCGCTCCCCTGTGCCGAACCAAAAAGGGGGTCCCCTGGGTCCCCGCATGTCGAGCACACGCATCGACAGCTGGCGCGCCAGGTAGGGAGAGCGCGCTGCATTTGGGTTTAAACTCCTGCATTCCTTCCATCTCCCGCCGAAACCGTCTGCGTCCATCCTCGCCATGGTCCGCAACCACGTCCTACGGTCCACGTTCGGCTCACTCGCTACCCGCGAGTGTGACTTGGCCAACAAGGCGGCCGAGGAGGTCGACACGGGCGGGCACAGCCCCAACATCCGACATCTCCGCTCGGAGGAGGGAGGACCTTTGTCCCCCTCACTCCCTCTGATGGCTGCAACGGTAGTCGGGGCCGTACTACCTCCTCTGCCCCCCGCTGAGACAGCGGCTGTGGGTGGAGGAGGCCAAGCGTCGCACCGGGTCGCCAATGTACCCACTAGATCCGGCCTACGCCCGAGCGGACGTATCGACGAGCAGCGTCGGAGCGACATCCATCACCGGCTAGAGTTTGGCATGCCTGAAGGCGCCCTCTAGGCGGCGGAGGCGCTCTTGCGCCACCCACCGGTAACACCGGGCGAGGGATCCAACGCCAAGCGTTGGTTTGATGACGTGGCGAAGCTAGTCGGCACGGCCCAGCGTCAGTTGGCCGCCGACCTCGCTTCCTCAAGTCACCGACCACATGGTTCACACACCGCGGTCAGCTCGTCCTCTCGATGATGAGCCCAAAGGGCAGCAGCCGCCGTGAGGGCAGAAGAGAGCCTCCCGGCCGCAGCCCAACCAGAGGCGCCTCGGGATCTGCTATACGCAGAATGGGACACCCGTCTTCGTATTGAGTAGCTCCGCGATGAGCGTCGCGCGGGGCGTGCTCAGGATTGCGCTTCCTCGTCAGGAGGCGCAAACACCCGGCGAGCGGCCGCAGCGGCCCCGCCTCAGGGAGAACCCCCCAGGGCACGGCGTGCGGCCATAGTGGCCCAGCCGTGAGCAAGGCATTCTGCAGCACCCAAGGAGGCTTCCCAGCCCTCGTCGCCCCCTCCAGGCGGCAACGGTTGTCGGACGTTCGTCTCCAGCCTTCGCAATGTGCGCTGGCCTAACAAGTTTAGGCCGGCCCTCACGGAGAAGTATGACGGCTCAGTGAATCCCACCGAGTTCCTTCAGATTTACACCACAGCCATCGAGGCCGCTGGAGGTGACGAGCTCGTTATGGCCAACTTCTTCCCCATGACGATCAAGGGCCAGGCCCGTTCTTGGCTAATGAATCTGTAGGCCAGTCAGTCACTTCGTGGGACGACTTGTGCCGGCAGTTCACCTCTAACTTCCAGGACACGTACCCGCGCCCGGGAGTGGAGGCTAACCTCCACATGGTTCGGCGAGGAGAGGACGAGTCCCAGCGCAAATACATCCAGCGTTTTTGCCAGGTACGCAACACCATACAGTCCATCGCTGACCATACAGTGATCTTCGCCTTTCGGAGTGGCGTATGCCACGACGTCATGCTGGAGAAGATCGAGTCCAAGGCCCCCCGAACCACCACCGAGCTCTTCGAGCTTGCTGACCGAGTGGCCCGCAAGGAAGAGGCTCGGGTATGGAACCATAGGAATCCTGCTCCAGCCTCCACCAACACTGCCCCGTCCGCGTCCCGAGAGGAACGACGTGAGCGGTGGCGGAAGCGCAAGCCATTGCACGGTGGCGAAGAAGGTCACGTCCTCGCCGCCGACGGTGCCGAGAAGCCCTCGCGGAAGGGCAAGCCCGTGGGCAACCGCAGGCGCTCCCCGGACCCTCGCCCCCAGGGCCAGGACGGGGACAAGTGGTGCATGGTGCACCAAACCTCCCACCACGACCTCTCCGAGTGCCGCTCGGTCAAGAACTTGGCCGAGCGAGTACAAAAGTACGAGCAGGAGAGGAGGGAAAAGGAGAAGGAAGCCCGCCGCAAGGGTAAAGCCCCAGTGGAACGCTCGGGCAACCGACGAGAGGAAGCCAAGAGTGCGGCCCCGTCGGGGACGAGAATGATGATCTGGGCTACCAGGACCCCAAGCACGTCGTCGCCACCATCGACGAAGGGGCAGGGGCCTAGGTGTCTCGCCGGAGCCTCAAGACCATGAGGCATGAGCTCCTCGCCGTTGTGCCGTCCCATGAGGCGGCCCGGAAGTCGTGCTGGGCGGAGGTGCCAATCACCTTCGACCAGACAGATCACCCTGGGAGCATCGCACGTAGTGGCCACTTGGCCCTCGTAACCTCCCCCACCATTTGCAACGTCAAGGTTGCCCGAGTCTTGATTGACGGGGATGCGGCCCTCAACATACTATCCCCGAAGGCCTTTGATGCGATCAAGGCCCCAGGGATGGTGCTCGCGCCATCCTATCCCATCATTGGGGTGACGCTCGGGAAGGTGTGGCCCCTCGGCCAGATCGCGCTGCCGGTCACCTTCGGGAGCCCCACCAATTTCCGCACTGAGCGGATTGACTTCGATGTGGCAGACCTTAACCTGCCCTACAACACTGTGCTCGGGAGGCCGGCATTGGTGAAGTTCATGGCGGCTACCCACTACGCCTACCGCCAGCTCAAGATGCCCGGCCCCGGAGGCCCCATCACCATCCACGCCGACGTCAAGACCGCGCTAGAGTGCGCGGAGGCACGGGTGGACGACATTGCGGCGGCCGACCGCGTTGAACCCAAGGGCCCTCAAGGGGAGGCCTCGGGTTCCCGGGACCCCAAACAGCACATCACCTCTACCGACGAGGTGGTGATTAAGTCCATTCAGCTGGGCGACGACCCGTCCAAGACCACCAGAATTGACGGCAACTTGGACCCCAAATAGGAAGACGCGCTCGTCTCCTTCCTGCGGGCGAATGCCGACGTGTTTGCTTGGAAGCCGTCGGATATGCCCGGAGTCCCTAGGGAGGTGATCAAGCACCGACTTGCAGTACGGCCGGATGCACAGCCGGTCCGGCAAAAGGTGAGGCGACAGGCCCCGGAGCGACAGGCATTCATCCACGAAGAGGTGGCACAGCTCCAGGAGGCCGGCTTCATCCGGGAGATGCTGCATCCGGAGTGGTTGGCTAACCCGGTGGTCGTCCTGAAGGTCAACCACAAGCTGCGCATGTGCATCGACTACACCGACCTCAACAAGCATGTCCTAAAGACCTTTATCCTTTGCCTCGAATAGACCAGATAGTCGACTCCACTGCAGGGTGCGACCTTTTATGTTTCCTAGATGCATACTCTGGTTATCATCAGTTCCACATGGCTGTAGAGGATGAGGAGAAAACTGCATTTATTACCCCTATGGGTACCTTTTGCTACATGTCTATGTCTTTTGGTTTAAAGAATGCCATGTCCACTTTCCAACGTGGTGTCCGCATCATGTTGAAAGACCAAATAGGGCGTAATATTGAGGCGTATGTCGATGATCTCGTGGTCAAATCCCGGGACCAAAAGACCTTGCTCCCGGACCTGGCCGAGACATTTGATAACCTCCGGTCCTCCCGCATGAAGCTGAACCCAGAAAAATGCGTGTTCGGGTACCGACAGGCAAGCTTTTGGGGTTTTTGGTCTCTGTCCGAGGCATCGAGGCCAACCCCGCAAAAATAAAGGTGATAGAGGAAATGCGCCCCCCTAGGAAGCTCAGGGACGTGCAGAAAATCACTGGTTGTGTAGCTGCCCTGAGCCGTTTTATATCAAGGCTGGGAGAGCGGGCGCTCCCTCTATTCAAATTGCTAAAGCGAACTGGCCCCTTCACTTGGACGGACGAGGCGGAGAAAGCCTTGAGCGAGCTCAAGCGTTATCTCTCCTCGCTGCCCATATTGGTGGCACCTCAGGAAGGAGAACCCCTCCTTTTATATTTGGCGGCAACTCCCCAAGTGATCAGTGCGGCATTGGTTGTGGAGCGCGATGACGAGCCAGTCTCTTAGACGCCCCTAGCCTCACCACACCCAGAGGCAGGGGACCTTGGAACGATGTCGGCTGAGGAAGCACCCAAAGCCGGAGGCGGCCTTTGGCCCCCCGAGCTTCAGGGAGCCGCCTAGCCCCCTGGTCCGGGGGCTCTCGAGGCCCCTTCCACCCAGAGCGGCCCTGAGGGCCCCGGGGAAGGCGATGGCCCGGTAGCCCCGGACATTGAGGTAACCCGCCCCGGAGCACCCGAGCTCCTGGCTGAGATCCACGAGGGAGAATGCGGAGCACACTCAGCTTCCCAAACCTTGGTAGGAAAGGCATTCCGCCAAGGGTTTTACTGGCCCACCACGCTGGAGGATGCAGCAGACCTCGTGCGGCGGTGCCGGGCATGCCAATTTCGCGCCATGCAGACGCACCTGCTAGCCCAGGCCCTTCAGACCATCCCGCTCTCGTGGCCGTTCGCGGTCTGGGGGCTGGACATCCTGGGCCCGTTCAAGCAGGCACGTGGCGGCTGCAAATTTTTATATGTCGCCATCGATAAGTTCACCAAGTGGCCCGAGGCCTATCCAGTCAGCGTCATCGACAAGCATTCGGCTGTGCGGTTCATGAGAGGCATCACGGCAAGGTTCGGGGTTCCCATAGGCTCATCACCGACAACGGCACCCAGTTCACGAGTGAGCTGTTTGGCGAGTATTGCGACGACATGGGTATCAAGCTCTGCTTCGCCTCACCCGCCCACCCCCAAAGCAACGGTCAGGCCAAGCGTGCAAATGCAGAAATATTGAAAGGCCTCAAGACGAAGACCTACAACGTCCTCAAGAAGCATGGGGACTCGTGGATTGATGAGCTGCCAGCGGTTCTTTGGGCCAACCGGACAACACCAAGTCGTGCCACCGGGGAAACACCATTCTTCTTGGTGTATAGAGCTGAGGCGGTCTTGCCTTCCGAGCTCACCCTGGGATCGCCCTGAGCCACACTATACATCGAAGCAGATCAAGAACAGCTACGTCGCGACGACCTGGACTACCTAGAAGAAAGACACCGCCGTGCAACTCTTCGCACGGCCCGTTATCAGCAGAGCCTCCGCCGCTACCATCAACATAAAGTCAGCCCCCGAGCGCTGCAAATCGATGATCTCGTTCTGCGGCGTGTGCAAACATGTGTGGGGCTGAGCAAGCTATCTCCGATGTGGGAAGGGCCATACAAAGTTATTGGCACCCCGTGTCCAGGAACAGTCCGCCTAGCCACAGAGGACGGCACCCTGCTGCCGAACCCGTGGAACATTTCCCACCTGCGCAGGTTCTACCCATAAGCCGCATGGTGTGCTGAAACATATATGGAAGTTCATTCACTGCCTCCAGTGGCATGAACAATGAGTTTGCTCATTTATACTCTTTTTGCTTTTTCCTTACAAATATCTGCTTGCAGTATGTTTTTCCCCCATGTGCCGGAACATGTACTGCGGATGTTGGTTTCCAGTGGTCTTCTGGCCCTGCCCACCCTAGCCTGAGAGCCCTAAGGGTGTCGAGGGTAGAGCGACGCTGCATACAAGTGCCCTGGGGTAGTCAACGCCTGGGGGCTCGGGTGCGTATTGTCACGCCTGTCCCGAAGCCCCCGTTGCTGCTATCCCCGCTGGCCCTTTATGCCCTCGCTTCTACCCGGAGCCCCGAGAAAGGCACCAGCCGTCGGCCGATGCACTCTGCCGAAACCCGAACCAGCTCCCAATTGCATGGGACAAATCATGGCAGGAAACCATACTGTCTGTATTCCTACAATGGCTAAACTAACTAAAGAACGGACTACCATTGCAGGAAAACAAATAGGCAGGGGCTTGGGCCAACTAACCGCCACTGCGTGTGCGCCAAGTTGGCCTGGGGCTCCAAATATACATATATATATATCATTATGGATCATCGTCTGCATAATCAAAGGCAAGTGCACTGATATTATAAACAATATTACAATGATTTTTACAAGTACAGATGGAAGCAAAAGGCGGGGGAGTCCTAGGCGGCCGGCGGGTCACTAGGGGCGTCCTCCGTGTCGTCCTCGTCCGGGGGGTCCTCGCGGTAGGCGAGCTGGAATGCCGCCAGAGTGCCGTCAAAGCCGATCATGATGGAGTCGACAACATCCTTGACGTGGTGCCGAGCAGCTTCCTCGGTGCCCTCGGGGAAGTCCTCGGTGGGGATGTAGGGATTGAAGCCGGGGTCACGGGCCTGGTAGCTTGCCAGGATCAGCGTCGCGACCTGGTGGGACAAGTCGTACGATGACTCCTTCGCCACTTCGTCGACCTCCTCCGGCACCCTCTTGATCCCCTCGGCCAGCTCATCTATTTGCGTGGCCAACCCCCCCCCCCCCAAGGTAGGCACGGCGGTGCGGGGGCGAACGACCCCCACCTCACGGGCCGCCGCCCGAAGGCGCGCGACGGACGAGGCCATGGTCCGGAGCCCCAAACCCAGGCGCCCTCCAGCTCCACGATCCAGCGGCGTGCCTCCTCCAAGTCAGGCGCCGCTTCGCGGGAGCGAGGGGCCGGCTGGGGCTCCCGCACTCGCACCTCCACGCTGCCAATCGCCTGCTCCCGGGCGGCGAGGTCCTGCTCCCACCGCTCCAGCTCATCCTGCCGATGGCACGAGGCGGCTGCGAGTTGCTTCTCGCGCTCCCAGATGGCCTTCAGGCACCGGGAGACCTCCTCCTGGGCCTGTAGCATGGCCACCTCGCGCCCGTCCACCGCGGCCTTGCGCTCGGCGATGGCCTTCTCCTGGGCCACCGCGTTCTCCTTCCGCGCGGCGGAAACCTCCTCGGCGTTGGCCACGGCGGCCTCCCGGTCCCTGACCGCCCACCACACCGCCTCCAGAGCCTTCTCGCGCTCTGCCAGGCCATCTTCACGGGCCTGGAGCTCGAAGTCGGTGCTGGCGGCGGTGGCCTCGGCGTTGCATAGGACTCGCTCGTGCCGGTTGAGCTCCTGGGCGCGCTCGTTGAGGTCACGGATGAACCCTCTAGTGGTGGTGCGGACCCTCTCCTCTGCGGCGGCGGCGACCTGCTCGCGAAAGTCAGCGGTGTGCCGCTCAACGACGGTGTCCTCGAACACCGGTTGAGCTCGCCCCGGCGTCGCTCGATGTCCGCCAGCTCCCGCTTCCGGACGAGGCCCTCCACCCTCGCCGTGGCTGCCAACTCGCGGCGGCCTTCGTCGACCTCAGCCTCCCGCCGCGCCACCGCGACCTCCTTGGCGGCCAAGGCCTGAACCTGGGACCGAAGCCCCTCCAGGGAAACCACGTTGGCCTCCTCCAGCGTCCGGGACACGATCATCCTCGCCCGCTCCTGTGATCGGACGAGGGGCTCGTGTCCAAGGCGACCATGAACCCGGACCGAGCGCCCCCAGATTCAGAGTCGGAGCTCGAGCCGAGGTCGACCACCTGCGCGGGACGGGAAGGCGAAGGTGCCCCATGGCCGGAGCCGCCCGCCGGTGCTTCACCCGCCGGCGTTGCCTCGCACTCCGGTGAGGCTGCTCGCAGCGTCGGAGGATCACGGTGGGCCGGCGTCGGCAGTGCTGGTGTTGGCCGGCGGGACGACGGCGTTGAGTGGCGTGGCACGGGCGACGACGGCGCAGTGGCGACGATTGTTGCCACGGTGGGGACCCCTGGGGCTGCTCTCCGCTGCCTGCCACCGCCTCCACCTCCGCGTCGAGGCCAGCTCGCCCCAAATCCATCACCGGCGGAGGGCCCCAGCTTGTTCCTCGCGGGCGATCGGCGCCCCGGCATCTGGGTGGGCCCCCTCCTCAGGCCGCACCAGACCCGAGCCCGAACCCGCAGGGGGTGACCCGGAACCAGTGGGCTCCACCACCCCAGGCCTCTCCTGCGCCTCCCCCGCTGAGCTGGAAGCAGAACCGCCTTGGGTATAACCTTGCGGCAAAAATGCTGATGCTCACAGCTGGGAATAGAAATAAACACAATAAAAGATCTAAACATCAACAGCCCGAAATAAGACACAGGGCTCACAAGATATGTATGCATCTGCAAGGTGTTACCTGCGGGCGGCGTTGAAGCTCCAGGAGACCCGGGAGATGGCCCACTTTTTCTTCGCAGGGCCGCTAGGGGGGCTCACTGGGCTATGGCCCACGGACTCCGTCGCCATTGGGGCGCCACGGCCGGCCTCCGCCGACGGTGCACTCGCCGTGGGTGTGCTCCCGGCCTCCGTCGCCGTCGTCGTCGTCGTCGTTGTGGCCATTCTAGCTTTCGACGGAGTGGCCCCAGGGCTGGGCCTGCAGACCTGCGGGGAGGGGGGGGGAGCAGTGCGCTCCGCGCCACCGCCGCGTGGTGGTGATGGGGGAGGCGCGGGGTCGTGCTCTGGCCTCTTCCTCTTCCTTCGGGTCCGGGGCCCCCGGTCCGCTCCTGCCCAGGCCCCGGCGGCCAAGCCGCCCGATCGGCACCTGGTCGTCGGCGTCGTCGTAGTCGTCGTCCCCACCCCCCGGGGCGACGCTTGGCGCTGCTGACGACGAACCCACGCCGTCGCCCACCACCTGCAGCGCATGCAGGATCTCCGGGCGCGCCGAATCCTTGCACAACGGCAAAAGCCCCGGAGGGAGCTGCGTCAGATCCATTGCCGTGACGCCGAGGGTGCGGCGGACCAGGATCGCGAGGTCGTTCTCGTTCCAGTCGAAGGCGGCGCTGACATGGGTGCGCATGTCGTCGTTGAAGCCCGTGTACATGTGGGCGGGGCGCGACCTCTCCTGCAGCGGCGAGATGCGCCGTGTTTGGAAGTCCTGGAAGACGGCGTGGCTGGACAGGCCCCCCCTCCGGAGGTAGCTGATCCACTCCAGCACTCCGTCCAACTCCCTCCTGGCTTGCGGCCGCACCCCCCAGTTCCTCTGGTTGACCGGGATTTCCGTCGAAAGATAAAGGCGGGGGTGGTCGCCCAAGCTGGTGTAGAACCAGTAGGCCCTCCAGTTCTCCCACCTGGAGCAGGGGTGGATGTCGATGAAGGGGGTGTCGATGGCCCTGTCGTTGCGCGGCTGGATCGCCATGTACCCGACTGCACCGGAGAAGCCCGCCTGGCACACGCGGAAGAACTGCTGAAAGAGATGCAGTGAGGGCATCACCCCCACGAACATCTCGCAGGTGTAGGCGAAGATGGCGAGGTAGAAAACGGCGTTGGGGGTGAGGTGGTGCAACTGAAGGTCGTAGAACTCGAGCACATCGAAGAAGAACCGAGAGAAGGGCGGCACCAGCCCGACCATGGCAAAAGAGGTGAAGAACACCATCTTCGCGGGGGGCCGCTCCTTCGGAATGTCGCCGTCGCTGCGCGTGCCGCGTGCCAGGTACTTGTTGAACAAGCTTCGGGCCTCCGCGGTGCGGACTAGGGACTTAGGGAGCACGCTCCCGGGCTCCAGGGGCGAGTCGCGAGCCATCTTCAAGGCAGGCACCGAAATGCGAAGAGGAAAGTTGGTGGCGGAGAGGAAGGAGATGAAAGGGCAAAGGCGCTGGAAGAATGAGAGGTGATGGCTGTGGAAAGCGTAGAAACTGATCCCCGCTCTCACTGATCCGTTTTTATAGGCAACCACAGCCCCCTTGGATTCTACGACATTAATTTCGCCCCACTACCGCGCGACGCGCCTCTTCGGCTCCACGCCCCTTTGTTTTTCGCGTCTCTTTGGTACCCGTGCCACTGGGGTTTCTCGTCGCCTGGAGTTTCGTGCCCGCCAGGTGCACTACACGGGATGGAGAGAGCTAGGCAATTTGATGGGCCCCCGTGTGCGTGGCCTAGATAACGCGCCCCTCCCCCGCCCGGAAAGGTCTAATCAAGGACGGCGTTAGTCTCTGCGCGCCTATCTCTTGCTACGGCGCGACGCATACAGTACCCGGGCCCATCCACTCAGGAATATGGCGTTAACCGCGCCCGAACCTGACCTCGGTCCCGGTCAACACCGGGGCTACTGCCGGTGATATGGGCCCGGGGGTATATCAAGAATATGACATCCGAAGAAAGAAGACGCCTTCGCTCTCCAGGGCGCCCCAAAGATGTGACCTGGACGGCTCAAGCGGGTCCGGGCCAAGGGCGGCCACGTGGCCATCCCAAAGGGGACTGGGCTCGGGGGCTGCCTGGAGGCTGCCGCTTTCCCAATCGGCAGGGTTCGGGGTCACCCGAACCCCCCGTCCATCACCCCGCACCTCTTCGAGAGAGGAGAGAGATCAACTGCCAACCGCCAACCACCGCATTTAACACCTAGGGAGAGGCCAGACGCCTGCCCCGTCACATTTATTACGATGTGAGGCACGTCTGTCAGCCGCTCATCATCACCCTTTTTTCCCGTCTCGAGGGAGAGAGGGCATAAAGTCTTTGACGGCAACTGCGGTATGGCCTCGCGGTCATTCCACGCACGCCTTCCTCCACGCCCCGTCCAGTCACATTAAATGCGCTGAGCGGCTGCGTGAGAGAGAGATCACGAGTGCTGGGGTGGCGCGTCGACCCTTCTCCAGACGGAAGGGCCACTGACCGGTAGGCCCCACTGGAGTACGTAGGTTGGCCCATCCCCACGTCAGCAGCATGGCGGCCACGACGCCCATTTTTTCTCCACCAACTCTCGTGATGCGGCAACAGGAACAGGAATAGGGGTAGCTTCCCCGACAAGACAGGGCAAGAACCGCTCCATCAGATGGAGCGGAGTAGGGAAAGCTAGGACTACTGTGGTGTCCCCTTGCACTATAAAAGGAGGCCCAAGTCCATCATAAAACGGGTTCTAAAAGGTGGGTTCTGAGAAAATTGGCTCTGGGGTTCTGCCACTCGGAGTTAGGTCCCTGGATTGGTCTGCTGCTCAGCCTCTTCAACCTTGGGCTTTGAGCATTTCCATCTCAGTCATCAACTCCAGCTTCCCCAGAGAAGAATAACCACACAACCCTTGTAATTCATCCTCCACATAGTGCAAGGACAGGAGTAGGGTATTACGTCTCTCCGACGGCGCGAACCTATATAATTCCTCCGTGTCCTCTGTGATTGCGATTTTCTTCCATCCTTCTCACTTTCCTTCTACCCCATCTCAAGTTTGAACCCTAATTCATCGCTCCCCTGTGCCGAACCAAAAAGGGGGTCCCCTGGGTCCCCGCGTGTCGAGCACATGCATCGACAGACGTTTTATTCGTTGTTTACATAGCTGTCCATCAATAAGACTTTACCAACACTATAAATCTCTAATGTTGTTATGCGCATTAATAAATCTCCTTAGTCCCCAGGAAGATCGAAGAGAAATATATAAATGTCATGCCGGTATAACCGGTCCATCGGATGGGCGAAACTATGTCTTTATTCTAGCATAAGAGTTTTTATAGTTTTATGGCATATAGCCAAAGCCACTCATATCTTATAAATTGATAGGAATTTTATTTACCTATCATATAAAATAATGGGTTATTTTCCATTCTAAGATATGAAATTATAACCATGGTATGAAGTATCAATGCATATGATGATGCTCATTTTATTATGCTAACAATTTTATACCTAGCTCAGATTATCAACATGTTTCCTAAGGAGAAGGAGAATATATCTATACAAATAAACCTCTCCTTCTCTATACATAAAATATTACAGTGTTTCTAATGCATGGAATGATCTTCTGTATGAACTAAGATACATGAAATATTAACATATAAAATCTAAAGAACATGTAGGACTACAAATCATAACTATCTAACCAATCTCACGAAATATTTTTAACTAAATATATTATTAAAAACACGATAATTTATCATCCTTAAACTAAATGATCAAAAACAGTCTGACTTGCCTTGAGTATCAACGGTCTCAAAACTTGTGTTTGGTTGGAGGGCAGCAAGAGCGTTTATGTCAATCTCCTGGTCGAGTTCTAACTCCTCTCCAAACTTGACGTCGTGATCTATCGATAAATAAATAGAAGAAATTATTAAACAAACTCAAATAAACATAAAATTATCATATAAATGAAAGAGTTTAAAAAGGTTTAAAAAGATGATTTGTGGTATTTTTAAAAGATTCTTATTTTTAGGTTTAAAGGTTTAGATTTGAATAAATATAAATGTTAAGGAGTTTTAAAACAACTATTTTTAAAGGATTTAAAAAGTAAGTAAATAAGTTTAAAAGAGTACAAAACTTGAAAATAAAGTTTTGAAGAGGTTAAAAAGATTACTATATTTATTTTTCTAGGGTTTTTCTGTGCCCTTCTTTATCTCTATCCTCTTTAAAAAAATAAAATTGTGCCCTTCTTTATCTCTATCCTCCTTAAAAAAATAAAATAGAAAAAGGACAAAAATGGACTAGGGTTTTTCCTATGCCCTTCTTTATCTCTATCCTCTTTAAAAAATTCTTTATCTCTATCCTCTTTAAAAAAATAAAATTGTGCCCTTCTTTATCTCTATCCTCTTTAAAAAAATAAAATAGAAAAAGGACAAAAATGGACTAGAGCTAGAATCGAAACAGAGACATCCCTCTCACCAATCTTAACACCTTTACCATTGCGCTAACCAGTGTTTCTCGATTTCTTTCTCTTCTATTATTTGTTCTCTCTTTTCTCTCTCTTCTTCTGTTTCTTTTTCTTCAGTGCCGGCGGCCAAGTGAGGTGGTGCGCGCGGCGAAAGACAGATTGTTTTGGGATATTGGATAGATTTACACCATATAGGGATTATGAGCTTTCCATTTTTGGGCTAGGTTAAGTTGGGGAGGTTGTGAGTTGATCCGGCGGCGGCGGCATGCTTGCGACGGCAGTGGAGCTCGTCGTCGACACGCTTCGGCCATGATTCAATCAAAATGAATTGCTTAAAAGCATCTAAAGGTTGAAGAGGTACTTCCTACGCACTTGGTTCGGCTAGAAAGGCTTCGGAGCACCCTGGCACCGTGCGAGCTCCAGCGGAAAACAGAGAGGCGCCGACGGCATTCGTCGGTGGCGGGCTCCGGCGATCTAAGGACTCGAATAGGATAGGTAAAAGAAAGGTTGGAACATATAGCACGTCTGAATACCTTTAATTTGAGGATTAATTGGCTGAAGATCACCAATTTTGGATTTTCTCTCCGGCGGCCGGGTTAGGGTTCCTAAGAACCTTTCCTCGGTTCTTCACTAAATTGGGACAATGTAGAGCATGATCGATGGGGAAAAGCTGGGGGAAATATAGAATAAGATATGGTGATGAACTTTTGTATACTGAGTTTAGCCTGTCATGGATTTTTTATAGAGGTTCTAGGTCGGTTCTTCCTTAGGATGAGGCTGGCGGCCATGGCGGTTCGTTGATGTCGGTTCGCTTAGGGATAACGCCGATGACGTATTTGATCCAATCGGCTGTGGCCATGTGGGAAGAGATAGTAACGGTAGATGAGGTCGGTTTGGGACGTCGGTGGGCGAGGCCGGCGCCCACAGGCAGGCGGCCGTGGCTTGCTGCGCCGAGGGTTCAAGCAAACAGGGAGGAAGAAGAAGGAGGAGGAAGGGGAAGAAAGAAAAGAAAGAAAAAGAAAAAAAGAAAGAAAAGAGAAAACGGGAGAAATTGGAAAAAGAAAGAAAAACGAAATAAAGGGAAATTTAGGAAAAGTTTTAAAGAATCAAATTTAGATTTTATAATTAACTTAAATTTAATTTTTAATAATTTCCTTTATTTAAAAACTAAATTAAGGTTTTCCAAAAATAAAAACCAATACTTAATGAAATTTTATTTTCTAATTTGAAATAAAAAGAAAATTAACAAATGTTAAAGGATTTTAAATGTTTTAATCACTTAATACATAACAATATTATTCACAAAAATTTTCTTCATAATTTTACACATTCTTAAGAGTACATATTTTGGAATGTCACAATATAGCCTCTAACTGCTTAGAAATCCTTACCCAATGAGGAGAGCCAATTTGGCTCTCTCGCCGTAGAGAATATGGGTACTAGATATCCACACAGCCAACATATCCGACTAAAGAGGTGGGCCGGATTCTTGTAGTATGTAATAAAGTAAGACTCGGTTATAATGTTGTCTTTGTTCTATGACAGAGCCTAGAGTATCGATTGAGTATTACCATGTAATAGATTAAGAAACTAATGTCGTGTCCGGCTAGGTTTTTCTCTTTGTAACCCTGCCTTCATCCTACATAAGGTGGGCACGGAGCCCTTCAAGGGCATAGAATCAAAGATAGCAAGATAACTCACAATTAGATTCTCAGATCAATACAACACCTGACGGATACAATCTCCAAACAGGAGTAGGGTATTACCTCTCATTCAAAGGACATGAACCTGTTTAAATCCTTGTCTTCAACATCCATCCACTTTTATGTCTCGTGCGCTACCCCCTTTTCATATTGCCGATTTCCAAAATCTACAGTTGGCGCGCTAGGTAGGGGTGGCATCGAGACTTTCGATAACAAGCGCGATGGAACTAATCTCAGGTGATGCCAGTTTCGTCTTCGCTTCAGGACATGCCTTCCACTTTGGGAGCCTCGACTTTCTCACTGATGACTTTGCCAAGCTTTTCTTCTCTGACTTGGATCCAATCTGACTGGAGAGATCAATCTCGGCGAGTTCGATGGATCCAATCTCTGCCGTGCCGAGTTCTTTCCTTGATCGGCAAGACTAGAAGTCGTCATACTAACACAATCATGCAAATATCACCATCAGTCAGTTCTGACATTATCAAGACTAGACACATCAATACTCGGACAAAGCAAGCCATAAAACCACCAGGGCACATACCAGCGTACCTGGTCAAACGAGTGGTCTACATCTACACGGCTGCATACCATGATTCATCCATAACACCAATATACTGAGAAAAAAATCAAGTTGAACTTCAACCTCTTCATCTGCGAATGAAACATCAAATAGCTAAGTCACTTTATTTTCTCCTTTATATAATATTCTCATCTGAGTAATATTTCTTATATGCTCTCATGCTAATTACTCTTTCGTGCCGATTATACTCATCGATGACTGGAAGCCTCACTTTTAGGGTTGACCGACTCCGCTACCGCTTATGGGTGTCTTCTTCTTCACCGTTGGCTTACCTCTATTGCCGCCGACTGGTGCCTTCACCACCACGGTTGGTGGATTCTGTCGCCGTTGCTGATGATGACTTCTTCTTTGTTAGTGATATGCCCTAGAGGCAACATGGAGATGTTGGATATCACGTCAATGTTTATGTATAAATGAATAAAGTGTTATTCAGCCCATGAAATAGACATCTTGTATTGATCAATAAGTACGTGACTTATTTATGAGACTCGATATGTATGAATCTATTTCTAAACGATCCTCGATCATATGTCATATTGTTGGAACAAATATGATTCTAAGATCGGCATGTTTATTGATTGATGATCATGTCTCATAGATCATGGGTATGGAGATACCAAATCAATAAACATGGACATATGTGTTAGAGAACACATTGTTGGATAGACCCACCATGAGACACTACAGAATTAATGTGCCATTAGTTGGTCTCGGTAGTGTTGGTACAAAGTCCTTAGACCGAGATCACCATGGATTCCAACATGTGTAGTAGCCTACTTTGGGACTACCAAACGCTATTCCGTAAATCGGGATAGTTATAAAGGTAGTTTTCGGGTTTGCTATGAAACATGGAGTGGGATGTGAGTGATCAAGATGGAATTTGCCCCTCCTTTGGAGAGATATCTCTGGGCCCCTCGAGGTAATGGATTATGGAAATGCATGGCCATGCTAAGTTGATTGAGGAGTCAATCAACGTACGATAATCCAATACGGTTCGAGTGAATGGTTAAGCTATTGAAGGGATGGCACACATCTTGCCTATAGCTTAACCGGTATCGTGAGGCAAAGGGATTTGTGTACACATTACAGGTTCGAGCCGATATTATATTCTTGTATACTATGGTGTCAATATGTGCCGCTAGGCGCCGTCGTTGATGTGTCGGCCGAGTTGGACTCGAGCCGACGGTCGGCTAAGTTAGACTATAGCCGAAACCGAGTATACCTGAACCTACTGTGGTCGCACGCTTAAGGGGATAGAATAGATATTCGAGTTGGACTCGGATACGGCTCGATCGGATAGGGATCCGATCGGATAGAGTCCTATGGGCTTACGACGTATGGGTGGCCAACTCTATGAGATACGGATGAGATCCGATTCAAAATAGAGTCCTAATCGGCCACTAGTCCCGTCGGCCAACTCTATATAAAGGAGGGAGGGGTGGAGAGCCGCCACATGTCAATTGCATCGCGTGCAATGTAAGTCGCCGAGATCAATCTCCACGAAACCCTCCCCACTTTCGAGCCAAACCCTAGCCTTGCATCGCGTGCTAGCACACGGGTGTACGGCGTTTGTCCCCGGACGTGTGGATACCGTAGAGGCGCGCTACGTTGCGCGCCTGTTGATCGGCTTCGGATCGGCCGCAACCGCAGCGATCGGCGTGGTGGAATCGGCTGCGATCGGGCGCACGGAGCGAGGCGTGAGAACGCGGCCGACGACTCGAATCGGCCGATTGGCGAATCGGCGTCTCCGGAATCGGCTACACCGTTCGGATCGGATTGCCCCGATTGGTTATTCCGCCGCACTCTACTCCAATCGGTAACGATCTATCGGCCCTTACTTGCAAGTGTTCCCGGTTTGCGCGGTAAAAGTTTTTGTTTTTGGCTAGCGTACCCTCCGCGTAACCCTTCAAGGGTATCGTAGCTAATCTTGCTTAGTTCGGGTTTTAGATTGGATCTGGAACAAGTTTTGCGCACGGGTTGATTAGATCAATCGGTTTTACGGGATCTCGTTGAGGAGAGTAGATGGTAATTGCGTTCCTTGATAGTGTATCGGAACGACGTAATGTGATTACGTCGAAGCAATTTCCAAATAACTCGGTTTGAGTTGGGTTCGAGATAGCGTTCCTTGATAGTGTATCGGAACGGTATAATGTGATTATACCGAAGCTATCTCGTAGTCCGACTTTGTTGCTGCCTCGCGCCTACGCAAACCATCTCCTTGATAGTGTATCGGGACGACATAATATGATTATGCCGATATGGTTTCCATAAGCGATTTCATAGATTGGATCTATGAATTTCGTGGGACCGCCGTGTGCGTACCCCCTTATAGGTCGTCTCGATGTCGTATCTCTGCGATAGGTAGAAAACGTTTCTACGCCTAACTTGTTTTTGCAGAGAATGCTTTGAGATGGTATGGCCCTATTGTATGTATGAGATGCATGTGATGCATGTAATATTCTTTCATATGTGCAATCCCCGTAATATTCTTTCATACGTGCAATGCTTGTAATATTCTTTCACGACCTGCGAGTCGATGTAATCTTCAATTAGAGCTTCTATAGTAGTAGCTTAGTTTGAAGAATTCAAGCATTCGACACTTGGAAGATGGTGCCGAAGATGGAGATCCTCGCGCGACATGGAGATGGAGATCACCATGTGAAGGGGGCCATACTATTTCATTATATGCTATTCTTCTTGCTTTCATATGTGATATGTTTGTTTGATAGGATAGCATCCCTCTCAAAATTAAGTAGTAATGATGCCTTTCCAAATGTTGCACTCGTCCACCGTTATGCTCGTCAATGGTGGGTCTGCCAAAGCAGAGTGCCATTCTCTATCATAACACGAGGGGTATATGTCGACATATACATACAGGAGCATTTGGTTTACTTAACAAGGCTATCAAAACAGCTTTTGGGCCTTGGGGCATAGGTTGGCGCCGGGGCATGGAGATGCCACACCAACAACAAGAGTCACATAGAGATGTGATTAGCAAGGTGTTGCTTACGATGTTACTAATTTTCTAGCAAGTGATGCCAAAGCTCACTAGAAAATTAATTAACATGTGGATCTTGACCCAATACGTAACCTAGAGGGAAGGTGGAAAATACGTAATGGGAGTCTAATGTTAAATTGTTTAACAATAGACATAGCATAAACATTGTGCTAAACTTTGCTTTTTCGTTGTAGAATAAATGGCGGCTAATACTACACCCAGTACCTTTAATTTGCGATCTATTCTCGAAAAGGAAAAATTAAATGGAACAAACTTTATGGATTGGTATCGCAACTTGAGAATTGTTCTCAAGCAAGAGCGTAAGGAGTACGTTCTTGAAGTACCCTATCCCGAGGATTTGCCAACTAATGCCACCGCAACCGCACGGAGGGCTTATGAGAAGCACACTAATGATGCCCTAGATATAAGCTGTCTCATGCTTGCTACAATGTCCCCCGAGCTTCGTAAGCAATATGAGAGCAAGAATGCTCACACTATTATTCAGGGACTGCGTGGCATGTTTGAGAACCAAGCTTGGGCCGAGAGGTTCAACACCTCAAAGTCCTTGTTTGCGTGCAGGCTTGTTGAGGGGAATCCCGTGCGCATGTGATAAAGATGATTGGCTACATTGAGAGTCCGGAAAACCGAAGTTTTCCCCTTAGCCAAGAGTTGGCTACGATGTGATTCTCCGTCGCTCCCTCCGAGCTTCGAGCCATTCATATTAAATTATCACATGAACAATATGGATAGGACCTTGGCTGAATTGCATGGGATGCTAAAGACAGTGAGGAGAGTATCCGAAAACGGTCATCATGTGATGATGATGCGAAGGCTAAGCGCAAACCACTGTCAAGAAACTTTGCACCAAGAGGAAGTTAACTCCCGATGAGATCGCGAGTGCCTCTAATGCAAAGAAGGGCAAGAAGGGGTCGGCGGCATCGATGCCGTTTGCTTCTACCGCAAGGAGACAGCCACCGGAAAAGGAACCGCAAGAAGTACATGGAGGATCTCAAGAAGAAGCAAAGTACGACTTCTGCTTCGGTATTAATGTTATAGACATTAATCTTGCTACTTCACCTACGACTCTTGGGTATTTGATACCGGATCGTAGCTCATATTTGCAAATCGTTGCGGGAATGAGAAGAAGTAGAGGATTGAGAAGGGGCGAGGTGAACTGCGCGTCGGCAATGGAGCAAGCGTTGCTACGCTTCTGTCGGCACAATGACGACTTCATCTACCTTCGGGATTAGTTTTGGAATTAAATAATTGTTATTGTATTCCAACACTATGTCAAAACGTTATTTCCGCTTCATGTTTGCAAGCGGAAGGATATGATTTTAGATCAATGAACAATGGTTGTTCAATATATCTCGAGATATGTTCTATTTTCATGCTCCATTGGTGAATGGATTATACGTTTTGAATCTTGAAGCGTCTCCCATCTATAACATTAATACGAAAGGCAACTCTCTAATGATATAAACCCCACGTTTATCCGGCATTGTCGCTTAGGCCATATAAATAAGAAACGCATGGAGAAGCTCCATAAGGATGGATTGCTTCACTCTTTTGATTTTGAATCATTTGAGACATGTGAGTCTTGTTTACTTGGTAAGATGACAAAGGCACCTTTCACGGGACACGATGAAAGAGCAAGTGACTTGTTGGCACTCGTACATACCGATGTATGTGGACCAATGAGCTCAACGGCCGAGGTGGTTATCGATTCATTACCTTTACCGATGACTTTAGTAGATATGGTTATATCTACTTAACGAGGCATAAGTCCGAATCCTTTGAAAAGTTCAAAGAATTCCGAATGAAGTACGAGAATCATTTAGGAAAACAATCAAGTTTCTACGATCGATCGTGGAGGGAATACTTGAGCCAAGAGTTTGGTAATCATCTCGAAAGATTGTGGAATTGTTCCACGTTAACTCCGCCAGAACTCCACAATGGAACGGAGTGTCCGAACGGAGAAATCGCACCTTGTTGGACATGGTGCGGTCGATGATGAGCCAAAGTGATCTTCCGTTATCCTTCGGGGATATGCTCTTGAAACAATTTGCGCTCACACTAAATAGAGTTCCATCTAAGTCGTTGAAAAGACACCATATGAGATATGGACAGGGCAACCCCTAGTTTGTCTTTTCTCAAAATTTGGGGATGTGAGGCTTATGTAAAACGTTTACAATCGACAAGCTCACACCCAAATCGACAAGTGCTTCTTTGTGGGATATCCTAAGGAAACTAAGGGATATTACTTTTATAATCGGGAACAAGGCAAAGTGTTTGTCGCCCGACATGGTGTATTCTTGGAGAAAGAGTTTCTTTCAAGAAGGGTTAGTGGGAGCAGGGTGCATCTTGAAGAAGTTCAAGAAACACCGGAAAATGTTTCGACACCAACCACAACAGGAGGAACAAAGTGTTGCGCCACCTTGTAGATACACCCCCACGGAGGTGCGAAAGATCACGTCGTGCGCCCGAGTACACAGTGCGGAACAACGTGATATATTGTTGTTGGACAACGATGAACCTAAGACCTATGAGGAAGCGATGGTGGGACCCGATTCCAACAAGTGGCTTGGAGCCATGAAATCCGAAATAGAATCCATGTACGACAATCAAGTTTGGAACTTGGTTGATCCACTGATGGTGTCAAAACCATTGAGTGTAAATGGGTTTTTAAGAAAAAGGCCGATATGGATGGAAATGTTCACATCTATAAGGCGCGATTGGTGGCGAAAGGTTTTAAACAGATTCAAGGAGTTGATTATGATGAAACCTTCTCGCCCGTCGCAATGCTTAAATCTATTCGGATTATCCTAGCGATTGCTTGCATATTTCGATTATGAGATATAGCAGATGGATGTCAAAACGGCTTTCCTAAATGGAAGCGAGGATGTATACATGATACAACCTCGGGGTTTTGTCGATCCGAATCGCTGGAAAGATATGCAAGCTACGAAATCCATTTATGGATTGAAGCAAGCATCTCGGAGTTGGAATATTCGTTTTGATGAAGTAATCAAAGGGTTTGGTTTCATCAAAAACGAAGAAGAGGCCTGTGTTTACAAAAAGGTCGGTGGGAGCGCAATTGTATTTCTAATCTTATATGTGGATGACATATTACGATTGGAAATGATATCCCTATGCTTGAATCCGTCAAGTCTTCATTGAAAAATAGTTTTTCCATGAAAGACTTAGGGAGGCACATACATATTGGGCATTCGGATCTATAGAGATAGATCCAAGAGGCTAATTGGATTAAGCCAAAGTACATACATTGACAAGGTGTTGAAAAGGTTCAACATGCATGATTCCAAGAAAGGTTTCTTGCCCATGTCACATGGCATTAATCTTAGCAAGAATCGTGTCCTCGGACACATGATGAGCGGAATAAGATGGGTATGGTTCCATATGCTTCGGCAATTGGATCCATCATGTATGCCATGCTTTGTACACGCCCGATGTCTCGTACGCTTTGAGTGCTACGAGCAGATACTCGCCGATCCAGGTGAAGGTCACTGGATCGCCGTAAAGAATATCCTTAAGTACTTGAGAAGAACTAAGGATATGTTCCTAGTCTATGGAGGTGAAGAAGAGCTCGTTGTAAGTGGTTACACCGATGCTAGCTTCCAAACAGACAAGGATGATTATAGATCGCAATGGGTTCGTGTTCTCGCTGAACGGAGGCGCAGTCACCGAAGAGTTCCAAGCGGGATACCGTTGCGATTCTACAACGGAGGCCGAGTACATTGCGCTTCTAAAGCCGCAAAGGAGGCCGTTTGGATCAAGAAATTTGTTTCGAGCTTGGTGTGATGACTAGTACGACCGGTCCAATGTCTCTCTATTGTGACAATAGTGGAGCCATTGCGCAAGCCAAGGAGCCGAGGTCACATCGAAGTCTAAACACATACTTCGGCGATATCATCTCATCCGCGAGATTGTGGACAGAGGTGATGTCAAGATATGCAAAGTGCACACGGATCTCAACATAGCCGATCCGCCGACAAAACCTCTCCCTCGCCGAAGCATGAGGCGCACACAAGAGCAATGGGTATTAGATACTTACATGATTGACTCTAGTGCAAGTGGGAGATTGTTAGTGATATGCCCTAGAGGCAACATGGAGATGTTGGATATCACGTCAATGTTTATGTATAAATGAATAAAGTGTTATTCGGTTCCATGAAATAGACATCTTGTATTGATCAATAAGTACGTGACTTATTTATGAGACTCGATATGTATGAATCTATTTCTAAACGATCCCGATCATATGTCATATTGTTGGAACAAATATGATTCTAAGATCGGCATGTTTATTGATTGATGATCATGTCTCATAGATCATGGGTATGGAGATACCAAATCAATAAACATGGACATATGTGTTAGAGAACACATTATTGGATAGACCCACCATGAGACACTACAGAATTAATGTGCCATTAGTTGGTCTCGGTAGTGTTGGTACAAAGTCCTTAGACCTGAGATCACCATGGATTCCAACATGTGTAATAGCCTACTTTGGGACTACCAAACGCTATTCCGTAACTGGATAGTTATAAAGGTAGTTTTTGGGTTTGCTATGAAACATGGAGTGGGATGTGAGTGATCAAGGTGGAATTTGCCCCTCCTTTGGAGAGATATCTCTGGGCCCTCGAGGTAATGGATTATGGAAATGCATGGCCATGCTAAGTTGATTGAGGAGTCAATCAACGGACGATAATCCAATACGGTTCGAGTGAATGGTTAAGCTATTGAAGGGATGGCACACATCTTGCCTATAGCTTAACCGGTATCGTGAGGCAAAGGGATTTGTGTACACATTACAGGTTCGAGCCGATATTATATTCTTGTATACTATGGTGTCAATATGTGCTTGCTAGGCGCCGCGTTGACAGTCGGCTGAGTTGGACTCGAGCCGACGGTCGGCTAAGTTAGACTATAGCCGAAACCGAGTATACCTGAACCTACGGGGTCGCACGCTTAAGGGGATAGAATAGATATTCGAGTTGGACTCGGATACGGCTCGATCGGATAGGGATCCGATCGGATAGAGTCCTATGGGCTTACGACGTATGGGCGGCCAACTCTATGAGATACGGATGAGATCCGATTCAAAATAGAGTCCTAATCGGCCACTAGTCCCGTCGGCCAACTCTATATAAAGGAGAGAGGGGTGGAGAGCTGCCACATGTCAATTGCATCGCGTGCAACGAAGTCGCCGAGATCAATCTCCACAGAAACCCTCCCCACTTTCGAGCCAAACCCTAGCCTTGCATCGCGTGCTAGCACACGGGTGTACGGCGTTTTGTCCCCGGACGTGTGGATACCGGTAGAGGCGCCGCTACGTTGCGCGCGTTGATCGGCTTCGGATCGGCTGCAATCGCAGCGATCGGGCGTGGTGGAATCGGCTGCGGTCGGGCGCATCGGAGCGAGGCGTGAGAACGCGGCGGACGACTCGAATCGGCTGATTGGCGAATCGGCTCTCCGGAATCGGCTACACGTTCCGGATCGGATTGCCCCGATTGGTTATTCCGCGCACTCTACTCCAATCGGTAACGATCTATCGGCCCTTACTTGCAAGTGTTCCTGGTTTGCGCGGTAAAAGTTTTTGTTTTTGGCTAGCGTACCCTCCGCGTAACCCTTCATTCTTCACCGTCGGTTTGCCTCTATTGCCGTCGACTGGTGCCTTTGCCACCACGGTTGGTGGATTCTGCCATTGTTCATGATGGTGACTTCTTCACCACCGGCTGTCTTTGCCATCATCGACTTGTGTCTTTGCCTTCACGGCTAGCCAATTCCGCCACGACCACTAGTCATCTTTGTCTTCGCTGTTGGCTGCCTTCGCCACCGTTAGCTAGTTTTTTCACCTCCACGGTTGGTGGACTTCACTGCCATTGCTTATTGGTGATATCATCGTCGTTGTCGTCGGTCGTGTCTGTCGTTGCCCATGTTCTTCGTTTGCCGACTGGTTTCTTTGCATCCTTGGTTGGTGGACTTCGTCGCTGCCACTGATGGGCGTCTTCATCTTCACCGCTGGCTGCCTTCATCGCCGCCAACTAGTGTCTTTGCCTTCACGGCTGGCCTATTATGCCGTTGTTGATGGGCGTCTTCCTCTTCACCGCTGGCCACCTTAGTCGCTTCCACGGTTGGTGTCTTCATCGTTATTGATGGACGACCTTGTCCCACATCGGCCACCTCGGTCATCACCAAAGGGAATACCAAAAAGCTAAGTCATCATTAATTTTTTTTCTTCTTTATATGATATTTTCATTTTTCTCTGCCTCGCTACATCAATTGGTTCTCTGTTGAGTAGTGAGTCGGGGGCTATAGATATTATACTATATTTTTGCAACTTTTTGTAATATTTATCTTGATTGCTTGCGAATAAATCCGAGTAAAAAAGTGCCAAATAGTGAAGCTCTATTTTTCGATGCTTCCTATTTGGTATGTCGACGGATGGTTGCCATGAGCCGATTCCTAGCACCTGGGGGATTACCGGGTATAGTGTATAACACAAGGTGCTAAGTACTACTCACAAAAAAAATCAAAAGCATAAATATAAAATAACTTGTTTTCTGCTCTTAACAATTGCAAAAGTAACCGAGTAGCACAAATTCTGATCCGTGAAGCTTTGATCCATGAAAGACAAACTCATGTCACTCATACGCATGTTTGAAAAGTGCCATGAGCCAGCTCCCGATGCTTGGGGACTATGACTAGTCGAGCAGAGTGTTTAAACGTAAGGAGTCAACTACTCGGCGAAATTAAAATCGATAAGAGGAGAAATACTTATATATATAATTATCGAAAAATGCTAGACTTTCCTCAGGTATTATGTTTTAAATTAGATACTACTCATCCTATATATTTATACTGCAGGGATCAGGTACGGATATCAATGAGTCAGGCCATAAGACATCTCTTATGCACAAGGAATGAACCCGGTCAATGTGCTCCACGAGGGTCTACACTAGTCACCGCCAGTGTTGGTGGACTCTGCTGCTATTGATAGACAACATCATCTTAACCGCCACCTTGCCGCCGCCATTTCTGACTAGCATCCTCACCTTCATGGCTGGCCTATTATGCCGCCACTGATGGGTGTCTTCACTTCATCGCCGGCTTGCCTACGTCATCGTCGACTAGTGTCTTTTCCTTCATGGCTGGCCTATTATGCCGTTGCTGAGCTTATTCGTCTTCACCATCGGCTTGCGTATGCCGTTGCCAACTGGTGTCTTCGTCTTCATGGTTGGCCTATTATGCCATCGTTGATAGGCATCTTCGTCTTCACCGCCAGCTTCTCGCGGCCGTTGCCGACTGGCATCCTCATCTTCATGGCTAGCCTATTACATCGCCGTGGATGGTCATCTTCGTCTTCACCATCGGTTGGCCTATGTTGTCGTCGACTGGTGTCTTTGCCTTCATGGTTAGCCTATTATGCCACAGCTGATAGGCATCTTTGTCTTCACCGTCGGCTTGCCTTCGTCACCGCCAACTGGTGTCCTCGCTTTCATGGCTAGCCTATTCTGTCGTCGTTGATGGGCATGTTCGTCTTCACTGCTGGCTTGCCTTTGTCGCGGCCGACTGGTGTCCTCGTTTTCACAATTGTGCAACTCCGCCATCGTCGCTAATGGGCGTCTTCGTCTTTACCATCGGCTTGCCTCTGCCGCGAGCCGACAGGTGGTCTCATCTTCATGGCTACGCATCTTCACCGTCAGTTTGCCTCTGCTGCTGTCAATTGGTGTCCACGTTTACACGGCTATGCGACTCCGCTACCTTTGCTAGGTCACTTCATATTCACCGTTAGTCGCCTTCGTCGTCGTCGACTAGTTTCTTCACCTCCACAACTGTGCAACTATGCCACTGTTGTTGGGCGACTTTGTCTTTACTGCCGACCATCTCATTTGCTGCTACCGACTGGTCTCCTCGCCTCTACGGCTACGCGTCTTCACCACCATTATTGAGCAACTTCGTATTCACAGTCGGTTGCCTCTGCTGCCGCCAATTGTCTTCATCACTAGCAACCCATGCTGCCTCTACTTTGACAATTTCTCTACTTCACCAACCTCGACATCTCCAAGAATCTTGATACCTCGGCATGCGCCACCAAATACGATACCGTGCTAATCTATTGCAACAAGTGGTGCTCCAATCCTCAAGTTTTTACTCGGACATCCTCAACACATTTCTTCTCTCAAGCGATGGCTACTCGACGACAAGAAGCTACAGTTAATGACTCTATGTTCAGTTGTTTCCCAACTAAGCATAGAGTCGGGGGCTGCACAAACACAAGAATAAAATTTGATAGACGTTTTCACTTCAGCAACTCCAATTTCTTCACAAACAACTTTGGCAAGTTTCTTCTTCAACCTAAGTTCGAACCAATCGAAAGAAACAACCAGATCACATCCGAGCTTCCAAACGCTACTATAGTCTACTCCAAGCTTTTGAAATGTCAAGTTCAAGATTTAAATTGCTGGTTCAGGGAGGTTAGAGTCATCAACCAATCAACTCAGATTCTATGAGTTGGACAACATCATCAACATATACTTTCCTCCACATGGAACAACATCAACGACTAAGACACCAATTTCTATTGTCATCGACATAATTAAGAAGCGTTACATCAATCTTCATCACGCATGTGCTAATATCATGGATACTACTCAAGCTTGGACATCTTCTCAACGATTCGATGGACTATTGTCACTCACATCATTACCGAATCATTTGTTGCTGGCACTACCTTCATCTCCAACCAACTACTATCAACCAGGTTCTTTGCTTCAGGAGTGTGGGCTTCGTCAACGCTAAAATCAGTCTAGATCACTAATGTCATCATCTTCATCAACATCATTCCTTGCGTCTTCGGTTTCTCCTCTACATCGGCCCTGACGTCATTATCGTCGACTGGTTTCTTCACTTTCACGATTGGCCTGTGTCGATACCGCTGAAGGGCATCGTTGTCTTTGCTACCAGCTTGCCTCTATTTCCGTCGATCTTTGTCTTTGCCTTCACGGTTTGTCTACGTCGCCACCGGTTTTTGAGCTTCTTCATCTTTGCCACCAGCTCGTCTCGTCTACCACCAACTGGTGTTTTTATGGTTGAGCGATCCCGTCACTGTTGTTGGGCGACCTCGTATCTACTATCTACTGCATCCGCCATCGTCGACTGATGACCTCGCCTTCATGCACATTACATCAATTGCTACCAACGGACAACCTCAACCGCAACAGAAGGACAAGCGACATGTTGGGGGCTCATCAACTCAAGTGTGAGGATCATAACTTTGTTCCCGGATCATTCCATATATGCAAAACATTAATTCATGACCATGGGCTTCCCTCCTACGCTCAAGGTCTGGATCAATCATTATTTCCCATGAGTATCATCGATTGAGTACTTGCGCCACTCGGGATTCAATTATCATATTTATTTCGGTATACCCCATGAGGGATAACCACTTAGATCAGAAGCCGCTCAGATGAGATGCACTCGATCTACATCACCCAGGAAATTTGTCACTCAGGAGCAGATTAAGAGGCACGTTATACGCGTTATCTTTTTAAAGGGTATCGGTAGGAGATTTTGGGCCGAAGCCCATTAATCGTTTGTAGCCCATTTTCTAGGTGTGATTAGCTGTGTCTTTTAAGGATTTAAGCATATTTGTTATAACAATGTGCACGCAGAAGAAACACAATACTTATAAAATCCTCTGTTTCGCTGCAATATGACCTTTTATTTGAGATGGTTAATGCAATGTGATTTAATAAGAGATGAAAAATAGTGTGCTTTAATTGTTTACAGCCTGGTTTTTATGTAAAAGTGGGGCATTGTTTGATTTATTATAAATGTAGTTGGCTTAATGCTGCAATATTGTATTTATATAGTCGCGTATATGTGCATTTGTTTTTGACCTACATATATGTGCAATATTGTATTTATATATTTTGGTCATTTAATTGGCAGTTGATAAATCCATTTTGAGTATTATTAACTCGGATTTGACACCACATATGCCATAATTTTTGATAAAACCACTCGGCTGGTTGAAGTGGCTTGAACCCAATATGTCTGCAGCCATATTTTCAGGTGTGGTGAAGTCATGTGTCTTATACAAACTTAAGCATAGTCATTTTTGCGAAATGTGCGCGGTGTGAATCAAATACCTTAAAAATTCCTTTACTCGTTGCATAAAGGCTTTTTAGTAAAGTCATTTGCGATGCAATTTTTAAACGTGACCAACAGCATGCTTTCACGGCTTTTATAAATTGGTTTCTTCTTCATAAGAGTCATGTGCTATTTGGTACCGTTTTCAAAGACGCGGTTGGCCTAGTGCTACGCGCATTCTATACACGGTTAGCCTAGCGCTATGTAATTATTTTTAAGTCGCAATTGGCCTTGAGCTATGCACATTGTATTTTTAAGACGTGGTTGCCCTAGGGCTACACGCATTATGCTCTTAAGCGGCGATTGGCCCAAAGCTACGCGCATCAATTTTAAGCAGTTGGTATTGAAGGGTTACGCGGAGGCTACGCTAGTCGAAAAACAAAACTTTTTACCGCGCAAACCAGGAACACTTGCAAGTAAGGGCCGATAGATCGTTACTGATTGGAGTGTGCAGCGGAAATAGCCAATCAGGGCTATCCGATCTGGAACTGTGTTGCCAATTCCCACAAGTCGACAACCGATTCCCGGGGACAGCCGATTCACCAATCAGCCGATTCGCCGATGTAGCTGATTCGCCGAGTCGTCTGACCGCGTTCTCGCGCCTCGCTCCGATGCGCTCGACCGCAGCCGATTCCACCACAGCCGATCCGTAGCCGATCAACAGCGCGCAACGTAGGAGCGCCTCTACCGGTATCCACACGTCCGGGGACAGAACGCCGAACACCCGTGTGCTAGCACACGATGCAAGGCTAGGGTTTGGCTCGAAAGTGGGGAGGGTTTCCGTGGAGATTGATCTCGGCGACTTCTGTTGCGGATTCGGTTCAATGCGATGCAATTGACGTGCCACAGCTCTCCACCCCTCCCTCCTTTATATAGATTTGGCCGACTGGGACTAGTGGCCGATCAGGACTATTTTGAATCGGATCCTATCCGAATCTCACAGAGTTGGCCGCCCATACGTCGTAAGCCCGTAGGACTCTATTCGATCGGATCCCTATACGATCGAGCCGTATCCGAGTCCAACTCGAATGCATGTTCTTATCCCCTTAAGCGTGCGACCCTGTAGGTTCAGGTATACTCGGTTTCGGCTATAGTCTAACTTAGCCGATCGTGGGCTCGAGTCCAACTCACCGACCTATCAACGGCGGCGCCTAGCAGCACATATTGACACCATAGTATACAAGAATATAATATCGGCTCGAACCCGTAATGTGTACACAAATCCCTTTGCCTCACAATACCAATTAAGCTATAGGCAAGATGTGTGCCATCCCTTCAATAGCTTAACCATTCACTCGAACCGTATTGGATTATCTGTCTGTTGATTGACTCCTCAATCAACTTAGCATGGCCATGCATTTCCATAATCCATTATCTCGAGGGGCCCAGAGATATCTCTCCAAAGGAGGGGCAAATTCCATCTTGATCACTCATATCCCACTCCATATTTCATAGCAAACCCGAAAACTACCTTTATAACTACCCAGTTACGGAATAGCGTTTGGTAGTCCCAAAGTAGGCTACTACACATGTTAGAATCCATAGTGATCTCAGGTCTAAGGACTTTGTACCAACACTACCTAAGACCAACTAATGGCACATTGATTCCTGTAGTGTCTCATGGTGGGTCTATCCAACAATGTGTTCTCCAACACATGTGTCCATGTTTATTGATTTGGTATCTCCATACCCATAATCTATGAGACATGATCATCAATCAATAAACATGTCGATCTTAGAATCATATTAGTTCCAATAATATGATATATGATCAGGGATCATTTAGAAATAGATTCATACATATAGAGTCTCATAAATAAGTCACGTACTTATTGATCAATACAAGATGTCTATTTCATGGAACTGAATAACACTTTATTCATAAATACATAAACATTGACGTGACATCCAATAGCTCCATGTTGCCTCTAGGGCATATCACTAACAGGTATATCACTCAAATGATGTTACTCAAAGATTCACACTACATATGTTGTAAATTAGTATTAAGTCACTTGGCTGGCTAAAATTACCGTTCTTAACATATGTTTAGTTGTTTCCCAACTAAGTACATAGTTGAAGGCTACACCTATTAAGTGCATCTATTCGATGCACATATTTATTCATTTATTCAATGCACCTATCTATTTAATCTGTTTGACAAGCCCTCCGCAGCCTCTTTAGAAGATATCAAAATAAGGACTCAAGAAGTAAGCAGTCGGGAAGCCTTCGCAGGGAAGATTAAAGCACTCAATATTGGTTATGAACCACAGTGAAGACTACAACTCAACTGTAAAGGTCTTGGAGGCTACTGTGAAGAATATGGGTACGAGATATCCACATGGCCAGCATATCCGACTAGAGATGGGTGAGCTGAATCCATGTATTATGTAATAAAGTCGGACTCGATCGTAATGTTGTCTTGTGTTTTATGGCAGAGCCTAGAGTCTCGTTTGAGTACTACCATGTAATAGATTAGGAAACTAATGTCGTGTCCGGCTAGGTTTTTGTTTGTAACCTTGCCTCCCAACCTATATAAGGTGGGCTGGGAGCCCTTCAAGAACATAGAATCAGACATAACGAGATAGTCCACAATTAGATTCTCAGATCAATACAACACCTGATGGATACAATTCTCAGACAGAAGTAGGGTATTACCTCTTATGAGAGGGCCTGAACTTGTGTAAATTCTTGTCTTTCACATCTATCCACTTTAAGTCTTGTGCGCTATCCCTTTTCTTATTGTCGATTTTTAGAATCGACACCCACGACAGCAAGCACAAACTGTCGTTTACTAGGCCTCTTTGTTTAGACTTAGGCTTATTGGCTTGTGCTTTTAATGTAGTCTTTTGGCTTATATGATTTGGTGTCACACTTCTGCTCAAATAAATAAAAAACTTCTCTAACCTAACTGTTGGTCTAAGAGTGATTTATGACTTTAAAAAATCAAACAAAAACCCGTTCGTTTGTTTAGGCTCATAATATTTAACTCATAAACTGAATTATAAACCTAAATAAAGAGGGCCTAACATGTGATTAAGCTTACGATGAAACAACCAGACAATGAGCTTTGCTCGTCTGAGCTATAATTCATATGGATAAGCTGAACGTAGCCTAACGGGACAACATCAGCAAAGATCCAAAGAGACCCTTACTTATTAAGAGTAGTTAACCACCGTAAGTGCAATCTTGTGCCACAAACATCATGAACAAATATTATACTTAATCAGTAAAATAAACCTGAGAAGGCATCAGGCCTTACGTGCTCCTATGGCGTAGAGTCTAGAAAAGTGGAGTTGACCTGTAATTATAAAGGATCATTAGAGAGGATAAGGAAGGGTGGGTTCTTTTCTCGACTTATTCTTTTATTTTTCACGTACAAACTTTTTAAACTGTTAAACATATTTTCTAAAAATTATAAAAAATACTTTAAAATGTATTAATTTATTTTTTAAAATTATTTAGTTTTTATTTCATTAATTATGCGCTAACCTGTCATCCTGTACGCCGGGTTGAGAGAGATTTTTTATTGTAATTGCTGCGAGTACTTGAGTAGTTTATTCACTTCTGTTCTGCGCACTAGCATTACTATCTCCAGTCTCCTCCAGTCCTCTCGTGTTCACAATGGAGGTGTGGGAGGAAGAAGGGTTTCATTTAAATAAATAAAATTTGTCACAACAATCAATATCTCTAGAGTCCTGTACGCCTCTAATTGTATTTTAAGATCATGTTCACACACAAAATCCATACACATAATTTAGTCGAAATGATTAATGAATGTGGCCGCTAGCTCCTTAATTTTCTAATAAATGGATTAGACTATTAGAGTATTTGAGTCGTAGTGCGTGTGTTTTATAGATATCGCGGATATCTATACTAGGATTTTGTACCGCGAGTCCAAAAAAATGATTTCTTGGAAGTCTTGTATGAGTAAAACATAGAAGTAAATTTATACTTTTACTCGTTATTAAACTTAATTAATCGCTGTCCGTTGAGAAAATAAATTATATTAACCCAGGATCGCATAATTAGACGTGCGAATGACACTGCAAATTTCAGCAAATTTATAGAAGATTCTAATTAACAGACATGATTAGGACAGCAGTACGAAAATTCTGGCTCACAAATCTTGCATGAGAGAAATTAAGAGGGGAAAAATGAAAAAGAAGAAGAAAAAGAGCGTGACAAAGCTTCGGATTCGCGCCCAATCCGGCGGCGGTCACGCTCACGCCACCGTGGGCAGCCGGGCGACGGCGACCACCGCGGCGGCGTCGCCGGCGACGGGGACGACCCCGCCTCCGCTGCGCGCGAGGATGGAGCGGTAGATCTCCACCAGCGCCTTCTCGTCGTACTCCTTGAGCGGCCGCGGGCGCGGCCGCGCGAAGGGGTCGGCGCCAGCGGGGCCGTACAGCGCCGAGCCGCCGCCGGCGACGGCGGCGGAGGACGCGAGGCGGAGCATGCCCCGCACGTACGCGTCGCGGAGCCGCGCCAGCAGCCGCCGCGGCGAGAGCGCCCGCAGGATCCGCCGCCCGAGCCCGCGCCGGCGCACGCGCCACCCTCGCCGCGGCCGCCGCCCCGCTCCTCCTCCTGCCGTGCCGTCGCCGAGCTCCACGGTGGGGAGGCGCGGGCGGCGCTGCGGGGATGCGGCGTCGAGGCGGCCGTACCCGCGGCGCTTCCAGTAGGCCTTGATGCCGCCCTTGTAGGTGGCGCCGTCTCCGGCCATGGCGAGCCTTGGTTTCTTGGACAAGATGAAGTTGGCTCGCTCTCGCTCGCGTAGTCGCGTGGCGTATAAAAATGGCTGCCGGGACAGCGAAGAATTGGGTAGCTGCACTACTTGTACTAGAGTCAAACGCATGATCCATCTTAAAAAAGAAAGAAAGAGAAACACATGATCCCCTGGTATAGTCCAGCTTTGATTCCCTTTTGTCTTCTAGAAGGCTATCAGCTCCATTCTTTGTTCGTGGTTTATCAGCCACATAACCAAATTTTAAATTTTAAATTGTTTTTAAGGTATTTTACCATATTATATCAGTTTTAGTTACTTGTGTTTTAATTCTTCCTAAGTTAGACACGCTTAGTTTTGATAATTAATTTAGAGATCCAACTAATTTTTAATAACATGTTAATTTGGTGAATCTAAAAAAATAAATTTTACAACGTTAAATATTAATGATTAAAGATTAAAATATCTGACTTAAGACGACAAATAATTTGAAAAGAATAATTTATTTTGTATATGTCATGCCTTTTAAATAGATAAGAACAAACCTATGTAAGTTCCTTCATAAACTATTTTTAAGTTGCTTCGTTTATTTCTTTTTCACGGATTAACAATCGTCCAAACAAAAGTTATATATAATGGTTTTTTTCTTTTTTTTCACGGCTTACCAATTGTGGAAACAAGAGTTATATATTACTATGTTTTTTTCCCAAACAAATTGTCACATCATATTTTACATCCATTCTATGCAGCTCGTACTAATGATTTTTAACCGCTGTAAACAGACATACATGTGAGGGGTAGGAATGATCACCACTCACCAGAAATAAAAAGCTAGCAGTAGCTTGAGGAGTGAGGACTATAACAAGACATGGCAGCTGTTCAATGCGCCCGAAAGTAGGCGCAAAGCGGTAGCGGAAGCAACCACTGTCGCAGATTGGTTAGCAAGCAATAATGGAGCAAAATCATGGAACATAGCATTGGCTGCATTGCATCGCATTGAATCCGGCCATCCGGTCCCGGTCCGACCGGGCAACCACACGCGCCGTCACCGCGTAGCATAGGATAATCACAAGAAAATATCAGTAGTAGTTTTTTTATATTTTTCATATCGTGTAGACGTAGTTTCTTTAAAATGATATACATTAACCAAGGAAACAATGCTCATAAACTTCAAAATAGTTTCCATTCTTGGTTCGAACTAGTTTTCTTACCTGAGATAAAATAGTTTCTTCATATTATTTATGCCCTAAATTATCTTTCATCTTAATTTTTTACTTATGTGGCATTATATATGGACATATTTTTTTTATTAAGATTCAAATTTTACTTTGATTTCTGTTACCATGTTTTTCAAACTAATAAATGATGTGTTTTATGAAAAAAAAATTTATATAAAAGTTGCTTTAAAATATCTCATATATATATATATATAAAAGTCCCTGAAAATGATCTGCCGTGTTTTTACAAAAAGTTAAGTCATCACTATGCATGGTTATGATACTTGGGGTGTAGGATATCCGATTTTTATTGGGATAATCAAATACAAACTTTTACGATAGTTTGATGGTCAATTATAAAAGATAATCAAATACAAACTTTTACGATAGTTTGATGGTCAATTATAAACTTCTTCCTTATAAAATTAAAACTTAATTAATTATATATTAATTGTTTTTTTTTCGTTTTACATCCATCGACATAATTTTAAACACCGTCTATTTATATCATAAAAATTAGCTAAGGCGTAGGATCGTGGCTCCCGTAGCTAGGAGCATTTGTTGTGACGAGACGAGCCAGCTGGTGGCCCCGGCCATGTGTCCCAGCTCCAGTCCACCGTGCATATGCGCACTCAAGCGCGCATTCATTCGTTCCTTCATTTCGCCGAGGAGCGACCAACCAACCGGGTGCGTGCCGACTGCCGACGTTCATGCGTACGTCTAGGGCCTATACTCTTTTTGTATATCGGCATTCTACAAGCAGATGAAGCAATGTCTCTAAAACGTATCAGCAGAGAAGGCAGTAGGTGTTTTTTTGGCCAACTGTGAGTTGCCAACCTTCAGACGTCTAAACTCCATTTTGCACTATTAGTCGGACAAAGAGTTTACACTTTCTTATAGCCCAAGCTTCTAGATGATCATGTTATAGTTCATGCTAGCCGATCCAAGTAACTATGATTTGTAGACAGATCTGGTTATGTATCCTCTATGGTGTGTGCGTTTTCAAGTTACACCATCATCTAGCTCGGCTCATTTGGCACGAGCTTATCGCGCTCCAAAGGGTGACCAGTTGGTCTATGAGCCACTATACATCGATTAGCACACACGATCTTATATTGTTCGCACTCAATACTTCGTGTTAGTGTGTTGGAAACGTGGGCAACATTATAATTATATTCTAGTCTAGCTAGCAATATTTTTAACAAAACCAATACAATCAACTCACGTAGCTCCTATTCATTAAGCTATGATTATAAGTTGATAAAAGGTAACGAAACAATCAAAAATCATTTTAGTGCAATACTTCCATACACTTGCTGTGTTACTCTCGTGGCGCCCGAAAATCAATGCTAGAGAATAGAAAGCGATGAAAAGCCTCTAGACTATTTATAAACTTCAAATTTGGCTCTAGGTTATAAGCCAAAAGCCTACCAATATACATGGCATCGTAAAAATAATTATACTAAGGTATTTTAGTTCGTTTAATAAACAAATGTTATTAGTGAGTTAGTGACACAGTCCAGGGGCGGATCTATAGGGTGGTCCCCGTGGGCCACGGACCACCCTGCGCTCGGTCCAACCAAAGTCCATCCATAACTACAAATTCTATATGTATTTTATGAACTCTATATGTCTTCATATACTTGTGTACCGATATGTTAAATTTATCATGGTAAAAAAAATTTTAGACAATGAACCACCATAACTACAAATCTTAGCTACGCCACTAACACAGTCACACAACGACCAGCAATAAGTATAGCTATAAACCTACACAAGTGACTATCTCTGCAAATATGTGGTGCGCCTATATCAAAACGTCCAATTCACAAACATGCGTGATATAGACATCTCATGAATGCATCCCGACAGCATCGCGGCAAATGCTTAGGTTAGGGTTAGGAGGCAAGGTTAGGGAGGAGGGTGACGCTAGGAGAGGAAACTGGGGGATCGGGCTTAGAGGGATGGTTTACGATGCGGCGGGCAGGTGATAGGCGGAGAACAAGCATGGGTGGCGAGGTAGTGGCGGCGACGCCGGAAGCGACAACCACAGGTCGGCCACTGGTGATGGGTTGGTGTTGGTGACGGGGGCAAAGTGAGGCGAAGAGAAGGCGAAGGAGGTGGGACGGGCAGGGCCATGCCGGCCATTGACATCTTTCAGCACCGACGAGGCCAACCAAGCAGCAGCAGGTGATGGGTTGGCGTTGGTGATGAGGGCAAAGCGGCAACAGTAGATTAGTCTTATTTTGTGACATTTGCATCATCCCTTTTATGGAATCATTTTCAGGACAATATCATTTTAGTTGATGAGATCGTTCCAAACCAAATAAGTTCGTCCAGGGTAAGGTATTGTTCTTTCCTACATTTGTTTGAAGTTTATCATGCTCCATTCTTGTATCCCCAACATCCTCTATTGGATATTGACATGCGAGTCCTGCATTTATGCACAAATCAAATGACAGAGAATTCATAAAAAGATATCTATCAATAAAATATCTTATCTGTGATGAAGTCATCCAATATTTTGGAGAACACAAACTCTACAAGGAAGCTGATGTCACTGATACAAGATAATGACAATAACAAGGGCCAAGTGCTGGCAATCTGAATATAGATATGTGCGGTCTTAATAAATTAATTATGATTGTACACTGTTAAATGTTTTATGCCTGTTTTGTAGCCAACAGGCAAAGGTTGTAGCCTGTGGGCATCTGTTTTGGGATATTCAGCTGAATTGAATGATGAGAAGCAATTGTTTTTTTTTTACAAAAATGAAACATTGAGAAATAAAAGAGAGCCTGCTAATTGCATGTTGGCTGGAAGTTGTATCATAATACAAATAGATGTGATACTCGCCATCAGTTGTACTCCAACATGTAATGCTGGGCATGTTTCCTACGGAGCTTTCCTGTATCCATGTTAGTCTGGTTGCTGATCAACAATGTTTCAGAAAACAACAGCTACTTATATGCGTTATGCGTATTTTACTGAATTTCCCTTGCCATTTGTTTGTGCGACAGACTGGTTAAATTTTTAGTAACATGTGTTCAGGGACATCACTTTTAGAACCAATGCAACTGCAATTTCTGCTAGATTAGTTAGAGGACTAATCATAGTATTTGCAAACATTTTAGACAGACTGAAAACTGCAGTTCCAAGAGGATGGACTATGGAACTGATTGATAACCAACAGTTGTAAGGTGGATAATAGAGATGAAGTTGTCTTCCCTGTTCCTCAACTTTATATATATATATATATATATATATATATATATATATATATACACACACACAAATATATATATATATATATATGGGTGGATGGATATTGTGATCCTCATGTAGCAGGAGCAGTTTTAGTTCTAGTTGATTTACAAAATTTTTATGTCCACAAACGAGTGTCATTATACACTGAGTCGTAAAGAAGCACACAAAAATTTACTGGATTCTGGAGAAATGTTGCAGAACTGCTGCCACTAGTTGGAACTTGGAAGCACTCGTTGCTTCCAGCTATACACGGCCAAATGGGCCGGGCCGCCGTGTGCTGGCCTGGGCATGGTTGCACTGTTCACAGGCCTGGCCCGACATGATAGCGGGTGGGCCATGCCGGCATGGTCCGTTGGGGCGTGTCGTGCCTGAACCGTCGGCCGAGCCCGTAGGCCGGCACGGAGTGACCGTGCCGGCACGGGTATGGCACGACACGACACGCGGGGGGAGCGACGAATACGGTCGTGACGCGTGCCAGGGGACGGCGGGAGTTTCGGACGACGCCATTAACAGCTATTGCTCCAGCGAATCAGAACGCGCCATGTGTCAAGTAACGACTAGTTTTTGAATTTGGCTGTTGGAGCTCAAAAAAATTCAAAAAATCAAAAAAATTCAAAAAAATATGAAATTTCATCCTATAAATAGGGCATCCACCCCAGCCAACTCAACTTGTGCTCTCAAGTGCTCTTAGTTTAATTTTTTTATTTTGACAAAATTTTCTCAAATTTTGTCAAAAATAAAAATTAGTTTCGGAGTTAAATAGTGCAATCCTAGAGGTGTGAAGAGCTCACGGTTGGAAAGATATAAGTGATATTCATATTTATGTATTATTTATATTTTTTGTAGTTTGAATAAATATTCTGAAATTTGTTTATTTCGTTTCAAAATTTCAGAATGGATCTGAACTATCCATATCAGTCGCCATCGTTCACTTTCAGTGATTTCGACCCGAATTACATGTCAGTGTCATTCCCAACTGGTGATGACGATGCCACTAGATCGGCTCTAACTCCACCAAGTGTGAAGGAGGTACCGGTTTAGGCGGTGGCGACGGCGGCTTCAGAAGGATATTCTGGCACTGTGAGCGGTAGTGCTTTAACAAACACCGGCTCGAAAAGATCGAGAACTTCCTGTGTTTGGCAGCACTTCGATGAGGTGGTCATGACCCAACCCGACGAAAGGCAGGTAACGGTAGCTAGATGTAGAATATGTAGGAATACTTTATCTGCAAAATCTTCTGGTGGTACAGGACACTTGAAGTGCCATGCGGAGGCTTGTGCGAAGAAGCAAGAAATATAGCTCCAATAACAGCAACTTATGCTGAATCCCGACTGTACGGTATGTAGTTGGGAGTACGATCCCATGGTAGCTTGGGAATCTCTTGTCCGGTTAATTGTCAGACAAGATTTATCCTTGAACTTTGGTGAGTCTCCTGCTTTCGAAGAGTACATTCAGTAATCACATAATCCTAGGTTTAAAGTTGTTAGTAGACAAACAACAACCCGGGATTTGCAAAATGTTTATGAGCAGGGTTGTATTGCACTTAAGGAATTATTTAGTACATGCACATTCTCTGTTAGTGTTATCTCCAAAATATGGAGTGGTAGATCTAGAGAGGATTACCTTAGCGTAGTTGTTCATTATATTGATATGATTGGCATATGCAAAAAATAGTTCTAGGTCTAAGGTTAATATATGTTTTACACAGGTGAAAATATAGCAGAAAAAATTAGGAAGGTTATTAATGAATTTAATCTTGCTGATAAAATATTTTTTGTCACCTTAGATAATGCATCTGCTAATTCTAGGACAATGAAAATATTGCAGCCTTTATTTTCTGTTTATACTCAGTCTTTTCTACTGCATCAACGTTGGGCATGTCAAATTTAATTGTTAAGTCTGGGATGAAGAGAGTGAGTGCTCACATCGACGTTGTTCGTCAAGCAATCACATGATTAACTGCTTCTAATCCACGGATTGCTACATGGAAGAGGTTTTGCCATGCTTTTGGTAAGAAAAGCACATAACTTTGTCACCGATGCGGAGCATCGGTGGAATGCAACTTATTTAATGTTAAAAGTTGTTATACCTCACAGTGATTTACTAACTGATTTTGTTCAGTCATGCAATGGCCTAAGAAACAGTGACGGTGGGCCAATACTGACTGAGCATACCTGAGAAATTGTTCAAAAGTTTTACCAATTTGTTAAAACTTTTTATGACTTCACTCTTACTTTGTCGCAAGTTTATTATCCAATGCAAATTAAATTTTGTATAATATTCTTGAAATTGCCACTTTATTAAAAGAATATAAAACTGATGATATTCTTATGCAAGCTGTTTTTAACATGAAATAAAAATATTTAAAATATTGAAAAAATATACCTATGTTGTATGCTCTTGCTTTCATACTAGATCCTAGGGAAAAATTGAGGGGATTCTCTACTATTATATTGCTCATTGGAGATATTGTATGGGTAGATTATAGTCCCTTTTATAGTGAGGTTAAATCTAAATTATATGAAATTTTTGAAAAGTACCAACTAAAGTTTCAAGGAGTTCGCCAGCACAGACCCCCTCCTACCCCTACAACAGCTAAGAAAAAGTTATAGGGGAGCAGAATTTGGGGTGACTCATCTTCAAGCCATGATGGTGGCAATTTGTTGGCGGCAAGTGGAGACGCCTCTTTGCATGATGCTGTCGAAGAGTTGTTCAGTTATTTGGACAACGACGCCATCCATCATGAAGCACAAGACTTCAATGTCCTCAGGTGGTGGAATGATCATAAGATGACATATCCCATGCTTTCAAAACTAGCACGGGATGTGTTGACGGTGTCCGTGTCTATGGTGTTCTCCGAATCGGCCTTCAGTCTATGCGAAAGAATCATCGAAGACATGAGTACAAATCTGAGCAGCGATCACCTCAAAATGCTACTAAGCGTTAAAGACTAGAAGATAGCTAGACAACATGCCCAATACACTGCTGACAACCAAGAATTGGCCGCCCAGTTTGAGAACCTCTACTTAGATCCAGACCAACCCCAATAGCTTCAAACTTTGTTATAAGTAGTAGTGACCAGTTTATCATTGTATCATATAATGATATACACATTAATAAAGGTCCCTCATTACTATTTTTAATATATTCTTTTATAATATTTTACTAAGTGTAAATTTTTCTTTCAATAATTTCAACATGAGGAATCTATCATTTTTTTCAAGATGACGAATAGATCATTTTTTTTATATTTTCAACATGAGGAATAGATCATCATTTCATTTTTTAGCTTTTATTTTTTTACAAATAATAGTGCATCAGGTTTTTTTCTATTCACTGTGCGGCCCGTGGGCTCGGTCATGGTTCGTGGGCCTTTTTCGTGCCATGCCGGCACGGGCACAACCCGGTCAGCTGTGGGCTATGCTTGGGCTGGGGGCTAAGCACGTGGGCTGGCACGGAACGACCTGTCACAGTAGCCGTGCTTAACGGGTCGTGCTGTGATGGGTCATGCCTCAACCAGGCCCATGCCAGGCCGTGTCGTGCGGTCCGTTTGGCCGTGTATACTTCGAGCTGCCTACTATTGCCACCACCAGCAGAAGAAGACGACAGCGCCTCCCTGCCATGTGGCTGCAGGAGCGCCTTCGAATCGTAGCTCGCCGGCACGAGGGCAAGATGTCGCCGGGGTTGAGCAGGAAGAGGGCGCCGAAGTAGCCGTCCATGATGGTGGCCATGTCGCAGGTGCCGGCCACCTTGGGCATCTGGTAGATGTCGCGTGTGTAGGCGTGGAGGCTCACGTACTCCACCAGCTTCCGCCTGGTGCACCGGAACAGCGAGTTGTAGACGAGGTCAAAGCAGATAAGCGTCGTGAAGAGGCACACATCGGCCAGCGTCAACCTGTTGCCGCATAGGTAGTGCGACCTCAACAGGTGATCCTCTAGCCGGTCCAGTGTGCCGAACAGCTCGCCGGCGGCGGCGTCATACGCCTCCTGGCTCTGCGCGAACCCACACCTACAATTGATCATAGCAATGTTGCATTAGATTTTTGCTGCAATATTCAGTAATTGTGTAGCTAAAAGGACAGGAAAATTGTGTGATTTTTTGTTGTACTTGTAGACCCCATTGTTGACACTGGGGTAGATGAAGGCGTACCAGCGGTCGATGTCTTGGCGGAGCTCCGGTAGCCAGAGGTCGAGGCCCCCAGCGACGACAGCGTCTGTGTCGGCGAGGTTGCAGAGGAACTTGGCGATCTCGATACTCTCATTGCACACCACCTCGTGCCGCTCCGTGTCCAACAGCAAGGGCACCGATGCCCTCCTGTCGAACCCGCCGGGGCGCGCAACGTACACCTCGCGGAGCTTGCGCTTGCCGTAGAGCATGTCGGGGCTGTCCGACGTGAAGGACCAAGCGCCGTCGTCCCTCGGGACGGCGATGGAGAGTGGGAGGTGGTGCTCGAGGCCGAGCAGACCACGGTGAGCCCAAGGGCAAGGGAGGCCAAGGTAGAGGTGGAGGCACGGGCTAGGGATCCCCACGACGACGGGGAAGCGGGACGGGGTGCAGGTGAAGTCGCCGGTGGCAGGGTCGGAGGGGGCGAGCTGCCGCATCCGGAGGCCCCACGCGGCGGTCCAGCCATAGCGGACGACGAGGACGAGGTAGGAGGAAGGCAGCGCGCGGCCCCACAGGAGGCAAGAGAGGGCGGTGATGTTAGAATAAATCTTCTGTCGTTTAGTTTTCTTTCGTGGTTTTGTTCTAGTCTGTTAAATTTGGATTTACTCGAGTTGTTAAGTCTGTTTCGATTTGCTCGAGTCTGTTAAGGTCATTTTTATCTGTTCTCTTGCACTTATATAAGAAGCAATAGAGTCCACGAAAAGCTGCAAGTTTACGTAGCACCAATATCTTGTGTTCTGTTCTCTCTGCTCATTTTGTTCTTCGTTCATTCGCTTGCAGGTTTTGCTACAACCGGTGTTGCCGCTAACAGTGGTATCAGAGCGATGCGACGTCCTTGGCAAGATGTCCCTCCCGGTCAGCAATGATGATCGGTACCGACACATGTCAGCCTCGTCGTCGCCCTGGCGCGGGCAACACACTGGCCACGAAACCATCGTCGAGCGCATGGTCGAGAGAAGCTATGCATCCATCGTCTACCCCACGCTCACACGCACCAACTACACCGAGTGGTCCATGGTGATGTGCGTGAACCTCCAGGCTCAAGGCCTGTGGGAGGCGATCGAACCCGGCACCGACGACTTCCGCGCCGATCGCACGGCGCTCGCTGCCATCCTGCGCATGGTCCTGCAAGAAATGCTGGCCTCGCTGGCGCAGAAGAACACGGCGTGGGAGGCGTGGAGGCGGTCTGAGCGGTACCTGTCAGCATCGAGCGCGTCAAGGAGGCAAACGCACAAAAGCTATGGCAAGACTTTGCCGCGATCGCGTTCAAGGATGGAGAGCGCGTCGAGGACTTCTCGCTGCGCATCACCGGCCTCGCCAACGAACTGCGCGTTCTTGGTGATCCAATCACGAACAAGGAGGTGGTGTAGAAGATGCTGCACGTCGTCCCCGAGCATCTTGAGCAGCTGGCCATCTCCATGGAAACCCTTCTCGACCTCGATGCAATCTCAATCGAGGAGGTCACAAGCCGGCTTCGTGCCACGGAGCAGCGCAAGAAGCCGGCACCCTCGGTGGCAAAAGATAGCAGCGACCGTCTCCTCTCTGAGGAAGATTGGCTCGCACGCTATAAAGCTCGCGAGAAGGAGAATGGCGGCAGCAGCTCGAGCGACAGCAACAATAGCTCCGGTCGAAATCGTCGCCATGGAAGAGGAAGGAATAGCAGCGGCAGCAACGGAAGCACACGCAAGGCGTGGCCGGATCTCTCTGGTCGTGTGTTAACGCCAGAATTTGGTAAGCCCCAAAGCCCGAATCGGCTAAGGTGTCCATCGACTGATACTAAATCGGACAAAGCAAGCCGATGTAGCCGATTCCGGTACGACAACATTGGAGACACCATCGGATCAAGATGATGTGCTTCATGAGGATTGCCATATAAGGATAGAGTCCTAAAAAGGCAATTGTATCTATTAATTAGGAAGAGTTTGTTAGTGTCCATATTTTATCTTTAGGAAAATATGTTAGTATCCGGTAAGGATTCGGTTTGTTTCCTTTTATCTTTAGGAAAGTTTGGATTTGTAATCTGTTAGGATCTCTGTTAGCCTGTGGGTATAAATATGTAAGCCCAGGGTTCATGTAATCCATCTCTCACGATCAATACAATTCGGCCCATCGCCACCTTTTACCTTTTCCACTTTGTTCATCATCCCGTGAGACTTGGCACCCGATGCGGGGCTGCATCGGCTTCGATCTTCGACGAAGGGGTAAGTCCAAGGTCCCATCGGCCCAGGTATATTGTATCTATCTTTAGTTTCATTACCATTCATAGATACATCGGCTTAGTTAGGACTTTCTCGGTTAGGTTCGATATTCTGATCAAATCAATGTTTCTGTAAACGTAATGTTGCTAGGTAGATCTGTTATATCCATCACATTAGATAGATCTATCGGCTCATCGAGTATTAGATTATCATATACAATCTCGTGCTGCATCGGTTAGGTCTGACCTACTAGAATGTCATCGATAATCTAAGTTTTTTTAAGCCGATAGGTTCATGCTAATGTTTCACCGGAGGGCTAGCCGGTCTTATTATATGTCTCTGTTAATCTAGTCCTAGTATCTCGATTTAGCTCTATCGGTTGTCTCTCGTTTTAGGGTTTTGCCGATATTGGCTAAATCGTTATATTAGATTAGATTAGCTTAGTCATCTGTCACCCTGAAAATCAGTCAAAGACTTGATTGTCTAGATACTGCGTTTTTTTATACTTAGTGCTGCATCAATTCAGTTTGACCTACTAAGTCGTGATTAGAACCGTAGTCTCTAGCCTGCCTGATGGCTGCCACTAAGGGTTTCGTCAGGGTTTTAGCTGACGAGTTATCTGGACTTCAACATCGGCTGAAATCACACAATCGGTTGTCAACAGATCGGCTGTTTTGATTATCGGCCTATCGGCCGATATGATTTATGCTCTGCTGTTTTGTATATCTTGTCAGTGGCAGGATCAAATTGACTGGCACGTCCGCGCTTCATCGATTCTAGGACCTGCACTGGAGCTAAGCAGATCTCCTAGGCCGGCGTGTTGATTTTTCTCGTCAACACATTTTTGGCACGGAGATAGCCGATAGAGCTAAATTGAGATACTAGGACTAGATTAACAGAGACATATAATAAGACCGGCTAACCCTCCGGTGAAACATTCGCATGAACCTATCGGCTTAACAAGACTTGGATTATCGATGACAATCTTGTAGGTCGGATCTAACCGATGCAGCATGAGATTGTATATGATAATCTAATACTTGATGAGCCGATAGATCTGTCTAATGTGATGGATATAACAAATCTACCTAAAGCGACATTACGTTTACAGAAACATCGACTTAATCAGAATATCGAACCTAACCGAGAAAATCCTAACTAAGCCGATATATCTATGAACGGTAATAAAACTACAGATAGATACGATATACCTGGGCCGGCGAGACCTTGGACTTACCCCTTCGTCGGAGATCGAAGCCAATGCAGCCCCGCGTCGGGTGTCAAGTCTCGCCGGATGATGAACAAAGTAAAAAAGTAAAAGTTGACAATGCGCTGAGGTTGTATTAATCAAGAGATGAATTACATGAACCCCGGGCTTACATATTTATACCCACGGGCTAACAGAGATCCTAACAAATTACAAATCCAAACTTTCCTAAAGATAATCGGATACTAACATACTTTCCTAAAGATAAAATAGAAAACTAACAAACTCTTCCTAATTAATGGATACAATTGCCTTTTTAGGACTCTATCCTTATATGGCAATTCTCATGAAGCACATCATCTTGATCCGACGGTGTCTCCAATGTTGTCGTACCGGAATCGGCTACATCGGCTTGTCTTGTCCGATTCGGTATCAGCCGATGGACACCTTAGCCGATTCGGACTTCGAGGCTTACCAAATTCTGGCGTTAACATCGTGACAGGCCGGGGAACATCTGCCGTAATTACGGCAAGGCCGGACATTGGGCCAAGGACTACCGCTCCAAGCCCAAGAAGGAAGGCCAGGCGCACTAGACCCAAGACGAGGAACCAACTTTGCTGTTCGGGGAGGCACATGTAACCTTATCTGCAACCACGCCGCCCCCGGAAATAGCTATGCCATCCTTTTCTTCGCTTCATCCACTGATTTCGTCGCCAGTTCCCCATGAACCCCGTGCACCGCTTGTTTCTTCTAATTTCTCTCTGCCTCAGCGTCAACAGGTTCATCTGTTGGAGAAGAAGGTGCTTGCTCTCCTTGGGGATGAGCCTCACAAGGGAGACCGTCGGTGGGTCATGGACACCGGCGCCACCAACCACATGTCCGGAGCCCGCTCGGCCTTCTTGGACATCGACGACGGCATCATCGGCATCGTCAAGTTTGGAGATGGCTCGGCCATGGAGATCGAGGGCTACAGGACCGTGGTGTTCTCCTGCAAAAATGGCGAGCACTACTCGCTGAATGGCATTTACTTCATCCCCAAGCTCAGGACGAACATTGTCAACGTCGAGCAGCTCGACGAGGTTGGGCTCTCGGCCCTGGTCCACCATGGCGTCATGCATGTGTGCGACGAATCGGGTCGCCTCCTCGCCAAAATCCCGCGCGGCCCCAACCGACTTTACGTGCTCGACGTCAACATTGCACGGCCGGGGTGCCTTGCTGCATGGGGCGCCGAAGATGCCTGGAGGTGGCACACACCTTTTTGCCATCTCAACTTCCCCGCGTTGCGAAAGCTGGCGCGAGAAGGAATGGTGTGTGGCTTGCCGAAGCTGGAACAAGTCGACCAGCTATGCAAAGGCTACCTCGCCGGGAAACAGCGCCGGACACCGTTCCCGGCCAAAGCGGAGTACCGCGTCGACCGTCCCCTCGAGCTGGTACATGGAGACCTCTGCGGCCACATCACGCCGATGACCCTCGGAGGCAAGAAATATTTCCTGCTTCTCGTTGACGACTTCAGCCGGCATATGTGGATTGAACTTCTTCCCTCCAAAGATCAAGCTTCAGTAGCAATCAAGCAAATTCGAGCAGCAGCCGAGGCCTAATCCGGACACAAACTCAGCTCCCTCCGCACTGACCATGAAGGGGGAGTTCACTTCTGCGGACTTCACCGAGCACTACGTGGCAACAGGGGTACAATGACAGCTCACCGCCCCCTACTCGCCGCAACAAAATGGAGTTGTTGAGCGGCGAAATCAGACGGTGGTCGGGGCTGCCCGGAGCATGCTCAAAGCCAAGGGGTTGCCGGGCTATTTCTGGGGGGAGGCCGTGACCACTGCTGTTTATCTCCTCAATAGATCGCCGACGAAAAGCTTGGAGGGGATGACCCCCTTCGAGGCTTGGCATGGGAAGAAGCCAGTCGTCCTCCATCTGTGCACTTTTGGTTGCGTCGCCTACGTCAAGAACACGGTTCCGCACTTGACCAAGCTGGAGGATCGCGGGACCAAGATGATCTTCGTCGGCTATGAACCAGGCTCGAAGGCCTACCGTGTCTACAACCTCGTCACTAGGCGCGTCCACATCTCCTGGGATGTAATCTTCGACGAGCTTGCACAATGGACTGGCGCGAACAGGATGACGATGGCGACAGTGACATGGAGTCGTTCACCGTCGAATATACCATGCCCATGACAAACGAACAGGTTCAGGAGGTACCGGAGCCACCAAGTCCACCCCAAGTCGAGTTTGCCACGCCCCCAAGCAGCAACCCCGACCTCGACGCAGATCACGATGATGAGGCGCCCCTCCGTTTTCGCAGGCTTGACAACATCCTAGGGAACGGAGAGATACCGGGGTTGGCACAGCGGGAGCTGATGGAGGAACTCCACGCCATCAGCATCGAGGAACCCAACTCTCTTGCTGAAGCTGAACGAGAGCCAAGTTGGTGTGCGGCAATGATCGAGGAGCTGCGCTCGATCAAGGAGAATGCAACCTGGGACGCCACTCATCTTCCTGCAGGGCACCGTCCTATTGGGCTCAAGTGGGTGTACAAGGCAAAACGCGATGAGCAGGGATCGTCGTCAAGCACAAGGCCTGGCTCGTCGCAAAGGGCTGCATGGTCCATCTCCATCAGAATATCAGACCGCACCTGATTAGGGTTGGGCACTTTCGAACCGAAAACCAAAAAAAAACGAGCACCGAGCCGAACCGATCGTGGTTTTTTGGTTTTCAGGTTTGGGTTCGGTTCACGGTGTTACAAATACCGCATAGTTTGGTGCGGGTTCGGTTTTATACATCTGAAAACCAAAAAAACGAATCGTAAAAAACCGTTCTTCTCTGAGTTCTCTCTTCTTCTCTTCTCTCTTCGCAGCGTCGGTCGCTGGGGGTGGGGGTGGGGAAGTGGTGGCGCTCGGGTGCAGAGGATGGGGGTGGCGGCGGTGGCGGCGCGGCGGCACGCGGCGCGGACGAGGGCCGGCGACGGTGGCGAGCACGGAGGAGGCTAGCGCCGGGAGGGGAGGGGCGGCGACGACGGCGGGCGTGGCAGGTGCAGCTCCTCTGCTTCTTTTGGTTTTTTTGGTAAAAACCGAAAACCGAACCGAAAAAACCGACTGAAGTATGTGGTTTCTAGAATTTACAAAAACCGATTGGTTCTTCATGTGTCCCAAACTTTGCGTAAGGAAAAAACCAAACCGAATGTGCGGTTAAAACCGATTGCCTAGCCCTACACCTGATTTATCAATACGTTACATGGGTACATGTTTCCCACATTCTTATGGTCTCCGCCACCGCCTCCGCCGTCTTCCCTCCAGCTACGGTGGCCACCACCTCCGCTGTCTCCCTTGCCCCATCGCCCCCGTTGCCTACGCAGCCGGCTCAGCCCCATCGTTGCCTCACAGGACCCGCTCACCTGTTAGCGGCAACACCGGCTGTAGCAAAACCTGCAAGCGAATGAACGATGAACAAAACGAGCAGAGAGAACAGAACACAAGATATTGGTGTTGTGTAAACTTGCAGCTTTTCATGGACTCTATTGCTTCTTATATAAGTGCATGAGAACAGATAAAAACGACCTTAACAGACTCGAGCAAATCAAAACAAACTTAACAACTCGAGTAAAAACAGACTAGAACAAAACAAGGAAAGAAAACTAAACGACACAAGATTTATTCTAACATTCTCCCCCTAATTCTTGTGGTGCTGATGTTTAACATTGACAACACCAATAAGCTCGCGCATCTCCTGAAATCTCGACCGAGCCAAAGGCTTGGTCAGCATATTAGCAAGTTGTAGTGACGAACTCACATAGTCAATGTCAATTTTCCCCGCCTCAACACATTCTCGAATATAATGATAATGAGTTTGAATGTGCTTACTTCGATCATGGTGAACGGGGTTTTTGGATAGAGCAATGGCAGACTTGTTATCTACCTTCAACATCGGGGTCGCTAGCGGTACCCCCATAATTTCTTCAAGCAGCCTAGCCAGCCAGACGCCTTGGCATGCCGTAGACGTTGCTGCAACATACTCAGCTTCGCACGAGGAGAGTGCAACATACTCAACTTCGCACGAGGAGAGGGCCACCACTTTCTGTTTCTGAGATTGCCAAGTGATGAGACTTTATGCAAGAAAATAGATGCCGCCTGTGGTGCTCTTGCGATCATCTACGTCCCCGGCCATGTCGCTATCGCTGTAGCTGCATAGTCGAAATTTTCCTGGTTCTCCTTTAGTGTATCTCACACCATACTCCTGTGTCCCAGCAATATACCGAAGTATGTGTTTGACTGCCAGCAAATGATCTTCACGTGGTTCGGCCATAAACCTGCTCACATAACTCACAGAGAAAGCTAGGTCTAGCCTAGTATTCACAAGGTACCGTAGCGCACCCACAACACTGTGATAAGCTGTGGCATCAACAAGGACTTGTGCTTGCCTTGCTCAATTTTAGCTTCGGCTCCATCGACACGTAACAAGGATTGCAATTTTCCATGCCATTTTTCTGCAATGGAAGATTGACAGAGAGATATGCCATGACCACCTTGTCATACCTCGATTCCTAGGTAGTAGGTGAGCAGTCCCAAATCGCTCATCCTGAAGCGCTCCATCATCTCCCTCTTGAACTGTGCAATGTCATCATCGATGGGCCCAGTGATCAGCAAATCATCGACATAGACGCCGACCTCCAGAGGCTTGCTTGATGCCCACTAAGTATACACAGCATGTCCATGACTGCTGTGGGAGAAGCCGAGTGAGTTGAGGTAGGCGTCCAGCTTGACGTACCATGCCCTTGGTGCTTGGCAAAGACCATAGAGAGCTTTCTTCAACCTTAGCACTTGTCCAGGTTTCCCGAACATGAAACCGGGAGGCTACTGCACATACATCTCCTCTTGTAGTTCGCCGTTGAGGAATGCCGACTGGACATCCATATGGTGAACACACCAGTCTTCATGGGCCGCCACAGCGACGACACAACTTCTGAATTCTGATTCTAGCATATTCGTGCACCTTATGTTGTAAATTGATACACCACATATGCAAATCCTTCGCTGATGCAGCGAGTTGCACATACACAAACAGCAAAGATAACTGCATATGCAAGCGATGATAACGGATAAAACGATCAAACATTCAAAACTCAAAGCATCAACATCCAGGATGCAAAATAACTGCAAACCAGACATCGTTTGCCTCATCTTAGAAACAAGTTTTGATAAATTAAGCAACAAAAAACAATAGTTTCAGGACCCAGGTCTCCCAGCTTAGCGCAACAAGGGCAGTCTATTGGCTAGCAGCAGCTCCCTTCTTCCTTGGTGCGGCCTCAGTTCCTTTACAACATTTGCAATATAGTCAATAATCAATAAACAAGTGCTACAACATTTGCAATATAGTCTAATCAATGAACATGTGCTACAACATTTGCAATATGGTCTAATCAGCGAAGTGCTAGAACATAGCAAGAAGAGATATGAGAAGATATAAGCATACCCTCTCTGAAGTTACTCTTGAACCTCTTGGGCACGTGGCGAAGGTACCTCATCCTCCCAGTTCCAGTGGTCTTCCTCCTGATGGCCTTCACGCTCCAGTTGTCTGTGTTTCAAGAAAGAATCGAAGGGGTCAGAATTACATATCAGAGGAACTGAGCGGATTCTATCAAAATTCGTTAATGTAGGCAGCAAGGGACCTGCTCAGTTGCTTTGGCTGTAGCTGTGGCTGTGCACCAAGCAACAAACGAAGCAGCCACAGCCAGCTGCTGCATCAAGCAGGCCCAAGATGCAAAAACATTAGTATGATAATCTACCAAACCACCACTTCGTGTTTGGTCACGAGGGATTGGCCAAACGATGTGAACTTGAGTAATTTGATTGAAAAAAAAAACAAGTATATGGAACACATACCCCAAAACAAACTGTCCCCTTACAATCACATGTTCAGAACCAACTAAGTATTATAGCAAATGCGACGCAATCTCAGCAAACGTATAATGACAATTCTCCTAATCCACATCAATAAACAAAATAACTCAGACGTGATATACCACAAGCATGTTGAATCGAAGTTAGCATAGCCTAGGCACAGAAACAGCGCAATCAACATGCCTGAACTGATGGGAGCGTGAACAACCCATCAACATCGCAACAAGCTACGAAAGAGCTAATTAAACGAGAGGATGGGTATGGGGAAAAGGAGGATCTCGTCTTACACTTGCGGATGCGGGCCGCGGGGTAGCCGCAGGAGGAGCAGGTGCTCTTCTGCAGGTGGAAGCTGCGGCGGCCGCAGCGCACACAGAGCGTGTGCGTCTTGTTCCGGCGCTTCCCGAAGCTCCCCGTGCCCTTGCCCTGCGCGAAACCAAAGCAACCAGATCAAGCCTGTCAGATCTACTCGAGGAGAAGCGCAACAAGATGCATCGGGAGCCGCTCGCCGCTCGCCGCGATTCTCCTCACCATTTTCGTCTTCTCCTTCGCCTGCCGCCGCCGCCGACGAGGGAGATGAGGAATGAGAGAGCGCAGCTCTAGGGCTTTTTGCTCTGCTCAAGGTTATAAGGCTCGGCCCAATTAACATATAGGCCTTTTGGCCCACTGAGTAGATGCGGTCCACTAAGCAGACTGGCCCAACCTAGGCCATGCAGCGACGAGCTCGCTTTTTCCTCTTCCACACTATCGCCGGTGAGCAAGGGCAGGTAGTGACGGCCAAACGGGCGGCACGGCCCGACCCAGCATGGGTACGAGAGCGGTACGGCCCATGGCCTGTTAGGTATGGTTGTTTAAACATCGTGTCAGCCCGTGTGTCATGCCCTCGACCCAAACACGGCCTATGGTTGGTCAGGTCGTGCCCGTGCCGGCACGACACGTGGAAGGCCCACGGGCCGAGTCGGCACGGCCGGCCGTTTGCACAGTGAATGGTAAAAAAAGAAAAAAAGGTTAAAAAGCTTTAAAAGGTTTTAAAAAGTTGAAAAAAGGTTAAAAATTAATGACTTCCTCATGTTGAAAATATGAAAAATATGGTCTAGTAATATTTTTGTCATCTTGAAAAAATTAAAAATGATAGATTCATGATGTTGAAATTATTGAAATAAAAATTCACACTTATTAAAATATTGTAAAAAAATATGTTAAAAATAGTAATGACCTTTATTGATATTTATATCATTATAGGATACAATGATACATGCTACCACGTTAAAAACTTTGTCATGTAAAAACTTATATGAGAAATTGAGAAAACCATGACAAAGAAAAGAGTACAGCGCAAAGGTCACAACTACTTCTAACAAAATTCTATTAGGATTGGTCTGGATCTAAGTAGAGTTGCTCGAACTGGACGATCAATTCTTGGTTGTCCGCAGTGTATTGGGCATGTTGTCTAGCAAGCTCCCAATCTTTAACGCTTAGTAGCATTTCGACGTGGTCGCTGCTCAGATTCGTTCTTCGGTCTTCGATGATTCGGCCGCATAGACTGAAAGCCGATTCGGAGGACACCGTCGACACGGGCACCGTCAACACATCCCTTGCTAGTTTTGAAGGCATGGGATATGCTATCTCGTGGTCATTCCACCACCCGAGGACGTTGAAGTCTTGTGCTTCATAGTGGATGGCGTCACTGTCCAAATAATCGGACAACTCTTCGGCCACACCATGTGAAAAGGCATCTCCACTTGCAGCGGACGAACTTCCACCATCTTGGCTTAAAGACGATTCATCCTAAATTCTACCCCACTGTATCGTCTTCTTACCTGTAGTGGGGATAGGAGGGGGTCTCTGCTGGCGAACTCTCTCAAATTTTAGTTCATACTTTCCAAAAACTTTATATAGTTTACCCCTAATCTCAGTATAAAAAGAACTATAATCTACACCTACAGTATCTCCAAGAAGTGATAAAATAGCAGACAATCCCCTTATTTTACACCCAGGATCTAAAACGAAAGCAAAAGCATACAACATAGGTATAGTTTTTCAACATTTGAAATATTTTTGTTTCATGTGAAAAACAGTTTCAGTTAGAACATCATCATTTTCATATTCTTTGAACAAAGAAGCAATTCAAGAATGTTATGTAAAATTATATTGGCAGTTGGATAATAAACTTGGGACAGAATAAGAGTACAATCATAAAAAGTTTCAAGAAATTGGTAAAATTTTTGGATAATTGCCCAAACATGCTCATTCAGCACTAGCGACCCATCATTGTTTCTTGGGCCACCACGTGACGAACAAAATTAGTAAGTAAATCACTATAAGGTAAAACAACTTTTAACATTAAATAAGTTGTATTCCATCGATGCTCTGCATCGGTGGGAAACTTACGTGCTTTTTTACCGTTCGCATGGCAAAACCTCTTCCATGCAGCAATCCGCGGGTTAGAAGCAGTTAACCACGCGATTGCTTGACGAACAACGTTAATGTGATCACCTACTCTCTTCATCCTAGTTTTAACAATTAAATTTATTATATGACAAGTACAACGCTGATGCAGTAGAAAAGACTGAGCGTAAACAGAAAATAAAGGTTGCAATATTTTCATTGACCTATAATTAGCCGATGCATTATCTAGGGTGACAGCAAATATTTTATCTGCAAGATTAAATTCATTAATTATCTTCCTAATTCTTTTAGCTATGTTTTTCCCTATGTGTGAGACATATATTAACCTAAGACCTAAAACTCTCTTTTGCAATTGTCAATCATCATCAACAAAATGAACAACTACATTAAGATAGTCTTCCCTCGTTCTACTACTCCATATATCTGAAGTAACACTAACAGAGAAAGTGCATGTACAAAAAAGTTCCTTAAGTGCAGTAGATTCTTTCTGATAAACATTTTCTAAATCCCTAGTTGTTGTTTGCCTACTCACAGCTTGAAACCTAGGGTTATGAGATGGCTGAATGTATTTTTCAAAAGTAGGAGACTCCCCAAATTTCAGGGGTAAATCTTGCCTGGTGATTAACCGGACAAGAGATTCCGGAGCAACCATGGGATCGTACTCCCAACTACGTACCGTACCGTCTGGGTTTAGCATCAGTTGTTGCTGCCGGAGTTGTATTCCTTGCTTCTTGGCACACGAATCTGCATGGCGCTTTAGGTGTCCTGTACCACTAGAAGATCTAGCAGATAAAATTGTCCTACATATTCTACAACGGGCTTTCGATACCTCTCTTCCGTCAGGGGCTGTTTCCTTCACCTCGTCGAAGTACTGCCACACACCGGAGGTTCTCGATCTTTTCGAGCCGATGTGTATCGAAACACTTCCGCTCGCGGTTCCGGAAAATCCTTCTGAAGCCGTCGACGCTGTCGTCTGAACCAGTACCTCCTCCACAGATGGTGGAGTTGGCGCCAATCCGGAGGCATCGTCAAACCCTGACATGTAGTTTGGGTCGAAATCACCCAAAGTGAACGACGACGACGACTGGTATGGATAGTTCGGATCCATTCCAAAAATTTAAACTAAAATAAACAAATTTTAGAACATTTATTCAATTCACAAACAAAATACATATAATACATAAATACGAATATCACTTACATCTTTCCAACCGCAAGTTCTTCAAACCTCTCCGATCAAAGTATTGAACTACGAAACTAATTTTGATTTTTGAAAAAAATTTAGCAAATTTTGTCAAAATAAAAAATTGCATATTTGAGAGCAAAGAGAGCACTTGAGAGCACAAGATGAGAAGTTTGGGATGAGGAGAAATTGCTAGGGTGGATGCCCTATTTATATACGAAATTTCATTTTTTTTGAATTTTTTATGAATTTTTTAGCCCTCCAACGGCTATTTTGAAATTTGAACGTTAATATAGCCGTTATGGCCACGTGGCGCGATCTGATTGGCTCGTGCACAGCGCTGTCCGAACGGCCTTCTCCCTCGGCGCCACGTGTCGCACAGCAATTGGCCCCCGCCCCCGCGTATCGTGTCGTGCCCGGGCCAGCACGACACGGTAGTCGTATCGTGTCGTGCCGGCCCATGGGCTCGGTCGGCGGCCCAGGCATGGCACAGCTTAACGTGTCGTGTCGGCACGGCCCATCACGAACAGGGTTGTGTCGTGTCGTGCCGGTGCACGTACAACCGTACCTGGGTCGGCACGACTCGGCCCGGCCCATCTGGCCTTCACTAGGGCAGGGGAGGCCGATGTAGAGGTGGAGGCGCGGACTAGGGATCCCCACGACGACGGGGAAGCGGGACGGGGTGCAAGTGAAGTCGCCGGTGACGGGGTCAGAGGGGGCGAGCTGCCGCATCAAGAGGCCCCGTGAGGTGGCCCAGAAATGGCGGACGGTGAGGACGAGCTGGGAGGGAGGTAGTGCGCGCCCTACAGGAGGTGAGAGAGGGCGGTGAGCGGGTCCTGCGAGGCGGCGATAGAGCTGAGCCGGCTGCGGAGGTGACGAGGACGGTGGGGCAAGGGAAGCAGCGGAGGTGGCAGCCGCCGTAGCTGGAGGGGAAGACAGCGGAGGCGGTGGTGGAGACCACATCGACATGGTGCGGTCACGGTGATTTTGCCGACAGAGCGGGGAGCTTGCCTGCTTGGGGAGGAGTGGAGGGAGATGGACATCGATGGGGCCGTCGTGTCAGAGACTCAGAGGTGGTGTGGTGGATAAGTGTTGATGAGAAATTCGATTCCCACGCACTGGCCTGAGAGATTTGCTTTACTCTAGTGCAGGTCCAAATTGGTCGCCTGAATTGAGGGTGTGTCAGTTGGTTTGATCCTGTAACCAACAAGAAACAAGAAATAGACGTTAAGTTGAAATTAGATCCTACCGGATCGGCTGAAGACATGAATTTACACATAATTGCTATCCCAAAGCACACTTAAACTATGTGATTGGGATAGATCGGCTATGCCGAGATAGTATAAATCACTTAGGCTAATAGCGTATTAGGGTAGTAATTATCTGTATTAATAACTTAGCCGATACTACAGATCTAATATGAATCGGCTAATACTCTGATATATTTTATAAAAAGATATTGATCTAATCTAAATGTGCTAAATCTAGATCAATCGGCTGTCAGCATAACATGACATATTGATATTGGCTTAGGACACTTAGATAGATTAAGATCTTAATATAAAAGGCGGTTTTAATATATCTAACAACAATTAAAACTAAAGATAACTAAAACAGATAAGGCTGGTTGAAACTCCAGCGCTATCTCTAATGGTAAACATTAAACTAAACAGATCTTAATAGTTCTTAGAGCGACTTAATAGGTCGGTTAGATGCAGCATTAAGTACAAAAAAATCAGATCTGTATGAGTCAATGAGAACCCCTCGAGACGACGGACACGACATATAATCCAATTCAACCCCTGGATCTAGTTCCATCGGTTCTTGTCTTCAGAAGTAAACCAGTCGATCGCGGGATATATCCAAGCATTGCTCTAAAATATAGGCTGTGTATGATAAATTGCATAGTTTGTAACATCAAAACTAGAGTATCATGACGATGGAAGCACTAGTCCCTATGATACAAACCACTAATGACAAATAATTACCTTATTCGGAGATTAGAACCAATGCAGCCTGAGCAAGAGCAAGAACTCGTCTAAAATGAAAAGGATGACGATGCATCGAAATTGATTGATTGTGTGTTGGTTCCTTCTATTACAAAGAGCCCTCGGGCCTTATTTATATCCAGGCATAACAATATTCGTGTAGGACACGGATTCTACCTTATTTACTATTTACAGTATGACAACATCTCGGGACACAGTCCTATGCCGTATTAAAAAAAGAAAATCTAATAACTTTCTAACTTACAGATACAATTGTCGTTATAGTATTCTATCTATATATGGCAATATCTTTAATGATCATTTGAGAACCGAACCCAACACTTATCTTTATGCTCCTTTTTCGGGATCAGTTCAATCTCCATCTCCTAATCGGAATCATCTATCGGCCATCCTTGTCCGATTCGGCTTCAACCGACTAGTCTCTCAGCCAATTTGGTCTTAGCCGATGCAGCGTCTGCTTCTCCGCAGACTGCGCTCCTGATCTGATTCAGCTTCAATCTTGGCTATGAACTCGGGGATTTGGTTACCAAATTTGGTCGTTAACAATAAGGAAAGTCCAATCAAGCCCATGCCCAACTAGTAACAAGAACGAACACGACCCAAACTATTGGCGCAAACCATACGACCCTTCTAAAGAGGACCCGGTTGAAATTTAGATGATTGGATTTGAAAATTTGACCAACTAATATAAACGAAAATCATGCACACTACAGTAGTACTTCCTTAGTTCCCTATTGATTATCAAGACACCTGTTACATTTTCTCCCATAACAAACTCGACCTACTATTTCCTAACGAGCAACCTAGAACAGATTAAGACATGGCATACAAATAGGGCTTAGAGAATAAATTACTAATATGATGATTAATTAATAATAGAGGGAATAACTTGTAACTTAAATAATTGGAAAATTGACCCTGTGACTGTATATAGCACTACTATAATAGTCGATTTCCCCTTCGCCTTCCTCCCTTCTCGGGCACCCCGACCGGCAGCAGCGGCAAGTAGCAACTGGTGACTAGTGCCTCCTTTTCTCCCTTGTGCTCCTTCTCACTTCTCTGTTAAGCCTACAAGCAGTAGGGGTGGGAGCGCGGCGCGAGCAACGGGGGCGCGGGCGGCAGGAGCAACGGGACGATGGGACGACGGTGGGGCGATGGGGGCAGCGGGACAACGGCTAGTTGTCGCGATGGCGGCGGCTGGGACTCTAGAATTGGGAATCAACTGGGATGCAGTCTTAGGGTTAGGGTTAGCTCATGTATAGATGCACTCATGGGCTTGTGTTGTGGGCTACTGGCTGCTGGGCCGACCCATGGTCGATATCCGGTAATTTTTCCGGATATTTTCCGACCGATTCTAAAATTCGTCGGATATTTTCTCTACCATATTCGTTTATGTTTTCAAAAATAATTATCTATTTCCATTTTCGTATCCGACACTATTTGAAAATTATCCGACCGACACTTTCTGAATCCGAATCTCCGAACGAAAACCAGATAATATCCGAGCTATTTTCTCCCCTAGTCATATGCTCTTGCTTTGCTCATTGTGGGCTGGATTATCCATTGTTTTTAACTTGCTATGTATATATGTATGTATGTATGTATGTGTGTATATATATATACATATACATATATATACATATGTACATATACATATATATACATATATATAATCAATCCATAAGTACGTACAAATATAGATTAGTTTAATTGTTTGAATATTTTCGTTCGAATATCTTTGAATATTTTCGTGTGTAATAATTTTGGTATCAGAGCCTGGACAAAATTGAACGGTTAAAATATTTAGATTTAAAAGTAAACACCGGAATACTAAAGATAATATCAATATAAGGTGTCGGTTAAATCCCTCTGAATCACACAATTGACATACGTCTCATAGCCAGCTCAATACACTAGTAGACCTTATATACAATTTCTATATAACTTGGGGAAAAAGACAAGACGATTTAGAACAAAAATTTGAAAAATTAAATAAAGTTCACCAAAATCTAGTAGAACAAGGTCATAAACAATAAAATTAACCTAACCCTACAATTTATTGACGAAATTAAGACCTTCTATTGCAGAATCTCTAAAAACAATGATTATATTAAAGAAGAAATTTTCCTATCAAGTAAAAAGCTAGATCGTATTTTTAACAAAATAGCTGCATGTGGATCAGAAGGGTTCATAGCATCCGAAAAAGAATTAGGTACTATTAAAAGTTTGTTAGAGGAAGTAAAAACTTTGGTTCGTTCTTAAGGTATATGTCCGAATATAATCGGGCCCTAAAAGAAACGAAAAGTATTTGCAAAGAACCGTTGGGTTTTCTAGTTACGACTCACCTAAAGAAGATTCTAAAATACTAATCGTGCAAAATAATACAATTTTGCAGTTGTTAGTACAAATATTAGACAAGATTAATAGTGCGAGAGGAAACAAGGACATAATATTAGCTTCATCGGAATTGTGTCATCACTAGATCTATAAATTCGAAAAAGGATTTATTTAAAAGCTCCAGCAGAAAAGACAAATCCATCCAATTAGTACGATAAGATTCAAAACCATTATCCTTGATGAATAAGATGAAGTGTAAGCAAGACGATATAGATAATTTAGAAGAAGTTATAGATGTCGACAAAAGATCTTGAAAGATGTCATAAAGATACCTTAAGGAAAATAAAACCACAACAAATATACCACATGGGTTTCTTTGACAATAGACATGGGCTATATAGAATATCAAGGGAGGTAGAATTAAGTGTTTTAACTCATCCAGTGGAATTAAGGATTGTAAGTAAGCAAATTGAGGATGGGCTGAAATATTCGGTTATAAATACATACATCAAGGAATGTATATCATAGGAATTAAAGGGATGACACGAAAGAAATTAGGAACAAAGGTTTTAATAACATTATTAGATAAAAGATGGGATAGTACAAATAAAGCAGCACTAGGCTTTATAGAAGGAGATATGAATGAAAATAGGTTAATAACTTATATTGTTCCTGATTTAATGATGCCCATAAAAGAATTCATAAATAAAATGAGTTTTGGGTTTCAGGCAAAAGGATATGAAGATTTTATAGGAACAAATCTTTTAGTAAGCATAGAATTACTAGGAAGATTAACTAATAATAGTAGTTCAAAATATAGGGTAAATGTAAATAATGTGATTGAAAGTATGCAATCAAAGGGTATCCAATTTATGAGACCTCTAATATAAGCTCTGAAGAACGGGCAGGAGAAGAATGGAATATAAGTAATTTAATAGAAAGTAAAGAATTAATACAACCTAACGATTATATAAGCTACCAAAATCATGAAGAAAGTACTAGCATTAGATTTACAAATTACAAGTCGTCAGAATAGATGATGCTGAATCGCAATTTCGAACCCGAATGTAGTAGGCGTCATAGTGTTTCGAACTAATGGAAGGATCTCGATCTAGATAAAAAATATTATATTATGAAGAAAAATTAAAGGGAATAGAACACGAATATAATAATAACATGATAGATAAATGGCCAATGATAAGAGAGAGGGAACTCTTTTTTATTAGAGAATTAGCTAGGTTAAAAAGGATAAAAAGGAAAAATTGGCACATAAAGGATCACCTAAAAACATAGTAATAAAGGAAGAGAATAAAATCAAGACATTACAAGCTGAAAGGGAAAGTGATATAGATATCGGTGAAGAACAACAATGGGATATAAATAATACATTTTTATTAGAAAGCTACGAAGAAGAAGAAGAAGAACTAGTTAATAAAGAAAAGTTTGATATTGATGGTTCTGAACAATATTATGATTTTATTCAAACCTTAGATGAAGAAATCTTGAATAATTTAGAGAATTCAATGGAAGCCATGGAAATAGACATAGGAAAAGGAAAAAGAAGAAAATATGGAGAAAGCTCCGTTAAAAATGAAGGAGAAAATGAAAGACAACATAGGACAGGGAAGTTGGCCTCCCGAGAAAGACGATAACCCATATGCATACATCCCAGAGCAATATAAATATATGGGTAATAAGAGAAGAGATTTTGAAAAATCAGTGAAATTTCAAAACTACAAAGGAGACGGAGCGATATTAAATTTAGCTGCACATGACCCGATTGACTGGCCAAACATTATAAGCGTATGGAAAGGGTTGGTAGTGCAAAAATACATACAAAATCAGCATAATATAGGAAATAAAGTAGAAGATATGATAACATATTTAGAAACTTTTCTTGGGGAATCTATAAAGGTACTTTGGGAGCAATGGGTAGAAGCTTATCCTAATCAATATGAAGAATTAAAAAGGGCCGGAAATAATCCTAATAATTTTGTTAATGTAATATCCAATATAGTTATTGCGTAAGATCCAAATTAGGATATACAACTCGCAAAAATGAAAGGCTAAGGGAAATTGAGAAGCTAACTCTGTCTAGCTGGAAAGGAATAAAAGAATTTTCTCAACATTTTCTATACAATGCTACTACGGCTAAGCAAGGATATAATAAAGGGGTAATAGAAAGGTATTTTAACAAATTACCTGATCCTTTAGGATCGATAATATTTGAAGAATATAATGAAGGGTTACGCGGAAGCTACGCTAGCCGAAAACAAAAATTTCTACCGTGCAAACCAGGAACACTTGCAAGTAAGGGCCGATAGATCGTTACCGATTGGAGTAGAGTGCAGCGGAATAGCCAATGAGGGCAATCCGATCCGGAACAGTGTAGCCGATTCCCGGAGACAGCCGATTCGCCAATCAGCCGATTCGAGTCGTCCGGCCGCGTTCTCACGCCTCGCTCCGATGCGCCCGACCGCAGCCGATCAAGAGCGTGCAACGTAGCAGCGCCTCTACCGGTATCCACACGTCCGGGGACAGAACGCCGTACACCCGTGTGCTAGCACGCGATGCAAGGCTAGGGTTTGGCTCGAAAGTGGGGAGGGTTTCCGTGGAGATTGATCTCGCGACTTCGTTGCACGCGATGCAATTGACGTGTCACGCTCCACCCCTCCCTCCTTTATATAGAGTTGGCCGACGGGACTAGTGGCCGATTAGGACTCTATTTTGAATCGGATCTCATCCGTATCTCATAGAGTTGGCCGCCCCACACGTCGTAAGCCCATAGGACTCTATCCGATCGGATCCCTATCCGATCGAGCCGTATCCGAGTCTAACTCGAATATCTATTCTATCCCCTTAAGCGTGCGACCCGTAGGTTCGGTATACTCGGTTTCGGCTATAGTCTAACTTAGCCAATCATCGGCTCGAGTCTAACTCGGCCCGACCTCAATAGCGGCGCCTAGCGGCACATATTGACACCATAGTATACAAGAATAATATCGGCTCAACCCGTAATGTGTACACAAATCCCTTTGCCTCACGATACCGCTTAAGCTATAGGCAAGATGTGTGCCATCCCTTCAATAGCTTAACCATTCACTCGAACCGTATTGGATTATCCGTCCGTTGATTGACTCCTCAATCAACTTAGCATGGCCATGCATTTCCATAATCCATTACCTCGAGGGCAGAGATATCTCTCCAAAGGAGGGGCAAATTCCATCTTGATCACTCACATCTCACTCCATGTTTCATAGCAAACCCGAAAACTACCTTTATAACTACCCGTTACGGAATAGCGTTTGGTAGTCCCAAAGTAGGCTACTACACATGTTGGAATCCATGGTGATCTCAGGTCTAAGGACTTTGTACCAACACTACCCGAGACCAACTAATGGCACATTAATTCCTGTAGTGTCTCATGGTGGGTCTATCCAACAATGTGTTCTCCAACACATATGTCCATGTTTATTGATTTGGTATCTCCATACCCATGATCTATGAGACATGATCATCAATCAATAAACATGCCGATCTTAGAATCATATTTGTTCCAACAATATGACATATGATCAGGGATCGTTTAGAAATAGATTCATACATAAAGAGTCTCATAAATAAGTTACGTACTTATTGATCAATACAAGATGTCTATTTCATGGAACTGAATAACACTTTATTCATTTATACATAAACATTGACGTGATATCCAACATCTCCATGTTGCCTCTACGGCATATCACTAACATATAAAAAGGAAACTGAAGGAGCAGTCGTTAATATCTCTCAAGACATAACATTTGTTTTTAAACAATTAAAAAAGATTTGCACAAATATACAAGCCCAAAGGTCCATGAAACAGTCAGACTATAATTTTTGTAATAACATTATTCAAATACCTTTGTCATATGGAGAAGATAGATATAGAAACAATAAGTACCGTAGACCTCATAAGAAGAGTAACAATAATTTTAGGACAAGAAGAAGATATTTTCTTAGGAGATCAGATAATAAAGCTCCATATTTACATAAGAAAAATGTAAGAAGATATAACCCTAGGAAAAATTATGATAAAACATGTAGATGCTTTATATGCAATTCACCTGATCATTTAAGCAAAACTTGTCCAAATAAAGACCAAAAAAGGTACTCTAGTAAATACGAGGAACAAGAAAGAGTTTTAATTGTAGACAGTGTAAATAAAAATATATTAGTTTGTGATGATGAAATTAAAGATGATGAATCAATTTATTCAATCATAGAGACAGATGAAATAGAAAACGAGTATGAAGAATATGACTCAAACATAGAAGAAATTGATTTAATAGATGAATTGTCAGGTTTAAAAATGAAATGATGAACCAACTTGTTTGTGAACATGATTGGGTAAAAGGAAAAGGTGATTATAATATAACGTGTGCTTTCTGTATATATTATCCAAGTCAAGACAATAGAGCCACTTGTAGTATATGCTTAAAACAAGCATGTACGAAATGCTTAAAAACCAAAAACCAAAGTTGGAGAAGAGAAATAGAATTAGAACCATATGATATAATTTTATCTAGTAGAGTTAGGACTCTCAAAAATAGGATAAACAAATTAGAGGTAGAGATTGAAGAATTAAAAATTAAGTTAGATCGAATATCTAACACTAAGCAAGAAGACAAGGCCATAGGAAATATTGAATGCCAAGAGCAAAGCATTATAGTAAAAAATAAAAAAGGCAGCAAAATAATTCAATTAAAAGATGCTATAACAAGTTTTGGAAATAAGTATATAGTTAAATTACCATTTAAAGAGATATCTGGTATAAGGATTCCCATAAAGCTAAAGTTAAAACAAAATATTACATACAAAGTTTTAGCATTAGTAGACACCGGATGCACAAAAAATATTATTCATGATAAGTATTTTGTGAAATGCCCAGACTTAGTGCATACGTTAGATAACGATAAAGCAAAAATATCTACAGACATGTCCGGGATCAAGAAAATTCACAATCAGTTAGCATATAACATTGAGACAAATATAAATGGTACCAAATATGTTATAGATGAGATCACAATTAGAGACTTATCAGTAATCAATGATGACATGATAATTGGATTAAGGTTTTTTCAGTTCTCTTTACAAGCTGCAATTATAAATGAACAAGGAGTTACATTAATCCCAACTCAAGATAGTATTCCATATATCTCAGAAGTTCTAAAACAAGGACACACACAAAAACTTTCCACAATCTCTAATCTTGAACCTCAAGATAGCCAAGTAAGTGAGCTTCCTGAAATAAACGAAAATCAAGATTTTAGTACAAATATAGAAGTATATTATGCAGAAAATACTAACATAGATTGTATAGGATTACAATCTTTCTCACCTAATTGGTATAGAGATATAAAGTCCAAAAAAGGACATTGAAAGGGTTGTACAAAGGTTAGAAGACATTCAAATTATAGGAGAAATACCTATGAAGCATTGGGATAAAAATTCTATTGTATGCAAATTAAACATAATAAACCCCAATTATATTATAAAAACTTGTCCTATAGAAGCTACACCAAAAGATATAGAATAATTTAAATTGCATATTGAAGAATTATTAAAGTTAAAAGCCATAAGAGAAAGCAGAAGTCCTCATAGATCTACAGCGTTCATAGTAAGCAACCACGCTGAAATAGTTAGAGGAAAATCTAGAATGGTTATCAACTACAAAAGGCTTAATGATAATACTATAGATGATGCATATAATATACCAAACAAACAAGAATGGATTAATAGAATACAAGGTAGTAGATATTTTTCAAAATTCGATTTAAAAGCAGGATTTTGGCAAGTAAAAACGGCAGAAGAATCTATTCCTTGGACTGCATTCACATGTCCCCAAGGACATTTTGAATGGTTATTTATGCCATTAGGATTAAAAAATGCACCTGCACTATTCCAGAGAAAAATGCAAAATATATTTAATGAAAATCAAGAGTTCATCCTAGTATATATTGATGATTTATTAATATTTTCAAAAACATATAAAGAGCATATAGCTCATCTTGAGCTGTTCTTCAGGAAAGTTGAACAAAATGGTTTAATTTTATCCAAAAAGAAAATGAAAATATTCAAAGAAAAGGTTAATTTCTTAGGTCATGAAATAGGAGAAGGGAAAATATATTTACAAGACCACATAGCAAAGAAAATACTAAATTTTCCGATAACATGAAGGATAAAAAGGTTTTGCAACAATTTTTAGGAATAGTAAATTATGCTAGAAACTATATAGATAATCTAGCAAAGCTTGCTGGTCCTTTATATGCTAAACTAAGAAAAAATGGTCAAAAATATTTTAATTCTGAAGATATAAAATTAGTAAGAAGCATAAAAGAAAAAGTGAAAAATTTAAAACCTTTAGAATTGCCTTTGGATAATAATTATTTTATCATTGAAAGAGACGCATCTATGTTAGGATGGGGAAGTATATTAAGGCAAAAACCCAATAAATACTCTGCAAAATCAGAAGAAAAAATATGCCGATATGCCTCTGGGAGTTATAAATTAAAAGCTGCAAATAATACAGATAGAGAAATTTTGGCAATAGTATATGCGATAAATGCTTTTAGGTATAAATGCTTTTAGGTTGTATTTAGGATTTAAAGAATTTACAGTTAGAACAGACTGTGAAGCTATTGTTAGATATCATAATCAATTTAATAGCAAAAAGAGCTCAACTAGAAGATGGGTTCTATTCGAAGATATTATCACTGGCAATGGATATAAAGTAATTTTTGAACATATAAAGGGTAAAGAAAATAATATTCCTGATCTATTTTCTCGTTCTTATTTTGCGAAATGAAGAGATCAATGGGCTTCGGTGGTGTGGAATCATTCGCTTTGGAACGAAAATAGACTCGAATATTTCCACCCAACACATATAAATTCAAGCCAAAAGATCATATAGTAATAGATGAAGTTCAAGAATGTCTTTTAGATAATTTTTGGTATCAATATAACAATAAAAGGGAAGAAAGAGGTTATGTGCTATCAATTTTGAATAGTTTGGCCGAATATTTTAATATGATAAATCAATTAATGCCTACTTCAAAATATGCAGAAGAAATAGAACAGAAGCCAATTTATGTAGTATATGAAGGGAAAGCTCCGGGAATATACATATCATTTGAAGAAGTAATATGCCGAAGAAAGAAGCGACTCTATCGAAGGAATATCCTGGAAAAAATATACCAAGATTGAAGATGCATTGGGCCAAGCCGAGAAAAATTTTAGGTTTAAATTATTACATTGAGCCTACTGCAAAAGAATATATTACAAAGCATAAAAGAATACAGAACAAGAAAAATCCAATGAAACCAATAAATCCAGTTAAAATACCGTCTATGAATCCAGTAGGGATGTCATCTACAAATATAAAAGAACAAGAGTTAGGCCAGAAACAAACATATAAAGAATGTCTACTAAAAGGAGTGGATCCGTTAGATGGATCCTATATTGAATGGCGTGGAAAGTAAAATTGGTGAAATAACACCAAAATTAAAAAGAAATAAAAGAAGAAGTTCTTATCGATATCAAAAGAAATAGATGATAAATTCGAAGAATTCAAAAGTTATATGATGAGAAATTACACATACCACGTCGGATATGGATGGTTTGGATTTTGGTGGTCAAAACCAAAATTCAATCTCGAATAAAAACACAAACCTGCAACAAAAATATATAGAAATTGTTATACTTTGATAGAATACTATCAAAATTTAGGGCGTGGAAGACCCCTAATAGCAGGCAAAATATTTTAAGTGACAGATGTCAATGAATATGCAATCAACAGTACAACTTTAAGACAGGTGTCAATGAAAATGCAATCAGCGGTGCTACATGGTGGACATGGCACTATGTGACAAAAGAAAGTTGGCTGCAATAAAAGAAGGTTGGCTGCAATCGACAAGCAAACAAAGAGAAGAATCCAAGAAATAAAAATATCATTCAAGCGTAGACAAACAAGGCTTGATTGTGCAAAGTTTTAGGCTGATTGTACAAAGTACTAGGCACCGCATAGCAGAATTGCTCCATGCAGTTTTGCCTATATGTGGCTGCATGTCTATCTGTACACTAAATAAAGCGGTGGAGGACTCCTCAGCGTAGCTATAAAAGGACACTGCCTCTGCATACTGGAGGACACAGCAGGAAGCACTCTAGCAGGAGTTCCCAGAGCCCTCTCCCACTCTTTTAGTACTACTACCAAAAACCACACACAATATAGCATGTAAATAGATCGCCTCTGTTCTCGCTTGAAGGTAATACTTGGCACTCTTTGTAAATCTCGGGGTTCCAAAGGAAAACCATATGTAAACTTGTTTCAGTTTTATGAAGTAATTTCTTTATACACCTAAGATTATTGGTTCAGTGAGTGTTTATGCAAGGGACCCTATAGGAGAAAACTCTACGGTAGTTCTCATCTTTGCTTGCATCTTGCTTAGGCATGCGGAGAACCGTTGACCGTAGAGAAGTGTTCCTTCGGGTGGAGCGCTGGGGAGACGATAAGCGTTCGGCTAGAACGAATATTCTAGGTGATATCAAGAGAAGTTGCTTCAAAACGCGAATAAGTTATGCATATGGTGAGTGAGTAGGATTTTACAAACAATTGTCTACAACAAACCGGTGATCCCTTAGGTCTCGCCAACGAACGATCTGTAAAATTGACACAAACAATCAATCCATAAGTACGTACAAATATAGATTAATTTAATTGTTTGAATATTTTTGTTCGAATATCTTTGAATATTTTCGTGTGTAATAATTATTCGAATATCTTTGACATTATTACACACGAAAATATTCAAAGATATTCGAACGAAAATATTCAAACAATTAAATTAATCTATATTTGTGCGTACTTATGGATTGATTGTTTGTGTCAATTTTACAGATCGTTCTAGTTGACGAGACCTAAGGGATCACCGGTTTGTTGTAGACAATTGTTTGTAAAATCCTACTCTGACTCACCATATGCATAACTTATTCGCGTTTGGAAGCAACTTCTCTTGATATCACCTAGAATATTCGTTCTAGCTGAACGCTTATCGTCTCCCGCAGTTCCACCCGAAGGAACACTTCTCACTGCACACCTGCGGTTCCGCATGCCTAAGCAAGATGCAAGCTAAAGATGAGAACTACCGTAGAGTTTTCTCCTATAGGGTCCCTTGCATAAACACTCAAACCAATAATCTTAGGTGTATAAAGAAATTACTTCATAAAACCGAAACAAGTTTACATATGGTTTTCCCTTTCTGAACCCCGAGATTTACAAAGAGTGTCAAGTATTACCTTCAAGCGAGAACAGAGGCGATCTATTTACGATGCTATATACATGTGGTTTTTGGTAGTAGTATCAAGGATCTAGGCTTGAATGATAATTTTATTTCTTGGATTCTTCTCTTTGTTTGCTTGTCGATTGCGCCAACCTTCTTTTTATTGCGCCAACTTTCTTTTGTCACATAGTGCCATGTCCACCATGTAGCACCGCCGATTGCATTTTCATTGACACTGTCTTAAAGTTGTACCGTTGATTGCATATTCATTGACATCTGTCACTTAAAATATTTTGCCTGCTATTAGGGTCTTCCACGCCCTAAATTTTGATAGTATTCTATCAAAGTATAACAATTTCTATATATTTTTGTTGCAGGTTTGTGTTTTTGTTTCGAGATTGAATTTTGGTTTTGACCACCAAAATCCAAACCATCCATATCCGATGTGGTATGTGTAATTTCTCATCATATAACTTTTTGAATTCTTCGAATTTATCATCTATTTCTTTTTTGATATCGATAAGAACTTCTTCTTTTATTTCTTTTTTAATTTTGGTGTTATTTCACCAATTTTACTTTCCACAAATTCATTCAATATAGGATCCATCTAACGGATCCACTCCTTTTAGTAGACATTCTTTATATGTTTGTTTCGGCCTAACTCTTGTTCTTTTATATTTGTAGATGACATCCCTACTGGATTCATAGACGGTATTTTAACCGGATTTATTGGTTTCATTGGATTTTTCTTGTTCGTATTCTTTTATGCTTTGTAATATATTCTTTTGCAGCGGCTCAATGTAATAATTTAAACCTAAAATTTTTCTCGGCTTGGCCCAATGCATCTTCAATCTTGGTATATTTTTTCCGGATATTCCTTCCGATGAGCCGCTTCTTTCTTCGGCATATTACTTCTTCAAATGATATGTATATTCCTGAGCTTTCCTTCATATACTACATAAATTGGCTTCGTTCTATTTCTTCGCATATTTTGAAGTAGGCATTAATTGATTTATCATATTAAAATATTCGGCCAAACTATTCAAAATTGATAGCACATAACCTCTTTCTTCCCTTTTATTGTTATATTGATACCAAAAATTATCTAAAAGACATTCTTGAACTTCATCTATTACTATATGATCTTTTGGCTTGAATTTATATGTGTTGGGTGGAAATATTCGAGTCTATTTTCAGTTCCAAAGCTGAATGATTCCACACCACTCGAAGCCCATTGATCTCTTCATTTCGCAAATATATGTAACGAGAAAATAGATCAGAATATTATTTTCTTTACCCTTTATATGTTCAAAAATTACTTTATATCCATTGCCGTGATAATATCTTCGAATAGAACCCATCTTCTAGTTGAGCTCTTTTTGCTATTAAATTGATTATGATATCTAACAATAGCTTCACAATTCGTTCTAACCGTAAATTCTTTAAATCCTAAATACAACCTAAAAGCATTTATACCTAAAAGCATTTATCGCATATACTATTGCCAAAATTTCTCTATCTCGTATTATTTGCAGCTTTTAATTTATAACTCCCAGAGGCATATCGCATATTTTTTCTTCGATTTTGCGAGTATTTATTGGGTTTTTGCCTTAATATACTTCCCCATCCTAACATAGATGCGTCTCTTTCAATGATAAAATAATTATTATCCAAAGGCAATTCTAAAGGTTTTAAATTTTTCACTTTTTCTTTTATGCTTCTTACTAATTTTATATCTTCGAATTAAAATATTTTTGACCATTTTTTCTTAGTTTAGCATATAAAGGACCAAAGAAGCTTTGCTAGATTATCTATATAGTTTCTAGCATAATTTACTATTCCTAAAAATTGTTGCAAAACCTTTTTATCCTTCATGTTATCGGAAAATTTAGTATTTTCTTTGCTATGTGGTCTTGTAAATATATTTTCCCTTCTCCTATTTCATGACCTAAGAAATTAACCTTTTCTTTAAATATTTCCATTTTCTTTTTGGATAAAATTAAACCATTTTGTTCAACTTTCTGAAGAATGACTCAAGATGAGCTATATGCTCTTTATATGTTTTTGAAAATATTAATAAATCATCAATATATACTAGGATGAACTCTTGATTTTCATTAAATATATTTTGCATTTTTCTCTGAATAGTGCAGTACATTTTTAATCCTAATGGCATAAATAACCATTCAAAATGTCCTTGGGGACATGTGAATGCAGTCAGGAATAGATTCTTCTGCGTTTTACTTGCCAAAATCCCGCTTTTAAATCGAATTTTGAAAAATATCTACTACCTTGTATTCTATTAATCCATTCTTGTTTGTTTGGTATATTATATGCATCATCTATAGTATTATCATTAAGCCTTTTGTAGTTGATAACCATTCTAGATTTTCCTCTAACTATTTCAAAGTGGTTGCTTACTATGAACGCCGTAGATCTATGAGGACTTCTGCTTTCTCTTATGGCTTTTAACTTTAATAATTCTTCAATATGCAATTTAAATTATTCTATATCTTTTGGTGTAGCTTCTATAGGACAAGTTTTTATAATATAATTGGGGTTTATTATGTTTAATTTGCATACAATAGAATTTTTATCCCAATGCTTCATAGGTATTTCTCCTATAATTTGAATGTCTTCTAACCTTTGTACAACCCTTTCAATGTCCTTTTTGGACTTTATATCTCTATACCAATTAGGTGAGAAAGATTGTAATCCTATACAATCTATGTTAGTATTTTTGCATAATATACTTCTATATTTGTACTAAAATCTTGATTTTCGTTTATTTCAGAAGCTCACTTACTTGGCTATCTTGAGGTTCAAGATTAGAGATTGTGGAAAGTTTTTGTGTGTGTCCTTGTTTTAGAACTTCGAGATATATGGAATACTATCTTGAGTTGGGATTAATGTAACTCCTTGTTCATTTATAATTGCAAACTTGTAAAGAGAACGAAAAACCTTAATCCAATTATCATGTCATCATTGATTACTGATAAGTCTCTAATTGTGATCTCATCTATAACATATTTGGTACCATTTATATTTGTCTCAATGTTATATGCTAACCGATTGTGAATTTTCTTGATCCTGACATGTCTGTAGATATTTTTGCTTTATCGTTATCTAACGTATGCACTAAGTCTGGGCATTTCACAAAATACTTATCATGAATAATATTTTTTGTGCATCCGTGTCTACTAATGCTAAAACTTTGTATGTAATATTTTGTTTTAACTTTAGCTTTATGGGAATCCTTATACCGATATCTCTTTTAAATGGTAACTTAACTATATACTTATTTCCAAAACTTGTTATAGCATCTTTTAATTGAATTATTTTGCTGCCTTTTTTATTTTTTACTATAATGCTTTGCTCTTGGCATTCAATATTTCCTATGGCCTTGTCTTCTTGCTTAGTGTTAGATATTCGATCTAACTTAATTTTTAATTCTTCAATCTCTACCTCTAATTTGTTTATCCTATTTTTGAGAGTCCTAACTCTACTAGATAAAATTATATCATATGGTTCTAATTCTATTTCTCTTCTCCAACTTTGGTTTTTGGTTTTTAAGCATTTCGTACATGCTTGTTTTAAGCATATACTACAAGTGACTCTATTGTCTTGACTTGGATAATATATACAGAAAGCACACTTTATATTATAATCACCTTTTCCTTTTACCCAATCATGTTCACAAACAAGTTGGTTAATCATTTTAATTTTTAAACCTGACAATTCATCTATTAAATCAATTTCTTCTATGTTTGAGTCATATTCTTCATACTCGTTTTCTATTTCATCTGTCTCTATGATTGAATATATTGATTCATCATCTTTAATTTCATCATCACAAACTAATATATTTTTATTTACACTGTCTACAATTAAAACTCTTTCTTGTTCCTCGTATTTACTAGAGTACCTTTTTTTGGTCTTTATTTGGACAAGTTTTGCTTAAATGATCAGGTGAATTGCATATAAAGCATCTACATGTTTTATCATAATTTTTCCTAGGGTTATATCTTCTTACATTTTTCTTATGTAAATATGGAGCTTTATTATCTGATCTCCTAAGAAAATATCTTCTTCTTGTCCTAAAATTATTGTTACTCTTCTTATGAGGTCTACGGTACTTATTGTTTCTATATCTATCTTCTCCATATGACAAAGGTATTTGAATAATGTTATTACAAAAATTATAGTCTGACTGTTTCATGGACCTTTGGGCTTGTATATTTGTGCAAATCTTTTTTAATTGTTTAAAAACAAATGTTATGTCTTGAGAGATATTAACGACTGCTCCTTCAGTTTCCTTTTTATATTCTTCAAATATTATCGATCCTAAAGGATCGGTAATTTGTTAAAATACCTTTCTATTACCCCTTTATTATATCCTTGCTTAGCCGTAGTAGCATTTGTATAGAAAGTGTTGAGAAAATTCTTTTATTCCTTTCCAGCTAGACAGAGTTAGCTTCTCAATTTCCCTTAGCCTTTCATTTTGCAGAGTTGTATATCCTAATTCTGGATCTTCTGCAATAACTATATTGGATATTACATTAACAAAATTATTAGGATTATTTCCGGCCCTTTTTAATTCTTCATATTGATTAGGATAAGCTTCTACCCATTGCTCCCAAAGTACCTTTATAGATTCCCCAAGAAAAGTTTCTAAATATGTTATCATATCTTCTACTTTATTTCCTATATTATGCTGATTTTGTATGTATTTTTGCACTACCAACCCTTTCCATACGCTTATAATGTTTGGCCAGTCAATCGGGTCATGTGCAGCTAAATTTAATATCGCTCCGTCTCCTTTGTAGTTTTGAAATTTCACTGATTTTTCAAAATCTCTTCTCTTATTACCCATATATTTATATTGCTCTGGGATGTATGCATATGGGTTATCGTCTTTCTCAGGAGGCCAACTTCCGGCTGTCCTATGTTGTCTTTCATTTTCTCCTTCATTTTTAACGGAGCTTTCTCCATATTTTCTTCTTTTTCCTTTTCCTATGTCTACTTCCATGGCTTCCATTGAATTCTCTAAATTATTCAAGCTTTCTTCATCTAAGGTTTGAATAAAATCATAATATTGTTCAGAACCATCAATATCAAACTTTTCTTTATTAACTAGTTCTTCTTCTTCTTCTTCGTAGCTTTCTAATAAAAATGTATTATTTATATCCCATTGTTGTTCTTCACTGATATCTATATCACTTTCCCTTTCAGCTTGTAATGTCTTGATTTTATTCTCTTCCTTTATTACTATGTTTTTAGGTGATCCTTTATGTGCCAATTTTTCCTTTTTTATCCTTTTTAACCTAGCTAATTCTCTAATAAAAAAGAGTTCCCTCTCTCTTATCATTGGCCATTTATCTATCATGTTATTATTATATTCGTGTTCTATTCCCTTTAATTTTTCTTCATAATATAAGATTTTTTTATCTAGATCAGGTCCTTCCATTAGTTCAGAAACACTATGACGCCTACTACATTCAGGTTCTGAAATTACTGATTCAGCATCATCTATTCCTGACGACTTGTAATTTGTAAATCTAATGCTAGTACTTTCTTCATGATTTTGGTAGCTTATATAATCGTTAGGTTGTATTAATTCTTTACTTTCTATTAAATTACTTATATTCCATTCTTCTCCTGCCCGTTCTTCAGAGCTTATATTTAGAGGTCTCATAAATTGGATACCCTTTGATTGCATACTTTCAATCATATTATTTACATTTACCCTATATTTTGAACTACTATTATTAGTTAATCTTCCTAGTAATTCTATGCTTACTAAAAGATTTGTTCCTATAAAATCTTCATATCCTTTTGCCTGAAACCCAAAACTCATTTTATTTATGAATTCTTTTATGGGCATCATTAAATCAGGAGCAATATAAGTTATTAACCTATTTTCATTCATATCTCCTTCTATAAAGCCTAGTGCTGCTTTATTTATACTATCCCATCTTTTATCTAATAATGTTATTAAAACCTTTGTTCCTAATTTCTTTCGTGTCATCCCTTTAATTCCTATGATATACATTCCTTGATGTATGTATTTATAACCTGAATATTTCAGCACATCCTCAATTTGCTTACTTACAATCCTTAATTCCACTGGATGAGTTAAAACACTTAATTCTACCTCCCTTGATATTCTATATAGCCCATGTCTATTGTCAAAGAAACGCATGTGGTATATTTGTTGTGGTTTTATTTTCCTTAAGGTATCTTTATGATATCTTTCAAGATCTTTGTCGACATCTATAACTTCTTCTAAATTATCTATATCGTCTTGCTTACACTTCATCTTATTCATCAAGGATAATAGTTTTGAATCTTGTCGTACTAATTGGATGGATTTGTCTTTTCTGCTGGAGCTTTTAAATAAATCCATTTTTCTGAATTTATAGATCTAGCTGATGACACAATTCCTGATGAAGCTAATATTATGTCCTTGTTTCCTTCTGCACTATTAATCTTGTCTAATATTTGTACTAACAACTGCAAAATTGTATTATTTTGCCTGATTAGTATTTTAGAATCTTCTTTAGGTGAGTCGTAATTAGAAAACCCAACAGGTTGCTGCAAATACTTTTCAGTTTCTTTTAGGGCCTGATTATATTCAGACATATACCTTAAGAACGAACCAAAGTTTTTACTTCCTCTAACAAACTTTTAATAGTACCTAATTCTTTTTCGGATGCTATGAACCCTTCTGATCCACCTGCAGCTATTTTGTTAAAAATACGATCTAGCTTTTTACTTGATAGGAAAATTTCTTCTTTAATATAATCGTTGTTTTTAGAGATTCTGCAATAGAAGGTCTTAATTTCGTCAATAAATTGTAGGGTTAGGTTAATTTTATTGTTTATGACCAAGTATTGTTCTACTAAATTTTGGTGAACTTTATTTAATTTTTCAAATTTTTGTTCTAAATCGTCTTGTCTTTTTCCCCAAGTTATATAGAAATTGTATATAAGGTCTACTAGTGTATTGAGCTGGCTATGAGACGTATGCCAATTGTGTGATTCAGAGGGATTTAACCGACACCTTATATTGATATTATCTTTAGTACTAATTAACTTTCCGGTGTTTACTTCTAAATCTAAATATTTTAACCGTTCAATTTTGTCCAGGCTCTGATACCAAAATTATTACACACGAAAATATTCAAAGATATTCAAACGAAAATATTCAAACAATTAAATTAATCTATATTTGTACGTACTTATGGATTGATTGTTTGTGTCAATTTTACAGGATCGTTCTGGTTGGCGAGACCTAAGGGATCAGCCGGTTTGTTGTAGACAATTGTTTGTAAAATCCTACTCGGTACTCACCATAGGGTCCCTTGCATAAACACTCAGCTGAACCAATAATCTTAGGTGTATAAAGAAATTACTTCATAAAACTGAAACAAGTTTACATATGGTTTTCCCTTTCGGGAACCCCGAGATTTACAAAGAGTGCTGAAGTATTACCTTCAAGCGAGAACAGAGGCGAATTTATTTACAGATGCTATATTACAGGTGGTTTTTGGTAGTAGTACTAAAAGAGTGGGAGAGGGCTCTGGGAACTCCTACTAGAGTGCTTCCTGCTGTGTCCTCCAGTATGCAGAGGCAGTGTCCTTTTATAGCTGCGCTGAGGAATCCTTCACCGCTTTATTTAGTGTACAGATAGACATGCAGCCACATATAGGCAAAACTGCATGGAGCAATTCTGCTATGCGGTGCCTAGTACTTTGTACAATCAGCCTAAAACTTTGCACAATCAAGCCTTGTTTGTCTAGGATTGAATGATATTTTTATTTCTTGGATTCTTCTCTTTGTTTGCTTGTCGATTGCAGCCAACTTTCTTTTTATTGCAGCCAACTTTCTTTTTGTCACATAGTGTCATGTCCACCATGTAGCACCGCTGATTGCATTTTCATTGACACCTGTCTTAAAGTTGTACTGCTGATTGCATATTCATTGACATCTGTCACTTAAAATATTTTGCCTGCTATTAGGGGTCTTCCACGTCCTAAATTTATATATAGGCCATGATTTGTAACGAGCGAGACCCATATAGTTAGAGATGGGCTAAGTGAGTGGATTGTGGTTACACCCATGAAAGGAGCGGACGACGTCCTGTGTACAATGGCCAATGGGAAGGGGATGAAAGGAGATGGATTGCGTTTTTAAAGTAGTAGAGGTTCATCGAGTCATTGTAATGGCAAATTAGAGACATTTATTTGGTCATTCACGTGCATTTTTTTACTATATGAAATCCCATATGTTGCTGCATGAGAATTGCATGACAAAATAGTATATGTGAGTAGTAGACTTTATTTTTCTTACTTGATATGCAATTTTCTTTCATGTGCTCTCTGTATGATATGAGCTCATCATGTACCTTGATCAATTATCTGACGGTTATAAATAATTGAGATGTACGATATGACTTATTAGAGAAGAGAGGCAATTTGAAATGAACTTTAGGATATGTTAGTGTTTGACGGTGCACCACCCTTGTCGACGAAAACTAGTGCCCATCAGTTGGTGGCCAGAGCACTTTATATGGTGGAGGAGGAGATGAGGAGCAGAGAGCAGCGAGGTACAATGAACACATAGCAATGGATTTAGAGGAGAAGTAATATCGAAGGACGAAGAGGAGTGATGGGTTAAATACACACTTATAAGCAAAGCAATACAGATCCTCTGTAGTACTGTTCGCTTAACACATGAGCCTAAAGGTTGTGGGGCATGTCAGTGAGCAGGAGGATTGGCATCTTAAGTGAAGATGGTCGTCTCTCTTGGAGGAGAGATCGATCACAACTCACAAAACTCACAAGTAAGATTTAATATAATCAAAATAAAATGAGTAAAAAATAAGACTGATAACAAAAATAGCATAAATATAGAAAATATTTTCGACCATACAAATTATATATTTTCATATCAACGTATGTCAACCTTTTTACTTTTTTTAAACATTCGTTTTATATAAAAATATATAAATATTATTTATTTATTTTGACTTGTTGTATCATTAAAAAATTATAATATTAATTTATACTTTACATATTTATACTAAATTTTTAATAAAATAAATGGTTAAATATTACGTGAAAAATTAACTAGACACCTGAGGGAGAGAGTATACGGAATACTGACTCGACTCTAAACTGGTATACGAAGGAGCATATCCAACATTTCCAGCGTATAGTGATCACCGCTGCTAGTCCTTCATTAGCGGCGTACGGCACCAAACAGAAATAATGCGTGGCGTCGCCTCATCCGCTTATTATTCCGCCTCCACACTCCGCCCTGGGCCACCCCAAGCCGTCCGATCAAAATCCAACGGCTCGGACCGCCTCACCCACCTCCTCACGCGGCCCCTCCCGGCTCCCCACCTCCACCTCCGGCGACCGCCGGAGCCCACCCGCCGCCGCCTCATGGCTTCCTCCCCCTCCGCGGCGGCCCCAGGTGGGGGCGGCTCCTCTGAGATGAACTCGGTCGCGGACTTCGCCGCGGTCACCTCCCCTGGCGGCGGCGGCGGCGGCGGCCGCGTGTCCGTCGTCGGCTTCGGCTCCCTCCTCTCCGGTGAGCACCTCACCTCCGCGGCCGCCCAACGCTCGATTCCCCTGAACCCCTAAACCCAGCGCCTGCCCGCACCGCACCTAATTGGTTCGAGGTTCTGAGTGGCATGCAGAGCGGAGCGCGAGGAGCACGTTCCCGGAGCTGGAGGGGTTCCGGGTGGCGGCGCTGCGCGGGTTCCGGCGCGTCTTCGCCCACTCCGCTCCGATCTTCTTCGAGCGCGGCATCGCCATCGAGGCCACCAAGGTCAGGACTACTGTTGAGTACTTGAGTAGCGCGGGCTGTACATGCTAAAAAGAAGCAAAGAATGGAGTTGCAAGTCGATTACCATATGAAATGAAACTATGAATGGAATGAACTATAGTTTGGCGTGACATCAAAAGTGGGGAAACTACTACCAAGGTTGCATTTTACAAGCATGAAAAATTGGTTTCTGCTTGAGTGAGCTTTTCTGCAATATACATTTGGGGATTGTTGCTTTTGCTCCTTATGGCCATTGAACAAATGGAAGTAGAGTGCTTTTTTGAGCTATGAAAAAGTTTCTATGATTGATTGATTTGTTTGTTTGAAGTTGTGTAGTCTAGTAAGTGCTTTTGTTAAGAATTTGCATTTGCTTCCTGAAAATTTCATAAATCTTTCGTTCTCACTGGAGCACCGTGCTGACTTGTAGGAGTTCTCAAGCTTAAGTGTGGAGCCATGTGAGGGTGAACTGATCGTTGTCACTGTGTTTGAAATAAAGGAGGATGAGGTATAGCGGTTTATACCCTGTGATAATGCTTCAGATTTGTTAAAGCAAAGGAATGGAGCTTTTCTGAACCTATTTTTGCTGAGGAAGGATTGAAAAGTGATGTTTTCAGGTCCCGGCATTCATCGAGAGGGAGCATGAGTTTAGGTTTCTTGCGGTGGGTGCCAAATAATTCATTGGATGCTAACCTATTTAGTTAGATTTCCAGTTTCTTCATTTGAAACCTCAAGCTGTTTGGAGCTTTGATATTTTAAGTCCTCATCAACTGTCTTTTATGATTATTTGCAGTTAATTTTTCTTCATGTCTAACATGCTGTCAGGTTGTTCCTGAAGGACTGGATGGGGTGCCTTATGCAAATCCAGCAGTAAGGACTTATATTATGTTACTGCAATTCTAGCTGTAACATCTTGTTTTCTTCTGCTCCTGCCCCCTGCAATGGAATCATATTTCTGGTTTGATTCAGGTTGTCTGTGCACGTTATAGCGATGAAGAATATTTCAAAGTGAGATGCAAAGGTTGGATCTATATCACTGTCAGATTTTCTCATCAGTTGTACATTTCATTTTAATATCTTGCCATTGACTATACTGGTATGAATATCTGTGTTATGACAATTCTGGACAGTCAGTATTACTCTAGTTTCATTGTTGATGAGGTTTCATTATTGGGTTACAGTGTTACGGTCTATTACAGGATATAACTTCTTGTTCATGTTCTGACATCCTTTCAGATTCTATAAGATTGTTGTCATGTGTGCTTGCTTTTGACCATGAATACTGGGACATGTAGTTGATTTCCTTTGTCAGAGATTAGATTTATTTTGTTAGTTTGGATGCTTTATTTACAAGTCTATGTCAAATTAATGCATTCTTATGCAGGTATAAGGTATTTACATTAAGGGATTGCAGTAGGCAGCTTAGAATTATAATTTTGTGTCTAATTCCATACTAAATGACTTTCTGTAGGAAGCAAGGAAATATATGATCAGCGCTGTGGACGATACAACATTGATAGAATATGGAGAGATGATATTTTACCCTGTCGTGTTTATCTTAGACATTGGTGAGTGTTTTCTGCTCAAACATCTTATGTGCAGTCTGCAGAGCTGCTTTTTTAATAACTTAAATTGGCCAGTGATTAACATCAGAAAATGTTTCTTGTTCTAATTGAAACCACTGAACACCTATCAACTGATTAACTCCACTGGTTAGGCATTTTATTTTTTATTCCACTGGGTACAGCCCATCGATGGCATGTCAAAGCAGGATGCATTTCTAACCAAAATGTTCATTGTTTTGTGTCATCTCAAAGTGAGCTGCATTTCTGAAGCAAAGAGAAATCATTGCTTTGAACTATCCATTAGCGGCATATTTTCTATTGAAATGTCATTATCAGCCATTACTTTGTTAGGCATGTTGAATCTTGGCCCTTCTGATATTAGAGTCGCCTTTCATGATACTGACAGCTTAATTTGCAGTGTCCTGGCTGCAAAAAATCTTGGAGAACCAGCATACAGCAACTTCTTAGACCACACCTATCTGGGTGACCGGACAACCACAATAAGGGAATACTTGGCCACTACCGGAGCCGGCATCATGGAAGAGGAGCCTCCAGAATCGCTAAAAAGCCGCTATGGCGGCTAGCTCCAGGAAGACGACTTCGTCGACTCCCACAGCCACCATGGATTGAACTTCCATCCGCTTCGCTGTCCATCGAATCGACGGTCGATGGTGTTTCAGGATACTACTAAATAATTCCTGATGCTTCAGTGCATAATACAACCAAAATTCCGATTTTTCGGGCCACATAGGGTTCAGACTTCAAAGGAAGATGTGATTCATGACCCTCTCGTGAGAGAGTTGAATGATTGATGTACCATAACAATAATAGTGACTATTTTGTCACCACCACAGAAATTCTGGAGCCATACATGCAGAAAAATGAGGACAAAATGTGTCTTTTTTCCCTGCCTTTTCTTGTGGCTGCTGTTGAATCTCAGACACCTTTAACAAGGACGGTGGTGTGAAAGCCGGAGGATTGGATTTTCCCGGTCATCCACTAGCAGCAGAGTTCACCGGCCGGTGGTCAGGTCAATCGTGCACCGTCCCAATCATGGCGGCAAATTGCATGTTCTTCTGGCCTGTAACAATCTGCCTTTTTTGTGCGCCTCTCAACGACGGCGACATCGTCGGCGTGTGCGTTTTTGTTGTGCGTGTTTAGGACGGCGGCGAGTGGAAGAAGAGGCAGATCGCCGAGCAGTCGTCGACGGCGATGCCCCGCCGCTTGCGCCCCCATGCGCGGACCGCGAACTCGACGAGCCGCTTCGCTGCCTTCTCCCTCTCAGCCGCCGACGCCACGATCTGCACCGCCTCCTCGTTGGACACCACGTCCCACACCTGCCGGAGACGAGGAAGAAGTTAAGATGTTTGTCCACAAAAAGGAAGGATTTTTAGTTTTTTTATATATATTTTGTTTGTTTACCCCGTCGGTGGCGAGGATGACGAACTGGTCCTGGCCGGTGATCCGCCGCTGCGTCACCTCCGGCACCGAGATGACGCCGTAGTCCTTGACGCAGTAGTCGCCGAAGGCCCGCGACATGGCGAGCCCTGGGCCCTCCCTGTCCGGCCGCCACACCCGGTGCACCCCGGGCTCGTCGGCGAGGCAGTGCACCCTCCCATTGCACTCCCTGATCCTCTCCCTCTCCTCTGCATCCACGCAATGCAAACGTCAGCAATGGCGGTAGGACGGAGTCTCATAGGAGCTAGTGTCGTCACGGCCGGCGAACTTACGTGGCAGGTTGGGCTTGAAGTCGACGGTGAGCTGCACGGCGGCGAGGCGGCCATCGTCGTCTGAAGAGGCGGTGGCCAGCACGGCGCGGGAGTCGCCGACGTTGGCGACGACGAGCAGGTCGCCCTGCTTGACGAGGGACAGCGCGGTGCAGCCGCTGTGGACGGCGTCGAGGCGGCGGCTGGCGCGGAGCTCCTCGTCGACGGTGGCGCAGGCGGCCAGGTAGGACTGCCGCCACAGGTCGAACTGGCACTCGCAAAGCCTCTTCTCGCCGCCGTCGATGAGCGACGCCAGCGTCACTGCCTCCCGCCACCGCCGGAGCAGCGCCGGCGGCAGCGACTCCCGCACCGCCTTCGCCACGTAGTGGCCCCACTGCCCATGCCCGTCGAAGATGCCGCAGAAGACGCTCCCCTCCTCGCACCCGAATCCCTGAACACACATGAGACATCGCTTCAGAATTCAATTGAAAAATCAAAATTTTTACTTCAGTTTGGTCAAATTTTTACTGTGAAAGATGAACGGATCAAATTGTACTAGCATTGTTCTTGTAGATTTTTCCTTTTTTTAAAACAAAATTGTTTTGCAGTGGCTTTGACATTACGTGTGTGGTTCTGTTCTAAGGATTTGTTTAGCGTTCTAGGGTACAATCATGCATGCTAATAAAAAATATTAAAGATTCCATTGTGACATCATGGTTAACCAACTGAACCATGCCAGCTTTTGAAAGCCGGTCATGGTTGTCTTTGCTCCTTTGGTTGTCCTAGCTTGCAAAATTAAAAAGAGAGAATTATTTTTCCTAATTGCAGCCTGTCCTTCCAAATTTGTTCACTGCTGTTTATTATATGAACCTTGTTTATATCAAGTTATATATATAAAAAGAGTAAATTACATCTTGGCCATATTTTGTTATCTAAGTTTGAAAACTTTGGATAACCCTCCATCCAATCTTTTCATTTTGGGCTAGATATTTTCATTTTTCTTCATAACACTCTCCATCCAATCTTTTCATTTTGGGCTAGGTATTTTTATTTTTCTTCGTAACACACTTTTTTCTAGCCACATCCAACACGGACATGATATGTGAGATACACGTAAATAGGAAATATCATCGGGATGAGGGTGCCAATGTGCTTGATTTTGTTGTTTTGTGCTCGCGAAGAGGGTTTGGTTGATCTAAAATGCAAAAATTGGTAACAATATCTAATCCAAAATAAAAAGATTGGATAGAAGATGCTCTAAAGTAAAACTTAGGTAATAAAAAATGGGCCAAAGTGCAATTCACTCTATATAAAAAAGAAGCTTGTGAACATTACATAATGAGTGCTGTAAATGTTTAGAAAATAAAAGGATTCTCTTATAGAGAGCCCTTATCTCTCCTTTTATCCTTTTTTGATAATAGGAAATTAGTCCAAAATCCAGGAAGAACTCTCAAGAATGTGTTGATGTGATCTACTTTCCATGCATCCACCTTAGCCACAGATCAGTTTAACTAACCAAAAGCAGCTTTAGATCCAGAGAACAACAAATTGAAAAGGTGAGATATACATATACCAAAGAACCCAAAGCACCTTGTTTGTACACGTAATCGGTGACCCTTTTGGCACTGAGCAGAAAACCCATAGAAGCCAAAAACAAACACCAGATCCAAGAACTTGGTGAAACAACATGCGTCAAAAACTATGTGTCTACTAGGTAATTGACTCTGTCGTTAATCAATCACTGGTCTACTAGTTAGTCATTAATGGCCTAATAATAATAATAGTGTTAATTGTCATGAAGTATGAAGAGAACAAATCGACCTAAAACACAAGATTAGGTGAACAATCGAGAGAGAAGTTAATAGAAAGTACACAGGAACAAGAAGCTGTTTGCTTTCTTGTGTGGTCAGAAATGAGAAGAGCTAGTCCTACCACAGTAGTATCCCAAGCTTTTTTTTCTTTTGGAAAAAAAGAAGATTTTTTTAGAGCACATAGATGAATAAGGACAATGAATTATGACACCATGGACAAAATCTAACCATAAGAAAAACATGCTCGGTGAAAAGAAACAAAATTGAATCGAACCAATTTGAGACGACTAGTAGTAAATCAGCTCTAAAATATGAATGAAAAGAAATGATTTTTTTTAAAACATGTTAGAATTCTTCCATTGGATAGGTTGCATTAGTATCATATCATGTGCACTATTCAATATATCATCGCTTCGATTTGGTGTTGGTCGTCGAAAAAAAATATCTGGTGCCATTTCTACTGTTACGTGCTAATATGCCACCAATAATTGTGATCAGATGAGTGTTTCACATGCAGAACAGAGAAGCAAAGTAGCAAGAAACAGAGGAAGAGAGCAGAGTAAGCGGCGGCGGCTGACCTCGCAGACGATGGAGCAGTCCTGGTTGATGCCCTTCTCGCCGCGGCGGGAGCAGACGGCGGCGAACGTCTCGGAGCCCTCGCCCCACAGCGTCCCCGACGTCCTTAGCACCGCCGTCGCCGCCTTCCCGTCGTCGCCGTCGCCGCCCTTCCTCTCCTTCCCCACCGACAGCGACCGTGCCAGCCCATGCAGCAGCGACGAGATGTGCCGCATCCTCGCTTGCTTGCTTGCTTGCTTCTTCTTCCTCCTGCTCGATCTCACACCAATCAATCCTCTTCCTATAATCGCAGCTGCAGAGCCAAATCCACCTTCTTCTTCAACGAGCAGAGGACGAGCCCTGCTCGCGCTCGCTTCCTCCCTCCAATCAGCTGAGCAATGAATATTGGCGCGCGCTCACTGACAAGAACGGGAGGACACCTACCAGCCGGCATGGCGACGGACAGGGACAGCAGCAACCATGGCTGGCCTGGCCTGGCCTCTTGCCGGTGACGACGCTAGCTTCTGCGGCCGTGCCGTACGTTTCCACCTGGGCTTCCCTTTGGATTCAAGAAACGGGCTCGATCAAGGCCAAGAACCCCAACCCAAATCAAGAAACGCAACCAAGCAGACAATGGAATCGATGGAGCGAGAGCGAGCGGTGTGGTGGTGGGGGTGGAAGGCTCCGGCGCGAGCGAGAGAGCTTATAAAGGAGGAGGAGGAAGAAGAAGAAGAGGTGGGAGGAAGAGCCGTGGGGCGCAGGGGAAGCTGCGCTGCGCTGCGCCATGCGGGCGCGCGGTGGCGGGGGCCGTCGCTTGCACAGCAACATTCCCCGCGTCCGTGGCGTGCGTCGCGGTGCGCTTGGCCTTTTCGCGGATAGGGCCCCGGGTCCCCGGATATTCCCAAAGGGAGCTTCTTTTGTTGTTGACGTGGAGGACTGGATAAGGGGGTACTCCGTAGCAGTGAATATACCCTATTAATTGCCCTTCTCGAACGTGCTGGGGGTATGTAAGGTTAGGTGACTGATAGTCTCTCAATCTAATATATGGGCAATCGATTGATTGGCATGGGTCTTGATAAAATTGGTTAATTGGAGGCTCATGTCTATTTTCCTTGTATGGAATCAGTCGCTTCCAAAATTAAAATTTTAAAATTTAAAATTTCTTTACATAAAATTTATTTTTTATATTGACTTTTAGATCAACACATATATAAAAGATTTATCTATAAATTATTCTTTTAATACAACGTATAGTGTATAATCACCATATGGCCAATAGATGGGGACCGGAAATTTGGGTATCGTTATATCATATTAGCCCTGTTTAAGTTCAATGAAAATTTATATCTAAAGCAAGTAGTGTTTCTATCTAAAATTTTGTTCTGCTAGCTATTTTGCAAAAACCTTGAGTTTTTCTAAAATTAACCTGCACTTAGGGGTGGATACGAACTGGCTCGGCGAGCCGAGCCACTCGTTTAGCTCGCGAGCCACTTTAATACAATGCAATTTATGTACAAATTACATTTCATTTTTTTAGTCTATTAGACATACAAATATACAATTGAAAAAAGTAAAAAGTGATATATTAAGTCCATAATTAACGTAATAACATTTGTCCATAAATAATTATCTATACAAATGTAATGATGCAACTAGATTAGATATTATTACTATTATAATCTAAAGCATTAGATCCATATTGACCATCATAAAATCATAAAAATTATTGATTTATTGCCACATCAACAACAAAACAAGCAAAAAAATAGCAAAACATTAGGCCCTGCTTTGTACATTGCATCTTGCTCGTTGAGCTCACGAGCAACTCGCGAGCTGACTCGAGCTGGCTCGTTATAGCTAACGAGCTAAACCCTTGGCGCAACTCGTTAGCTTTTCTCAACGAGCCGAGCCGAGCCGAGCCAACCAAGAGCCAAACGAGCTAGCGAACCACGAGTATTTCGTCCAGCCCTACCCCCCCCCAATGTTGAAAAGAAAGGGAGGGCTTGGATGAAAAAAGACATCCTTCGCCTCTCCCTCCCTGCGCCGCTCCCTCCCGTCCCCATCTGCGTCGTGCCCCGCGTCGCGCCTGCGCTCCTCCCTCCCATCGCTGCTCGGAGCTCCCGCGTCCCTCCGTGCCATCCTCATCCGCGTCACGCCTCGACTTCACCCGTTGCAACGCACGGACATAATTGCTAGTAAAGATTAAATATGATCACATAAAATAATAATGATATTAGCATAGGATTAACTGAGTTTTAATTTTTTTATGAAATATATATCATTTAATAGTTTGAAAATCACATTAAAAAACTATCGATGGTATATCACATATCAGATAACGGTGGATCAAGAAATATCTTACAGCCTAAGCAAACACATGAGCTAACGATCATAGATCAATTGCGACGTTTTTTTAGCAATTCCCTATTGTAAACAGAGGCTATTGGTGTGACCCGTCGGCGAGCCCAAGCGGCCACACAGGGGTGCCGGGCCTTACATCCAACCCTCGCACGCAATTTTTTTTTGGGGGTGGGGGTAGAATCTCTATCGTGTCTTAGGGTGTAGTACGAGGCTCAGACCTGTGCACACACTTATTATGTGTTATGAATTTATTCTATCGAAAAATATGACATCGGAATTGAGAGGTATATATTTTAAAGATGGATTTGTTCCATAGTTACTTAGTTATAGTTATATGGGATATGAAATTATAATATGGTATTTGCTATTTTTTTTGTTTTATATTATAAGTCGTTTTGACTTTTTCTAATCAAGCATTTTTAATACAAAACAAACATATTATTAAATATATTTAATATTTGATTTAATAAAACTAATTTGGTATTTTAGATGTTACTATATTTTTTATAAACTTAACCAAGTTTAACAAAAAAAATTCAGAGCGACTTAATATGGAACATAATATGAATATGAAACAGAGTGAGTAGATTATCACCAAACAATAAGTAAAGCGAATGAAATTTCATTCACCTGAAGTCTAGAGACTCCTTTATTTTGTCATATTTATAAATTTTTTTATGAATGATTCGCTGCTTTTGTTGAAACCACATTCAGTTATGTTTCATAAAAGATGACAAAAAACTATGGTAGCAGTTTCACATGATCAATGAGCATTTAAAAAGAAGGGGGAAAATGGCACTAAGCTAGCACATGTCTCTAGCTAGTAGAAGTTTGCACAACAAGGCTCGTCACATACCACTCAACATTTCATCCAAAAATTGATTTTGCATCTGTATATATTTCCTTTTCCTTGACCAAGCTAGCTAGGCTTTCCAAGACTGCAGGCAAGAAATAATGTTAAACATAACATGCATGCATCAGATATTCAGAATGGTACAATGAATTTTCTTGTTCTTTATATTGCCGTCTTGCATTGTTGTGGATCTGCCAAACCGCCCATGCGAGGGCTGCAAGAAAAAGCTGGATACAATTAGCTAGACCATTGCTTTTCTTTTTTGTGATGAATCAAATCATACAGCAATGCATGAATCCATATGCTCCAAGAAGAATAGTAGGACGGTCAGCACTAGCAACCATGCGTACTTTTAAAAGCTATCCTTAAGATCCATGATAAGGTTTATATATTTATCCAATTCCAAAGTTTCAGAAAGGGATAATATTGATTAATTGGTGAAAGAAATAATTAGTACTCACGGTATCATCTATGAGAGCTGTGCCTACGAAAGGTTGTGACTTGAACAAACAGATCATAATTTTTTTTTGCAATTTCCCCCATTCGCATGGGTCCAGATGAAAAATCTAACGCAGTTATTAAAAATCTTTAGTACTTAGTAGTACTCTTAGTAGACGACAGTTTTATTTATTGTGATATACTTTCCATTAGTATCACTTAGAAGAAGTTTAATAGTAAAATAAATTACCAGCTATAAAGATTAACACATCATTTATTACTAATTTAATAATCCACTATATAATAGTTAGCTATATATATATAACATCTAACAAATCATTAAAAATTAACAAGATAAATTAATATGTGATATATCACTTCACATACATATTATTTTAAATTTGACATATACAACTAAAACAAAATTTATAAATTTAACTATAAATTACACGTTTTACTCGTAGTCAAAGTTGTTATCTTTGTTTTTATTTGTATAAGTTAAATTTGAATTTACATGTTGTAGAGTGATATCATATATTGATCTATTGTAAAAAAAATTTTAAATTTTTCGATGACTTTTTTGGCTACAGGAAAAAACAAAAGTACGTATTCTCCAGAGATAGATAGAATTTCTTAATTGTATATATATATACATTATTAATACGTAGCCAACATATCACTCTGAGAAAGCTTGTTGAAGTTTGTGGTAATAGCCTACTTTTTCTTCTCCCTCTGCTCCATCCGAGCACGTTGCGATGTGCTTCCCAGAGGAAAACGATCATTTTACTCGGCGGCAAAAGGCCCAGGGCAAAACAATCATTTTACACTTTGCGGCCCACACGTGGAGACAACATACACAGCTGGCTGACCGACCTGGCCACCACCGCCTCTGCCCGTACGTACGTACGTACAACATGTGTCTGCGAGGCTGCCTGTCCCACGTGGCCGTCTGTACTCCGGGGCCCACAGGGCGCCGCACGGTCGTCGGATTGGTCCAACCCACTCACGCCGCGACACGTGGCGTACGCAGAGAGAGATATATATATTTGCCGCTGCTTGGGAGAGATTCCCTGTGCTAGGTTTGGCCAAGAGAGCACAGTTGAGCGAGCTACTGTATCATGCTTGACTAGTATAGCTAGATTCTCGATGACTATACGGGATGATCGAGTTTTTCATTTTTCCCATGGATTTGACTGTAGGGGATTCGTGCGTGCTGATCTCTCTCGATGGATGGAATCATGAAAATAATGGACGCGTGTACGTAGCGTGCAACACGCATGGGAGAAAATATTTTGATTTCGAGAGGGTTTCGATCAATCACTGGTGGTGCACATGGTGTTTTGTGCTGTTGCTGATGTTGCCTCTGTAAATAAAATAAAAATCATTGGTTGATTTTTGGTTTGGTGCTAAGATGAGGGGAGGTGCATAACCACTCCAGTCCAAAAGGCATATATATTGGTGACAAAGGGGTGACTCTTCCCTATTTAGAAGAAATGTATTAATCTCAAAGCTCAAACGTCCATTGTGTGGTGTGGATCTGCGCGTGCGGGATTACGATATAATATCCATGCATATTTTAACCATACAATATATGTTGTGATTCTTTTATTTTTTAAAAAAAATATATAGTACTCCCTTCATTTTATATTATAATTAAGACACTTTGATTTTTTCTAATCAAACATTTTAATTTTAACCAAGCTAGTTTATATTAAAAATATAACAATATTTTTAACATTATATTTAATAAATATAGTATCAAAATATATTTAATGTTAAATTTAATGAAACTAATTTGATGTCATACAAAAAATATAGTATAAAAATATATTTAATGCTAAATTTTAAAAAACTAATTTGGTGTCATAGATGTTGCTATGTTTTTCTATAAAACATAAATATGGCTGAACTTAAGAATGTTTGACTTAAAAAATTAAATCAAAGCATTTTATAATATGAAACAGGAAAGTTCAGAGTTTAAGTTCAGATTAAATAGGAACATAGTTTAATCTACATACTCCCTCTAGTCAATATGTTATAAACATGTTTACAATAATATTCGGCAAAAATTTTAAAACATTAAAAATCAATTTTATGTTAGAAAAAGTTTATAAAATCTAATTGATAAGTATGTGATACTATGATGTACTTCTCAAGGTAAATGCACATATTATTTAAAATTAAATATTTGAGAAGTTATTGATGCTCAAATTAAGTTTCAAATATTTCACAAAATCTTGTTCCAAACAAACCGAAGGGTATATTATATCCATGTGGTTGATCATGTCATTTTCAGTGTATTATTGGTTTAGGCTTGATCCAAGCATCACAGCTATAACAATGTGTGTGTATGTGTATATATATATATATATATATATATATATATATATATATATATATATATATATATATATATATATATATATATATATATATATATATATATATATATATATATATAATTACTCGTGTGGCGCGCAACCCACCGTGTGGTGGCCGAATCTCTAATTTGAAAACTCAAATTGAAAATCGAATGTTCAAATTGTTCTATATATTAATATTGCCTTGTATACCAAAGTTTACATTTTTGAATTTTTTTACTATTTTATCGATAGGTCAAAAATGTAATAAAATAGATACTCCGAAATCGTTGGATTATTGCATTTTTGACCTATCTGATAAAATAGTAAAAAATTCAAAAAATGTAAAATTTGGTATACAAGGCAATATTAATATATAGAACAATTTGAACGGTTCGGATTTTCAATTTGAGTTTTCAAATTAGAGATTCGGCCACGCCACACGGATGGCGCGCGCGCCACACGAGCCCATCTCTCTATATATATATAACGAATGTAACAAAGGAGGCATTTATCTTTTTTTTTAAAAAAAATTTAGGGACACTCAAAAAGCATGGTCTTTGTCCATAAACACCCAAAAATCATATGATATTTTGCCAGAGGACACTGTATGTATTATTTTATGATTTTTTGCTATTTTGGAGAGATAACTTTTATGAAATAAACATTAATTTCATCCTTGGACAACTACACATCACACACTTTTCTGAACTCGAGAGGCGATGTGGCCTCTAAGGTTGCCATTGGTCACATCTTTGTTCAGAGGGAGTGAACGCCCTATGTGGCCGTTGGGGTTTTCGTTGGTCTCATATTTGTTCAGGTGGAGTGAGCGCGTCTAGTGGCAAAGTTTGGTTTGAGGGCTAAAATAGTTATTTTGTGATAATTCTCTCTCGAGAATAGCCAAAAATCATAAAATAAAGCACGTGGTGTCCTTGCAAAATACCATATTTTTAGGACGTCCATGCATAAAACCACATTCACTATCGGACTTAGGCTGTTTGTCGAGTGTCCGGGACACTCGGCGAGCTCATAATCCACTCGACAAAGGGTTTGCCGAGAGTAGCACTCGACAAAGACGGAGTCGGCAAAAGGCTATTTGCCGAGAGCTAGGATACGGGCACTCAACAAACTCTTTGCCGAGTGCACGACACTCGGCAAAGGCTTTTCTCTTTGCCGAGTGCAGGACACTCGGCAAAGTCTTTTCTCTTTGCCGAGTGTCGCACACTCGGTAAAGAGTATAGCCTTTGCCGAGTGCACTGCACTCGGCAAAGAGAAAATACTTTGCCGAGTGCCACGCACTCGGCAAAATTTGGCAGACTCGGCAAAAAATAGCAAGCACTCGGCAAACAATGGCTGGAATAGGTCCGGAAAGCCTCTTTGCTGAGTAATGCACTAAGCAAACCCCTCTTTGCCGAGTGCTACAATAGGCAAACATGCATCCTGCTCCTCTAATGTATTTAATCCTTTCCGTAACTCATCACAAATACACAATCATCACAGGCATTCCACAATCATCATCACAGACATTCCACAATCATCATCACAGGCATAACAAATATATCACAAGAAGCATCAAGGACAATATCACAAGGACCATCGTTGGCAAATATATCACAATAATCATCCTGAACCATAATTTAACTCCGGTGTGACAAGTACACAACATCCAAAACCACAAATGGAGTTACGGTGCTTTGTTTCACATGCAAGTAGAACTTCTCTAGTAGTTTCACAACATCCAGAACCACAAATTGAGATAGGGTGCTTACATAGTTGGTGGCCTATGATGCGCCGGCGACAAATCCACATCCTAAGGCCCAACATTTGATGCCGACGAGGCATACTGCACAATGGGAAGAAGAATACATGTGAAATGAAGTTACAATGTTATACTATATGAAATGAAACTACAATGTTCTCAGGTGACTCACAAGAGTGCCCATAAGAGCTGGCGAAGTGGCCATAACAACTGGTAGAGGCGGCAAGACCATCGTTGGTGGAGGCGGAGGCTGACCCATGTCTGAGAAAGAGTACGTATGTATTGATAGAACTACATCTGGGCACATTCTTTGCCCATTTTACCTCCATTAGTTGGATCTCGATGCGTCTGTCGCATCTCCTCCCGTAGCCTCCTTTTTTCGTCTAGTTGGGCCTATATTATTAATTGCATCCCAATGATATAATGCAAATCAAACATTTGTAAAAATCAATGGACGACGAGTGAAACATAAATAACCTGTAGTGCCGCCATCTGGGACTGTGTAGGGGTCGGGCGTGACCGTATGGCCGGGCCTGACCCCGTGCTCCTCGCTCGAATCTCGGCGAGAGTAGGAGTACTAGCCGTGTCGATCACGCTGTCGCCCATCCATAACCGCCCGTGCTGCCTGCCCCCTCCCACCCTCATGACGATTTCACCGTCAAGGTCATGGGCGCTCGGATCGAAATCTGGCCCGTGGATCTCTCTTGCCATCGCTGAGTAATCGGTGAGGCGCTTGTGCACGCCCAGATTGTAGTATACCGAGGGCGGGTCGTCCGGGTTGTAGGAGACGTCGGACGTTGTCTTGCCCTTGAGGGCCAGAGCATACGCTTGGAACATGTTTATAGGCTGGCCACCATGTGCTTCGGACTGCGAAAACAACCAGTATGATTAGAAATTATACAGAATTCAGCGTTACAATAAAGAAATTATGCTTTGGACGGTGTCGGTGAAGGCAGCGAGGAAGCCGTGTAGTAGAAAGAGGTGGCGACGAACTCACAGTACACCCCCGGTATCGAAGCGGTCACGGCTACACAAGTCGAGGTAGGTGCAAAGGTCTGTACTAAATAAACATAGTCATGTCAATTGAAAATTTCGACAGCACCTCCCCTGCACGGGGAGGTTTTCAAAACCTGCAACAAACGAGACGGCACAATGGCCGGCAACCACATACACATATAACAAGACATATATATGCACCACATTCTAGTTGCCATCAGCCCACAAGATCAATAGACCTCGTCCCTCTCCCTAGTCCCTCCTTTTCTTTTGCAATTCATGCTAAGATGGTTATTGGCTTTGGCAATTAATGAGCAATTAGTTAAGACCTAGTTATCTCTTGTATATACTTTTTTCCTATGTTTATAGCAATAGAAGTTGATTGTAGCTTCACCCAACATATTTGTGCTATGTAATTTGTGCTATGCAATCTCTCAAAATTTGAAATATTGTCCTACCGGGAGGGACGGCCGGGAGGGCGCGGCGGGCGACGACGTGGTCGTGGCCGGGGAGGACGGCAGAGGCGCGCCGATGGCGTGGGGCGCCGGTTGGGGGCATCCAGCCGGGGACGGCTGGGGAGGCTGGGGGGTGGAGCGGCACCGACCGGAGGCGGCGTGGCGCGCGGCCGGGGTGGGACGGGGCGGCTGCCGCCGGGACCGAGCGGCCGCCAAGACGGCGTGCGGCGGCGTGGACCGGAGGCGGCGGTGGGCGAGTGGACCGGGGCGGGGCGGGCAGGGTGGGGCCAAGCGGCGTCGGGCGGGAAGCCTGGCGGGGCGGCGGACGGAGCTCGGCATGCGCGTGTATTGTCTTGTGTTGTGTTGTGTTGTGTGTGTTGTGTGCGGCCGGCCAAAATTTGCTAAGTGTATGACGAGTTTGCCGAGTGCCTTAGATCCGGCCCTCGGCAAAGGCTTTGCCGAGTCTGTCAGGGGCACTCGACAAACTTAAATATTTTTGTAAGATCGCCGAGTGCGCCAGTGCGAGGCACTCGGCAAGGCTTTGCCGAGTGCTACCAGGAAGGGCACTCGACAAACTTAAATATTTTTTTAGTTTCGTCGAGTGCGCCTCGTCCAATGCACTCGGCAAGGCTTTGCCGAGTGCTACCTGGAAGGGCACTCGGCAAACTTAAATTTTTTTTAGGTTTGCCGAGTGCTTTATTTCGGGGCACTTGGCAAACAATTTTTTCCCCGTCGGTTTGGGTAGAGGCCACGTGTCAATCTTTGCCGAGTGCCCCTAGGATGGCACTCGGCAAAGTAATTACCTAATACATGGATAAAATAATTTAAAAATTTTAAATTGATTGAAAAAAATCCCATAATTGGCATGGTGCCATGTATGTTACATATTACGTGCACAAAAAGTTTTGTTGCCAATTTATAAATTTGATCATCATTATGGCTCTAAATATGTGAGATGAGTATAAACTCTAATATTCTTATTCAGAGATGCTTCGGTTTATAAGCGTCGTACATGACAAAATATACGAAACCTTTTCAATTTTTTACCATAGCCTCAATGTCCGATTTCATGATACTCTCACAAATCTCGTGATTTTCGGACTTTAATTGTTTTTTTAATAATTTAAAAACTGAGCGGACTTTATTTGACTCACGGTCTTCCTGAATAAGATCTTTGAAATTACTTTCTATTTCCTAGATATAGCCTCAAAATAGACTCAACAACATGAATATCATTTTTAATACATTTTATTCCATTATTCGAATCACTTGTAGTTGAAATGTGGCACTATTAAAGAAATTCCTATATATACAAAAAATTATTTACATATAGCAAGCAATTAGAAAAATATCTCAAATTTTAATATATAATAATTCATGTTGTATATGGGGGCGTGAAAAAGTTTGGAGTGTGTTATACAACAAAATCTTAAAATTTTGCCGAGTGCATCAGCGAAGCACTCAACAAACAATAATCTTTGCCGAGTGCATATGGGAGACACTCGGCAAATGGGACCTTTTGCCGAGTGCCTCACTGCGACACTCGGCAAAAGTGAAGTTTTGCTGAGGGCCTTGGTGGGGCACTCGACAAAGGTTAAGTTTTGCCGAGTGCCCCGCTTTGCCGAGAGCCACACTAGACAAACAAGGATTCACTGCTGGAGAAAGGCTCAATTGTCCCGGTTGGTAACCCCTAGTAGTCCCGGTTGTCAAATCAGGACTATGAATCCGGGACTAGAGATCGCCATTTTTAGTCCCGGTTGAAATAACCGGGACTAGAGATGCATCTTTAGTCCCGGTCTGAGCCACCAACCGAGACTAAAGATGGCAGAGCCACGTGGCCGGCTCCGTCATCTTTAGTCCCGGTTGGTGGCTCAACCGGACTAAAGATTTTTTTATTTTTTAATTTGCTCCTTTCTCCAAGATCGCCGCCTATATATTACACATATATTATATTACACATATACATATTTTACACACATATATTTATACATATATATCATATATATATGTATAAATATATAATTTACACACATATAAATGAACTTAAGAAAGGAAATATATACATATATTACCAAAATATGTACACATATGTACAATATCCACATATATTTCATATGTTACAAAAAATTCTATTTTGTGGATCCGGTAGTTAAGTTACCCCACGGGATCAGTGATCTGCTCGTTTATAAATCCCATCATTTCTTCCTGAGCAGCTTGTATGAAAGCCTCGTGGGGGAGGTTGTCTCTTACTCGCATAAGCTGTCATTAATTCGAATAAACGAGAAATAAATATATGAAGTGAATAACAAATCGAGACGTAATGTATGAATGACTGTTATACGTACATCTATATCGTCGATTGTTGTGACATCGGTCACAAAGCGGTGAATGTAGTCGCAGACGTAGTATCCGCCTAGTTGTTGCCCTTCGACTGTTTTGCACAATAAAGGAGAAACGATGACAGATTTAATATACATTTCATATTTTAGAACAAAGTAATGGTTCAAAAAAACTTTGGAGCATGTTACTCACTGGAAAGTTCATCCTCACGGAGAGCTTATCTTTCCAATTTCCGCAAACATTCGCCCGAAGCCGTTCCCATGCCCTACATACAGTTGAAAGTTAGCTAGTAATTATCCGAGAACCACATATATGCAATAGCAAGTAAGATATATGGCATTACCTGTTAAACAGTTCAAATATTTTTGAGTACGTGGACTCTGGTTTATCCATTGAGTCAAAGACATGGATCCGCGAGTGATCCATGTCAATTACTAACAGAACCCAGTGGAATCTGTAAAATGGTTTAGATGACACATATGAAAATTTATGTATGCACGGGATTGAAATCGGTACTGAAGGAAGAAAAAACTTACGCAGTGTTGTAGGGCAGAAGGATAAATGACCGGAAGTGGTTCTGCACCAGCGCATTGTATATGTTGTCCACTGTTGGATCAGAAAATTGATCAACCAATACGCCGTTGATTTTGCGTGGATCCATGAATCCATGTTTGGTTGTGCTTGTTGCAGTATTGGATCGCCATTCTACAACGGTTAAAAAGAATTTTAGTCAGCTAAATACAAAGAGGTAAGAAACGAAATAACAGAACGATACTTACAGAACCTGCAAGCTTAGAAAAAGTGAGACGTCGAGGGCATCAAGCTGGTACAGGTCGAATATGTCTTCGAATCGGATATAGAAGTTGTCACCTCCATCGAAGAAATAGTGCAGTGAATATCTGCCCATTACCATCTCTTCACCCTTGCTGGATCTTGCATGTACCACTTGTGGAAGCGGTACATCTGTGTAGGTAGCTTTTTCACTTGATCCGGCATTACAAGAGGCTTTCCAAGTTTGAACTTGTATTTCAGCGGAGCCTTTGCCAGGGGAGCACGACCGTGTAATTGATCCATTGAAATTTCAGCAGATTCCATAAATGGTCTTAACTCTGATCTAACAATTGGAACTGTGCTGAACTCCAGAGGTTTCTGAGGCTGCATGCTAAGCTGGGGTACATCTTTGCCCATTCTCTTTGCCTTGCCAGCAGCCTTCCGAGTAGTCCTGTTGTAGTCGGAGTGCGGTTGAGGTTGCGGTTCAGGTTGTGGCGTTAGGTACGTCTTCTTGAAGAAGTCCTTGGTCTCCTGGGGGATTTCAGGAGGCTTCTCAGGAGACTTCTTTCTTAAGTGAGCCCTGACTTCAGCTTGGACGGCTTCTTCAAGCTCCTCTGGAGTCTTCTCGTATGAAAGCTTCTGTGTGGGTGGCGGAGTCTTCTCAATTCTTTCAATCTTTCTTCTTGGGAGACCGCTTGATATTGACGGCGTGCTCTTTGATGATGACCATTTAGGAGTCGGTGCTTGTTGTGGCGATGGAGGAGGGTGAGAAGGCGGTGGAGTTGGAGACGACCGTTTAGGAGTCGGTGCTCGTGGAGGCGACGCAGGAGGCGGAGGAGACGAAGGCGGCGAAGGAGGCGGAGGAGACGGCCCACGTGGAGGCGAGGGCGGTGGAACGATAGGAGACGCTGTTCGTCCGGGGAATATTATGAAGATCTTCCTCTAGAGAAATATTCTGTGAGCTGTTTCTCCTAGCGTCATCTCCCCGTCTCTTTCGGGGATATCCAGCTCGAGATCTTCATAGCCGTGTTCCACCTGTTCAATTTCAACTTTTGAGTATGCAGGTGGAACGGGTCGGGAGTGGTAGGTGCCGTCTCGGTCTACTGGAATGGCCATGCCCGATGCAACCTGTTCGAGAAGATTGCTTACTAGTTAGTAATGAACGTTGATTGACAAGTTATTCAAGGAAATATACGTACAACATAAAAGTACGAACATACCTTTATTGTTATGTTCTTTAGCGGAATGTGCAGCTCACATGGGGTCCGCTGTGTGATGTCATCAACGGGGCATGGCGGACCCGGTTCAGCTTGTGGGGCCAAGTCGCCTTCATTTCCAGTTGAAGCGCAGCTGCTACGCTGCTACTGTAGTTGAGCGGTTGTTGCTGGATCCGACTGTTGGCTAACCCAATGGCTCCGCTCCTCTGCCAACCTGCGGTTCAGCCTTTCGTCCATAATTTGATCTATTTGCGAGATCTTCATTTCCATCTCAGCGAACCTCGCGTCGTGCTCTCGCCTAGACCTCATGCGGCTCCTGTACGTCTCGATGTCAGTTTGAAACCCATATTTCCAGGGGACGACGCCTTATCCTCGCGTACGCCCAGGATGCTCTGGGTTTTGGAGGGTGAGCGTTAGCTCGTCCTCTTTGTCGGGCCTGAACGCGCCCGACGAAGTGCCTCCATCGCCTCCACTAATCTTCGGCCGACCTCTTGGATTTCTTCACCGAATATAACTATGCCATCTACAGGATTAAGTGAGCCGCCATGAGCATAAAACCAATGCTTTGATCGTTCCGGCCAGTTGGCTGTGCCTGGAACGATATCTCGCGCTTCAAGGTCGGCTTCCATTTTCTCCCATTTCTCCATTGCTTTCTTATAGCCACCTGACCCAAGCCTTTGATGATATTTTTTTCTTCGCTGCGTTGGCCTTGTTCTTTTCTATGATCGCTCGCGCTTCTTCCCCAGTCTTGTGTTCAACAAAAGCATCCAGAAGATCTCTGAGCTTTGGAAACTTGTCAAAGTCTGGGTTCTGGCCCTTCAGGATGTATTTTTTGTGTAACTCTTTCTTATAGTTCCTGAAGAGCTGTGCTATTTTATTTAACATCCATTCCTTGACCCTTGCTTGTTGTGAGTCTGGGATGGTGAATGTTTGCAGCATTGTGGTCCACAGCATTTCTTTCTCTGTGTCCAGGAGATAGCTTTTCTCATCTCCTCCTTTGGTTGATCATCTCCAGTTGGCAACGCTTATGTGCATGTGATCCCTCACCACCCATCCGCTGTGCGCCACAAACTTCCTTGCGGCGTCCTCTAGGGCACTTAGTCGATCGTGAGATGCTACCTCTGTTATGACAAGTCGACCCTCTATGCGCTTGCTGAGACCGCGTTGCCCGTGTGCCCTCTTCTGTCCAGCGGAGGCGAAGGTGGAGCCCTCATTCCCCTCCTCGTTCCCCTCCTCGTCCCCACTCGTTCCCCTCCTCGTTGAGGTATTGTTCTGGATCCTCAGTCCCCTCCTCGTTGTAAAACTCTGTGCTACTGCGTGCGATCTCGTCAAGGAAAAACTGTTCCTCGTCACGATCCGCCATTTGATTGTTGTGGGTTGAGGACTTAATCAAAGAATTCTGACAAAGAAAAATTTATTCGGTAATACATGTATCAATTATTCATGGAAATCATGTATGTCTACGTAAAAAAACATAGACAAAAAGAAGAAGATGGAAAAAAAGATGAAATCCGACAGACACTAGATCCAATTGTGCACACTTGTCTCTAGCATGTGTCGGACTATGTTCTATATTTTCCTTCTTCTCTTTTGTTTCTCTTTGCTAGAACACGACCGACCGAACTACCGACCGACCGACCGATCGTTCGTTCTATCGTTCATGTCCGTTCGTTCGGACCCTTAACCCTAACCCTAACCCTAAACTATCGTTTGTTCACGTCCGTTCGTTCCGACCCTTAACACTAACCCTAACCCAAATCCTAAACTATCGTCCGTTCGTTCTATCGTTCGTTCACGTCCGTGGGTACGATCGTCTGGAGGAGAGGAGAGGAAGAGAGGAGAATGATGTGAGGGAGATAAGGTGGAGAGGAGAGGAAGTGGAGAGGAGAGGAGAGAGAGAGGACGTTGAATGTCTATGTACGTCGTAACGACCAAACGAACGACCGAACGAACGACACACCGAACCAACGAACGACTGAACGAACGACCGACCGAACGAACAAACGAACACTCGTTCGTACGTCCGTCCGTCCGTTCGTTCACGTTCGTTCGTTGATTTTATCGTTCTTGTTCGTTCGAAAATACAAAATTCACAAGTCACATACACATTAAAATTTAAATCTATTCATGCATTCAAATTTAAATACACATTCAAAATTCAAAATTCACAATCTTCATGCATTAAAATTTAAATAAACAGTCCATTTACATATAAAGTCCATAAAGTCCATTTACACATATAAATTTACACATACACATCAAAATTTACATTCTAACATAATTTATTTAAATACACATACATTCTAACATTTCAACATCAAAATTCACACATCAAAAATTACAAATTCACATAATTCACATAATTCACACATAATTCACACATAATTCACACAATTCACATATAACATTAACATTTAACATTTTGATCACATTCAAAATTTGCAAATATAAACTAAGCGGCGCGGTGGCGGTGACGGCGTGGAGGGAGCGGCGACGGCGACGAGAGGCGAGGCGGCGGCGTGGGGGGTGTAACATCCGAAAATCGAAGGAGTAGAATTCGAACGTGAAAATCGGAACTCGCAAAAACTTTTGGAATCATTGCTTCTTATCATGTTTTTCAATTTTATTTGCCAATTCAGCATGCGTAAGAATTTCTTCGGAATTGCTTTGAAGTGAAGTTGAATTAAATCCCTAAGCTTTGAGACCCCTGGGAAATAATTCAAAATATATATATAAATTTGAAGAAGGGTAAACATATTAATTTTGGAGATTTACAAAAGATTCTTGAAAAGAATATATTTTGGTTTAAACCCTAACTGGTGGAAGAAAAATAATAAATATTTGGATTTGGATGATAAAAATATTTTGAAAAGGAAATATGAATTTAGAAATTAATTAAAGACCCCTAGTTATTGATTTTAAAAGAAGAAATAAAAATATGAAAAATATATTTTGAAAAATAAAAAGTGGGGGAAAAGTTTGAAAATATAATCTCAAAGTTATTTTGGGAATATTAGAATTCATTTAGAATTTTTAGGGATAAAAGAAATGGGAATGGAAAATAGGATTTTAAAATCGGGATAAATGAAAAAGTGCACTGTTCATGCGTAGGCGGTGTTCGACAACGTCCCCGCACCCGTGCGCACGCACACCACGCGTCGCCGCGCTGTACCGGGCCCCCGCGCACGCGCGTTCTCGCCGTGCCGCGTTTTGTCGCCGTACCACGCCGTGCCATCGCTCGCGTCAGCCATGTCGCCGCCGTACCACGCCGCGAGGCGGCCCCGTCTTCGCCCCGCACGACCGCGCACGCCGCGTCCCGGCCCCGCCTACGCTGCGCGTCGCTCCCGCCACGCGTAGTGCGCCGCGCCGGCCCGCGCCCGCGTGCGCCGCGTGTTGCCCGGCCGCGCACAGCCCGCCCGCGCGTGCCATGCGCCGCTCGCGCGCCCGGCCATGCCGTCCTCGCGTCCGCGCGCGTACTCTCACCGTCGTCACCATCCTATTCCCACGCCTTACCAACGTCGACCACGCGCGCCACGCCGTGACGCACGCGGCGGTGTCGCGCTGCGCCTGCAACGCCACCGTGGTCTCACCGCAAAATCCATATAAGTAGACCGCGATAGCACAAACTCTCTACACCAATCTTGATCGCGATTGTTTCCTCTGTAAAACCCCTCAAATATCCCTAGCCACCATAGCCCGTGCGCGAAGAATTTCGCAAAGATCAAGGCCCGGTCGGAGGAACCCTAGTTCGGCCGCCCGAGCAAAGAATCAAAATTCATCGCCTTCGATCAAGTTCTTCCCAAATTGAAGGTACTTCCATGATCTCCGTGCTCTAGGTTTTGTTTCCCCCATGATTTCCGAGCCAATGCGCCGCCGGAACTCGCCGGCGACGAGCGGCGCCGAGCCCCTCTGTTTCGGCCGCCGCCGTGCACGTCGCTAGGCCGCAACGGAGCTTCTCCAGGCAAACCGATGCTTTAGTTAGCTTCTCCACACCTCATAGATGCTCCCACACCCGCTACCTTGGCCATGCCATTGCCGGAGCACCGCCGCGACGAGCGACGCCGCCGCCGCTAGGAGCTCGCCGTCGCCGGTTCATTTCGCCACCTCTCCAACCCGCCCAAGCCTTGAATTGGAACCCTCGTGGCTCGTAGATGGAGGTGGGGCCCCTTGCCCCTAGGTCCGGCCATCCTCACCGCCAGGCGTCCTCTTCCCGTCGGCTACCGGCGCAAACAGAGAAAGGAGAGAGAACAGAGAGAGACCGGGGAGGGTTAAAAAGAAAAGAAAGGAAGAGAAGGAAAGGAAGGGGAAATAGAAAAAAAAAGAAAAAAAAGGGGAAATATAGTGAAGAAAATTTGGGTAAAATATTTTGAAATGTTTTGGAGATATTTTTGGATGAAAAGATTGGGTTTTTGAAATATTATTGTCTAGGAATGGGTATTATATTCTTTTTCCTTCCAAAAAGAATTATTTGGAGAAAGTAATTTCTAGATTAAATTTGTCCTTTTTATGAATTCAAATATTGTCCGACCTCTAATTTGTTATCGAAGTTCACATGAGCCCCTTTTTAAAGATTTGTTAAGCATGAATGTCATTATTCGGCCGTTAGAATTTCAAAACCCTAGCAAATATAATTGCAATATTAAAGATCAATTATTGAAGATATGGAAATTAGGAATCTAATTATTTTAGGATATCTTCAAATTTAGGAACAAAATATACATTTATTACGATGGTTCGCTCGGTTTAACCGGGCTTCTTTCCGTTGATTCAACTATTAAAATTTACGGAGTTTGAGGTTGTGTTTGGAATCCGTTTTTCCGCGGTCATTTCGAGATCTCTTTCTCTTCGTTGATATTGTTGGATTTTAATTGGATTCAACCCTTCTTTTCGCACGTACGGATAGCGTCCGAAGAAGTGAACGCCGACTACGCGGAAGACCCCACTCAACCGGCGTGCGAGCAAGGCAAGTCTTCACACCCTTTGAACATATTGATCCCAATTGCGAAATGATGTTACTTTAAACTTTAAACAAGCATGCTTTACCGAGTTACCTATACTTGTTATGCCATACCTTGCTATTGTTTACCTTTAGAATTACTCCTTGTAACTCGCGATGTGATACAAATAACCGAAGCCTAACTTCGGTAAACCGCTTAGCCATGCTATACTTAGATTTATGCATACTCATGACTTTATGAAAAAGCTTGTGCTTGGGCAACTACCTTAGGGAAGGTAGTTGAGATTCGGCATGTGGAGACATGAGCGCCACATGACCATGATGAATTAAGTTTGATGAAAATTGAAAGTACTAAACAAATGTTTTAGACTGGGGCGGCGGATGATTTGGGTGGATTCCGGAAAAGGCAAGTGCCGACCCTGGTCAATTAAGGACCGAGCCATGAGATAGCCGAGAAACGAGCCGTACAACCGTACTTCTCGAATGGGTATAGACCTAGCCGACTAGATAGCCGAGCGGAGGCGGTATCCTTGCATAGATGGTTCTCTATGATGTGGTTATGGGATGAGGATGAGGCTGCGGCCTTTGTTATGAATGGTGGGATTAAACGATGATAATTAAACTTAAAGATCGGAAAGACTTCCCTTACCCGGTGCGCGAACTCCTCTCACGCTAGAAAAGGACGGCTAGAGTGCATGAGGGCTTAAGTTCATGGAGCGGTCTGCCAAAGTGAGGTTATCGAAAGGCTTTGCCGTGGCCGTCTCATGTGTTGAGACGTAGGCTCATTTGTTGGGTCGCGGAGTACGGGTAAAGTGTACATCCACGCAAAGTGTGAATGAATCAATCTATTCGAATAGCCGTGCTCGCGGATATTGAGTATCGTGACAAGACTTTCGCTTGGCTAGACTTTGAACTTGAAAATGCTGGGATGGGTTGCATGATGATTTTATTCGCTGGTGGATCAACTTCTCGAGGATGCGAGAAGGGGTGGACTCCCAGAAAAATCATGACGAACCGGAGGCGGGAAGCCATCCCCGAAATCACGATGGATGGTAGACAGAACCGTCGCCGGGATTAATGAACTATGAAATTAAAACTTGTTTTGGCTAGACGATAGGTTTGTGAAAGGAATTGTGAAAACGGCTTTACGCAAAAATAACCCTAGCCATGTTCTTTGAATACCCTTATCATATGCATCAATTCTGTGTTGGCTTGCCGAGTACGGTTGGTACTCACCCTTGCTATACGCACAAACCTCCAGTGATGGAGTTGAAGAGCGGAAGATCCATACGCTTATCACCGGGAGGACGAGGGAACGACGGCGCATATTAGACTTTAGCTCCGGTCGTTGCGTGGCAATGGACAAGCCGCCGCCTCTTTCATTGCCGCCTTATCTAAACTCTGTTTTTATATTGTATTCGGACCATAAGGTCCTGTGGATGAACAATGCCTTCGGGCCTATTTATGTAATAATGGTATTGTAAGACTATTCGTGCATGCGCACTTGATTATCCAAGATCTTTTTCGTGGGTACCAACTACTTGATCCAGGAAATGGTACTATGAACACGAAAGATTCCCGACTCAAAATCGGGGGTCCACAAGGGGAGGCAAGGGTTTAGGGTGTTTAGGGGCGGCATGGGGTGGGGGCCGTGGGGAGGGGGCGGCGGGAGCGGGCGGCGTGGGGAGGGCGGCGGCGATGGCGCGGCGACGGCGGTGACCGCGACGATGGCGGTGATGGCGATGGCGTCGACGACGGCCTAAAACCCTAGCGCGCGCATCACATTGTGGGGAAAAAGGGGGACGGCGGCGCTAACTGCGGCGGGCGACGAAGACGGCGGCACGGCGGGCCTCCGTCGATGACGACGGCGGAGACGGCATGCTGTGGCGGTGTCCTAGGGCTCGATGACGGCGACGACGAAGAAGACGATGAATTGGTTGCGAAAACGGCTAAGTGTTCGGATCTCCCCGCGGCCACTGCTATATATAGTCACGACCTCTTTTGTCCCGGTTGAAGCCATCAACCGGGACAAGAGATACTATAGTCCCGGTTGGTGGCTTCAACCGGTACAAAAGATAGAATCTCTAATCCCGGTTGGAGCCAACAACCGGACTAACGATGGCGGGGCAGCCATGTGGCATAGGTAGATGGGCATATTTAGTCCTGATTGAAGCCACCAACCGGGACTAAAGATGGTTTTTCGCCCATCCAAATTCACCTCTAGTCCCGGTTGATTTTAAAAACCGGGATTAATGATTACAGCCCTATTATATTGTATTTTATATTCATATATAATTAACATATGTTCATATAATCATATAATGTTCATATATTCATATATAATTATAATGTTATATTTTATATTCATATATAATTAACATATGTTCATATAATTAACAAAATATTATAAATTGAAATAATAACATATAATTAACATTTGTCATATTCCAAACTATTTAAAATTTAAATAATAATATATAATTAACATATGGCATATTTGAAAAATATTTTAAATTGAAATAATAATATATATTTAACATATGGCCTATTTTAAAATATTTTAAAATTAAATAATAATATGTTATTAACATTTATCATATTCAAAACTATTTTAAATTCTAATAAGCATATAGAATTAACATTTGCATTATCTTCTTTGGGCGTGCTTCTTTTTTCTTGCTCTTCTCCCTTTGCTTCATAATCTTTCTGTCTTACTCTTTCTTAGATAATCTGACAACTACCTCATTCCGTGATGGCTCCCCATGATTTAGAGGTGTACTTTCTCTGTTTTCAGCAACAATGTTCAAGTTCTCGTTGCTAATGCAATCGTGGTACATGTAGAGGTCGATGTCGGCGGCGGCCAACGCGGTGATCGGCAAGTAGCCCGACATGTCCATCATCTCTTCCCTGATGACAAGATGATCAACCGTACATTAAAATTCCAGACGATGAATGCGATCAATCCAAAGTTCCAGAACAGAGAAGAAATTAATTATGTTGACCTGATAACGAGATCCGCCGTCGTGCAGCCTCCTATTTCGTCCACCGCACCATGATCGCCGGCGGCGTGGTGCAAGACGTCGTCGTGATCACTACATGTCAATCGGTGTATGAGTTGTGGAAGATAAGGCATGCTAATTTCAATGCCTGGAAATAACTTTCCCTTTAAAAACTTCAAAAAACACCTTTCAACTTTCTTTTGAATTTTTGTATTTATTTGATGTTTCTTTAAAGTTCTTCATTTGATTTATTTTATCAAATACCGATAGATCGCGACGTCAATTTTACAAAAAAAACTGAGCTCGACCTTAGGATCGAAAAAACACCCTCGGAGAAGAAAATGTTGAGACCGCTAGTCCTGAAGGCAATAATTTATAATAGATTCAATAATTTACAATAATTTACAATAAATTCAAATGATAGCAATAATATTCAATGATTCAATTTAATTTACATCGTCCATACATAAATTTAGCTAAGTGACATTTGTCCTCACGTACTTTCTCCGCACAATTGTTCCTTCGTTATGATCGTTGCGTGAGTAAGGGGTGTCCTCATTTGATAGGAGGATACTCGGGTCAACCGCCATCGCGAACGGAGGTTGCCCGTTAAACTAATCGTAATCTTCGTCAGTTCTATCCTCGACTCCCACGATTTTCCTTTTGCCTGGGAGAACCACGTGGCGCTTAGGCTCGTCGGACCCTTTCCCCTTCAGAGGTCCATAGTCTAGCTCCCATATGTCATCGATACTGCCGTAATATGTGCTAGCCGTACCGTCATATCCCACGGCATCGATGCGGACAGCGCTGTTCTGATTCATGCTCTTTAAGTCTTGGGCCCGTGTGTAAAATGTGTACCCATTGATTTAATATGCCTGGAATGTGATGATCGAGCAAGATGGTCCCCTCGCCAAGAAGGCTAGTTGTTGGTCAAGGCTCGTGTTGCCCATGAGACGTTGTCGCAGCCAAGCAGGGAATGCATCGATGTGATGGCGTCTAATCCAGGCATTCGTCTTACCGATGTTTTCGGAGCGAACAATCGCCAAGTGCTCCTCGATGTAAGGAGCCACCAAGGAAGATTGTTGCAACACGGTCCAATGTGCTTTCCTGTACAAGTCATTGTCTATGTTCATTATTCCCTTCCTTCCAAGAGTTCCCTTCCCCCGTAGTCTACCTTCATGGCTTGATTCAGGCAACCCGACAGGACAAAGGTCTTCAATAAAGTCGACGCAAAACTCAATCACCTCCTCTGTTCCATATCCCTTGGCGATACTGGCCTCCGGACGCTAACGTTTACGGACGTACTTCTTTAGAACGCCCATATACCTCTCGAAAGGGAACATGTTGTGTAGGAATACCGGACCGAGGATACGGATCTCTTTGACAAGGTGGCATAGGAGATGCGTCATGGTATTGAAGAAGGAAGGCGGAAAGATCATCTCAAAGCTAACAAGACATTGGACCACATCATTTTGAAAGTCTTCTAGTCTGTCTGGATCGATGATCTTCTATGAAATTGCGTTCAAGAAAGCACATAGCTTTGTTATTGTTGCCCAGACATTATCGGGAAGGATACCCCAAATTATAACGGGAAGCAGCTATGTCATCAGCACGTGGCAGTCATGGGACTTTAGATTTGTGAACTTCTTATCCTTCGTGCTTATTATTCCCTTTATATTCAAGGAGTATCCAGACGGTACCTTGATACTCTCTAGACATTCAAACATTATTTCTTTCTCTTCCCTGCTCAGAGTGTAGCTGGCTGGATTTAGGTATTGGGCTCCGTTCTCCTTTGGTTGCGGGTGAAGGCCGTCGCGTTGTGCCATATGTTTCAGATCATTACGTGCCTCAAGTGTATCTTTTGATTTTCCGTACACACCTAGGAAGCCAAGCAGATTTACGCAAAGGTTCTTGGTGAGGTGCATCACGTTGATTGTGTGGCAGACATCCAAGGCTTCCCAGTAGGGCAACTCCCAAAAAATTGACTTCTTCTTCCACATCGCCGCGTGACCTCCTTCACTTGCTATAGGTTGGTTGTCGGGTCCCTTTCCAAATACTATTTTGAGGTCTTTCACCATGACAAACACGGCCTTTCCGTTGCGATGCTTTGGCTTAGTACGATGGTCTACCTTTTGATCAAAATGTTTGCCTCTTCTCCGGACAGGGTGGCTTGTAGCAAGAAAGCGACGATGGCCCATGTACACTACCTTCTTATAATGTTTCAGGTACGTACACTCAGTCTCATCCATACAGTGAGTGCAAGCGTTGTACCCCTTGTTTGACTGTCCGGATAGGTTGCCAAGTGCAGGTCAATCGTTGATGGTAACAAACAGCAACCCTCGTAGGTTAAACTGCTCCTGTTTATCCTCATCCCACATGGGAACATCTTTTTTCTTCCACAGCAGTTTTAGATCTTAGATCAGTGGTCTCAGGTACACATCAATGTCGTTACCAGGTTGCTTCGGGCCTTGAATAATAACCAACATCTGAATGTACTTCCTCTTCATGCATAGCCAAGGCGGGAGGTTGTAGATACACATCATTACAGGCCAAGTGCTATGCCCGCTGCTCATCTCTCCAAAAGGATTCATGCCGTCCGTGCTTAAGCCAAACCTTAGGTTTCTTGCATCCTCGCCGAAGTCTTTAAATGTTCTGTCGATGTTTCGCCACTGTGACCCATCGGCGGGATGTCTCAGCATGCCGTCTTGTAGGCGTTCTTCCGTGTGCCAGTGCATCATCCTTGCATGCTCCTTGTTCCTGAACAGACGCTTCAGCCATGGTATTATAGGAAAGTACCACATCAGCTTAGCAGGAACCCTTTTCTTCGAAGGCCGTCCGTCAACTTCGCCTAGATCATCTCGTTTGATCTTGTATCGAAGTGCTTTACAAACCGGACATGCTTCTAGGTTCTCGTACTCCTCACCGTGGTAGAGGATACAATCGTTAGGACATGCGTGTATCTTCTGTACCTCCAGTCCTAGAGGGCAGACTAACTTCTTAGCCTCGTACGTTGATTCCGGCAATTCGTTTCCCTCTGGAAGAATGTTCATCACGAGTTTTAGTAACTCGCTAAATGCCTTGTCACTGACACCATTTTTGGCCTTCCATTGCAAGAATTCCAGCGTGGTACCCAACTTTTTGTGCCTCTGTTCACAGCCTGGGTACAAGGACCTTTTGTGGTCCGCCAACATACGCTCCAATTTCTGCACCTCCTTTACGCCTTCGCAGTCCCCCTGTACGTCACGCAACATCTGACTAAGATCATTGGCACCGTCGTTTTCTTCAGCATCCCCGCCTGCCTCGCCTGCTGTATTCTCTTCAAACCCACCATATTGACCATGGTCTGGAATGTTGTTGTCGTCTTCTTCATCTTCTTCCATTGCAACCCCCACCTCTCCGTGCGATGTCCAGCAATTGTAGTGAGGCATCAATCCCGATTGAAACAAGTGGGCATGAATAATTCTTGATGTAAAATACACATTCTCGTTTTTGCACTTTTTGCATGGACAACGTATGAAACCCTTCTGCTTGTTGGCATCGGCCACACTCAAAAAATAATGCACGCCTTGAATAAACTCTCTCAACCGTCGATCTGCGTTGTACATCCATTGCCGATCCATCTACATGAAATGCATAAAAATCGTAAGAAAATTCCACGAAATTCAAACCATTTAAATATTATTACAATAATTATATATATATGTAATCAGACAATAATTATATACTAATCCAACATACGTAATGTGTTGTTCTAAAAAAATTGGAATTATTTTTAAAAGGTCTTTTAAAGTGGTAAACATAAAATTAATTAATTATTTTGCATCTATTTTAAAAGGTCCTTTGTCACCTATTTTATAACTTTTTTGTCCAAAAGATTCTCTCTCATCATTTTTCATAAACATTTTTTAGATAAAATTGAACGGACTAAATTCCTACAATGTAACGTGCTAAGCATACTTTTCTTTCTCTTTATTTTTCTTAACTTTTTTCTCAACACAATGTAATATGCTTAGCAAAATAATTAGTCCAAACAAATTTTCTCTCTCCTCATGTTTATAAAAAATCTAGAGATGAAAACATATAGAAAACAACCGTAAAATGCGAAGTGCTAAGCATAGATCATAAGAGAAAGAAGTTGCTAACCTTGTGGATAGCAAAGATTTGTGTATTATCACCAAAACAAAATCACAAAAAATTTTGACAGCACCTCCCCTCTAGCTAGAGAAAAATTTTGAAGACAAGTGTAGCTGGCTCGGGCTGAAGAAGGAAGAAGGAGTATAAAAAGTAAGCCATCTTTAGTCCCGGTTGGTGTTACAACTGGCACTAAAGATCAAAATTATCTTTAGTGCCGGTTGGTAACTCCAACCGGGACAAAAAAAATAGCATCTTTAGTCCCGGTTGATGTTACCAACCGAGACTAAAGATGGTGTCAGAGGCTGTCAGAATCTGTCAGAGCGTTGGACATCTTTAGTCCCGGTTGGTAACACCAATCAGGACAAAAAATAACATCTTTAGTCGGTTGGTGTTATCAACTGGGACTAAAGATGCCCAGCGCTCTGACAACCTCTGACAATATTTGAACCGGGACTAAAGATGATCTTTAGTCCCGGTTCGTGTCACGAACCAAGACTAATGTTCCTAGAAATCCGTAGACTTTTTAAACCAGGACTAGAAATATTTTTTTAGTCCCGGGTACTATTCAAACCGGGACTATTGTGGTTTTTGGCATTTTAACTGAAAATGGTTTCTCCATAGTGATTTTTGCCGAGTGTTCGGCTTTACCGAGAGACACTCGACAAACACGTTGTTTGTCGAGTGGCCGAGGTTATGCATTTGGCAAAACCTCTGGGTACTAAGCAAATATCGAGATTTCGATAGTGATTCTTATATTGTCCTTAAACAAAATCATATTTTGAGTGTTCCGCAACCATTTTTGCTTTTTATTCTTCAAGCTACACACAAAAAGAAAAAGTACACGAACTCCCTTTAAAATTGGACAAGCATTGGCCACATATATCATCGTCGGATATGGAGCTCAAATCCTAAACAATAATATCTCAGTGCTCCAATATTTTACAAAAAATCCATTTATTTCTAACCCAAGAAATAGAAGATGTCACCATGCATGCGTCAATTGCCTTTTTCCTATATATACAGTGGTGCTTTGAGAAGATATGTTTGTCTAATCCTCGTCTTCGCCCCACCAGCCTTTTCAAAACGATGAAAATTTAGGGGAAAAAAAGATGGAATAGCTCATCGATATGCCAACAGATAGAGACATTTAATTAGGTAAACAAAATTTCTCATCAGTCAAATATTAATTACTCCAAATTCCTTATTGAACTGTTTGACCGTACGCGAGTGACTGCGACTCAATTAGCATCCGGATGTATATTTAATGTTTTAAGTTCGTTTCGTCTAGAGCTAAGCAAGCTTATCTAGGAAAGTTGTTAGGGACATGAAATGGATGGTTAGCTTTTGACTCAAAGATAAACATTTCTTAGTCCGGCACGTACAGGATAAGTAATACACACGTGAGGTTGTAGATTTCTTGATCATGCATCTCGTTTTCTACTCATGTGTGGCTATGAGAAAACACATGATATTTTTATTGTCGTATTTATTAAAATAGATAAAAGAAGGATACATACGCTCTTAATAACTTAAGAATTACTAGCAGTGTCAATCGAAGTAAAATTGAATAAAATGATCTACACCAGTGATCTACCGACGAAATATTGAAACCATCGAGCTTTTAATTCTGGTAGTTTTTTTAATAATAGATAGAAATTAATGCGGTCATCTCTATATTTATAAAGTGGACATACACCAGGGTTCATCTTACCGCCCCTCGCCGGTAAGATGATTTTTGCGTGAAAACCGGCCGGCGATGAACAGTTATAAATTTGAATTTAGACGATTTTATGCATACCGCGAAAACCGCGCCAAAAACTGTGAAAACCACACCAAAAACCGCGAAAACCACGAAAACCACCTTAAAACCGCGAAAACCGGAATTTAAATTTGAACTAAATCCAAATCCGCGTCGTGCCGTGGTTTTCGGTCAAACCACGCGAAATTTATTTTTTATGATAATATATATATTTTTGTGATAAAATAAATTTTTTCAAATTTTTGAATTCGTGCGAAATTATTGAAACGAAACCGCGGGAATGTCGTACCGTACTCCGCGGTACGTGCGAAAACCGTGACGGTTTTCGTGGAATCGCAAACCCTATTATACACATCCAACCCTATTTTATCTCCTCGGTGCGCGCACTGCTAAGTTTTTATTAAGTCGATCCGAGAGTTCTCTCCTCTCTCCCATCTCTCCCTCTCCCCTCGCCTCTCTCTCTCCTCCCCCCATCTCTTCCTCTCCCATCTCTCCTCTAGCCCGAGCGTGCGTGCGACCAGAGCCGAGGAGGCTGGAGCGGCGGGGCTGCGGCGTGACCACGCTCGCGGGAGGCGGCGTGCTACGGCGACGGCGGGCCGGGCGGCGCCTCCTCCCACCCCTCTCGCGGCGGCGGGCGCGGCTGCGGCGGCAGCCACGAGGCGGGAGGCGGTGGCGGATCCATGCGGGAGGCGGCGGCCAGAATCCGGCGCGGCGGCGGTGGCGATCGCGTGCGGCGGGCGGCCGGATCCGGTGCGGGCGTGCGACGGGTGGCGGCCTCCCCTCGGCCGGCGTGTTGTGAATTTTTTTTAAAAATTTTTGTGATGTTCATATGTGATTGTAAATTTTGTGATTTATATGTGCATTGTGATGTTTTGTAAATTTTATGGTGTATATGTGAATTTGTGATATTTTGTGATGTGCATGAGATTTTGGGATATTTGATATGTGATTTTGATTTGAGCAAAAAAATATTAAAAAAATAAAAAATAGGTTTGGGATGTTGTTATGGTGATGCGTATCTTTAGGGACTAAAGATTTATTTTTGTCCCGGTTATTTTAGCCGAAACTAAAGAAAACATCTTTATCCCGGTTTGAAAATCAGGAAAAAAACATTATAAATCGAGAGAGTTGTATGATTCTCCAGTAGTATATATTCTATAATCTATATGCATTGCGCGTGGTGTAATAGTTCCAAGTTAATACAATACATTTTCATCAATAAATACGAGAAAAGTCTAATTTGTGTGGGAATTTATATGGCCTTTAAAAATATAAATAATAACCCGTTTACATTAACTAATCTAGGTAGGTTTAGTCCAGATTCTTATTGCACTTCAAAGGGTATATTAATTTATTTTTTAATAATGGATTAAATTAAAACCCTCCTAAATAGATGTACCCTCGATCTCCTTTGGGTATCCAATATTTAAGTGTTCTCCTAGCTTAGGTAGCATGTAGTTCCAATCATTACAGAAATTATTAGTGAGTTGAGTTCATTACCAGAAATGAACAAAGAGAATCCTCCAACAGTCATATGATATATTGATTTGGTAAAAGAAATTAAACAGAAATATTCCCCAGATATTATGTGTGGTTGAGGCATATACTTTATATGCACATCAAATCAACAGCATTAATTATACACAAAGAAATTAGGGAAGAGTCAGAAGGGGAACCGAATGAATTTAAAATAAAATCGGCATTAGAATGGTTTTTGCGCGATCCGCGCTGCATACAGCTGTAGTAAACAAAAACATGTTTTTAATTTAAGCGTCTGGTTAATTATTAATCGGCGAAAGGCATGGGCGTACTCAACTAATGTCGTTGACGCGCAATTATACACAAATAGCAAATCAAACGGCTTGAATATAATATCTCGATTAATTGAAGGCTATCTGAGAACTGGTATACACGTCCAATCTGCTGATTAATTAGTTAATTATCTGGTGGTTACTGTATGATCGAAATAATTAGTAGTGAACAATAGCTAGCACTGCGTATGTGCAAAACTAGTACTCCGGCGAACTAATCAGTAATCACGATGGTTACGGAGAACTAATCACGAATTAATTAATGACGGTCCGAGAAGAACATTTCGATTAATACTTTTTTTTGCCTATTTTTGAAAAGGAAATACTAAAACGAGCACGTGATCTGCATCCAGGATTTTTTTTGAACGAATTATGAGCTAGCAATAACGTACCAGTTCATGACTGCAGATTTTGGGTTAAAATAGACGTACGTTGACATATATTTATGAGAGAAAAATAAAAAATACCATCGAGGTATACAGAAAGCACGTGGCACAAAAACACAACACAAAGCCCATAATTTAGGCCCGATCCGAGCACGACCTGACCTGGGCCGACCAGCAGGCACGTGAGCGGCATGGCACGGCCCAACTAAGGAAGGCAGGCCCGCGTGCGGCCCGTAGCCATTGAGCCAGCGCCACGCCACGCGTAGGGACTATATAAAGCCTCTCGTATTGGTTCGCCTCAATAACCCTAAACCTAATCCCCTTCCCCCTCGTACCGCATCCGTCGCCGTTCCGCATCTACGTCTCTCGATCTCTGCCTCGGCGCCTCCGCTCCGTAGGACCGCAGTCGCCGCGTCGGCGTCGGTCGATCCTCCACCTCTGGCACCGCCGCGCCGATAGGAGCTCTGATCTCTCGCTCATCCATGTCTTATCGCCTTCACCGAAACCCTAATCCCCTTCTTTCCATCTTCTATTCCTCTTCCCGTCTTCTCGTAATCCGAATTTTTTGCTTTTTAGCCCATTTTTGCAAAGATTCTCACAAATAGACACTGGCAGTTTTCATTGCAGGAATTGACCCCAAGCTCAACGCCAATAGTGATGACGCCGAGCTTACACTACTCGGCGCCAATACAATTAGCGTCGAGATATTTGCGCCACATCATCATCGAGGCTGACGTGGCAACCTCGGCGTCGAGCTTGGCACCAGTAAGGATGGCGTCAAGCTCGGCGCCAACATCCACGGCGCTGAGCCCTGCTTACAGGTGGATCCATCTTCTTCCTCTATTTTTGCTCAGCCCAGTCGCCACCGCGCCCAAAACCCGTCGTGTCAGCCTCGGCGCTGACGTGGCGCAAAGAGCTCGGCGCCAATTGTATTGGCGCCGAGTGGTGTAAGCTCGGGGTCATCACTATTGGCGCCGAGCTTGGGGTCCATTCCTGCAATGAAAACTATCATGGGCCTATTTGTGAGAATCTTTGCAAAAATAGGCAAAAAAGCAAAAAATTCGGTCCCATAATCCCCTTCCCCACCGGGTCTTCTCCTTCGGCTCCGCCGCTCCGACTCTAAGCTGCTTCCTCGGTCTGTCCGTCGTGGTCCTTTTCCTTCTCTAACCCGTCGTCTTCTTGAAGGGTTACGCGGAGGCTACGCTAGCCAAAAACAAAAACTTTTACCGCGCAAACCAGGAACACTTGCAAGTAAGGGCCGATAGATCGTTACCGATTGGAGTAGAGTGCAATGCGAATAACCAATCGTGGCAATCCGATCCGAATAAGCAGCCGATTCCCGGAGATGCCGATTCGCCAATCGCCCGATTCGAGTCGTCCGGCCGCGTTCTCACGCCTCGCTCCGATGCGTCCGACCGCAGCCGATTCCACCACACCCGATCGCTCCGATTGGCCGATCCTAAGCCGATCAAGAGCGCGCAACGTAGCGCCGCCTCTACCGGTATCCACACGTCCGGGGACAGTAACGCCGTACACCCGTGTGCTAGCACGCGATGCAAGGCTAGGGTTTGGCTCGAAAGTAGGGAGGGTTTCCGTGGAGATTGATCTCGGCGACTTCTGTTGCACGCGATGCAATTGATCTCTATGCAGCTCTCCACCCCTCCCTCCTTTATATAGAGTTGGCCGACTGGGACTAGTGACCGATTAGGACTCTATTTTGAATCGGATCTCATCCGTATCTCATAGAGTTGGCCGCCCGTACGTCGTAAGCCCATAGGACTCTATCCGATTGGATCCCTATCCGATCGAGCCGTATCCGAGTCCAACTCGAATATCTATTCTATCCCCTTAAGCGTGCGACCCTAGGTTCAGGTATACTCGGTTTCGGCTATAGTCTAACTTAGCCGATCGTCGGCTCGAGTCCAACTCAGCCGACTTGCAATAGCGGCGCCTAGCAAGACATATTGACACCATAGTATACAAGAATATAATATCGGCTCGAACCCGTAATGTGTACACAAATCCCTTTGCCTCACGATACCGGTTAAGCTATAGGCAAGATGTGTGCCATCCCTTCAATAGCTTAACCATTCACTCGAACCGTATTGGATTATCCGTCCGTTGATTGACTCCTCAATCAACTTAGCATGGCCATGCATTTCCATAATCCATTACCTCGAGGGGCCCAGAGATATCTCTCCAAAGGAGGGGCAAATTCCATCTTGATCACTCACATCCCACTCCATGTTTCATAGCAAACCCGAAAACTACCTTTATAACTACCCGCATTACGGAATAGCGTTTGGTAGTCCCAAAGTATGCTACTACACATGTTGGAATCCATGGTGATCTCAGGTCTAAGGACTTTGTACCAACACTACCTGAGACCAACTAATGACACATTAATTCCTGTAGTGTCTCATGGTGGGTCTATCCAACAATGTGTTCTCCAACACATATGTCCATGTTTGTTGATTTGGTATCTCCATACCCATGATCTATGAGACATGATCATCAATCAATAAACATGCCGATCTTAGAATCATATTTGTTCCAACAATATGACATATGATCAGGGATCGTTTAGAAATAGATTCATACATAAAGAGTCTCATAAATAAGTCACGTACTTATTGATCAATACAAGATGTCTATTTCATGGAACTGAATAACACTTTATTCATTTATACATAAACATTGACGTGATATCCAACATCTCCATGTTGCCTCTAGGGCATATCACTAACACTTCTAGGCTCTAGGCTCCGGTCGCGCAGCGATGCAGGTAGCAGGTACGTCTCCTTCTCCATGTATGACCCTAGATCCATAAATGATAAATCCATTCATTTTTCGTTCTAAGATTCTTGATTTGATTATTGTATTGTAGGCTACTATGTCTGTTGCTTGTGCCCTGTGCGTCGTCAAGGTACGGAGCCACTGAGAGCCGACGAGGTCACGGTGGAGGATAATGATGATGGCGGTGGTGTTGGCGCCTATCCGCGTACCATCAACGAAGAGCTCATCGAGCTCGGCATGACCCCGGATGACCAAGACAATGTAAGCGCTAATGCTGCTTTATTGTTTGGTTCCAGTGTGGATCCAATCAATTTAGATGACGGGGGAGGAGATGGAGGTGCTGGTGGCGGCGTTGGTGGCATGGGGACGGCGGTGAGCTCCAACAACACCTCCGCCACAGACGTTGGTTCTTCTAGCTGTAAGTGAAACATGTCTAGTGTTTGGGCTGACTTTGAGGAGAAATGTGAGACTTTGCCAAAGGGTAAAAAGATCCAAATTTCTGCCAGATGCAATCTATGTAAGCATAAACTCTCTGCTCGTTCTAATGCTAGTACTGGCCACTTGCTTAGGCATCAAAAGTCATGTAGATAGAAGGCTGATCATGCTGCTAGAGTTTAGTCTATGATTGCATTTTTTGATGGTAGTTTTCGTAATTGGGATTATAAGCCAGATGTTGCGCGTTCAGAGCCGTGTTGTTTAACTGCTAGACTAGATTTGCCCTTATGTATTAGTGAGACAGCTGCATTTGAGGAGTATATCCAGCATACTCATAATCCTCGTTTTTCTAAAGTCTCTAGGCAAACCACAACTAGAGACTTGTCCAAGTTGTTCTCTGAGCAACGTGGGAAGCTTAGGAATTCTTTCTCTGATGTTTCTTCTGTTGCATTAACATCTGATATTTTGTCTGGCAATACAAAGGAAGATTATATAAGTGTGGTTGCTCAGTTTATTACTAATAATTGGCAAATCCATAAGAGAGTGATAGGCCTAAGGCTTATTCAGATCTCACACTCTGGAGTTAATATTGCTGAGCGTGTTGCTGCTGTAGTAGAAGAATATGGGTTGATTGACAATGTTTTCTCTGTGACACTTGATAATGCTTCTTCTAATGCTTCTGCCATGAATACTTTGAGACCAATGTTTGCTGGTTACTTAGGTCCTGATCCTGAGCCTATTCATGCTAGACCTCATAGGCCTAGTTTACTGCATCAGCGTGTGCTTGCCATATAGTTAACCTTATTGTGAAATCTGGGTTGAAGAGGCTAAAGCCTTGCGTATATGCTTTTAGAACATCTATTTCTTTCTTGAACTCCTCTAATCAACGAATTGCTGCATATAAAACCTTTTGTGAAGCTAAAAGAGTGCGCCCTAGAAAGTTTGGCTTGGATATGGATATTAGATGGAACTCCACATACCTTATGCTTAAGAATCTCATACCATATAGGAGTACCTTTTCTGTTTTCATTGCAACTCACTATGGTTTGCAGGAAGGTCAACCATTACTTACTGATACTCACTAGTATGTTGCTGAAAAGATTTTAGATTTTCTTGAACTGTTTTATGACTACTGTTACACTATCTGGTGTGTATTACCCAACTGCTCCTTTGATGTTGCATAATATTCTTGAGATTGCTAGCCATTTTCATTCATTTGACAATGATACTAACCTGAGGAATGTTGTTATTCCTATGAAACAAAAATTCCTCAAGTACTGGCAGGATATACTTTTCTTTTATTCATATGCATTCATTCTTGATCCTAGAGCTAAGATGAGAGGTTTAATAATGTTTTGTAACTACTTTATGAAGCTATTGGTACTAATTATAATGCCTATCTTGTGGAGGTTAGAACAGAACTTTATAAGTTGTTTACTGAGTATGAAAATAAGTTTGGTTCAGCTAGGTTGCAGAGGGTATCGCCAACGATAGGAACTACAGGTAATAAAAAGTAAGCATGGGGCAGAATCTTTGGTGGTTCTGGATCAGGTGTAGTTGGTCCTTCACCTGTCTCAACCTCTTCATCTATATCTTCAACTACAACTCCATCTTCATGTCTCTCTGAACTAACTGCATACCTAGATAGTGACACTGTCACATGCTATGAGGATGATTTCAACATCCTGAGTTGGTGGCATGAGCACAAGTTCACATATCCAATTCTATCTATGTTAGCTAACGATATCATGGTTGTTCCTATTTCAACTATATCCTCAGAATCTTGCTTTAGTCTTACTGGCAGGGTAATAGAGGAGCAGCGACGATGTTTGACACAAGAGGCGATGGAAATGCTGATATTGATCAAGGATTGGGAGTTAGCAGAAGCAAGAGCACAACATAATGTTGAGAACCATAAAGTTGAAGAATCTTTCAAGAATCTGTGGCTTGATGATGTTGATGAAGATGTTCTTGCTCCTGCTTCCTGATAGTGATATGTGTGTCTATGAGTTTGAGAGCTATGAGTTTTATTTTGAGAGCTATGAGTTTGCGTTTGAGAGCTTGGGTTGTAAAACATTTAAATTGGACTGTTGAACTTTATATCGAGTTGGTTGTGCTCTTTTTTCCTTTTTAGGGTTTTCTCACAAGGGTGCGTTTTTCCCTAAAAAGGTTTTTAATGAGTCAGACATTGCACAACTCAATAATAATATTAATATTAGTATCTTGTTGAACTTTGTAGTGCTATGTAAATTTGGAGTTTTGAACTATGTTTTTCAATTGCTGTGTAAATGATGTATAATTGGACTATGTTTTGGAGTTGAACTGTGTAACTGATTTAGAACCCAAAGAAGAAAACAGTTGCTTGCACAAATTCATTCAACTCTAGATCATATACCATGACATCACCCCAAAGTCCTAGTTTACATAGAGCACCTCTTTCCTTCAAGCAAAAAACAATACTGATTATTCTGCAAAATACAAGGTCAAGAGTCTTAAGTCTTAACTTACGACCGTATTTTTTATTTTACGGGCCTCGGGCTGGCATGGCCTGATAAAATTACGTGCTTTTTTGGGCTGACCCGACACGAAAGCAGCCTGACAGATCGTGCTTGGGCCGAGGACGAAACCCGTAGATCTTTTTGGCACGACACGGTGGCCCGCAGGGCCATGCATGGCCCGGTACAATCGGGTCGTGCTTTTCACGGACCTGAGCCGAGTAAGGCCGGGCAGCCCGAATGACCATCTATACATCGTATAGATATGTAAAATATCATGACATAAAATGACATGTGAGCATATACACCCAGATGTTAATAACAGGTATTTTCTAATTAATTAACTTCATAATTTTTCGATGGTAGCAAGCAATACACGAGAAGCACAAGCTAACTATTTTAATTAATAAGGTGTGCATGATCTTGTACCAAACGTATGTGCGAAACGTGCGTACGTCGTCGATGGTTGCTGTAGCATGTACATTCGTTTAGGCTTCTTTGGAACATGTTCCAAGATTGAAAAAAATAGAGAAATAAAAAACTGTGATTTTGATAGAAATATAAGTGTAAAACAAATAATTATAAAATATAGCAAAAATACACTGAACCATTCCATTAAAAATTTTATAGGATTTGAATAGCTCTAATCCTAATCCTTTGTATCAAATGGCTAAATAGAAAAATCTTTTATAGAATTTGTATTCTATAAAATTTCTCATAAATCAACTGATTTAAAGGGGCCCTTAATCCATCCATGTCAGGTCCAGAAATTCACTAGTAATGTACATACAATTCTCGTCTAAAAATCAGCCGAGATACACAAATCGACAATTTAATATACAGATTTATTAAATAAACTACTTAGTCCTCATCATGAAGAAAACTGCAGCGAAAAAAATCTACTCTCACAGACAACTCAACTGGAATCTATCCCAAAAAGTTTTTTTTTAAGCCTTCTTCAATTCACCATCTGATTGTAATCAGATGGTATCCACCATCTGGTTGTCTCATGAATTCGTACTTGATCCGATCTGAATGATACTCCCTTTATTTTTTTAAGTTAATATATGATATCATTAACTTTTAAATTTATATTTGATTATTCATTTTATTTAAATTTTTTACAACCATAAAAAGGTTTAAATGAGGCTTAAAAGCTTTAATGATAAATTAATTCATAACAAAATAAATGATAATTACATAATTTTTTAATCAAATTTATGGTCAAATATATATGAAAAGTCAATGGCGTGATATATTAAAAAGGATGTAGTACATTTTTATAATCTATCTTGGAGTTTATTCTCAAATATATTCATCATGTTTTTACTTGGATGCGATCCATTAAATTGGCTATAGATATGGGAAAGCACCAAAGTCGTGAATACACAAAAAGTTCAAGATCCTTGGTTCCCATGAATATGAATATTAATTTATGCACACGAGGTACTCTTTTAAATAGTATTTAGTGACCTCAAAAAATTTAGCGTGGCCTGAGAAATTTGTATTGTGCTGGATCTAGTTGGAGGTATTTTTGAGGTTTTCATGAAAGACAACCCAGTTTGGACCTCTAAAATTAGTGCTATCGCTGAAGATGCTATATTTTGCTCCCTAATTTCTACCTTTCCGTTTTATAATAAGTTTATTTTTAGCTCTTAGATTTGTTTGAAAATAAATCATTTTAGATTAATTATTGTATCGGAGTTTGTAAAATTAGAGAATAATTATATTAAGAGTAGATAAGGTAAAAAATTATATTGGAATTTGATAAAGTAGATGTACCATTGGTTTTGTATTGATATATTGAGATAAATAAAAAATAAATTTATTTTAAGACGAAGAAAGAATCAGCATAGAAGTAATTGGCAATACAAGTTCATTAGTATCTGCCCTTGACATGAATCGGCAGTGGTGCTTGATTCCAGATGAGTCACTTTTTCAATGAGAAAACTGAAGAAAAACAACTCTGTTTTTTAATATATTAACATGAAATCTTTTTAGATATTCATGAAAAAACTAAAAAAATTATTTCACACCGGACCATTCGAATCCATGTGAAAAAATTATAATTATTTCAACATGAGCTACATCATCATTATCAAGTGAACGTATCCTATACACAGAAGCTTTTCGTATACAAATCATGCACAACAATGAAGTTCACCAAAAGTTCTAAACAAAATAGTATTACACATATATATAATGTATTAATCTCAAATTCATTATATTTTAGCCATAAAAAAAGATAAACATTCTGATAGTTTAGAGTATAAATTTGTCATAATTTTATTTTTTTCCTACCCTATATATTATGAATGTGAAGATAAGACTACATATAAATGTAATACTAATAAAAGCATAATTTTTTGATACAATTTGTTAGTTGACGTGTACGATGTGTACACGAGAATGCTTATATACATTGTCGACGGGTGATCAATCAGCCCTCTAAGGGAGCTATCTGAGAAGGTGAAAAAATGGTCAGGACGTCCGACTAATGGGTCTAATGGTCGACTCAAGAACTAGATGAGCCAAGATTTTTTAGATAGGTTCGGTCCTCCCGGAGGTAACAAGCCTATTCTTGTGATCTTTGTTAGGGCGAGGTGTGAGATTAGGATTTGAGTACAATGATGTAAGTAGAGAGATCTAGGATACGAAATCCCCTCTTTTCCCCTACGTGCGTGCCTTGCCCTTTCTTTTATAGTTCAAGGGGGCAATTAGAAATGGCTTGGCACGCAAGAAAGCTTGATCGTAAAGTAAAAAGCAAGTACAAACCAAGGTTGAAAGTATAACAGAATTGCCTCGGGATCCGCTCGTCGTAGGTATCTTGTGTGCAGTCATGTCAGGTGACGTCATCTCCTTGTCCTATCCTTGTTTTATCTGTGAACCTTACCAAGAAAGTCTTTTTTCTGAGGACGGCTCGTCCCTTTTTCTGGTCGGGGCCATACGCACAGGTCGAGCCAGGGGGAGCCGTGGTCGAGTCAAAGGGCAGAGGTCGGGCTGGCCGTCCTTATCCGTGACCCGGCTTCGGACCTCATCCCGAGAACTCCATGTCCGACCCGTCCGACCTCATTTCCTTGGTGTGGACTATTCCGGGATGACATCCCCACATACATAAGAAATGTTTTCTATTATCAATACCGAGTCACAGTATTAATCGTAAGCTATGCAACATTCATGCATTATAAATATCACCATTTTGAAACTTTTGGCGGTCATAACTGAAGCAATAATAATCGATCGACACTGACGTCCATTTGGAAACATATAGAGGAGTATAGTTTAGAGCACAGGCATTGCCCATGTACATATGCACTATTTGTCGGCAAAGTGTACGTGGCGTGTGATGCAATCACTTGCCACAGTGGCACACAGTGCTGGCCTTTTCAGGTCAGATCCTCTCCATCTACGTAGGGCCAACATCGATCACGAAATCAATAGTCGATACCATTGTTCATATATCAGAGTCAAACCATTACATGCTTTCTTTAAAAAACAATTCCTATTTTATGTCAAAATTGTCAGCTTTTAATATATATTTACCTATTACTCACGTCTAATCCTCCCTTTAATTTTCAATATATGACATCGTTAATTTGTAAGATACGCTTCACCATTCATTTTATTAAAAAAATTTATATAATTATTATTTACTTTATTATAACTTAACTTGATTTATTCTAAAAATATTCTTTAAATATAACTTAATTTTTTTATATTTATATAAAAATTTTAAATAAGACGAATGACTAAATATTTATTTAAAAATTAACAACGTACTATATTTTGTTATATATTGAAAGAACGAGGTAGTACCCCGGCCTTGTTATCCATATTATACTGCTAGCGAGATTAGTCGCACCGTAGAGATCATTTTAGATAGGCAAGCGTGTTAGCACATAAAATCATCTCCCTATCATATCATCTTTAGGTTAACGTTTTTCATAAGGATGATATATATGAAAACGTACGTAGACACTGCAGGTATGTGGACTAACAATTCATTTGAAAGAGTTAAATTTCTAATTAGTTTGAAAGCTACTTGCAAATGATTTGCCAAAGATAGACGGACACTACCAAACAAGCCTCATCACTGCCGGTTATAACATGCATCAATTTTGTTTTATTTTTAACTGACAGTGCACTGTCGACAATGGTACTCGTGGAGTATCATTGTTGGTTTTTAAACTAGGAGTAAATACCTACTAATATTTAATTAGAAGCAACAGTGCTGTCCGAATTTCTTGATTTTGTAGCCTCCCAAAAAGTTTGAAAAATTATTTCGTATTTTGCTACCAAATATTAATGTCACTTCTAAGAACCGGCAGTGATGGGCCAGTTTCGATTGGGTTTCTTTTTGGTAGTGAGAGGCTGTCAAACTTCCTATAACAAAGAAAAAACTACCCTAACCACAGATCCACTTGTGTCAATCTCCTATCTCTCTTCTTGTTTTCTTCTTTTCTTTTAACATATGCATATGAACTTGATATTTAGACATTTTTCATATCACTACTGGAGAAATGATTTTTACTGCACTAGTCAAAATCTACAATAGTTCCGGTTTAAAAAGGCAACGGCTCTCTAGCATATTTAGTCTCGGGTATTTTAACCGGGACAAAAAATGATATCTTTAGTCCCGTTTATAATCCAAGACTAAATAGGGTTACAAACCGAGACTAGATCGAAGGGTTACGCGGAAGCTACGCTAGCCGAAAACAAAAATTTCTACCGCGCAAACCAGAACACTTGCAAGTAAGGGCCAATAGATCGTTACCGATTGGAGTAGAGTGCAGCGGAATAGCCAATCGTGGCAATCCGATCTGGAACAGTAGCCGACTCCGAGACAACAATCACAACAAACGCAACGTAGCGGCGCCTCTACCGGTATCCACACGTCCGGGGACGAACGCCGTACACCCGTGTGCTAGCACGCGATGCAAGGCTAGGGTTTGGCTCGAAAGTGGGGAGGGTTTCCGTGGAGATTGATCTCGGCGACTCGTTGCACGCGATACAATTGATATATCGCAGCTCTCCCACCCCTCCCTCCTTTATATAGAGTTGGCCGACGGGATTAGTAGCCGCTCAGACTCTATTTTGAATTGGATCTCATCCGTATCTCATATAGAGTTTGGCCGCTCACACGTCGTAAGCCCATAGGACTCTATTTTGAATTGGATCTCATCCGTATCTCATATAGAGTTTGCCGCCCACACGTCGTAAGCCCATAGGACTCTATCCGATCGGATCCCTATCCGATCGAGCCGTATCCGAGTCCAACTCGAATGCCTCGTTCTTATCCCCTTAAGCGTGCGACCACGTAGGTTCAGGTATACTCGGTTTCGGCTATAGTCTAACTTAGCCGATCGTCGGCTCGAGTCCAACTCAGCCGACTGGCACATCGCGGCGCCTAGCAGCACATATTGACACCATAGTATACAAGAATATAATATCGGCTCAACCTGTAATGTGTACACAAATCCCTTTGCCTCACGATACCGCTTAAGCTATAGGCAAGATGTGTGCCATCCCTTCAATAACTTAACCATTCACTCGAACCGTATTGGATTATCTCGTCTATTGATTGACTCCTCAATCAACTTAGCATGGCCATGCATTTCCATAATCCATTACCTCGAGGGGCCGAGATATCTCTCCAAAGGAGGGGCAAATTCCATCTTGATCACTCACATCCCACTCCATGTTTTATAGCAAACCCGAAAACTACCTTTATAACTACCCACGGAATAGCGTTTGGTAGTCCCAAAGTAGGCTACTACACATGTTGGAATCCATGGTGATCTCGGGTCTAAGGACTTTGTACCAACACTACCCGAGACCAACTAATGGCACATTAATTCCCGTAGTGTCTCATGGTGGGTCTATCCAACAATGTGTTCTCCAACACATGTGTCCATGTTTATTGATTTGGTATCACCATACCCATGATCTATGAGACATGATCATCAATCAATAAACATGCCGATCTTAGAATCATATTTGTTCCAACAATATGACATATGATCGTGATCGTTTAGAAATAGATTCATACATATCGAGTCTCATAAATAAGTCACGTACTTATTGATCAATACAAGATGTCTATTTCATGGAACCGAATAACACTTTATTCATAAATACATAAACATTGACGTGATATCCAACATCTCCATGTTGCCTCTAGGGCATATCACTAACAATCTCCCACTTGCACTAGAGTCAATCATGTAAGTATCTAATACCCATTGCTCTTGTGTGCGCCTCATGCTTCGGCCGAGGAGAGGTTTTGTCGGCGGATCGGCTATGTTGAGATCCGTGTGCACTTTGCATATCTTGACATCACCTCTGTCCACAATCTCGCGGATGAGATGATATCGCCGAAGTATGTGTTTGGACTTCGATGTGACCTCGGCTCCTTGGCTTGCGCAATGGCTCCACTATTGTCACAATAGAGAGACATTGGACCAGCGTACTAGTCATCACACCAAGCTCGAAACAAATTTCTTGATCCAAACAGCCTCCTTTGCAGCTTCCGGAAGCAGCAATGTACTCGGCCTCCGTTGTAGAATCAGCAACAGTATCCGCTTGGAACTCTTCCAATCGCGCCTCCGTTCAGCGAACACGAACCCGCATTGCGATCTATAATCATCCTTGTCTGTTTGGAAGCTAGCATCGGTGTAACCACTTACAACGAGCTCTTCTTCACCTCCATAGACTAGGAACGTATCCTTAGTTCTTCTCAAGTACTTAAGGATATTCTTTACGGCATCCAGTGACCTTCACTGGATCTCGACTGTATCTGCTCGTAGCACTCAAAGCGTACGAGACATCTCGGGCGTGTACAAAGCATGGCATACATGATGGATCCAATTGCCGAAGCATATGGAACCATACCCATCTTATTCCGCTCATCATGTGTCCGAGGACACCGATTCTTGCTAAGATTAATGCCATGTGACATGGGCAAGAAACCTTTCTTGGAATCATGCATGTTGAACCTTTTCAACACCTTGTCAATGTATGTACTTTGGCTTAATCCGATTAGCCTCTTGGATCTATCTCTATAGATCCGAATGCTAATATGTATGCTTGCCTCCCCTAAGTCTTTCATGGAAAAACTATTTTTCAATGAAGACTTGACGGATTCTAGCATAGGGATATCATTTTCAATCAACAATATGTCATCCACATATAAGATTAGAAATACAATTGCACTCCCACGCCCTTTTTGTAAACACAGGCCTCTTCTTCGTTTTTGATGAAACCAAACCCTTTGATTACTTCATCAAAACGAATATTCCAACTCCGAGATGCTTGCTTCAATCCATAAATGGATTTCGTAGCTTGCATATCTTTCCAGCGATTCTGGATCGACAAAACCCCGAGGTTGTATCATGTATACATCCTCGCTTAGGTTTCCATTTAGGAAAGCCGTTTTGACATCCATCTGCCATATCTCATAGTCGAAATATGCAGCAATCGCGAGGATAATCCGAATAGATTTAAGCATTGCGACGGGCGAGAAGGTTTCATCATAATCAACTCCTTGAATCTGTTTAAAACCTTTCGCCACTAATCGTGCCTTATAGATGTGAACATTTCCATCCATATCGGCCTTTTTCTTAAAAACCCATTTACACTCAATGGTTTTGACACCATCAGTGGATCAACCAAGTTCTAAACTTGATTGTCGTACATGGATTCTATTTCGGATTTCATGGCTCCAAGCCACTTGTTGGAATCGGGTCCCACCATCGCTTCCTTATAGGTCTTAGGTTCATCGTTGTCCAACAACAATATATCACGTTGTTCCGCACTGTGTACTGTCGGGCGCACGACGTGATCTTTCGCCTCCGTGGGGGTGTATCTACAACCGGTGGCGCAACTCTTTGCTCCTCCCGTTGTGGTTCTCGTGGTCGCCGATACATTTTCTCGGTGTTTCTTGAACTTCTTCAAGATGCACCCTGCTCCCACTAACCCTTCTTGAAAGAAACTCTTTCTCCAAGAAGACACCGTGTCTGGCGACAAACACTTTGCCTTGTTCCCGATTATAAAATTAATATCCCTTAGTTTCCTTAGGATATCCCACAAAGAAGCACTTGTCGATTTGGGTGTGAGCTTGTCGGTATAAACGTTTTACATAAGCTTCACATCCCCAAATTTTGAGAAAAGACAAACAAGGGGTTGCCCTGTCCATATCTCATATGGTGTCTTTTCAACGACTTAGATGGAACTCTATTTAGTGTGAGCGCAATGTTTCAAGAGCATATCCCGAGGATAACGGAAGATCACTTTGGCTCATCATCGACCGCACCATGTCCAACAAGGTGCGATTTCTCCGTTCGGACACCCCATTCCATTGTGGAGTTCTGGCGGAGTCAACGTGGAACAATTCCACAATCTTTCGATGATTACCAAACTCTTGGCTCAAGTATTCTCCTCCACGATCGATCGTAGAAACTTGATTGTTTTCCCTAAATGATTCTGTACTTCATTCGGAATTCTTTGAACTTTTCAAAGGATTCGGACTTATGCCTCATTAAGTAGATATAACCATATCTACTAAAGTCATCGTAAAGGTAATGAAGTACGATAACCACCTCGGCCGTTGAGCTCATTGGTCCACATACATCGCATGTACGAGTGCCAATAAGTCACTTGCTCTCTCACTCGTGTCCCGTGAAAGGTGCCTTTGTCATCTTACCAAGTAAACAAGACTCACATGTCTCAAATGATTCAAAATCAAAAGAGTGAAGCAATCCATCCTTATGGAGCTTCTCCATGCGTTTCTTATTTATATGGCCTAAGCGACAATGCCGGATAAACGTGGGGTTTATATCATTAGAGAGTTGCCTTTCGTATTAATGTTATAGATGGGAGACGCTTCAAGATTCAAAACGTATAATCCATTCACCAATGGAGCATGAAAATAGAACATATCTCTCGAGATATATTGAACAACCATTGTTCATTGATCTAAAATCATATCCTTCCGCTTGCAAACATGAAGCGGAAATAACGTTTTGACATAGTGTTGGAACACAATAACAATTATTTAATTCCAAAACTAATCCCGAAGGTAGATGAAGTGGTATGTGCCGACAAAGAACGTAGCAACGCTTGCTCCATTGCCGACGCGCAGTTCACCTCGCCCCTTCTCAATCCTCTACTTCTTCTCATTCCCGCAACGATTTGCAAATATGAGCTACTGATCCGGTATCAAATACCCAAGAGTCGTAGGTGAAGTAGCAAGATTAATGTCTATAACATTAATACCGAGCGTAAGTCGTACTTTGCTTCTTTTTGAGATCCTCCATGTACTTCTTGCAGTTCCTCTTCCAAAGGGCTCTGTCTCCTTGCAATAGAAGCAAACGCATCTCGATGCCGCCGACCCTTTCTTGCCCTTCTTTGCATTAGAGGCACTCGCGATCTCATCGGGAGTTAACTTCCTCTTGGTGCAAAGTTTCTTGACAGTGGTTTGTGTTTAGCCTTCGCATCATCATCACATGATGACCATTCTTCGGATACTCTCCTCACTGTCTTTAGCATCCCATGCAATTCAGCCAAGGTTCTATCCATATTGTTCATGTGATAGTTTAATATGAATGGCTCGAAGCTTGGAGGAGCGACGGGGAGAATCACATCGCAGCCAACTCTTGGCTAAGGGGAAAACCTAGTTTTTCCGGACTCTCAATGTAGCCAATCATTTTTATCACATGCGGACGACGGGATTCCCTCAACAAGCCTCGCACGCAAACAAGGACTTTGAGGTGTTGAACCTCTCGGCCCGTGCTTGGTTCTCAAACATGCCACGCAGTCCCCGAATAATAGTGTGAGCATCACGCTTCTCATATTGCTTCAAGCTCGGGGGACATTGTAGCAAGCATGAGACGCTTATATCTAGGGCATCATTAGTGTGCTTCTCATAAGCCCTCCGTGCGTTGCGGTGGCGTTATTAGGCAAATCCTCGGATAGGGTACTTCAAGAACGTACTCCTTACGCTCTTGCTTGAGAACAATTCTCAAGTTGCGATACCAATCCATAAAGTTTGTTCCATTTAATTTTTCTTTTCGAGAATAGATCGCAAATTAAAGGTACTGGGTGTAGTATTAACCGCCATTTATTCTACAACGAAAAAGCAAAGTTTAGCACAATGTTTATGCTATGTCTTTTGTTAAACAATTTAACATAAGACTCCCATTACGTATTTTCCACCTTCCCTCTAGGTTACGTATTGGGTCAAGATCCACATGTTAATTAATTTTCTAGTGAGCTTTGGCATCACTGCTAGAAAATTAGTAACATCGGTAAGCAACACCTTGCTAATCACATCTCTATGTGACTCTTGTTGTTGGTGTGGCATCTCCATGCCCCGGCCCCAACCTATGCCCCAAGGCCCAAAACTGTTTTGATAGCCTTGTTAAGTAAACCAAATGCTCTTGTATATGTCCGACATATACCCCTCGTGTTATGATAGAGAATGGCACTCTGCTTTGGGAACCCACCATTGACGAGCATAATGGTGACGGGTGCAACATTTGGAAGGGCATCATTACTACTTAATTTTGCGAGGATGCTATCCTATCAAACAAACATATCACATATGAAAGCAAGAAGAATAGCATATAGTGAAATAGTATGGCCCCCTTCACATGGTGATCTCCATCTCCATGTCGGCGCGAGGATCTCCATCTTCGGCACCATCTTCCAAGTGTCGAATGCTTGATATCTTCAAACTAAGCTACTACTATAGAAGCTCTAATTGAAGATTACATCGACTCGCAGTCGTGAAAGAATATTACAAGCATTGCACGTATGAAAGAATATTACGGGGATTGCACATATGAAAGAATATTACATGCATCACATGCATCTCATACATACAATAGGGCCATACCATCTCAAAGCATTCTCTGCAAAAACAAGTTAGGCGTAGAAACGTTTTCTACCTATCGCAGAGATACGGCTTCGAGACGACCTATAAGGGGTACGCACACGGCGGTCCCGCTAGTCGGTTAGCGGGCGGGGGTCGAGGGGAAGCCGCCCTCGCGGGCTTCCGGGCGCGCCCGAACACCACACGAAATTCATAGATCCAATCTATGAAATCGCTTACGAAACCATATCGGCATAATCACATTATGCCGTCCCGATACACTATCAAGGGAGATGGTTTGCGCAGACGCGAGGCAAAAACAAGATCGGACTACGAGATAGCTTCGGCATAATCACATTATACCGTTCCGATACACTATCAAGGAACGCTATCTCGAAGCCGACTCAAACCGAGTTCTATGGATATTGCTTCGACGTAATCACATTACGCCGTTCCGATACACTATCAAGGAACGCAATTACCATGAACTCTCCTCAACAAATCCCGTAAAACCGATTGATCTAATCAACCCGTGCGCAAAACTTGTTCCAGATCCAATCTAAAACCCGAACTAAGCAAGATTAGCTCTGATACCACTGAAGGGTTACGCGGAAGCTACGCTAGCCGAAAACAAAAATTTTCTACCGCGCAAACCAGGAACACTTGCAAGTAAGGGCCAATAGATCGTTACCGATTGGAGTAGAGTGCAGCGGAATAGCCAATCGGGGGCAATCCGATCCGGCAACAAGTAGCCGACTCCCGGAGACAACAGTGCAGATCAGGCGCGCAACGTAGCAGCGCCTCTACCGGTATCCACACGTCCGGGGACAACGCCGTACACCCGTGTGCTAGCACGCGATGCAAGGCTAGGGTTTGGCTCGAAAGTGGGGAGGGTTTCCGTGGAGATTGATCTCGGCGACTTCTGTTGCACGCGATGCAATTGATATATCGCAGCTCTCCACCCCTCCCTCCTTTATATAGAGTTGGCCGACTGGGATTAGTAGCCGCTCAGGACTCTATTTTGAATTGGATCTCATCCATATCTCATATAGAGTTTGGCCGCTCACACGTCGTAAGCCCATAGGACTCTATTTTGAATTGGATCTCATCCGTATCTCATATAGAGTTTGCCGCCCACACGTCGTAAGCCCATAGGACTCTATCCGATCGGATCCCTATCCGATCGAGCCGTATCCGAGTCCAACTCGAATGCCTGTTCTTATCCCCTTAAGCGTGCGACCACGTAGGTTCGGTATACTCGGTTTCGGCTATAGTCTAACTTAGCCGATCGTCGGCTCGAGTCCAACTCAGCCGACCTCAACAGCGGCGCCTAGCAAGCACATATTGACACCATAGTATACAAGAATATAATATCGGCTCGAACCCGTAATGTGTACACAAATCCCTTTGCCTCACGATACCGGTTAAGCTATAGGCAAGATGTGTGCCATCCCTTCAATAACTTAACCATTCACTCGAACCGTATTGGATTATCTGTCTATTGATTGACTCCTCAATCAACTTAGCATGGCCATGCATTTCCATAATCCATTACCTCGAGGGCCCAGAGATATCTCTCCAAAGGAGGGGCAAATTCCATCTTGATCACTCACATCCCACTCCATGTTTCATAGCAAACCCGAAAACTACCTTTATAACTACCCGCATTACGGAATAGCGTTTGGTAGTCCCAAAGTAGGCTACTACACATGTTGGAATCCATGGTGATCTCGTCTAAGGACTTTGTACCAACACTACCCGAGACCAACTAATGGCACATTAATTCCCGTAGTGTCTCATGGTGGGTCTATCCAACAATGTGTTCTCCAACACATGTGTCCATGTTTATTGATTTGGTATCACCATACCCATGATCTATGAGACATGATCATCAATCAATAAACATGCCGATCTTAGAATCATATTTGTTCCAACAATATGACATATGATCAGGGATCGTTTAGAAATAGATTCATACATATCGAGTCTCATAAATAAGTCACGTACTTATTGATCAATACAAGATGTCTATTTCATGGAACCGAATAACACTTTATTCATAAATACATAAACATTGACGTGATATCCAACATCTCCATGTTGCCTCTAGGGCATATCACTAACATAGACATGGTTTTTCCAGCAGTGTATGTTACAAATAATTTTAAATATTTCCATGACATATTGCATGCTAGTATAAATATTGATATTTAAGTCGGTTGTTATACAAAACTTCCAACCTATGTAATTGAGATAACAAGATTAGAATAGGACACAAGGTATAATGCAATCTATCATGCATCCCGCCAACTTTCTACTCGTAATATAACTTGTATGAAGAGAAAAAAAGGAAAATGTTATTGCACTACTTACAGGTTCGATTTTTCCATACGGCCAAAATCGATTTTTTTGTAGACGGGTGGGTGGCCCTCCTGCACCCAAATGTCTGCGAAAATCGAATTTTCGCATGCGGATAGAGCAACCCCATGCGGGCGCTTAAGTCGTCCGACTGCGAAAAGAAAAAATTGCAAAAAAATAAAAATTCTGAAAACTAATAACCTACCTCCAAACCCTAATCCTAGAATCAAGAAGCCGTCATCGCCATCATCATCCTCATCCTCCCGTTGCCGCCGCCGCCATTGGTGGATCCGCATGAGAGGGAAAGGAGGCACCAGATCTCCCTTCGTCATCGCCAGCGGATCAGTGCGCTTGGGGGAAAGGGAGAGAGGCGGCGAGATTCATGTGGGAGGAAAAGGGGATCTACCCCTCCTATCATCGTTGCCTGCAGATTTGTGCTCATGGGGTCGAAGTGGCGGCCGGATTCACATAGGATAGGGGGTGTTGGATCTGCCCCTCCCGTCACCGCCGGCTGTGGGATCCCTCTCGCCCCCGCCTATCGCCGTTGCCCGAGCCCGCCACCGCACTTACCTGAGCACGCTGCCATCACGTGAGCCCGTCGCCGCCCTCACCCGAGCGTGTCACTGTCGCGGGAGCCCAAGCCCACCACTGTCACGAGGGAGTGTGAGGAGTGTGGATGGGAGAGAGTGGGGAGAGGAGTAGGAGAGTTGGAGAGGGAGGGCGAGGAGTGGGGAGAGAGAGGGAGTGTGAGGTGTGGAGGGGAGTGAGGACTTAGTGGGAGAGGGAGAGAAGGGGAGAAAAAAGAGTGGGAAGAAAGAGAAGGGTATTTTTGTATGCGTCATGCGGGTCTTTTAAGATGTCTGTATGTGAAAATTGATTTTCTCATGTGGTTTTTGAATCGTGATTGAGAGATCGATTTTTACAAGAGAAAGTAGTTATGATCTACCTTCAATCTAAAGGAGGTCTCATCCGAAAAATTAATTCTATAGTATTGTAGAGAATAAAGTGAATTAATTTTATTAGTAATTTAGGTGGTAAAAGTGTGTGCTAAGAAATAGAGGAGTTTGAGAGAGAGTAAAATGTAGATTTTTTTCCTTTGCTAATAAAGTACAATATAATCTGGACGTTTCGTGTTTCCATCTCGATTTACCAAAAGTATCCCACAAAAAGAAAACGCATATAAGCTCACTTTCACATCACTCACTCTAGATGTAACCGGAGATTAAACTATGGGGTATGACAGGATACCCATTCAATCTTGTCCACAAAGCTAGCTTAATCATGCCTGACCGATCGACATGGTTCCTTCAACTATTAAGAAAACACTTGAATAACAGCGACCCTAATCACTCGATAAATGACCATGCATGCAGATTAATTAATAAATATCAAGGTTACCTAATCACAAGGTCAAGGCAAAGAAAAACAACATGCATCCATCCATATGCATGCATGTACACATTTGTCCTTGTCAAAAGCTGAAGTGGTTCAGGAAAAGGTGGCCAAATTTTGAACAAACTAATGGAAAAATGGGCCATCAAACCATGAGCAAGTACACTAGCAGTTTAAATACTGAATCAATCCTGTCCAGTAACAACCAAATCTAGTTCGTGGCTAGCAGTGCATAGGCGGCTCATGTCACAGTACACTCTCCAGAGTTGAACAGCTAGCTAGCCTTCTTTAATTAATTACAGTGAATTTAATTCATTTGTGTCACTTTCTTATCACACTGATTTGTGGGTAATCTAGTATGGCTTAAGCTCTAGATGACATGCATACACATATTCTGATTCACGTAACATCGATCATTGAAAAAGTTAGGTTTGACAGCAACATGTGAATCGATTGGATTTAACACTAGGCTAACGTCGACGATCGATCCGAGAAGACTAGTAGTTACTGTGTTAATGTATGGTGTTATCACCCCTTCCTGATCAAAGACTCCGTCTTACTACCAAAAGTCAGAAACGCGCATCCACAATTTGCATCATCCGTACGCAAAAACGCTGCTGACACTACGGATGCAAGTGGACACAATTCGCGTAAAAACGTGTTTCACAGTTCATTTCCCTACCTAGTACGTATTATAAAACTTAAAACAAAATTTAACTAGAATTATGATAAACATGAGCGTGATCATTATGATGTTGTGTATGTAGTTATATGAGCTTATGCCGTGTAATCGAAAATTATGATGAACACGAAAAAAAGATGACTTACACGTTACATATATAGATAGGTACTACACAAACTTATAAAATATCCGTGTACGAATCAATTGTGCAGTAAAAGACGTATATAAAAAGATGAAGAACGTGGGGGAAATATTAGATGTAGCCAAAAAAAAGCCAGATACATGAGTTATTCAATATAACATATAAGATAGGCACTATCTATACATATTCGTCAATAAATTTTTCTCTAAAAATTTATCAAATATAAAAATATTATAATTATAATGTAATTACATTGTAACTATGGATTGTAACTATGGTATTACTTGCTTGTAACTTTTCTAAAAATCCTGCTATAACATGCTATTTTTTGAAAAAAAGGTTGCGGGACCAAATCCCTCACCCGTGCATGTGTTGTGATTTTTTTCTCCACTTATACGGCCTTAAATAAATCTAACGATTCAAAATTATATATACGAGTTATAATGTAATAATTATACTATAATTAATTATAATTATAGTGCATTTGATTACACTATAATTAATTATAATTATAATGTATTTGGCAAATTTTTATAATAAAATTTATTAATAAATATATAGCAAAACCATATAACATAAGCTGCTAACGTATGGGTATGTTATCCTAATCGATGATCAGCTCGTCAACATTATCAATTTATGCCTTTTTTTTAATCTTAGTTCGCCAGCATTATATAAATCCGTTCACCAAAACGAGCGCTTAACGAGTTTTGATCACCAGCGTATGCCACAGTATCATTCATGATATGCAACCAGTAATATGCATGTCTATACTTAACTCCTCACGTACTCTCTCTCTTTTTCGTTTTCAATTGACGGCATCGTTGACGTAGTGTTTGATCATTTATTATATTAAAAAAATTATATAAATATTTATTTTGCTGTGATATGTTTTGTTATTAAATAAAGTTTAAGTATGACCGATACTATAAGCTTTTAATAAAATGAATAGTAAAATACTATTTTAAAAGTTAACGGAGGTAATATAAAGAGCAGAACCGAAAAGCTGGAAAATGGTGGATCGGCAGCGTGAACTGCTCCCCGAACGAACGATCTGAACCCAACCCGCGCCTGAAATATTCATCCATCCATGTCGACATGGCAGAAATTGCCAAGAAACATGTGACGAACTCGCTCGCCAGATCGTGCTACTAGTAGTAGATCATGTGTGGTGCACATATGACACCTGTCTGACTCATAAAGTTGTCCACCAAAGCCGGCAGCAGCAGGTATGCGTTGCCATTTCAGATTTTTCAGGCAGATAATTCTACCAGCATCCATCCATCTCACGACCATACATTTAATTTGCTACACATCTCCATCGATCGGCAGCAATATATGCAAGTTGATCTCATCATCATCATCTTCCACAACCATCACCGATCGATGGATGGACACTCATTCACCGCTCAATCCTTCTTCTGAAACTAAATTATGAGTGATGCGTCAATCGATCGGATCGGCTGAGCTAGTGTTCTACAGTTGCGGCATGATCGACAAAAAAGGGGAATTCAAGCACCTGCCTGCAAATGCTCAATAGACACTCATGCATCATGCATCTTGTCAGCTGTGACCTATCTATCTCTGCACATGTTTCAATCCTTACTCTCTCTAGCTAATGCTGCAGTGTGTTGTGACTGTGTGTGTTGCTCTTGCTGCTGCTGCTGCTGTTGTTGTTGTTGTTGTGTCGATGCATCTATCGATCGATCGATCCAGACAGTATTCGATCTCCAGTGGTCCATCCATTCCCAGAGCAACTCTTCACCTGCAGGGTAGGCTGACTAGATATCATGAATGATTGCAAAACCAGCTACTTCGTTTAGGTTGAGCTAGCATCATGGTGAGTTGGTGACCACAAGTTGAGACATAAATCAATCAATATATAGATAATTAAATATCATGCTTAAATCGAAGAACTACAATTATGACTATTCAAGTACCAACAATCAACAAGTTGTTACCAATGATTTGTCATGAGATCCATCAGGGTATCCAGTGGCAAAAACGGTGTTGATGGACTGACGATTAAGGGTCGGCCAACATTTCTCTGAACTTGTTCTTTGGCTATGTGTATATGTCCATCCAGGCCTCAGATTTGTACGAAATTCAGTCAGAGATTTCGGTTTATGATGCATGCAACAGGTCGAAGCGGCGCATCGTCAAAAGATTATAATAGGACCCATCCAAATTCACTGAATGAGCAGACAGAATTCCGAAAACCATATTCTATATTCCCAAAGTACAGACATATTGAGCTCCAAATTCACCGAACCAAACAAAACAGAATTCCAAGAAAACCATATCTTATCATGCAATTTGCAGAATTTGCAGGTGGCCGGCCACTCAGAGTGTCTGAGAATGATCCAAATCGCAGATGTGTCCACTAGCTGAGATCGAATTAAAGGAGGCAGTCAGTCAGTCAAGCAAGTGTGCAAGTGTGCAAGAATTTTCAGATATTCGATCGCACTCAGCATAGTTTCTTCTCCCCTGAAGATAGCGCCAGCATTATATATATTCTGAATTTATTCGCCTTTCTGACGTTGCACTGCCTGTCCTTTTGTTGTCTTTTTCAGATATTAGATATATATATCTGAATAAAGCCAATGGATAAGTAGTGTTCTTTCTTTAGTTTTCTTTTGCACTACTCTTTACTAATGAGTATTCTTTTATGCACATGTTCGCCAGTTTGTTCACATCAAAAGTTGTTTTCTTTTCAAAAATAAGTTCTACTATTATTTCTTTAAGAATTTATACCAGGTGTTTTTTTAAAAAAGAGTTCACATCAGAAGTTGTTTGCCTCCCTTTGCTAAAGAGTCGATAGTTTCCATAGTTAAATTATGACTAGTTCTTCTATACTCTCCCAAGAACATAAAGGTGAATCGAACCAAAATTATACTACTATAGAAATGATTATCAACGACGGAAAATTTTTTTGTTGAAACTTGAAACATTATACTATGCGCTTTAAGAATCATGCTTTTCAGTAGATAGTATCAATTTTGGGTGGAATTGGGCAAGTTGTTAAGAGTGTGCCATAGACTCTAGAAGCTTCCATGCATGCAAAGAGCATTTTTGACAGCCAATGGGCGCACAGACTGACCGTCTGAGCTACTCTTGTGAACTGTAACCAACCAAACACCACTGGTAAAATCATGCAATGGGTGGAGTATAATAATGCACCCAAGGATATATTTTGTTTGCATTTCTGGACTCCACTATGAACCTTCACTAGTGGCTAGTAGATAGAGTCAGATAAAAAGGATTGACGCAATTCAAGATTCAGTGCCACTTGCATCACTAGTTGAATTCATATATATATATTGATTAGAAATTTACTAATTAATTGCAGTCATTTTAACCTTTAATTACAGAAAGTTGTTCAAACATTAGTGTACTAGGATCCTTCTGCATTTGTCACCGAATAAACTTTTTTGTTTCTAGCTCGGTGACTCGGTCTAGCTAGCTTTCAGCTGAGTAATTAATTGATGGACATAAAGCAGAGAGCATACACATGGTTTTGTGTTAGATAGTTTTAGATAATTTTGCTCGTATGATTGATGACTACAAGAGCGTTTATATTTTCTACGATCTGATTACGTTGCAAAGTCTCCGTCAGTATCAGGCAAAGAAGTTGATGGCGTTTGATAGGGAATTAACACCTGCAACTAGCTCTTTAGCTGCAGATAATTGTACTACTCCAAGTTGCCGAACACACCAGCATGCACCATTTGTTGGCAGGAAAAGCAGTTCTGAAAATTGAAACATGAAGCAGCTAGCAAGTTGGATGGTAGTACATGTTGAGATGATTGGTCAGGGATTAGTGGGGAGGCGTGCAATTTGTGTGTAACAGTGGTGTGTGGTGGTACCAACGAAAACGAATGATGATGAATGAATCCTGAAGAAATGGTGAGATGGAAAACTAATCAGCAGACCCAATCCAAAGGCACAAAACCTTATCAGATTTTGGTACGTACGGCAAAAAAATGTGGTCCTGCATGTACTACATGAATCGATTACGCACCAAATATAGGACCAGAACAGTGCATACTTATTGGATCTCGAATAACACTGCACTGAGCAAACTAAATTGAATACGTGTTTAATGTGCAAAATCTGCGTCCTTGTGAGCGAGGCGTTGGCGTGCAAAAGAGCTATCTGAGCTTGCAAATGAACTGGGGGCAGAAAGGCTGATAATTGAGACAAGATGGTAACTCAATCTGAGTTTAATTGGTCTATCTAGGGTAACATAATCAAGGCCTCACGCAATGACGTTGGGTGTGCCTACTCCATGTTCGAAATTACCATAACACTACAAACTTAATTAATGTATATAAATGTTCAAAATTTGTTTAAAATGTAATAATGTATATATTAATACGTCAAAATCTAGGGCGGTCCATGATCTACGTGCACTACTTAAAAACATACATAGTATCGACCTAATAGATGTCGGTTCAATAAAAACCGACACCTATTAAAACAATAGATACTGGCTCTCAAGAAAAACCAATACCTATACTATAGATGTTGATTTTTTTAAAAACCGACACTATAATATATTATAGGTGCCGGGTCTAATAAAAAAACCGACATCTATACTACTAGTACCGGTTTTTTTAAAAAGCCGACACGCATAATATATTATAGGTGCCGGTTTTTTAAAAAACCGGCACCAAACAAAATGAGCCGAGCCGGATCAGAGCTGGCGACCACCGCTCGGCGCTCCCATCCTTATCTATGTGTCAGAGCTGGGTCCTTATCCTCTTTCTCTTTCTTCTTCCTCCTTTCTTGTGTTCTTCCTTCTTCCATCCGCAGCATCCTTTTCTATTCTTCTTGTAGATAGCAAGAGAATCCGCACTATCTATTCTTCCGTGCCGACGTCCGCATCCGCAGCATCTCACGGGGAGACGACGGCCTTGGCGAAGATGGCCGCGACAGCGTCGTCGAAGAAGTCGTCCATCTCATCGAGCGCGTCTTGCAGTGTGAGGCACTCCTCGCGGGCGTCGAGGATGTCGCGGGCGTCCTTGTGGCACCGACGTCCACAACATCTTGTGGAGGGAGGGAGGAGGAGTGGCGAGAGGTGGCGACGGAAGGGGCGGCGGGGAGGTGGCGGCGGCGGGTGGTGGCGACGGGGAGGGGCTCGGCATCGGCGGATCTGGCGGCGGGGCTCGCGGATCTGGCGGCCGGCATCGGTCTCCCTCTCGCGCGCTCCCTCTCTCCCTCAGATCTGCTAGCTCGCCGGGATGGGGCCGGAGGGACGGATCTGGCAGTGGGCGGACGGTGGCCGGCATCGGTGGATCTAGCCGAGGCGAGACGACGACGGCTATGCGACCCGACGATGGTGTGTACTATTCTTTTCTTTTATCTAGGATGTGGATTTTTTGTGTCTAAATTTTCACTTGTGGATGGATTGATATGTGTGTGATGTCAAGACTTGATCTGTGAATGTGGATGAATTTTTGTTCAGTTGTTATGTTCTTATTTGTGGATGATATGTTCTTAGCTTGATCTGTTATGGATGGAATGTGGATACGGCTTGATATGTTGTGGATGGAATGTGGATGAATTTTTTGATCTGAATGTGGATGAATTTCTTGATATATTGATATTTCTTGATTCATCGGCTTGATCTGTGGATGGATTCATCGGCTCGATGCAAGCCGAGCCGGATTTTTTTTGATCCCTCGAACCTAATAGGTGCCGGTTCTTAAACCGGCACCTATTTTTCTTTGAATAGGTGCTGACAAATAGGTGTCGGTTAGGAAAACCGACACCTAAGAGGGTTTTCCAACCGGCACCTATGTTTTTTTAGTAGTGGTGGTGAATATAGGTTAAAATCTAATGGGTTCAGAGCTTGGCGAATAAAACGTACTGCTCACACGGTAGGAAGGAAGGCTGCTCAATGAGTCCATGACTTGGCTCTGGGTCAGATATTTATTATAAGAGGATTGTAATCACGCTAATTTAGTTGACTAGAAGGGTAGAGTGGTTTCCCTGGAAAGAAGTCTGCGAGATATGGCAACTAGCCTCGAAGTAGTTTGTTGTCATTGTGCTTATGTTATAAAAGCATAAACCTAAACCCAATGTTAGACAATTAAAAACTCATTATCATCTTCTAATTGGCTTATTAATTAGCAGCAACCAAAATTTAAAATTTTAATTTTACAGTAACTTTTATCGATCATAGCTCAACCCATCAGAACATAATATGGTCAATAAGACTAAAGTTATATAAATTATTATTTTTTTCACGGAATGCCCTAGTGCTATTTACATCTCATATGTCACACAATGTGTAACCACTCTTTGTGCCCTTCCTCCATCATTCTCTTGAACATGTAGCCACTTGTCGGCATCACCATCGCGCTCCCAACCACTCTTCATCACCAGATTTAGTAACTTCATGCTTGGGTCGGTCAAATCTATCAACCTCGAGCTTAGAATACACTATAAAAAACTATTTTTAATGACACCGTACTTTTACTTTTACTAACGAATCTAATAACCACATGCTTGTAAAAATATATTGGAAGTTTTCCGGTCAAAAACCACCAACAAAAATGGATTTTCGTTGGCTACTCCTTAAGAGGTTTGCTTATAAACATAATGCTATTTTTAGAAGCGGACTAAATCCCTTTTTCGCTGGTGGAGTCTAAAGAGGACTGCCTGAAAAAAATCACCCTATTAAATAGTGTTGCACCTTCTCGACTTCTCCCCATTCATCCCGACTTCTCGACTCCTCCTTCTCTTCTCCCGAGCCGCTCCTCCATCCTCCTCTTCCCATACCTCTCCAGCCTCGAGGAGCGATGGGGATGGCGATGGAAACGATGGCGGCGGCGGCGATGGCGACAGATGTGAAGCGGATCCGGTGGTAGGATGGAAGGAGGCCGGTCGCGGTGGCACAACAGAGGGAGTGGCGATGGCAACCCTGCCCTCCCCTTTCCTCCCTTTCTTAGATCTGGTGGTGGGATGGGACGAGGCCGGTAGCGGTGGTTCGGTGTTAACACCTAATTTGGTAACCGAACCCCTAAGTTCTAGCAAGGTTAAAACAGAATCGGATCGGCTGGCGGAAAAACAGAGGCTGCGTCGGCTGTGCTCAAATCGGCTGAGTAACGATCGGCTACGAGGTTAATCGGTTGAGGTTGGATCAGGTGAGGATAGCTGATAGCCGATCCTGAGTCAGAGGAGAAGATAAAACCGTTTTCGAAGAAAGTGCTTGGAGATAAAGTGAAGGATTCGGTTATCAGTTTGCGTGTTAAAAGATATTGTCATCTATGGATAGAGTCCTGTAACGACAATTGTATCTGTAAATTAGAAATTTGTTTAAACTGTTTATTGTAATGCGACGTGGGTCCTTCCCGGGATATCGTCGTATTTTAAATAGTAGTTCAGATAGAGTCTTGGGTCTGTATAGATAATGTTATTCTTGGGTATAAATAGGACCCGAGACCCCCTGTAAATTATTATTCAACAATCAATCAAACAACTTTTGGCACATCGCCAAACCTTTGATTCAGATGAGTAATTGATTTGGCTCCGGGCTGCATCGTTTTGATCCCCAAATCCAGGTAAATGCTTGTCATTAGTGGTATGTTCTACTGATTCTAGTGCTTCCATCATAATGACACATTAGATTTAGGGGTTTATACTACGCTATTTACCATATATCACATATAAATTGAAGTAATATTTAGATCTATCTTGCCATCGGCCAGTTCTATCAAGAACCCGCAGCCGATAGGGCTAGATCTAAAGGTTGAACTAGTTTATATGCGGTATTCACCGTCTCAAGAGGTATAAATCACCTACAATAGATCATGTTGTTCTTTTTATACTTAATGCTGCATCAACATTGAACCATTAAGTCATTTTTAGAACTTCCAATGATCTGTTCGGTTAGGTTTATATGTTTAGAGATAGTGCTGGGGTTTCAGTCGGCCTTACCTTCCCTGACATATTTTTAGTATATTTATTACTAGATTTATGTTAGGACTGCCTCTTATATTAAGATCCCATTCTTGTCGGACATCATAAGCCGAAATCGGCCTGCTAGCAGCAGCCGACAGCCGATTTCCTAGGCTAAGTATATCTGGTTCAAGAATGATATCTTTTCATGAGAATCATCGGAGTACTAGCCGATCCATACTTAGCTTTCCAGTATCGGCTAGGTTATCATTACATATATTTATTATCCTTTACTGTATTTGGGTTAAGCGGCTCATGCTGTCTCGGTATAGCCGATCCATTCCAGTCACTTGGCTTAAATATATTTTAGGATAGCATATATATGCTCATGGATTCTCTCAGCCGATCCAGTGGGGATCTAACCTAACACTTAACGCATATATCTTGTTTTTCTTGTTCGTTAACAGATCAAACCAACTGGCGCGTCCTGTACTGCACAGGCAGCCAAGAAGGACCTGCACTGGAGCTAAGCATATCTCCCAGGCCTACGCGTGAGAGAAATTTCTCGTCAACACGCTTCTTGGCACGTCCAGTGGGACTTTCTCTGTCGGCTCGGCTAGGACGCATCGACTCAGCCGACAAGATGGTCGACTCCAAGAGCCCCAATGTTTCTCAGGACAACGTCGTGCCTGTGAAGATGGAGCAGTTATCGGCTGAGCAGCAAGCCGATTACAAGAAGATGGTGGAAGAGCTCCATGCCAACTACTTACAATCGTTCACCCAGACCAGATCCGGGGCTGTACATCAAAAGTACAAGTTCAGCATAGATGAGCTCAAGGAATCCTCCTCCAGTGGATCAAAGGGCAAACAAAAGGTGGAGGAGCCGATTCAAGAACAAGATGATTCGGCCCTACATACTTTGCAAGACCGGATCGATTTGGCCGTCCATCATGCGCTGGTCAACCAAAGTAGCATCCTTGTCAACACTCTCAACAACATGATCGCTATCGTGGTCGACGCCAAGATAGCCGACCAGCTGCAACGGGGGCCGACGTACTTCACAGACGGCCAGTTTTCTGGTTACAGGACGTTGGTCACCCAGAATCGGCCGATCCCACCGCCAACACAACCAGGGCCGCCAGGAGGGGTCCTCGGCCAGCCGAATCCAATTGAATCGGCTGCAAGGCTAGTGATTAACATGCTGAACCGACAACAACCGCTGCCCCACGATCAGATCGCTAACATGTTCAATGATAATCGGCAGTTAGAGCCAATTGCCCAGATTGACCTGGACAGACGACACAACGCCGGTGGCCGACAGCTGTTCCCGGGAACACCAACGCCACCACCGACGCATCGACCGCCTCCCGCTGATCATCCACTCCACTACCAGTATCAAGGAGGCCGCCAAGATCATCACTACAGGCCTCAAACACCACCACTACTGTATCGGCAAGCACCCGCAGCGTATGATCCATATGAGCCGATACAGCAGGACAACTGAACTTGGGCCGATCTAATTGCAGACGTCATGCGCGATCAATTCGGCCTCAAGCCAAAGGACTCGGGAACATGTATCGGTATCCTTATCCAGAGCATTTTGAGCGGATTCCGTTGCCCAACCGATACAAGATCCTAGATTTTTCGAAGTTCTCAGGGCAAGACAACGTTTCGACCTACGAGCATGTCAGCCGATTCTTGGCGCATTGTGGCGAAGCATTGGCTACAGACGCCTTGAGAGTTCGTTTGTTCCCTCTGTCTCTTTCAGGATCGGCTTTTACCTGGTTCTTCTCATTGCCTTACAACTCAATTCAGAGCTGGGCCGATCTCGAAAAATAATTTCACAGCTACTTTTACTCCGGCAACCATGAGATGAAGTTGTCGGACCTCACCAGTATCAGGCAAAAACACAACGAGTCGGTTCAAGAATACATCCAACGCTTCAGGGAGATGAGGAACCGATGCTACAGCTTGGTGCTGTCAGACGCCCAGTTGGCCGATTTGGCCTTTCACGGTTTGATCGCGTCGATCCGAGAGCGATTCTCTGCGCAGGACTTCGACAACCTAGCCCACTTGGCCCAAAAGGTGACGGCCCACAAGCAGCGATTCCAAGACACCAGGAAGGCCTTCAAGAGCATAACCCAAGTCATCGTTGAGTCGACTTCGATTCCAATGACGACGACACGAGGTGGCGGCAGCCGAGTGGGCCAAGAACAAAAAAGCCATCGTCTCGCCAATGGCTGCGAAGACGGCCAAAGAAGAAAGATATGACTTCGACATCACTAAGGCCGATAGGATTTTTGACCTGCTGCTCAAGGAGAAACAGATCCAGCTCCCTGAAAACCACGTGATCCCATTGGCCGAAGAACTAAAGAAGAAGAAATATTGCCAGTGGCACAACTCCACATCCATGCCACTAATGATTGCAAAGTCTTCAGGCATCAAATCCAGTCGGCAATTGAGGCCGGGAAACTGAAGTTTGCCGATTCAAATCGGCCGATAAAGGTAGACGGCAACCCTTTCCCGGTCAACACAGTTCAAGCCGGCCCCAGGTGAGCCGATCGACACAACAGAATGACACACGGCTTAGCCGACGCATCAAAAGGAGCCAGGGCAGGAGGTGAGTCGACTGGACATCACGTCGCGCCAATCAACATGGTGCGCCCCAATATCAGATCGGCTAATCAACGACCGATCGGCACGAACAGCCGACGCCGTCCTCAGCACCATTCTCGGCTGGAGGAAGCTCACGAAGAAGCACCTCGTCGACGCGAGCCGTAAACCCAAAGCCGCCGGTACGAGGGAAGCCACAGCAGTGCCGATCCGCATTGGCATTGTGATTTTTTCAGGTACTGCTGGGAATCCGGCATGAGGCTGTCGACACTGGACGATTGCCTGCGTGCAACGATCGCCACGACGGTGAGCACAGGAGCTCATCGGCTGTAAGCCCAACCCGGTTCGTCCCTAGAGCCGTTCGGCTAAATCAGAGGCGGCGGTCCGTCCATGATCGACTCGGACTGATCCATCAAGACTTCTTCATCGATGAAGACAACAATGACAACAACCGCGACGACGAAGAGGCCGACGACGAGGAATCGGCCAATCCCCAATGGTGCCTATCCGATCTCTTCACAAAGATGCAGAAAAGAAGAATTCAATGACTAAAACGTGAAGGGAGAGAAGATGAAGTTCGGCAAATGATCCAAGAACAGCGTCGTCGGCTAGGTAAAATCAAAAGGCGATGGGTTCCCAAAGAGAAAACCGCTGTAGCCGACGAGGAGAAAGCCAAGGAGAGTCCAGCCGACCAAGCCAGGAGGGCAGCCAAAGGGAAAGGCAAAGTTTCTGCATCGGTCAACATGGTGTTCATACTGCCAACTGAATTCAGTGCTCCTAAAGCCGATGCAGACACCATCGAAGACGACTTGGTGAAACTAGCAATCTCACCAGACCAAGCTATCTTCGACAAACCCGAAGGGACCGAAAATCGGCACCTGAAGCCGTTGTACGTTAAAGGATTCGTCAATGGCAAGCCGATGTCCAAGATGCTAGTTGATGGGGGAGCCGCAGTCAACCTAATGCCCTACGCAACATTCAGAAAACTAGGCAAAGGAGCCGAAGACCTGATAAAGACCAATATGGTGCTGAAAGACTTCGGCGGCAACCCATCGAAACCAAGGGCGTCCCGAACGTCGAACCGACCATCGGCAATAAGACCGTGCCTGAACATTCTTTGTCATCGACGGGAAGGGGTCTTACAGCCTGCTCCTCGGAAGGGACTGGATACACGCCAATTGTTGCGTTTCTTCTACAATGCATCAGAGCCTGATCCAATGGGACGGTGACAAGATTGAGATTGTACCAGCCGACAGGTCAGTTAGCATCGTCAGTGCCGATTTGCCGCTTTGAGAAATCAAAGGCATTGATTGTTTGTTTGGGAAAATCTGGCAAGCCGATTTTCTAAATGTGTCCAATTCCACAATATAGCCGATTGGAGATGACGAGCCGCAACTGCTGGTTTGAACAAGACATGGTGGAGTGCTCAAGCGTCTTCGACATGGACACCGCAGATAAAGACGATGGCAAGCTCAGGCAAGGTTTTACGTCGGTCGTCGAGTTAGAAGAAATTGACATCGGCTCTGGTGACAAGCCGAGGCCGACGTATATTAGCAAAAATCTATCTCCTCATTGTAGATCCTAGCTCATCAATTTATTAAAAGAATATAATGATTGTTTTGCTTGGGAGTACTTCGAGATACCCGGTCTTAGCCGATCAATAGTGGTCCATCAGCTGCCGATTAAGGCAGGCTATCGACCGTTCAAACAACCTCCCAGAAGGTTCAAAGCCGATATGTACGACGTGATTAAAGCCGAAATAACTCGGCTATACGATGCTGAATTCATTCGGCCTTGCCGATACGCCAAGTGGGTCTCAAACATTGTCCCAGTATTGAAGAAAAATGGTAAACTTAGGGTATGCATCGATTTCAGAGATCTAAACAAGGCCACCCCTAAGGACAAATACCCAATGCCAATAGCCGATTTGCTCGTCGATACTGCTTCAGGCCACAAGATTATCAGCTTTATGGACGACAATGCAGGTTATAATTAGATATTTATGGCAAACGAAGACATCCACAAGATTGCTTTTTGGTGTCCTGGCGCAATCAGCTTGTACGAATGGGTGGTAATGACATTCGGCTTGAAGAATGCTGGGCAACATATCAATGGGCCATGAACTATATTTTTCATGACATGATCGGCTCACTAGTGGAGATCTACATTGATGACGTGGTTGTCAAGTCCAGAGAGATGGAGAGCCACATAGCCAATCTGAGACAAGTGTTAGAGTGGAAGAGGAAATATGGCCTGAAGATGAATCGACTTAAGTGCGCGTTCGGCGTATCGGCTAGGCAGTTCCTGGGATTTCTTGTTCATGAAAGAGGAATTGAGGTTACATCAAGAAGCATAAATGCTATCAAAACAATTCAGCCTCTGAAGGACAAGAAACAACTCCAATCTTTGATCGGAAAAATCAACTTCATCAGGCGATTCATAGCCAATCTCTCAGAAAAGATGGAGCCATTCACACCACTGCTTCGGCTGAAAGCCGATCAAGCATTCACATGGGGGGTAGAGCAACCAAAGGCTTTGGACAACATCAAGGATTATCTAAGTTTCCCTCTAGTTCTAATGCCTCCACAAAAAGGGATACCGTTCAAGCTATACCTATCAGCCGATGACAAGTCAATCGGCTCAGTTTTAATCCAAGAAGTTGAGGGCAAAGAAAAAGCCATCTTCTATCTCAGCCGATGGCTACTAGACGCAGAAACAAGGTATTCACCTGTGGAGAAGCTATGCCTATGCCTCTATTTTTCATGTACAAAGTTAAGACATTATCTGCTATCCAACGAGTGCACAATAAACTGTAAAGCCAATGTAGTTAAGTACTTGTTATCGGCCCCAGTGTAGAAAGGAAGAATGGGAAAGTGGATTTTTGCGCTAACGGAGTTTGATTTGAGGTATCAGGCACCTAGGGCAATCAAAGGACAAGCTATAGCCGATTTTATTGTGGAGCACAGAAATGACTCAATCGGCTTCGTGGAAATTATGCCTTGAACTTTGACATTTGACGGTTCGGTCTGCACCAACGACTATGGTATCGGCTTAGTCATTATTTCACCCAGGGGGGCAAGTTTCGAATTTGCTTTCGCTATCAACACCCATGCTACAAACAACCAACCGCAAAGTCGTAAGACCATGTATGGGGGCTGACGCCTGCCCAGTGCCAGAAGGTCAAGGAAGTTGGTGAACTGATGACAGGGAAGCCGGCGACCGAAGCCCCGGTGAACGACGACCGTAACTATAACGGTCCTAAGGTAGCGAAATTCCTTGTCGGGTAAGTTTCGACCCGCACGAAAGGCGTAACGATCCGGGCACTGTCTCGGAGAGAGACTCGGTGAAATAGACATGTCTGTGAAGATGCGGACTACCTGCACCTGGACAGAAAGACCCTATGAAGCTTTACTGTTCCCTGGGATCGAGTACGAAGCCGTCCTTAAAGGATTACATCTACTCAAGGAAGTTGAAGCCGACGCCATCGAAATAATGGGAGATTCACTCTTAGTCATCAGCCAGCTATCAGGAGAATATGAGTGCAAAAAGGATGCGCTGATGGTCTACTATCAACAATGCCGGAAATTGATGGACGGTTTTCGGCTAGTTACTTTGAAACATATCCTGTGGACCCCCGTTTTTGGAACGGGAATCTTTCATGTTCTTAGTACCATTTTCCTGGATCGAGTAGTTGGTACCCACGAATACAGTACTGAATAATCAGGTGCACATGCACAAATAGTCTTACAACGACATTATTACAACAATAGGCCCGAAGGCAATGTTCAACACACAGGACCTCATAGTCCGAATACACCACAAAAGCAGAAATTAGATACGGCAGCGGAATAGAGGCAGCGGCATGTCAATTGCCACAAGCAATGACCGGAGCTAAGACCTAGTAAGCGCCATCAGTTCCTTCACCCTCCTGGTAGTAAGCGTAAGGATCCTCCAATTCTTCATTCCCACCATCTGAAGGTTTGTGCGTATAGCAAGGGTGAGTACCAACCGTACTCAGCAAGCCAACACGGAATTGATGCATATGATAGGGTTATTCAAGGAATGGCTGGAGCTCTTTTGCATAAAGCCAATTTTCACAAATCCTTTTCACAGGCCTAACAACTAGCCAAGTCAAGTTTTAGTTCCATAGTTTATTAATTCGGCGACGGTTCTGTTTACCATCCATCGTGAATCCAAGGATGGCTTCCCGCCTCCGATTCGTCATGGTTTTCTGGGGAATCCACCCCTTCTCGCATCTCGAGAAGTTGATCCACTAGCGAATGAAATCATCATGCAAACCCATCCCAGCAGTTTTAAGTTTAAAGTCTAGCCAAGCGAAAGTCTTGTCACGATGCTCGATATCCGCGAGCACGGCTATTCGAATAGATTGATTCATTCACACTGTAGTGGATGTACACTTTACCCGTACTCCGCGACAGCCCAACGAATGGGCCTACGTCTCAACACATGAGATGGTCATGGCAAAGCCTTTCGATAACCTCACTTTGGCAGTACCCGCTCCATGAACTTAAGCCCTCATGCACTCTAGCCGTCATTTTCTAGCAGTGAGAAGAGTTCTGGCGCACCCGGGGTAAGGGAAAACTTCCTCAATCTTTAAGTTCAATTATTATCGATTTAATTCCACCATTCACAGCAAAGGCCGCAGCCTCATCCTCATCATAAAGAACCATCTATGCAAGGATACGCCTTCGCTCGGCTATCTAGTCAGCTAGGTCTATACCCATTCGAAGAAGTACGGTTGTGGCTCGTTTCTTGGCTATCTCATGGCTCGGTCCTTAATTGACCAGGGTCGGCACTTGCCTTTTCCGGAATCCACCCAAATCATCCGGCCGCCCCAGTCTAAAACATTTGTAAAATTTTCATCAAACTTAGTTCATCATTCTCATGGCCATGTGGCGCTCATGTCTCCACAGGCCGCATTTCAACTACCTCCCCTAAGGTAGTTGCCCAAGCACAAAGCTTTCTTGTAAAATCATGAGTATGCAGGGATCTAGCATACGCAGGGCTAAGCATTTTTACCGGTTAGCCTCCGGTCATATCACATCGAAGGTTACAAAGAATAATTCTAATGGTAATCAACATCAAGGCAGGGAATTTCAAACATAGGTACATATCGTGTAAGCATGCAATTTGCAATTAAAATCAACATCATTTCGCAAAGTAGGGTCAATATGTTCAAAGAGTGTGATGACTTGCCTTGCTCGCACGCTTGTGGGGTGGTGTCTTCAACGGGTCGATGCCGGTCTCTTCAGTGCTACCCGTACGTGCGAACAATCAATTGATTCTCGATTAGTATCCCGATAACACCAAAAGGTTGAAAAGATCCGAAAAGTCTCGAAACAATTCCAAGCGGTAAGCACAAATTCCTACTTAAGTTTGTACTACGATCGCCCGGAAAACTCCAAGTTTAGACATCGGGTCGACGACTTAGGGTTTTCGTAAAACGATGATCGCGATTTGTTCGAGAAAACGGATTTGAAAATATCCGCGGAGGGATTGGTGCTAGAGGTTTTGAAGGTCCGAGCACAAAATAGAAACATATTAAAATGGCGAGAAAGGTCTAAACGAAATTCGGATTCAAAAACGACGCAAAACGGAATTTCGGAAAAGTCCGGATTTGATTTCCAAATTTTCGCACCGAGAAAACATACAAAAATATACTTTATTTTTGCCCAAAATTTTACTCAAACCTTCCCAAAATATTTTTCCAAATTTTTCGTATTTTTCCAGCGCCACTGTTCATTGCACTCAATGTGCTCGACCGAGGTTCGGCACAAAGAGAGGCGGCGGCGCGCGACGCATGGGGAAAAGAGGGCGGCGGCGGGGCTTACCGGCGACGGCGGACCTCGGGAAGGTGTGGTGGGGCACGGGGGAGGGCTTGGCGCACGGCGGCGACGGCGGTGCGGCAAAGGGCGGGTCGCCGCCCTTTTATAGGCGCGGCCGGGAGGGCGCGCGGCGTGGCGCGGGCGGTGCAGCTTGGGTGCCACGCGGCGGCGCAGGGCTTGGGCGGGCTCGGACGCGCGATGTGGCGGGGGAGAGGCGCGGCGCGGGCGCGGCGCGCGCGGCGCGCGCACGGCGCGAGCGCGGCGGGGCCGGGCGCGGGCGGGCGACGCCGGCGCGACGATGGCGCGAGGCGCGGCGGGCCGGCCGGCGCGGCGAGCGCGCGCGCGAGGCGCGGCGGGCACGCGCGGGTGTGTGGCGCGCGCGCGTGGCACACGCGGGTAGGGGCCGGGGCGCGCGCGGTGCGAGGGCGGGGCCGGGCGCGGCGAGGCGGCGCGCGCGTGTCGGCGCGCGCGGCGGGCTGGACGGCGGCGGCACGCGAACACCGCGCAATATGAACAAGTGTTGTTTTCTATTTTCCCGATTTTTGATTTTTAATTCCTATTTCAATTTTCCTCTCTTCTAAAAATTTCAAAATAAATTCCTATATTTCAAAAATAATTTTTAATATAATATTTTCAACTTTTCTCCACTTTTATTTTCCCACATTATTTTTCATATTTATTTATTTAAATCCCTTTTTCCTAATTTCATAATTCACCCCTTTATTTTCCAAAAAAATTTCCGGATTTCAAGTACGACTCCCAAATATTTTATTATTTATTTTGTGTCCTAATTTATCCTCCCCCAACCACAATTACTATTCTATTTCTCCCAAATCGTATTTTCATAAATCCGCACTTCTCCGATTTCTTTTTAAAAATCCCTAATACGGACTTTCGCATTTTTCATTCCGACAAACTCCAAATCATCCAAAAACACCGAAAGGGAATTGATCATGACTAAATTTATGCAACTGAGCTGGCAAATAAGAAGCAACAAACCCGAGGAAGAAGCAACAAGCGAAGGTTTTTGAAAGTTCCGATTTTTACGTTCCGATTTTAGTTTCTTCGATTTTCAGGATGTTACATATCCCCAGAGAGCAGAACACAGAAGACAATGATTTAGCTCAAGGGGCATAGGGCTATCGGCCGATGTGGAAAGAGATTGAAATAGAGGTTGCCGCCATTACAGCCGATGATTGGAGGTTTGAAGTCTACAACTACCTCAAGAACCCCTCTCAATTGGCTACAAGGAAATTACGATACAAGGTGCTAAGATATGTTTTGCTCGATGAAGATCTGTACTGTCGGAAGATTGATGGCATGCTGCTCAGGTGTTTGGGAGTCGATCAAGCCAAAGTAGCTATCGGAGAAGTGCATGAAGGGATCTATGGCATGCATCAATCGGCTCATAGGATGAAGTGGCTACTTCGCCGAGCAGGATATTTTTGGACGACAATGCTGGAAGATTGTTTCAAATATTATAAGGGTTGCCAGGATTGTCAGAAATTTGGCGCCATACAACGAGCACCAGCATCGACTATGAACCCAATCATCAAGCCTTGGCCGTTCAGAGGATGGGGTATTGATATGATCGGACAGATCAATCCACCCTCAAGCAAAGGACACAAATTTATTCTGGTGGCAACAGACTACTTCACAAAATGGGTGGAGGCAGTTCCTCTGAAGAAGTAGATTCTAAGGACGCAATCGAGTTTGTTAAAGAGCACATTATCTACCGATTTGGCGTCCTGCAGACCATTACAACCGACCAGGGATCTATATTCGTATCGGATGAGTTTGTTCAGTTTGCCGATGGCATGGGGATCAAGCTACTCAATTCTTCGCCGTAATACGCACAGGCCAACGGGCAAGCCGAAGCTTCAAATAAGAGTTTGATTAAATTGATTAAAAGAAAGATCTCTGAGTACCCCAAGCAATGGCACAACCGATTAACCGAATCACTGTGGGCATATTGGATGGCATGCCATGGATCAATTCAAGTCCCTCCGTGCAAGCTAGTCTACGGGCATGAGGCGGTGCTACCATGGGAAAGCATCATCGGCTCAAGGCGCATTCAACTATAGGATCAACTCACAGCTGATGATTATTATCACTTGATGGTGGACGAATCAGAAGACTTAGTTTTATCCAGGATGAGGGCCTTGGGAAAAGTTACAAGGGATAAATAACGAGTAGCCAGACATTATAATAAAAAAGTGGTGCCTAAATATTTTGAAGAGGGCGAGCTCGTTTGGAAATTAATATTGCCGATCGGATCCAGAGACAACAAATTCGGCAAGTGGTCACCAAACTTGGAAGGGCCTTTCAAGATCCACAAATTGCGTCTCTAAAGGGGCTTACATGCTACAAGGATTAGACGGAGAGGTGTTTGGAAGAGCTCTTAATGGAAAATACTTGAAAAAATAGTACCCAAGCGTATGGATCAACTCATAATTCAGCTCTTTTTGATCAGCCGATTTGTGCTAGCCGATGTCCTCTTCCAGTCAGGCATCGCCTTTAGGTCATTTTCACGACAAATTTTTTCCCCTAAGTTTTCTACGGTCGGCTAACGATTGGCCGATAGCGACGACAATGAGGCGCACATGGCTTGGATTCACAATTTTGTCGACACCGAAGCTATCAATAAAATTTGGGGGCATATACATACACAAAGCCGATTACAGAAAAGATGGAAGCCAAAAAATTTTTAGGCCTCGTAATCGGCAGTCAATCTAGAAGTGTGGGAACAAGATGGGTTAAGTATGAGCTATAAGCCGATTTCGGGGAAGCGAGAGATGTGGCCCTAAGTTTGTTTCAAGCGGTTGAGATCGGAGGTCGTAATACCAGGCGTTGGGGTCATTAGCCACAGCGTGGTTTCGGAATCGGCAAACCTAGTGCAACACGTAAGGCCGAAGCTGATTTCAGCACAGCTAATCTAGAATTGACAGTTGTATCAAGATAACGTACGCGGCCGGAACCGATTTCATTTACGAGCACAATTGCATAAGTTGACAAACTATTTTAAACAAGCCAAGGGCAAGAAGCCGATTATACAGTTTGGGCAGTTGACGAAGTTCATTACAAAAATTCGGCGAATATATTACATAAGGCATCAGTCGATTTCAGAATGTTAAATATGTTACAAGTGAGTTCATCTCTTCAGGAAATCGGCTATGGCTGACAACGCCGTCCGCCTAATTTGGTCCACCTCCTCGATGGCCTTGACGTCGTCGGCTTCGGACCCGGTCACCGGCTGAATCCCTTTCACCAAGTCCCGGAGTTGCGCCACTGCCGCCTTGATACTTTGATGTTGGGCGTCAATTTTGGCTGGCAGGCTGGCCATGTACTCCTTGTGGACATCGATCTCGTTCGTGACTTGAACGAGATCGGCCATCAGCTGGTCCTGGCGTGAAAGGAGCTGCTCGAGCTTGGCCGCCGGTTCGGTTTTCATCGAAGGCGGCTTTCGACTCTTGATGGCCTCTTTGGTCGACCGGAGTGTTGCCGACCGCGTTTGGTTTTCGCAACGGTCGGCTATCCGCCGCGGGCCCGCTCGTACTTGAGTTGATGCGCCTCCAAGAAGGTTGCCGACACAATGGCGTTGGCTATCGCCTCCGGCAGTTGGCCTTGGATCCAGAAGCGCGCGCGGATCGAACTGCTGTCGGCCACCAGCGCGTCCAGCGAGGCCTCCAGCTGATTGCCGATGTCGGCTAGATTGGCCCTCAGGTCCTCGTCTGGCGTCACCAGCGCCTCCTCGCCGATCTCACCAGACTCCTCGAACTACGACAAGTCAAAATTAAGGAGGTCGGCTATGTTCTGCAAAGAAAAGATAATGATTAGAAAAAGTTGTGGAGTTGGCAGAAGCCGATCACAAAATTCAGTCGGCTTACCTTGGGCGCCTGGGTCGGAGCAACTTGCTCGGCTGGTTCGCCGCCTGCGGCCGACGGGGCCTCATCATCGACGCCATTGCCGCCGCCCGCGGCAATCGCGGCGTGCTCACTTGATGCCTGGGGGGCAGCCGATGGAGATCGTGGAGGCTGCAAAAAAGGGATGTTAGCAGACAAATCGGCTAAGTTTTATAAATCAAATTGCAAGGGGTGGTTACCGATGGTGCGCGATGCGGAGTGACCTGAGAAGGATGTGTTCGGTCAGATGCAAGTGATATTATCATGAGGCCGAATTTGATGAGACGAGTGCTTACCGGCTGACTTTTCGCGGGGGGACTCGGAACTGGCGGGACGTAGGCTGGAGCATTGACGGATTCATGGCTCGAGCTCTTGGATTCAGCCGCCGCTCCAACGGCCACCGGTATCTCCTCGCTGGTAATGGCGTCATCAAGGAACCGCTCGACGTTCGGGTCCAAGGGGGGAGGCTGTCGGCTGGCGCGATCAGCTTCTTCTCCTTCAGCTTCTTGGGGGCAGGTGCGGCCGATGGCTGTGCGGGAGGCACAGCTCTTTTCTTGTGAGCAATCGGCTCGCGCACTTGCTCGCGCAGTAGGGACACCAGTTTCGGCGCGTTCAAGCCGATCGCCGATGGAGCAAGGCCGCCTCGATCCAGAACACCTAGGCGGTATTCGATGGGGACCTCAGAGTCACTCACCATCAGCCGCTCCGTCTCGGTCTCCTGCAAACCAAAGAGGACAAGTGTTAGTCGGCTACATCGGCCGATGATAAGAAGAGAAGGATCATTTGGAGTTTAAAACTTATCGAAGGGATTTCTTCGGGCAACAACAAGTCGACGTAATAAGATGACCGCTGATGGAAGATGTGTCGCTTGATTTCGGCCCAGAACCATCTCGCCGATGCTGCCGAGGGGAGGGTCGGCTATGTTCAGCAGCCGATGCATTATCAGTTCTTGGCTCACGACTCTCTCGTTTCGATCTTATCGGCGTAGTAGCAACCGACGGGCAGTTGCCCAAGACCGAACTGCCTTGCGGCCGATACCGGGTAGTAAAACTCATAGCTTTTGGCCACTGATCGGCCCTGGTGGATCCCGGTTGGCAGGATGCAGGGGGTCAGAGCGGCGATGAACAGCTCCCTGCATTTTGGGTTGTCGGCTGAATTGATGTCTTCCCAGTTGAAGTCGGCTGGCAGCTCAAACAGTGCCTGATCCCGGTAAAAGTACCAGGTGCGGTTCTTGCGCTACAGCCCGTCGTACATGGCGATGAACCACTCGGCCAGCAGGTTGGCCGATTGCTTTGAGCCCGACTGCACAGCCGCTGCTTCTCCATAGCTCATGCATCTGGTGGTGGTGATCTTGTTGCCGTCTTCATCTTCGATTGGCTCCAATCTTGGGAAAGCGACCTCAGTCAGGGGGAGCCGACCGGCTATTTTCTGGGTTGCCAGCACTAGCCAGATTTGTAGAAACCACCAGGGGCCGCCGGTATTGACAGGGGCGTTGGCGGCTATCTTCGCGGCAGCTTGGTGCAGTGTCTGGTACAGGTAGCCGAGGAGATATTTCCCCAGCGTGAGCTTGTTCCCGTCGACTAGGGATTTGGCTACGACTTGCCAGTTGGTGGTCGGCCCGCAGCTCGATCCACAGAACATAAATTTTTCTAGCCACATCATAAGGAACGCGGCGTGTTCCCTGTGGCCGACCGATCCGTCCTTCATGTTTTGAGCGATGTAGCCGCTCCACCCGCCGATGGCCTTGGTCTTGAATTGATGTTGCCCCCTTTCGACTCAGGTTTCCGGGGTTAGCCGACGTCAGGATATCCAGTCCGGTCGTCATATATACGTCGGCTAGAGTAACAGTCATTGGCCCCTGCTGGAACATGAAGGCATTGAAGCTATCGTTCCAAAAGTACGCCGCAGCCGACATTAGCGGCTCATCCTTCTCCATGCTGGCAACGGACAAGGCCAAGCACTGGGCTATCCCGGTTTCCTCCCACTGAGCGTACTTGCTGATTGCACCCTCTTATACCACTAAATCCAAGTTGCGTCTGTGGTCGGCCATGACTTGAAAGTCCCATTCCAGTGGGCTAGGGATGGGTTCCTAGTGTTGTAAGGGATCCTGTTGGTTTCGGCTATGATATATATCGACTGGATCAGTGTTGCCAATAGGGCCGAGGAAGTATCTCTTTTCTTGCGTCAGACTTGGGATGACTACTTGATGTGACAGGTGCTACAGTTTGAAAAAGGAAAAAATTGCTAATCAAGAGCAGCTGAAGACATTATGAACTCAACAACACTAGGAGGCATGGTTGGAAAGGAAATCTGAAGAGGAAGAGTTTTGAACCGACGGACGTACCTCGGGGAACTTGGCGACGACGACGGCTGGTGCGACAGCGGCGGCCGGTGCGGCGGTGGAGTTGGAGGCCATTGGGGTCGTCGGAGATGGAGCTGGGTCCTGGTTCGCGAGAATCGACGGGATGTGATGAAGAGCGCCGGTGAATCACCGGAGAGGAGAGAGGAAAAGAAGGCTTGTCTGCGAAGTGTTTGAGTGCGTTTTGAAGGTGTGATCGTTTCAGTCGAGGTAAATGACTATTTAAAGGGCATTTGGGGCAACCGAAACGGTTTAGGTCAGAAAAGAGCGGGAATTTGAACAGACAACAAATCCGCAACACTTCGTATCACGGACTTGGGGCATGTGTTAACGCCTAAATTTGCTAACCGAACCCCTAAGTTCTAGCGAGGTTAAAACAGAATCGGATCGGCTGGCGAAAAAATAGAGGCTACGTTGGTTGTGCTCAAATCGGCTAAGTAACGATCGGCTATGGGGTTAATCGGCTCAGGTTGGATCAGGTGAGGATAGCTGATAGCTGATGCTGAGTCAGAGGAGAAGATAAAACCGTTTCCGATAAAAGTGCTTGGAGATAAAGTGAAGGATTCGGTTATCAGTTTGTGCGTTAAAAGATATTGCCATCTATGGATAGAGTCCTGTAACAGCAATTGTATCTGTAAATAAGGAACTTGTTTAAACTGTTTATTGTAACGCGGCGTAGGTCCTTCCCGGGATATCGTCGTATTTTAAATAGTAGTTTAGTTAGAGTCCAGGATCTATACAGATAATGTTATTATTGGGTATAAATAGGACCCAAGACCCCCTGTAAATTATTATTCAACAATCAATCAAACAACTTTCGGTGCATCGCCAAACCTTTTCTTCAGACGAGCAATTGATTTGGCTCCGGGCTGCATCATTTCGATCCCCAAATCCAGGTAAATGCTTGTCATTAGTGGTATGTTCTACTGATTCTAGTACTTCCATCGTAATGACACATTAGATTCAGGGGTTTATACTGCGCTATTTACCATATATCGCATATAAACTGGAGTAATGTTTAGATCTATCCTGCTATCGGCCAGTTCTATCAAGACCCCGCAGCCGATAGGGCTAGATCTAAAGGTTGAACTAGTTTATATGCGGTATCCATCGTCTCAAGAGGTATAAATAAGCTACAATAGATCAGGTTGTTCTTTTTATACTTAATGCTGCATCAACATTGAACTATTAAGTCGTTTTTATAACTTCCAATGATCTGTTCGGTTAGATTTATATGTTCAGAGACAGTGCCGGGGTTTCAGCCGGCCTTACCTGCCCTGATATATTTTTAGTATATTTATTACTAGATTTATGTTAGGATTGCCTCTTATATTAAGATCCCATTCTTATCGACATCATAAGCCGAAATCGGCTGCTAGCGCAGCAATACCGATTTCCTAGGCTAAGTATATCTGGTTCAAAAATGATATCTTTTCATAGGAATCATCGGAGTACTAGCCGATCCATAGTTAGCTTTCCAGTATCGGCTAGGTTATCAATACATATATTTATTATCCTTTACTGTATTTAGGTTAAGCGGCTGATGCTGTCTCGGTATAGCCGATCCATTCCAGTCACTTGGCTTAAATATATTTTAGGATAACATATATATGGTCGTGGATTCCCTTAACTAATCCAGTGGGGATCTAACCTAACAGTTAACGCATATATCTTATTTTTCTTGTTGGTTAACAGATCAAACCAACTGGCACGCCCTGTACTGCACAGGCAGCCAAGAAGGACCTGCGCTGGAGCTAAGCAGATCTCCCAGGCCAGCGCGTGAGAGAAATTTCTCGTCAAGATTCGGCAAAGGGAGTAACGACAACGACTCGTCTTCCCCTCTCCTCCCTCTCTCGCATCCGGTGGCGAGATGGGAGGAGGCCAGCGGTGGTGGCAACATCAGCAAAGGGAGCGGCGACAACGACCCCAGATGCAGCCTCTAGGTGCATGCTCTTGGCGATGGCGGCTCCCTCCATCCTCGAGGTGCACTCGGAGATGGCGACTGTGGCGGTGTGGCGATGGCGATGAGGGGCGGATCTGGTGGTGGGATGGTTGGAGACCGGCGATGGCCGAATCAGTAGATAGGGCATCGGTGATGGCTTTCCTACTCCTGTCCATATTTGGCTATAGGGAGACGGTTGACGAGTGGCAACAACGACAATAGCTGAGGGGTTGCTTTGGCGGTGGCTCGTCCATAGTGGCTTCAGCAGCCTCCAAGGTCACAGGCAATGATGATGACCAATGTTGATGTTTGCATATTATTTCATTTGAATGTGTTGATGTTTGCATGTTGAAAATACAAAGAGAAATCGATTTAGTGATCTTAGATATCGATTTGAATCTGGATTGGATTTGAATCTAGATCTCTAGATGTGGATTTAAAATTTAAGAATGTAGCAATTTCTCTAAATGTTGATTGATTTTTTTGCAAAAAGGATATCACTGGTGGTCCTCTTAGTGGCGCCGTCTGCGAAAATCAATTTTCATAGGAGGTCCTCTTAACTGTCCACAAGTAAAAATCTATTATCGCAAGCGAATCGTAACCGCTAGCAAAAATCATTGATGGGCCTTTGCTCGCTAGCGGCTGATAGTGCCACCAGCAAAAATCGGTTTTGGCTGTCACTAAAAACACTTTTTGTAGTGGTGGTAAGTTAGATTTGATAGCACTGGACTTAGAGCTGCCAAATTGTTGGTATTTCTTATGGTCACATATAAATCCATAAGCACACGGAATACCGTGTTAGCCCTTTACCCGGTAGTATTCCAAGGTGTTGAATTCACAGGGAACGTGTGTGGATTATTTAAGGGTCAGGTTCATGCAAGAACACCAAGAATTTATAGGCCAGGGTATAAAGAGGATTTCTTTGGTTGAGGCTCTAGATAGATGGTAATCGCTTTACTCTACTTACTTACTTCGGGCGTCGGCTCACACTCGATTTGTTGAGTGACTCCGACCTAAAGTTCTACGACGCACTCGAACGTGGAGGACGACAGAGGACGGATAAGACTATAATCACCTACCTTCTACCTCTACAACCCGTGGAGTACACGGCAAACAAAGGTAAACCCCAGCCTAGACACCATGTCTACGTTATTGATTACTACTCTTATCTTGGCCAAAAACTCCCATCTGCATCAGGTGTCTTAGACAAGAGCACCCACGAATGGATGATGATCTCGTAAGTAAATAAAGTAAAGTAATTACTCAACGGAAAGGAATATAACCATAGAAAATCACAAACTCTTACTTGATTGAGTAAGCATCCGTTAAGGTACAAGATCAGAGGTTGGTGCTGAGATACCCGGCACTTCTTCGGACTAACCTCACTCTCTACCCTATTTTCTAAGCACTAGAGAACTAGGGCTACGCCTTTGGAATGGAGCTTTGATCTTCTTGTGTTGTGTGTTGTGTGTTGAGAACTAGCCTTCAAATGACGGTTGGTAGGTCAGTTTCTCCCCGCTAAACATGCATAACCACCATTAGGGAGGCATCAGGAGCGTCCACGTGGAAGGTGAAGATGAGGAGGGCCAGGGCTGGTTCAGCCGAACCCTGGCCACCGCCTCTCTCCACCGTCTTTCACCAGTGGATGACAGGTAGGCCCCTTAGTCGGTTCCTAGCTGTTTGGTCCCACTTTAAGTCGGTTTCAGCTGACTTGTGGGCCCTCCCAATCTGTGGGATGCTGACGCGGCGAGCGTCAATTGGTTGGAGTTGTGTTTCTTCGCCGCGTAAGCATGCTTTCACCTCATTTCAGTGTACTAATCACCTGTATACAAATATTCATCAACACGTAAGGAATGGATTAGTAAATAACCCTACCACTATGTTGATGTTCATCTTTTATCCGTTTTGTGCAGAGATTGACAGTTGGATTTTAGTATTTACGGACCCTCAACACAAATCCAATAGTTTTGTGATACAAACAATGTCAGAGCATGCTCTCTCTTCATATACAAATATAAATATAAATATAAATATAAATATAAATATATATTTGTATTTATGCATGTATGTATCACTAGTACAGAACCTTCCATCTGTAACAGGCCCAAATATGCCTGGAGCACTTGGGCCGTCAGAACAAAGTCATCTCAATCGGGCCGTCATTTGCACCGTTGTAGATATACTCGTACAGCCCCAATTGCAAATAGCCCGTCAGCGATGAAACTCATATATGACGGGCTCAAATGTAAGCCCGATTGAGATAACCTAGGATATATTAATCGGGCCATAATACCGAGCCCGTTAGAGATGAGGGCCATCGGTGAAGGGCTCAAAAATAAGGCCCGATTGAGATGACTTTATAGCCCGTCACCGATGACTCATATCGGTGTCGGGCTTTCATTTAAGCCCGTTAGAGATGTCTGTGTCCCGTTACAGATGTCGTTTAACTGACCCGATTGAGATATAGTTCGGACACACTATAAATGCACCAGCAACCGCTGTCTAAATTCATCCCGTTGTTCACTTTTTTGGTGGGAGGTTGAAGGGGGCGAATTTTTGTTATTTAAAAAAACAGGAATATATTAGTAAGTATAAAGGTTGATTTTTTTACAATTTAGTAGTATGATAACTAATGTTTTGTTAAATTTTGTAGCGATGGATCGAAGTTGGATGAATGCGACAACTTTAAAGTGTCATTGCAAGGAGTATAGAGATGGTGTTTTAAGTTTTATGAACGTCGCGGAGGAGGATAGGAGAAGAAGAAATAGAAATTAGATGTGTTGTCCATGTAGAGATTGCAAGAACGAGATTTTGTTTAGCGGAGAGGAGGTACACTCTCACTTGATACAACGGGGATTCATGAAGGACTACACATGTTGGGTGAAGCATGAAGAGACAGAATCGGATAATGGTGCAGCTGCAGACAACATTGGTGCCGACAATCATGAAGATGAAGATGAGCGTGACATGTTTATTCCATCTCCATTGGGCGGTGAAATGGTTGATGTGGATCCTGATATGCTGCAAGAGATGTTACGTGATGTTGAGGAGCAAGCTCACAACGAGAGAGATTCGATGAATTTCAGCCGTTTGGTCAGTGACTCCGAGACACCTCTATACGCCGGATGCAAGTCAAAGCACACCAAATTATTAGCTACCTTGGACCTAATGAAGCTGAAGGCAAGTAGTGGATGGACAGACAAAAGTTTTACATAACTTTTGAGAATAATGAAGGCCATGCTTCCTGAAGAGAACACATTGCCTGAAATGACATATGAAGCAAAGCAGGTTCTGTGTCCCCTAGGGTTAGAGGTTCGTAGAATTCACACTTGTCCAAATGATTGCATATTGTACCACAAGCAATATGCGAACCTAAAAGCTTGTCCTGTGTGTAAGGCTTCTCGATACAAGCGAAAGAAAAGTGCGGGGGAGGGAAAGAAGTCAAAGCGGGGTGGTTCGGCGAAGGTTTTATGGTATTTACCCATCATTGATCGCTTGGAGAGAATATTTGCCAACCCGAAGGAAGCAAAATTAGTGCGGTGGCATGCCGAAGAGAGAACAAACGACGGTTTGCTAAGGCACCCAGCGGATTCGATTCAATGGAGGAATATTGATCGAATGTACAAAGACTTTGCTGCCGACCCCAAAAACATGAGGATATGTTTGTGTACGGATGACATGAATCCTTTTGGAGATATGAGCAGTTCTCACAGCACTTGGCCCGTCCTTATTGCGAACTATAACCTCCCGCCATGGTTGTGCTTCAAAAGGAAATATATTATGTTGTGCTTGTTAATCCAAGGTCCAAAACAATCGGGCAATGATATCGATGTATTCCTAGAGCATGTTAACGATGATCTTGAGATTCTTTGGAAAAAAGGCGTGGACACTTGGGATGCATATGGTCAGGAGAACTTCAAGATACGAGTTCTAATGTTCTGCACCATTAATGACTATCCCGCACTGGGCAATCTTTCTGGACAAACCGTGAAAGGATAGAAGGCCTGCTCCGACTGTATGGAACATACACACAGCAGGTGGCTGAAGAAATCCAGAAAGATGGTTTACATGGGTCATAGGAGATGGCTCCCGCTACGCCACACTTTTAGAAGAAAGTAGAAAGTTTTCAACGGTAGGAGAGAACTTGGAACTGTTCCCAAGGATGTGTCTAGAGAAGAGGTCCATGACATGGTCAAAGACATAACTAATGAGTTTGGAAAGAAAAGAAAACGTGGCAAGGAAAATGATAAAGCTATGTGGAAGAAGAAATTCATATTTTGGCGGCTACCATACTGGAAAGACCTTGAGGTCCGGCATTGCATTGATCTAATGCACGTAGAGAAGAACGTTTGCGATAGTTTGCTCGGGCTGCTGCTTAATATGCCTGGAAAGACAAAGGACGGCTTGAATGCTCGCCTAGATCTGCAGGAATTGAACATTCGCAGTGAGCTTCAGCCTGTTACGGATGAAAAGACAGGAAGAGTGTACCTCCCACCAGCTTGCCACACATTGTCGAAGAATGAAAAGATCGCAATGCTGTCATGCATGTCTGATATTAAGGTTCCTTCGGGCTATTCAGCAAGGATAAGTAAATACGTTAAATTGGAGGATCTAAAAGTGGTTGGAATGAAGTCTAACGATTGTCACATGCTGATCACACAGATCTTACCAGTTGCTATCAGATGTATTCTACCACCCAAAGTGCGTCACACAATTCAACGTCTTTGTGCCTTATTCAATGCAAAGATTATAGACCCCGAAGATCTAGATCAGATGCAGGCTGATATTGTCAATACCCTGTGTCACTTGGAGATGTATTTTCCACTATCTTTTTTCGATATCATGGTTCATCTCCCTGTTCATCTAGTGAAGCAAACAAAAATATGTGGCCCAGCTTTTCTAAGGGAGATGTAGCCGTCCGAGAGGTATATGGGAGTTCTTAAGTTGTACGTTCGAAATATAGCAAAACCAGAGGGGAGCATCATTGAAGGGTACACGACGGAGGAGGTTCTTGAGTTCTGCATCGACTTTATGGCCGAGACTGATCCTATCGGTGTTCCTGCGTCTCGCCACAAAGGAAGGTTAGCAGGCCTTGGCACAATAGGCATAAAAAATTGTTCCCGATCAAGCTACCTATGTGCATGCTCATTTCGCTGTGCTACAACATATGGCTGAAGTAACTCCATATTTTGAGGAGCATCTAGCGAAAGTCCGACAGGACAACATGGGTTGATCAGACATGTGGATCAACAGAGAACATACTACTCGCTTCAATGAATGGTTCAAGAATCATATCGCACGATCGACCGATGACCCAACTGAGATAATATGAAGGTTGGCAAGGGGCCTAAGCTGGGATGTTGACACATGGCAAGGGTATGATATCAATGGATACACATTCTACACCGTCACACAAGATAACAAAAGCACAGTGCAGAATAGTGGAGTCCGTATAGATGCATATCAGGATAAAGCTGGATCGAACACATATTATGGCCGCATAGAGCAGATTTGGGAGATGAACTACAGGAGCTTCAAAGTCCCTTTCTTTCGTTGCAGCTGGGTGAATATTCGAACCGGAGTTAAAGTCGACAAGGAAGGATTCACTTTAGTGGATCTGGCCAAGGTTGGATACACGGACGAACCATTCGTCCTAGCCAAGCAGGTCGAGCAGATTTTCTATATAAAAGACCCCGCAAACAAGAAGCTGCACGTTGTTAGGGATGACAAACGAAGAATTGTTGGGGTTGACAACGTCGTCGATGAAGAAGAATACAACCAGAATATTCGTGTGAGACCTCAGATCGAACTTGACGATGATCCCGAAGACGAAGTGGCATACGCTCGCTCAGACCATTCGAAAGGCATATCCTTGTAAATAGAGTCTTTGTAGTAATATAATTTGTAAATTGATAAATGTGACGAAGTATTTTGTACTGGTGCCTTAATGGTTGCAGAACATACAATGAGTAGTCTCTCTACCCTACACTACAAATACAGGTATTCGTATGGGTTGCATTAGCTACACTTGTTATTGTGTTATGCACTGGTCCTCTCTCTTAAGTGTGATGTTTTCTTGTTTTCCGATTATTCACTTCTCTTGGTTCCTTAAACAGGATATAATTAACTTTGCCAAGTTTAAGCACTTTTTGTTATTGAAGAAAATTTTGAACAAGCTCTATGATGTGGTATGAATAAAATTTTGAACAAGCTCTACTTCATCGTTAATTATAATATTTTTAAAAATACAATCCCAACCGTAAACTAATTTAATAAGGTATTGGATGCGGATGACACTTATCCGTATCAGGCCTACTGTCATTGCCCGATGCAGATGATAGTCATCCGCATCGGGCCTTTTGTTAATGCTCGATGTAGATGATAGTCATCTGCATCGGGCCTTTTGTTAATGCCCGATGTAGATGATAGTCATCCGTATCGGGCCTTTTGTTAATGCCCGATGCGGATGACACTCATCCGTATCGGGCTTACTACAAGGGCCCGTCAGCGATGACTCATCCGTATCGGGCCCTAGTAGTACGCCCGTCAGAGATGACGTTGACTAGGGTTACTTAGTCAATCCCGTAGATCCAGATCCATTCACGTCTCCTCTCAGATCCGCCGCCTGCTCTCCTCGCCTCCACGCCGACCCCGAGCCCGGCCGTCTCCTCGCCTCCACGCCGCCGCCTCTCAGATCCACGCGCGCCATCGCTGCGGCCTCCTCTCCTCGTCCCTCCACGCCGCCACCTCCTCTCCTCCTCCCCTCCGCCCGCCGCCTCTCAGATCCATGCGTGCCATCGCCACCGCCGCCTCCTCTCCTCCACGCCGCCGCCTCCTCTCCTTCTCTCCTCCACGCCGCCGCATCCTCTCCTCCTCTCCTCCACGGCGCTGCCTCCTCTCATCCTCTCCTCCATGTCGCCGCCTCCTCTCATCCTCTCCTCCACACCGCCTCCTCCTCTCCTCCTCCCCTCCACGCCGGCCGCCTCCCTGTTGACCCTGAGCCCGGACGCCTCCTCGTCGAGCCAAGCCCGGACGCCTCCTCGCCGAGCCCAGACACCTCCTTGCCGAGCCCGAACGTCTCCTCGCCGAGCCGAGCCGGACGCCTCCTCGCCGAGCCGAGCCCAGCACGTCTCCTCGTTGAGCCCAGACGCCTCCTCCTCCACACCGGTTAGTACACACGCCTCCTCCTCCACGCCGCCTTCCTCCACGCTCACCGGTTAGTTGATCTTCCATTGCTCTTATGGATGCTCAAGATAATTTACATACATATATTCTTGACGTTTGTGATGATACGGTTAGATTTATCATGCTTGGATGATTGTTAACTTTATGGAAAATTTATGCTTGGGATTAAAGTGCTCCAACCCACTTTAGGGGATTAAAGTGGACTTTTTCCTCAATTTCTATGAACTGCACTTTATAAAGAATGCCCGAGGTTGCAGCTAATTACCTGTGAATTGCTCTGATTAGCATGCATTCTCAGTAAGACTAATTGTGTTGTATTTGTTGTGGGATTCTAAAACATGCTAATATCTGTTTAATCTGCTTTTGATAACATCGGCCTAGCAAATACACTATGCATTTTCTATTTTATTTTGATTAATGAATTAATTTGTATCCTGCTTTAGTCACGCCTCATATGGTCAGCATGACAGCCAAAAGGAACAACTTTAGAAATTTGCTTGACTTTTACCTTGTTTGCTTGAACATTATCATGAGCAGTCTCTCAAGTAACACTCACTCTTGATAATAGAAACAGATGTCTACTTAACAATTTAGAAGGCCCTTTTATTTTTGTATTTGTGAGAGTATGCTCCCTCTGTATGTTGCATTTGTTGGTAAATACTGTGTAATTTGTCGCATCTGTGTGGATATTTACGTTTCTGATTACCTTGGTCTCTTGTTTTGTCTGTCCTAATAGTATTTTGCTGATTTTTTTATTTCCGAGATAGCAAACTGCTATGATGTATACAGTGTACATGCATGTTGTTCTGGGATGAATTAATTTAGCCTTTTTCTTGGTCTAGATTTACTGCTATTTTGCTTGAATGATATGGCTGCTATACTGCTATCTTGCTTAATCCCTATGATGCTTGAATGATATTGCTGCTATACTGCTATCTTGCTATACTGCTATGATGCTTGAATGATATGGATGAATGATAAGACTGCTATGATACTCTTGGCCCTAACTTGCTGTTCCTTTCCTCACCTTTCTTCTCTCCACTCTTCTTCCTGGCCAGTGATGAATGCTCAACATTAGCCTTTTTTGGGTAGTACACTGGATCTGTTATTATTACATTAATTTGGGTTTGTTTGTAACTACACTTGTTCTTTTCAAGTGTTGTTCCTTTCCTCACCTTTCTTCTATTCACTCCTCTGGATTTCTTCTCTCCTCTTCCTGGCCAATGATGAATGCTCTAGAACAGACCATAAGAACAGACTATCGACACTTGTTCTTTTTTGGTGGGCACTATAAGTTCTCTTTTTATGATAAGAACAAATCAGCTACACTTGTTATTTTGTTGTTGAGAACTACACTTATTTTGTTATTTTTTTGTTTCTACAAATGTTCTTTTTAGCAAAAATACAACCATCTACACTTGTTATTTTGATTTTGGGAACTACACTTGTTTCTTTGATAAAAACAGGACATCTACACTTGTTAATTTGTTTTTGGACCTACACTTGTTTTTTTGAAAAAAAACCAGCCATGGACACTTGTTCTTTTTTTGGGGGCACTACACTTCCTTTTTTTTGGCAAAAAAAAAACAGCCAAGTTGATCCATTCACATATATATTCATCACAGCCACAACCAAATTGATCCATTCACATATATATTCTACATTTGTTATTTTGTTTTTAGGAACTACACTTGTTTTTTTATAAGAACAGACCATCTACACTTGTTCTTTTTTGGGGGGGCACTACACTTGTTCTTTTTTTTATAAGAACAGACTATCTACACTTATTCTTTTTTTTGATCTACACTTGTTCTTTTTTTGGATGGCACTATACTTGTTCTTTTTTTTGATAATAACAGACTATCTACACTTGTTCTTTTTTTATCTATACTTGTTCTTTTTTTGGATCTACACTTGCAAATGATTGTAATTGATGCACAATTTCTGAGCAAAACTGAGGCCACATCTAATACTTTCACCTTCCAATAGTTTAGTAATATGCAAAAGTCTAGTAATGTTATTTTTCTTCGATAGAAAATGTCGGCGACTACAAGTGGGACTAGAACGAGCCAGGCTCCAAGGTCCCAGAATAAGATCCCTAAGGAAGTGTATAGAATAACGGAGGTGGACGAATAGGGATTTCCTACGGCCCCAGAGAAAGCCGTCAAAAAATTCGCAACAATCTGCAGAATCCTAGGGAGGCGGAACTTCACAATTTTGGCGGACCACATCGATCGGGTCCCACAGGAAGAAAAATATGAGGCCTGGAGAGAGTTCAAGGAGAGCTTTGAGTACCCAGAAGAGGCCGAGGAAAGACTGAAGCGGCGGGCTATGTGCAAGATGGGCAACTTGTGGAAAAATTTCAAGACCACGCTCGTCACCGACTACGTCCTCAATCCATCCTAGCCAGAACCATTTAGGAAGTACCCATTCATCACCCAGGCCGTGTGGGACGAGTTCCATGCCGCCAAATCAACCCCTGAGTCTCGGGCAAAAAGCAAGGCCTATAGGGCGTTGCACGCAAAAAACCTTCACCCGCACTAGCTTGGCACGAGAGGATACGCCGGGAAGCAGCAGGAATGGCAGAGGGAGGATCAAGTTGCCGCGGAATCTAACACCCCCCAATTCTTGGTGATATCTTGACTACCCGAGCAAGAAACTGGGCAAGGGCAAGGGCGAAGAAGAATAGTGATGGAACACTGACGTTCCCAAACCCCGAAGATCAAGTGGTGTACGATAAACTTGTAACTTTAACACATAAAATATCTTTCAATAGGTTGTATCGTCCTCTACATTTAATTAATCTTAACTGTACGGCAGGTCCAGCTGACTGCTGAGAGACATTCCTCCTCCGAGGTCTGCTCACAAAGGCGCGAGGATGACATCCTCACAAAAGCCTTAGGAAATGAAGAACACCGTGGACGGACAAGGGCATTGGCTTTGCTGTCCCATGGAAGTATGGGTTTCCCCAATTTGCTTGGCAGTACAGGAAGCACAAGCTATCAAAGACGGAGAAACAAGCACGCCTTAAGGAGCAACTTCGGTAGGAGCTTAGAGTCGAGCTCGTCGAAGAATTCAATGAGAAACTGGCACGAGTAGAGGCTCGGGTGGAGACATATGAGAAGTTGATTGCCGATGCTCCGGTCGCTGCAGCTCCCAGAGTAGAAGTGAGCCCCACGCAAAGGCGTAGCAGCTGCGCATCAACTAAGGCGGGAGCAGAACAAGCACCAATCCCCGCCGCGGTAGACCACATAACGGTAACAAAATTCAACAAATGTATATTTTGTATTAGCACCAAAGTACACCCGAGTAGTAATGACACGTATGATTCTATTGCAGGAACCCACATCCTGCACCCTAGTCGTTAGGGTGACCCAATCATTTGCAATTCCGGCTGCAGAGGGTCTTGCATTCAAGCCTACCCCCGAAACCCGGGTTCATGGGGCACGGCTGCTAGCCGGACATGCAAAAGTCCAAGTGGACTTAGGGAAGCCCGATTGGGTGGGTTTCACTCTCCAGCACGCACCGAACGATGAGGTTCTGACCCTTGGAGCTGCACGTGGGACCTTTATCCAATGGCCCAAGCAGAACATTCAGATCAATGTAACTCCTAGGCCAGCACCAAGTTCTCGTCCGGTACCGTCACGTGCACATACTAATATTGTAGTTGCCCCTCGAGCCAGAGAACTTGAACTTGTAGTTGCCTCTCAAGCCAGAGAACTTGTAGTTGCTCCTCCTGCCCTTGAAGAAGATCTCCAATTACAATATGATACAGATTTTGGGGACGATGGTATGGAGATGGACAGCAGGCCGCACCAACCTCCTCCTGCCAAAAAGTTGAAGAAGGTGAGATCTTCTCCACCCGACATCGGCAGAAAGGGGAGAGGAGTAGGCAAGGTGCAAGGAGCCAAGAAAAAGCTTGATCTTGGCAAGACGTCATCAGCTCCGAATACTTTCACATTAGGCATGCCATTGGTCGGAGACGACACCTTATCAAGGATGGGGCCTGCAATGCAAGGAGTTGCACAGGTACTACATGGAGAGGACCAACACAAAGAGGAAGCATAGAGAGACCTTCATGTTGGGCTACCATGATAGTCAGTCGTTCCTCGGCCCTGCTAGCTTCGTTGCCGTAGACTTCCAAGATCTATGGGACCTCTACAGGGTGCGAGCGGTCGACACCAACCTCCTTAAGTGCTACTCTTTGTAAGTATTTGTGGGTATGGGATATGATAATAACTGTTCATATCTGACGCTAACCCAGACTCTGGTCTTGCTTGTAGGTTTACCTAGAAGCAGGTCCAAAAAAATCACCCTTTGTTGCCTTTCTCGATCCATCTATCGTCAACGAGACAAATATGCAAAACGATCGAGCTAGCATGGTGGAATATATCAAGGACTGCTTGTATGCCCGTCAAGACAAGAACTTCCTTATGTGTGCCTACAATCAATAGTAAGCGTGTACCCTAATTAGAATCAAATGCGCGACTCGTATAGCTCTAGTATTTACCTTGCAATTTAATAATGTCGCAGAGGTCATTGGATTCTTCTGGTAATAATGCTAAAGTGGAGTTTGGTACACTACCTTAACTCCAATATCAAGCCAAAAATATACAACTGGTCCGGCATCGAAGCTGTCTTGAACGAGGCATGAGACCTGTACGTGGCAAAAGGCGGGAGGCATAAGGATGGGCATCCCAAACTCGGTCACAAAAAAGACTTCCCAATTAAACAATAAGTGGGTGACCAGTGTGGGTTCCACGTCTGCCATAACATGCGAATCTTAGCAGACAAGGTGACATTGCCCGACCTTGAGGTGTGTTTACAATTGTTTATATACATAGGACGACAACTTTCCAAGTATGTGGACTAACTTGGCGCCTCACATGCAGGTTAAACTATCAAACATTCCGGATAACAACTTTGATATCATTAGAGAGGAGATAGCACAATTTATACTAGATGATATATTGTCTCCAAAAGGAATGTTTAGAGTAAGGTCCTAGGTAGCTCGATCGACTCTGAATGGTAGAACATTTGCAATGACAGTGCGACAAACATTTGATTTTTGTAAATATTCTTTGTAATACAATTCTGCACGTTGTTTCGTATATACTTGCTTTTCTTTAAAACACATTTTTTGCAGGTTTTGATGCATCTGTAACTAAATTATTTCGCTCGATGATGAACTGGAGCCGTTCAGACATGTTGCAAATTGCAACATCCAAAACACGGTTCAAATTATTTAGGTGTGTTGTAGGCTGGGTGGCTTCCGAAGATGTTCACATCAAACCTTGTGTCACAGGGCACGGCGGACATCTATTGGAAGCCACCCGACCTACTACAACACCTCATACTATTACATACATAGTCTAGTTGTTCTGAGAGCAAAAAGTAAAGACCATTTTTACACTCGTTCTTTTTTTGAACTACACTTGTTCCTTTTTGGAACAAAACAGCCATCTACACTTGTCTTTTTTTGAGCAGTACACTTGTTCTTTTTTTGTTCTTACACATGTTTTTTTATAAAAAATAAATAGCCATCTATATTTGTCTTTTTTTTCTGTTTTTGGGGTTAGTACACTTGTTATTTTGTTGTGGCTGTGGCTGTGGAATATATATGTGATGAATATATATGTGAATGGATATGGTCATGTGTGATGATGAATATATATGTGAATGGATATGGATATGGTGTGGCTGTGATGAATATATATGTGAATGGATCAATTTCTTCTTGTGATCGTGATGAATATATATGTGAATGGATCAACTTGCTTCTTTGGGCTGTGATGAATGGTAATGGGTGTGATGATATCTCGTCCATTTTTTACAGCGGGTATGGCTAGCAAAGGCTCGAGGCTAGCCAAAAATAAATTTTATTTTTTGGATAATAAACTCATCCCTGACGAGCATAGTGGAAAAGCCCGATAGAGATAGGACATCCGTAACGGTCTCAACCTAAAAGCCCGATAGAGATAGATAGGACATCCGTGACGGGCTACTTAAGCCCGTTAGAGATATGTCATCCATGACGGGTAATAAACTGGAACATTATTTGACTCCATGTTTGGTCAACCCTATCGGTGATGGCCCGGTAACTACGGCCCGTTAAAGATGAGTTGTCATCTGTGACGGGCTTAGAACTAGGCCCGATTGAGATTTGTCATCCGTGACGGGCGTTCAACCCCACTAGTTTGACTTTCAAACTCATCTGTGACGGGTATTTTTATGGCCCGATTGAGATAATGTGTATCCGTGACGGCCTTGTGCCTGTTAGAGATATTTTCTCACATCAGTGACCTTTTCATAGTGACGGGGGGCCAACTCGATAGAGATGAGGGTTAATACCCGTTAAAGATAGCCGGTGCTGGCGTAGTGTATAAAGTAAGCTAAGTAGCCATGAATATCTCACAGTGAAGACATATAGATCTCTTATCTATCGCGTAGGCACCGTTCTTTATTCTGATTAAGTATAGATTTTACTTTGGTTTGGTTTGGTTTTTTTCGTTAGTATTTTTTTAAACGGTTAAACATTGTATTTCACATGAAACTTTTATCTATAAAAGTTATATTAAAATATCAGTTAAATTCAATTTTTAAATTAAAACTTAATTAATTATATATTAATAGTTTTCTCGTTTATGTATCTGTATTAAATCCTGATCTAACATGAACTCGAACAGACCTAAGTAATTACATGAACTGAAACCAACAAACACGGGTGTGATGGATCGAAGTGGAGTACTAGAGTATATGAAGCTCATGCGGGACGCACTAGTACGAAGCGCACTAGAGATTTGCAAATATTGAACGTCACTTTAAATGTATGAACGGTCCCTGTAATTACTGTGCATGTATATGCATATGCTCAGTTTGTGGTGGAAATTGCCATGTGCCTACGTGTCCGATCTATTTATAGAACTTACATTCGACTAGTGCAAGTATATGTATGCTGCTTGTCTATGGCCTGTATGGTAAGAAACAAGATCAGCGATTGCGGTGAATGTGACATAGGCGCGCGCACTACTACATATTCTATCTGTAACGGCTCATAATATATATTCAAGTTTTGCGGACCGTCACAACTAATCCATCTCAAACAAACCTAAAAAAGACCGACAAATATATAATTACACAGACATGTCATATGTGCATACGGCTCATAATATGTCTGAGTTTTACGGGCCGTCACAACTAATCCATCTCAAACGAACCTAAAAAAAGACCAACAAAGATATAGTCACACAGACAAATCATATGTGCATAATTCTACAGCCCATCACGGATAAGACACCTCCGTGACAGGCCAAACTAATGGTCCGACAAAGATAATAAATGTTATCTTTGTCGGGCCCCAATATAAGCCCGTCACCGATATTTGTCATTGGTGACGGGCTCCAGATTATGGCCCGATTGAGATAACAATTAGACCCGTCATCGATGATTGCTTTCGGTGACGGGTTTGAAGTTAGGTCTAACAAAGATAACTGTAATACCCATCACAGTTGCTAGTTCGTTGGCCGTTACAGATATTTATTGCGCTCTATAAATACCCCAACCAGATAGTTGGAGTGGTTATCCCGCTGTTCACTGTCTTGGTGAGAGGAGAAAGAGGGCCATTTTTTGTCAATTTTTCCAGGAAATCAGAAAGTACAAAGTAATTAAAAATAGTAGTCATTTCTTATAAATCTAGTAGATACTTATGTATAAAATATTAATTTAATAGTTTTTCTATTTTTTAGCTCAGCGATGGATCGAAGTTGGATGTATGGAAAAAATGTGCGGCGTTATAGCAAAGAGTATCGAAATGGTGTGGTAAATTTTATAAACGCCACGGAGGAGGATAGGAAAAAAAAGCGATTACATGTGTTGTCCATGTGCACATTACAAAAACGAGACTATGTTTCGTAGCAGAGTGGACATACACGCTCATCTGATACAACGAGGATTCATGTAGGGATACACATGTTAGGTGAAACATGAAGAGCAAGAATCAGGCAGTGATGCAGCTACAGACAAAAGTGATGCACAAAATCAAGAAGATGAATATGAACATGACATGTTTGTACCTTCTTCACCGGACGGTGAAAGGGTTGATGTGGATCACGATATGCTGCAAGACATGTTACGTGACGTTGAGGACCCAGCCTACAACGAGAGAGATTCCTTGAAGTTTAGCAGGTTGGTCAGTGATTCAAAGAAGCCTCTATACGCCGAATGCAAGGAAAAACACATAAAATTGTCAGCTACCTTGGAGCTAATGAAGCTGAAGGCAAGCAGTGGATGGACAGACAAGAGTTTCACACAACTTTTGGAAATTCTGAAGACCATGTTTCCAGATGAGAACACAATGCCCGAGACGACATATAAAGCAAAGCAGGTTTTGTGTCCCTTAGGGTTAGAGGTCCATAGAATTCACGCTTGTCCAAATGACTGCATACTATATCACAAGCAATATGCAGATCTAGATGCTTATCCTGTCTGCAAGGCTTCTCGATACAAGAGAATGAAAAGTGCTGACGAAGAAAAGAAGTCAAAGCGGGGTGGTCCGGCGAAGGCCTTTTGGTACCTACCTATCATCAATCGTTTCAAGAGAATATTTATCAACCCCAATGAAGCATAGTTAGTACGCTGGCATGCCATGGAGAGAAGAAATGATGGTATGCTAAGACACCCCGCAGATTTCATTCAATGAAGAAATAATCGAAAATACCTAGATTTCGTAGCAGACCCTAGAAACATGAGAGTATGTTTTTGTACGGATGACATGAATCCTTTCGAAGACATGAGTAGTTCTTATAGCACATGGCCAGTTTTGATTGCAAACTATAACCTACCGTCATGGTTATGCTTCAAAAGAAAATACATTATGCTATGCCTGTTAATCCAAGGACCGAAATAACCCGGCAATGACATTGGTGTGTTCTTGGAGCCTGTGATCGATGACCTTGAGACTCTCTGGAAAGAAGGTGTGGAAACTTGGGATGCATACAGCCAGGAGAACTTCAATCTACGCGTTCTATTGTTATGCAACATTAATGACTATCCTGCACTAGGCAATCTTTCTGGACAAACCGTGAAAGGAAAGAAGGCCTGCTCCGACTGTATGAAACATACACGTAGCAGGTGGCTAAAGAAATCCAAAAAGATGGTTTACATGGGTCATAGGAGATGGCTCCCTCTCTAACACACATTTAGAAGAAAAAAACTTTTCAATGGTAAGAGAGAACTTCAGACTGCACCCAAGCATCTGTCTGGAGATGAGGTCCATAGCATGGTCAAGGACCTAACTAATGAGTTTGGAAAGAAAAGAAAACGAAGTAAGGCAACGGACAAGGGTATGTGGAAGAAAAAAATCCATATTTTGGCGACTTCTTTACTGGAAAGATATCGAGGTCCGTCGTTGCATTGATCTAATGCATGTCGAGAAGAATGTGTGTGAGAGTCTGATAGGGCTACTGCTGAATATTCCCAGGAAGACAAAGGACAGGTTAAACGCGTGCCTTGATCTATAGGAGATGAATATTCACAATGAACTCCTGCCTATAACAGATGCAGAGACAGACATAGTGTACCTCCCTCCAGCATGCCACAGATTGGCCAAGGATAAGAAGATCGCAATGCTATCATGCCTCAGAAATATCAAAGTTCCATCAGGCTATTTAGTAAGGATAAGTAAATACGTCAAATTGGACGAGCTAAAATTGGTTGGAATGAAGTCTCACGATTGTCACGTGCTCATCACGCAAATCATGCCAATTGCTATCAGAAGCATTCTATCACCCAAAGTTCGTCACACGATCCAACGTCTGTGTGCCTTCTTTAATGCAATCGGTCAGAAGGTTATAGATCCTGAAGCCCTAGACGGATTGCAGACTGATGTTGTCAATACCCTCTGTGACATGGAGATGTTTCTTCCTCTGTGTTTCTTTGATATCATGACTCATCTCCCTGTACTTCTCGTGAAGCAAACAAAATTATGTGGCCCTGCATTTTTAAGAGAAATGTATTCGTTCGAGAGGTACATGGAGTTCTCAGTCTTACGTGAGAAATAGAGCAAAACTAGAGGGGAGCATCATTGAAGGTTACATGACCAAAGAGGTTATTGAATTTTGCGTTGATTATATGGCCGAGGTCGATCCTATCGGAGTACCAACTTCTCGTTACGAAGGAAGGTTGTCAGGCGCTGGCACAATAGGCAGGAAAAGAGTTGTGCCTGATCGAGCCTCCTATTTGCAGGCTCATTTCGCTGTGCTCCAACATATGGTAGAAGTTGCCCCATACTTTGAGGAGCATTTAGCAAAAATCTGACAGGAGAACTTGGGGCGATCAGACACGTGGATTAACAGAGAACATAACTCCAGGTTCAACGAATGGTTCAAGAAGCGTATTACAATGTCAACGGATGATCCAACTGAGGCAGTACGGTTGTTGGCGATAGGACCATGTTGGGAGATAGACACATGGCAAGGGTACGATATCAACGGTTACATGTTTTACACCATACAACAAGATGACAAAAGCACAGTGTAAAACAGCGGAGTCCCTTGTCTAGACGCGAGGATGACATCCTCACTCAAGCGTTGGGCAACAACGAACACCGTGGACGTACACGGGGAGTTGGCGCTTTGGTCCCTTGGAAATATGAACTTCCAGAATACACGGGACAATACAAGAAGCGGGCCCTATCAAAGGCCGAAAAAGATGTCTGGCTGGTCGAGAAGACCCGGGGGCAGGTCAGAGCCGAGATAAGCTCTGAAGTAAAGGCACAGCTCGATGACATGGCTGTGAAGATAAGGGAAGAGATACGACAAGAGCAGGTGCAGCAGAACGCTGAGTGTGCCGTTGTTCCGCACCGAGATAGTCTGACACAAAGACGGAGCAGTTGCGCATCAACTAAGGTGAAAGAACCTCAACAATCATTCGCAGCCGCCATCGATCAAATAACGGTAAAACTCTCGACCACAAGGCGTAATAGTCTTAAAAATCCTTCTAATATAGTATTCTAAAAATATGGATGAAGATATCGCAGGAACCGACACACTGCACACTATTAATTAAGGTGATGTCATCCTTCACTGTTGTGGTGGCCGAGGGACTTGCATTTAAGCAGACCCCAGATACAAGAGTGCATGGGGCGCAACTGATAGCCGGCACGGCAAAACTGCAAGTTGACGCGGTCAAGAACGAATGGGCTCATTTCCCACTGCAGTACCCACCGAACGATGAGATCCTTACTCTAGAAGCTGCACGTGGAAGTTTTATCCAATGGTCCAAGGAGCTTATTGATATCAAGTTGACTGCGAAGTCAGCCACTCCACCAAGTGTTCAGCCGCCGCCCTGACCGACACCTGCTCCTTCAGCCCCTCCAGCTTCCGCTGCTCCAGCCGTTGAAATGGAGGCCGATAGCATGACAAAAGAAATTAATCCCCCACCGCTCAAGAAATCAAGGAAGGCGCGTTCCTTGATAAGCTAGCGGCAAGGGGGAGAGAAAGACCCCAAGGCAAGGCCAAGCCCTCGAGTCTAAAATCAAATAAGCTATAACTGGACAAGAACATATCAACAGAGTTCACCAATGGCATGCCTCTGGTTGAAGACGACGCCCTACGATCGATGAGCACCATATGCAGGGGATCTCCACCACTAGTACATGGAGAGGACAAGCGTCAAGAGGACGAACAAGGACATTGACGTCGTGGGCTATCACGGCAAAGAACCATTTTTTGGGCATGATGCCTACGTCGTCATAGACTTCAAGGATTTGTTCGACCTCTACAGACTACGAGCGGTGGACACAAGTCTACTTAAGTGCTACTCTTTGTAAGTATTCTTGCGTTCCTCAATTTTGGTAAAAAACAATCCTTATAACACGCTTATAAGAGTGTTTGTCTTATGTGTAGGCTTAGTTGGAAGTGGTGCCAGAGAAATGCACCGGAAGTGGCCTTCCTGAATCCACAAATTGTCACGGTCACCAATCCAGATCATGACAGGAAGGCCATGGTGGACTATATTTTTTAGACCTTGCTGGCCCAACAAGACAAGGACTACTTTCTCTGTGTCTATAATCAATAGTAAGTGTGTACCCTAAGTATATACAATTGCATGACACGTAGTGCTTTAGAATTTAACTTTCACTATATTAATGCTGCAGTGCCCATAGAATCCTTCTGATCATTACGCCAAAGTGAAGCACATGCCACTACATAAATTCCAAAATCAGTAAGACGTATGACTAGACCCCGATCCAACAAGCAATCGACGAAACGTGAGGAACATATGTGGAGAAAGGAGGACGTCATAGCAATTATTAACAAACCCTCATCCACAAAAAGGACATCCTCGTCAAACAGCAAGTAGGCGACCAGTGTGGATTCCATGTGTGCCACTACATGCGATTCCTGTACAACAACAAGTTCAAGACTATGACCGAATTTGAGTTTTTTGATCTTAATTGTGATATGTACTAACTACTTTGAATTATATATATATATCGATCGACTAATTTCGAATGTACATGTAGGAAAATATATTCAAGTCTGCGTCTACTAGCTTTGATGGGATTAGAGAAGAGATAGCAGACTTTATAGTCCATGATATATTAAATTTCAAAAGAATATGTGTAGTACAAATACAGGGTTAAAGTCAAAGAAATGAAATAGTAGACAAATATATTTTGTAATTAATGACAAATACATGTAAATATATAATCATTTCTGATACTATTAAATTATAATTTTGTTGTTTGTGTTTTATACTTGCAATGTGAAATATGTGTGAATAATAGATGTGAATAGATTTATGAGAATGTCAGATGTATGTGAATGTATGTAAAATATCTCTGTTTCTGTCATTTTTCAGCAGACATGGCTAGCAAAGGCCCAAGGCTAGCCAAAAAACAGAATAATTTTTTTGAAAAAGACTCATCGGTGATGGGCTTTAACTTAAGCCCATGGAGATATTAGTCATCCAGGACGGACTTAAGTTAAAGTCCGATTGAGATGTTAGTCATCCGTGACGGACATTAATTAGGGTCCGTTTAAGATATATCATCGGTGTCGGGTCCTTGTTTGATTGGTCTTGTGGGTCAAACATATCGGTGACGGACTGTTCTTTAGGCCCAACAAAGATAAATACATCTATGACGGGCTTTTGCCCGACATAGATGACTACTCACATCAGTGATTTTTGTGTCGTGACGAATGTCATATCCAATATAAATAAAGGTTATCGTCTGATTAAGATGAGGATGACCGTTGTAGCGGCGGACTATTAATCCGTGGATGCATGTTGGCCACTCTTCAACCAAATACGCGTCTTGTGTTGTCTTAATTACTCTAATGAGAACAAAAGACAGTGAATCAAAATAGTTGTACATCACCTAATTAATGTGTGGTGGCCCTATAAGCCAAAATCGAATTTACGTTGAGTTTAGGTTAGTACATGATTAATTAATTAAGTACTCCTCTTTGTTCAAACACAAATTCTAAGAATGAATATAATGAATATAGATATGTGCATGTCCAAATTAATTCTGGGACTTTTTTATATATGAAGTATTAACTACTATAAATTCAAAATTTTGATTTCTTTTTTTAAAAAAAATTATATAAAATGTTTTTCTCATAAAACACACCGTTTAACATATCTAGAAATGTGGACACTAAAAACGAGTTAGTAGCTAATCTAAAACGCTCTACCAACCCAACCTTAATTTTTACAACATAATTATAAGATAAAAAATCAAACTTTTCGGTTGCTATATGTCTGTGTTCCTTTAGACTTAAATATAGGGCTCATTTGAAATACAGGACCAACAACACGTACAGAAAAAATATAGAAAAATTGTCATGTTTTTTTGAATACTACAGGATTTTAAAACACAGAAATATTTGAGCCAGTGTCTTCGGATGATTCATAGGAAATAGATCACAGGAATTTTACAGGAATCACTTGTGGAAGAGAGGGAAAGAGAGAGTGTATTGGACTTAGCAAAAGAAAACAAAAAAACATGAGCTATTACTTCATTCTTATTTTCCTTTGGAATGAAGAGGTAGGAAGCCATTTCATAGGATTTTGCCTAAGCCTATTCCTCCAATCCAAATGACCATATAGAAATATAATCTTAAGGAATTCAATCATCTAAAATTTCCATAAAAATTCTGCAATCTAAAGGAGACCGGTCTTAATTTGGAAGGAGGGTTTGTCAAGCCGATATTCTTTTGTTTTAGAGATGTAAAACATTTTTCATTATCAAAAAGAAAGATGTCGAGCTAGCTCATTACATCTCCTTGGCCTGAAGGAAAAGCCAAGATGAAGGTGACATGGATCCACATCGATCGAGCGAGGACGACGGTGCATGGCACTGACAATGACGGCCGGCACGCTTAATGGACTAGCTAGTCTCTAATAAGCTAGCTAGGCTGGGCGCTAATTAGGTTTTGCTAGGCCAATGAGTGATGATATGACAGCAATCGGGTCCCATGCAGCTGTGATGTGTTTGTTTGTTTGGCTCTAGTAGCTAGCTAGTTAATCAGATCTGGTACGGCCTAAGGCATGATTCGACTCCTATATTAGGGCATTAGGCCATTAGGAGGGTGAACTGTTGTTATGTAAACACAATAAGAAATGCAATAAGAAATGCATTGTGGAGATTTCTGGTTCCATGAATTGGTGGCCTATATTTAGTTTGTAGCCTTTGATTGAATGGAGTTATTAATTAATGATCTAGACTGAAGTGGAGACTTTTGCTAAGTGGTATTCCCTCCTTCGCTAAATATACGGCATTGTTCTTTTACATAACATTTTTTTGGACATTACTTCTGACCATTTCTTTATTAAAAAATTATTAAGTCATTAATTTATATTATTGTGAGTTTTCTATATTAAATATATTTTAAACATTACTTATATTTCTATATACTTACACACTAAATATCAAAAGAAGAATTAGTTAAACATCATATCAACAGTGTCATATATTTAAAAATAAGAACAGCATGTAGTATTGTCATAGAGAGAACACTAGCTACCTAACTAGCATATAGAAAACTTAATAGGTGTTGGTCAAAAAACCTACATAGATTGATGATCGACACTACGACAAATTAAGAAAAAGCTGCTCTATGAATTGAGCCGATTGCCCCCAATCCCCACAGAATCAAGAGTCTCCAAATGCAATCACATAATTGACATCTGATCGAGCCGAATTACAAGAGTCAGGCATGTTGTCTAGTCCTTCCCCTAATCCTCACAAAGTCAACACTCACAAATTCACAGAAGAGGAGAAGGAGCTGGAGAATGGGGGTGGCCACTGAGCTCCATGCGGCGGATCTAGCGGTCCTCGATCTCCAAATGACCGCTGACACCAGCTCATTAAGCCGTCATCAAGCTCTGGGCGGCTAGATCCATCGCTCCTTCACCCGCGGCACCACCTCCACTTTGCCACCACCGCTTGCCCCTCAAGCCATCGACTTCCACTCACGCGTCGGCCTCCCACAATGTAGACCCCTGTTTTTGTAACAGGAACCATTCGTGTTCATAGTACCATTTTCCTGAATTGAGTAGTTTGGTACCCACGATTACATTACTGAATCATCAAGTATGCATGATACATCAATCGCCTTATGAGAATATTACAATATAGCGTCCGAAGGCATTGTTTAGAACATAGGACCGAACGGTCCAGAATACAAGCAAAAGTAGAATGCAGATAAGGCAGCGGAGATAAGGCAGCGGCACGCCATTGCCACAGGAAACAACCGGAGTCTAAGACCTACTGAGCGCCATCGTCTTCCATACCCTCCTGGTAGTATGCGTACGGATCTTCAGGGTCTTTATCGTCCACATCCGAATGTTTATGCGTATAGCAAGGGTGAGTACCAACCGTACTTAGCAAGCCACCATAACAACGATTAATATGATAGGGGATAATCAAGGAATGGCTATGGTTCTTTTGCATAAAGATAGTTTTCCAATCCTTTTCACAAGCCTAAGACCTAAGACTGATCAAGTTTTATTTCCATAGTTCATTTAATCAGTGACGGTTCTGTCCACCATCCATTGTGATCCCAAGGATAGCTTCCCGCCACTGGGTCGTCATGATTTACTAGGGTCTACCCCTTCTCGCCTTCCGAGAAGTTGATCCACCAGCACATAAAAATCATCATGCATGCCCATCCCATCAATTTAAAATTTAGAGTCTAGCCAAGCGAAAAACTTGTCCCGCCGCTCCATATCCGCGAGCACGGCTATTCGAATAGATTGTTTTAGTCACACTGCAGTGGATGTACACTTTACCCGTACTTCGTGACTTGCCAACACATGAGCCGAAGTCCCAACACATGAGACGTGTCACGACAAAGCCTTTCAATAACCTTACTTTGGCAGTACCCGCTCCATGAACTTGAGCCCTCGTGCACTCTAGCCGTACACAGTTTCTAGCAGTGAGAGGAGTTCTGGCGCTCCCGAGAAGGGAAAACTCACACATTCTTTAAGTTATACTTTAAGTCCAGTTTCAGTTCTAGTTTGGTTACCCACCGATGGTGACCCCATCTGTAGGCTTCCTGCCCTGTAGCCTATAGGCTTCCCTCCTATTCACACATTTGAACCACTATGCAGGGGTACCACCTCCGTTCGGCTATTTACTCCGTTAGGTCTATACCCATTCGAGAAGTATGGTTGTACTAGCTCGTTTCATGTTTATCTCATGGCTCGGTCCTTAATTGACCAGGGACGACACTTGCCTTTACCGGAATCCACCCAAATCATCCAGCCACCCCAGTTGAAAACATTTGTTTGGTTTTTAGTTTTCATCCAAAAATATTTCATCATTGTCATGGCAATGTGACGCTCATGTCTCCACATGCCGTACATCAACCACCTTCTCTAAGGTAGTTGCCCAAGCATATAACATTTGATAAATATGATTATGCATGAATCTAAAATAGCATGGGCTAAGCATTGTCAAAGAATGGCACAATACTGTAGGGTACAAAGGATAAACGAGTATTCAATATCAAGGCAGGGCATATAACAAGTATGGGAGTTCATATGTGTATAGCATGCATATTTGATTTTAAACAAACATAAGTTCGCAAATGGATTCAACGTGTTCAAAGGTAGTGATGACTTGCCTTGCTCGCAACCTTGTTGACCTGGGTCTTCAACGCACTCAGGTGCTCCCTCGGACTCTATAATAACGTGCGGTCAAATCGATTGAATTCAATTAGAATTCAAGTAGAATCACCAAAATGCCAAATAAAATTGTAAAAGTGACTCCAAAAATTAGTCTACGATTTTAGGTGAATTTAGGTTCGAGTTTCGATAGAATCCAAGTTAAAACGAGCGAGATACAATAGTTTGAAGTTTCGTGGTTAAACCGATTTAATTAATTATGAGCTGATAATATTCCAAGTTAATTTACTTTAAAATTTTTGAAATATTATGATCGATGATTCAAAAATATTATACCGAGAAAATTGTAAAACTCAAACTTTTATCTCGACAAGCCCAAGAGTTAAAGTCAATTAAATCCAAAATAAACTACCCTAAAGCTTGACACTATTTTAAATAATTTGAAATTTAAATTTTAGAAAGAAATTCATATGCTAAAATCAATATTTTTTAACAAATTAGATTATAATTAAGTTTAAAATTAAATTTATGTGATAATTAAACTCTTAATATTATTCAATATTTAGCATATAATTATCCCTAAAATTTTATTCCAGAAAAAATATATTTTTACCCCTAAACTTCTTAAATTTTTTTCCAAAAATATTTTTTCTATTTTATTTTTTCTCTTTTCTTTTCCTTTCTACTTCTCTTTTTTTCCTCCTCCTCCTTCTTCCTCCTTCCTCCTCCTCCTCTGTTTCTTTCTCTCTCACACTCCCGCTCCCTCTTCTCTCTCTCCCTCTCTTCCTCTCGGATCGGGCGAGGTGGCGCACGAGGATGGCGGCGGCAGCGGGAAGGGGAAAGAGGGGACGCTTACCCAGCGATGGGGCGCGGGCGCGGCGGTGTCGACGGCGGTGCAGGCGCGGCGGCGACGAAGTGGCACGGCACGGTGCTCGGACGGGGAAGAAGGAGGGGAGGCGCGCGAGGAAGGAGGAGAGGGCACATCCTCCTTTTATAGGCGCGCGGCGCGGGGGAAAGGGGGCTCGGGCTGCGCGTAGGGCGGTGACACGTGGCGCGGGCGCCGTGCGCGGCACGAGGCGTGGCGCGTGCGTGCGAGGGCGGTGGTGGGGCCGATACGGTGTCGAACACATGGCGCCCGATAAACACTGACCTTTTCCAATTTCCCAATTTTCTTCTTTTTTATTTTTTATTTATTCCTTTTGAATTTCACCTATAAAATTAAAAGTATAATTTTGGCCCCAAATATAATTTTAATTTAATTTTAAATTTTAAATTTTGCCCAACCTTATTTTTATAATTTCCTTTTTATTTATACTTTAGAAATTTTCTTTTATATTTCGCCCAAAAATATAATTTTGGTCCAAAAGTAAAATTTTTATTAAACCTTAGCTTTCCCAACAATATATTTTTATAATTTTTTATTTCTAATATTCATTTGCAATTTCCTTTTCTTTTTGGGTATCTAAAACCTTTTTTGACTTTTTTGTCTTTTAAATAAATATTCTCTTATTTATATCTCGACAACAAAGACTTGCAAATAAGAGGCAAATAAATACGACAAGATGCAACAATTCGAAGTTTTTGTAAGTTCCAAATTTTATATTTTGATTTTTAAGCCTTCGAATTTTAGGGTGTTACAAACCTATCCCCCTTAAATAAATTTTGTCCCGAGATTTCTTACCGGTTGTTGAGTAGGTGTGGGTACTCGGTCCTTGGAAAATCTTCACTCTCCCAGGTTGCCTCTTCTTCGGTGTGATTGCTCCATTGCACTTTGTACATGCGCCATGACTTGGTTCATGTTCTCTTTTCTTCCTCGTCCAGTATCTTTACCGGATGTTCTGGGTATGTGAGATCATTGTTGATATGGATGGCTTCCAAAGGAGCTTGATCCTCCGGCACTCGTAGACACTTCTTCACTGTGACACATGGAATACGGGGTGCACATCAGAGATGTTTTCTGGTAGCTCTAGCTAGTAGGCCACTTCGCCTCTTCTGGCGCTTATCAGCAATGGTCCCACGTATCTTGGCGCAAGTTTTTCTTTGACCTTGAACCTCTGGGTTCCTCGTAGCGGTGAGACCTTTAGGTACACATAGTCGCCTACATTAAACTCCAAGTTCCTTCGGCGAGTATCCGCGTAGCTCTTCTATCGAGATTGGGCTACCTTTAGTCGATCTCGGATCAGACAGACTTTTTCGTCGGCCTCTTTGATTATGTCAGGTCCAAACACGGCTCGTTCACCGGTTTCTGACCACATCAATGGGGTTCGGCATCACCGACCAAACAGGGCTTCATTTGGCGACATCTTCAGACTTGCTTGGTAGCTGTTGTTGTAGGAGAATTCATCATAGGGTAAGCATCTTTCCCAATCCTTGGTAAAGTCCAACGCACAAGCTCTCATCATGTCCTCAAGAACTTGATTTGTCCCTTCGGTTTGCCCGTCGGTCTGCGGGTGGTAAGCGGTACTAAAGGCGAGGTGACTCCCAAGTGCCTCATGAACTTTGCTCCAGAAATGGGACGTGAATGGAGTACCACGATTCGATATAATTCTTTTTGGTACTCTATGAAGGCACACGATCCTGGACATGTATAATTCTGCCAACTTAACACTATTATAATTGGTCTTAACGGGGATAAATCTGGCAGTCTTGGTAAGTCGATCTACGATCACCCAAATAGAGTCATATCCCGTAGCAGTCTTGGGTAGTCCAACGATGAAATCCATGCCTATCTCATCCCATTTCCATTCGGAAATCTTGAGTGGATGCAACAAGCCTGCCGGTCGTTGATACTCAACTTTTACCCTTTGGCATACATCGCATACGGCCATGTATTCGGCTATGTCCCTCTTCATATTGGGCCACCAGTATTCCCCCTTAAAATCCTGGTACATCTTCGTGCTGTCAGGGTGTACGAATATGCTGATTCGTGTGCTTCCTTCAGGATCAATTCTCTCAAACCACCTTGCTCAGGCACATAGATCCTTTACTTATACCACAGGGTCCCATTGTCATCTGTCGAGAATTCCTTCGCGTGCCCAGCGGCCATGCGCTTTATGATCATTTGGATTTCTCCATTGTCCTTTTGAGCTTCCTTTATTTGAGTCCTCAGGAGTGGTTGGATTTCCAGCGAGTTTAATTCTCCGTGAGGAATCAGGTGCAAGTTAAGTCGAGTCATTTCTTCTTGGAGCTCACTGGCCATGCCTCCCAGTCTCATATGGTTACATTGGGCTTTGCGGCTTAAAGCGTCGGCCACTACATTCGCCTTGCCGGGGTGGTAATGGATTCCTAGATCGTAATCCTTGATCAACTTCAACCACCGTCTCTGACGCAGGTTGAGATCATACTGAGTAAAGTTGTATTTTAGGCTCTTGTGATCAGTGTATATATCGCAATGATTCCCGATCAGATAGTGTCTCCAGATTTGTAATGCATGAACAACTGTTGCCAATTCCAAGTCATGTGTGGGGTAGTTTTCCTCGTGGGTCACAGTTGTCTCGAGGCATATGCCACGACCTTTCCATCCTGCATCAATACGCCTCCCAGTCCTTGTTGGGACGCATCACAGTATATCACAAAGTCCTTACGGTTGTTAGGTAGGACTAAAATATGGGCGGTGGTTAACTTTTCTTTTAGTTGGTCAAAAGTCCACTGACACTGCTCGGTCCAGGCAAATTTCTTTTCTTTCTTCCAAAGTTGAGTCATGGATCTAGCTATTGTGGAAAATCCTTCAATGAATCTCCGGTAATATCCGGCCAATCCCAAAGAAACTCTGGACCTCTGTTACCGACTTGGGTGCTTTCCATTCCGTAGAGCTTTGACCTTGGCAGGGTCTACTGCTACTCCTCCGGCAGAAATTATATGGCCAAGAAAAGTGACTTCCTTAAGCCAGAACTCACATTTACTAAACTTTACATACAACTGATGCTCTCGTGGCTTCTCCAGTACTAAACGTAGGTGCTCTGCATGTTCCTCATCGTCCTTGGAATAGATAAGAATGTCATCGATAAACACCACCATGAACTTATCTAGATATTGCAGAAATAATTTGTTCATAAGGTTCATGAAGTATGCTGGGGCATTGATCAATCCAAAAGACATTACTGTGAACTCATACAATCCATAGCGCGTAGAGAACGCGGTCTTGAGAATATCTCCGACCCTAATCTTTAACTGATGGTATCCTGACCGAAGATCAATCTTCGAGAACACTTGGGCACCTTTGAGTTGATCAAATAAGTTGTCCATTCGAGGTAATGAGTACTTGTTCTTGATGGTCACTTCATTCAACGATCGGTAATCTACACACATCCTCGTACTTCCATCCTTCTTCTTGACGAACAATAGCGATGATACCTAGGGAGAAGAACTAGGGCGTACAAATCCCTTCTCTTGTAATTCTCTGATTTGCTTCTTAAGTTTCTCCAGCTCGTTAGCCGGCATTCGGTAGGGTCTCTTGGATATGGGGGCAGTACCAAGCATTAGGTCAATGATAAATTCTATGTCACGGCCAGGGGACATTTCAGGCAATTTCTCAGGAAATACGTCTGGGTAATCCTGCACTACTGGCATCCCGCTCATGGGTAGCTTGGTAAATACTCCCACAGCTCGCTCACATAGCATCGGGTCTCAATCCATGGCTATGTTCATCGGTGATCCCCATGGGATGGATACAGTGACTTCCCTTCAGTCACAGTCTATGATTCCCTTGTTCTTAGTTAACCAATCCATTCCCAGTATGACATCAATAGTTTGTGGTGGTAGTACCATAAGGTTTGAAAGAAATACCATGTCCCTAATCCGGATGGGTACGCTGATGCAAGCATGGGGTACAGTTATATCTCCCTCGGGTGAGTGTACTGACATGGGTCTCTTAAGTTCCACCCGGTGTAGGTTGTGTTGTTCGGTTATTTTTGATGATACGAACGAATGCGATGCTCCAGAATCAAATAAGACTTTAACCGGGGTAGAGTTGATAGAAAACATACCCATTAGCACGCTCCGATCTTCCTGTGCGTCTTCGGCGTGCACATGGTTCACTTGTCCGTGACGGAATCCGGTAGCAGACCCATTGGGTTGCGGCGTCCTGAACAAACTGCGTTCAGCAGCAGGGGTAGTAGTCCCACGTACAGCCGTTGTATTGGCACCGGTGCAAATAGGGGTGCTGCGTGGCCTTGGGTAGGTGTTGAAGTAGTGCCCAAACTCTCCACAGTTGATGCAGTTCACATTCTTCCTTCCAAGAGCGGCCAGGGTTGGTGTCGGAGTACGGAACTGGGTCACAGTCGGCCTGCTGACATTGCCGGGTGCAGTAGGGCGACTGGTTGCCACGACGGTTGGTTTCCATCCAGATGGGGTGGCTCACTTAGGACGCTGAGACGCTCCCTGAAGTGGGCGGGCCATAGCAAGTCTCCTCTTGAGATTGTTCTCCACCATCTTCTGGTCATGCTCCAGCCTCACAACCTTGTTGATCAAGCTCTGGAAGTTGCTATGATCCTGTCCAATCATAGGCCCTCACAACTCATCATTCAGTCCCTCGATGAACTTGTCGATATTCTCTTCTTCATCCACTAAGTCACTGGTTGCGTAGCGGGCAAGCTGGGTGAACAGGTTTAGGTATTATTGCACAGTGGTGTTTCCTTGACGCAATCTCCTGAACTCATTCTTCTTCATGCACATCACTGCCGCAGGTACGAAGTTCTCGCAAAAGGCGGTGGTGAATTTCTCCCATGTTGGTTCCGCAGCATCCTCTGCTTGAGTTTCCTTATAGGTATCCCACCATTCACTAGCATGTCCTTCCAGTTGGTTTGCGGCAAATATCACTTTGTCGGCTTCGCGCACACGCACAAGAGTCAACTTTTTCTCTATGATGCGCAGCCAATCTTCCGCATCCATAGGTTCCTCTGCCGTAGCGAAGGTGGGTGGCTTGGCTCTCATAAAATCACCAAGGCTTGAGCTTCCACGGCCTCCTTGATTGTTGGCGATGGCCTGCAACATCTGGGTTTGTACAGCCATGACCTCAGCCAAAGTGGTGGGGTTGGGTTATGGTGGGTTCTCGTTGGCGACCAATGCTCAACGTCGGTGAACCATCTGTAGAGCGTAGATGAGCAAGAGACTTGACCTACTAAGGTCTCGATACTATTCATTCATTTTTTTATTTTTTTATTTTGGGTTGGTTAAGGTGATCTTTTATGGGCAAGCATGGTGGAATAAACTCATTTATAACATATCATAGAACATTACATAGGTCCTAAGTCAACACATCAACAGCAGATACAACAGACTGCACATATGCAGTCCCACACAACACGACGCAAAAGCTAACATCGAACTACTACCATCAACTACTAAGGGGGAAGGGTGTGGTCCTTGCTGTCCAAAACCATCCAAAGCAAGACCAAAGCCAGTGCAGACCTCTCGTCTAGTCGTCCAGCCAGCCGCATGAACCGGGTGCAGGAAGTGGGTGGTCCCTAGCGGATGCGAACCGAAGTCCCCATGGATCATAAGTGGTCGCCTCAGAGTTAGTCTTGGGCTTCTTGCCCCTGGGTCAGGTGCTCTTGCGGGCAGTCCTGCGAGTGATGGGTCCTCTCGCAAAGGTGATGTGGTAAGCAGGGGCCTCGTCCTCCGACGGGTCTGTGATGCTGGGCTCTCTCTCGACCTCCTCTGGATCTGACTCAGTCTCTGGGTCGGTGTCGATCTGGATCGGGATCTCCACTCCGGAACCAGGTTCGGATGGAACAACTGTGGCTATCGGTGTGGGCTCTAACTGTGCAGCAGCATGCTGTGTCGCAGCAGGATCCACTAGGTATGGTCCGGACTCTGTGCTCAGCATGTCAACCTCCTCCAGTAACGCATGGAAAGTCGCCAGGCATGACGGAGTGAGGAAGTAGTAGTGGTCGCGAGCCAATGCAGGGGTTGGTGGTGGTGCGGTGGAAGTAGAAGCAGCCGCAATGGTAATCGAGACTGTACGGAGCTGCTCCTCCAGCTGACTGACTTGCCTCTGGCTCTTCCTCATCTGTTCCTCAAGGGTGACCATGGCCTCACAGCGGGCGACGTACCGATCCGAGAGCTGATCATACTATGTGCTGGTAAACTGGAGCTGGGCCTTCAGCGAGTCGACCTTGCTGCCACAGGCATGGTGCTCCTCCTCGAGCTCGCTCATGCGTCTCTGCTGCTCGTCGATCGCCAGTAGTGCCTCCTCATAGCAGTCGCTGCGGCCTCAGCCCACTGGGACAGACGAGTCACCATGGGATTGTAGCAGCATGGGGTAGCCTCTACCGAGTCACGCCGGTAGCGTGTCCTGAAGCAGAATTGCGGCTCGCTACCAACGCGAGACTCGATTGCTACAGTAGCCTCCCACTCGGGATGGTCTCCGGTACCGAACCTCCTGCTCCTGTAAGTGGGTAACTCCGGGTATCTCAGGCACCACATCAGTTGCCGAAGCTACAAAACGTATCCATCCTCTCATGGAACCTCAAGCTCCCATGCTTCGATCTGACCTTGTCCTGACATCTGTTTTTTAAGACACCAGAGTTAGGGAGAAGTGGGAGTAATATAAGTTTTGTAGAGAAACAAGGACACAAGAGTATATGGAAAAACACATTTTGTTTTGTAGACATAATGTTTTTATTTTCAAAATAATCCTAGATGGGGATTTCTCCCTTTTGCCAACTATAAAAGGGGGTGGGGTGCCAATGGTCTTATCCTACAGTCGCACGCTCTGATACCAGCTCTGTAGACCACCATTTTTGTAACAGGAATCGTTCGTGTTCATAGTACCATTTTCCTGGATCGAGTAGTTTGGTACCTATGATTACATTACTGAATCATCAAGTGTGCACGATACATCAATCGCCTTATGCGAATATTACAATATAGTACCCGAAGGCATTGTCTAGAACATAGGACCGAACGGTTCGGAATACAAGCAAAAGCAGAATGCGGATAAGGCAGCGGCACACCATTGCCACAGGCAACAACTGGAGTCTAAGACCTACTGAGCGCCATCGCCTTCCATACCCTCCTGGTAGTAGGCGTACGGATCTTCAGGGTCTTCATCGCCCACATCTGAATGTTTGTGCGTATAGCAAGGATGAGTACAAACCGTACTCAGCAAGCCACCATAACAACGATGCATATGATAGGGGATAATCATGGAATGGCTGTGGTTCTTTTACATAAAGCCAGTTTTGCAATTCTTTTCACAAGCCTAAGACCTAAGACTAATCAAGTTTTATTTCCATAGTTCATTTAATCAGCGATGGTTCTGTCCACCATCCATTGTGATCCCAAGGATAGCTTCCCGCCACTGGGTCGTCATGATTTTCTAGGGTCTACCCCTTCTCGCGTTCCGAGAAGTTAATCCACCAGCACATAAAATCATCATGCATGCCCATCCCATCAATTTAAAAGTTACAGTCTAGCCAAGCGAAAAACTTGTCCCGCCGCTCCATATCCGCGAGCACGGCTATTCGAATAGATTGTTTTACTCACACTGCAATATACCCGTACTCCGTAACTTGCCCAACACATGAGACATGTGTTGACGAGAAAAATCAACACGCCGGCCTGGGAGATCTGCTTAGCTGCAGTGCAGGTCCTAGAATCAATGAAGCGCGGGCGTGCTAGTCAGTTTGATCCTGCCACTGACAAGATATACAAAGCAGCCAGAATTAAAGCATATCAGCCAATAGGTCAATAACCAATATAGCCGATCGAGCAATCAGCCGATGACGCGATCCCAGCCGATACTGACGCCAGCCGATGCAGCTAGGGTTTCAATCCATCGGCTGTACGCTGAGCAAACATCTATGTAAAGGTGATTGGCTGACGATAACATGATGATATTGCAATGTAATATGGCACAAAGCAATCACATGATAAAATAAATACTGATTTAAAGATTAAAACACACATCGGCTGGAAGTCCGATGTCATTAAATCCATATGATTAAATATCCAATGAAGCCTCTGTAGCAATCGGCTAGATCCAACTTGTGTATATTCCTTGCAAGCCGATGCGATATCCAAATAACTCATCGGCTGAAACCCCGATGAAACCCTTAGTAGCAACCAACAGGCAGGGTAGAGATTATGGTTCTAATCATGACTTAGTAGGTCAAACTGAATTGATGCAGCACTAAGTATGAAAAGAAACACAATATCTAGAAAATCAAGCCTTCGACTGATTTTTAGGGTGGTAGATGCCTAAGCTAATCTAATCTAGTAAACAATTTAGCTGGTATTAGTAGAAACCCTAAAGCGAGAGACAACCGATAGAACTAAATTAAAATACCAGGACTAACATGTTAACCAAACTGAAATAATCCAAGAGGTCGAATGTACTGATGCAGCCTTGGACAACACCAACGTAGCCAATACAATTGCATGGGCCGGTGGAACATTGGACTTACCCCTTCACCGGAGATCGAGGCCGATGCAGCCCTGCGTCGGGTGCCAAATCCCGCTAGGTGATGAATAAAGTAGAAAAGGTAAAAGGTGGCGATGCGCGGAATTGTATTGATCGAGAGATATCATACATGAACCCCGGGCTTACATATTTATACCCACGGGCTAACAAAGATCCTAACAGATTACAATATGAACTTTCCTAAAGATAAAAATGAAACAAACCGAGTCCTTATTGGACATAATACACTTTTCTAAAGATAAAATAGGAAACTAACAAACTCTTCCTAATTAATATATACATTTGCCTTTTTTGTACTCTATCCTTATATGACAATCCTCATGAAGCACATCATCTTGATCCGACGGTGTCTCCAATGTTGTCGTACCGGAATCGGCTACATCGGCATGCCTTGTTCGATTCGGTATCAGCCGATGGAAACCTTAGCCGATTTGGGCTCCGGGGTTTACCAAATTCTGGCGTTAACACATGCCCCCTAGTTTTGGAGTATGAGAAGTCATGCTTCAAAATTATCGTTGTCTTGATCACCCCAAAACCGATTCTTCCTTTCTTCTTGAAATCGGCTCTCGTAAGCCGATACCTTTTGCATTAGATAAGCCAGGCTGTTGTTAACGACCAAATTTGATAGCCAAATCCCTGGGTTTGAAGCCAAGATTGAAGCAGAATCAGAGAAGAAACGTGATCTACAGAGAGACAGAGGCTGCATCGGCTAAGTCCGAATCGGCTGCGAAGCTAGTCGGTTGAGTTCGAGTCGGACCAGGATAGCCGATAGCCGATTCTGATTGAGGATAGAAGTGAAGCCAGTCCCGAAAGGAAAGCTTAAGGATAGAGTATTGGATTCGGTTTCCAAAGTGCTTTGAAGATATTGCCATCTATGGATAATGTCCTGTAGCGACAATTGTATCTTTAAATTAGGATATTTTGTATAATTTCCTTTCGTGATAATGTCGGTTTATTTTGTAATCTAATCTGTAATAGGAATCGTGTCCATCATGGACTCATTGTGTATTCGGGTATAAATAAGACCCGAGGGCTTGTAAAAAGAGATATCAACAATCAATACAATCTCGGCGCATCGCCAAACCTTTTCGTTTTTACTTTTCTCGACAAGTTCTTGCTTTTGCTCGGGCTGCATCGACATCGATCTCCGAAAGAGGTAATTCCTTGTTGCAAGTGACTTGTATCGTCGGGGTTGGTGCTTATATCATTATGATACTCTAATTTCGATGTTATAAACTGCTTATCATACGCGACATATAATTTAGAACAATGTCTAGATCTATCTTGCAATCGGTTGAGTTCTCTTTGAAAACGGCAGCCGATGGAGCTAGATCTAAATGTTGATTTAGATTATATGGCGTGTCTACCGTCTCGAGGGGTTCTCATTGGCCCATACAAACCTAGCATTTCTTCTTGTACTTAATGCTGCATCAAATCGACCTGTTAAGTCGCTTTTAGAGGTATATAGATCTATTCAGCATAATGCTTACCATTAGAGACATTGCCGGGGTTTTAGCCGGTCTTACCTTTTTTAATCGTCTTTTTAGTATTAATTACTATGAGATGTATTAGAGCTGCGTTTTATATTAAGATCTCAATCTACTTAAATGCCATAAGCCAACATCAATCTGTTGAATTATATCAATAGCCGATTGATCCAGGTTTATTGCATTTAACTCAGATTAATATCTTTTTATAAAATATATCGGAGTATTAGCCGATTTACATTAGATCTACGACATCGGCTGGGTTATGAATGCATATAATTTTTATACTAATGCACTTTTGGATCTAAGTGGTTTATATTGTCTCGGTATACTATCGATCTATCCCAATCACTTAGTTTAAACGTGTGTTAGGATAACGATTATATGTTTATTGATTTCTTTAGCCGATCGAGTAGGATCTAATCTTAACCCAAACGCATATTTCTTGTTTTTTTGTTGGTTACAGGATCAAACCAACTGGCACGCCCGAATTCCACCAAAGGCAATCAACTTGGACCTGCACTAGAGTAAAGCAAATCTCTCAGGCCAGTGAGTGGGAAGCTTTTCTCATCAACACGTTTTTGGCACTCCTGGTGGGACCATTTACAGACTTCCAAGTTCGACGCGATGTCTGACACCAAGACTCTAGAGATCGACCAAGAAAACGTCATCCCAGAGACAATGGAGCAACTGTCGGCTGAACAACTAGCCGACTACAAGCAGATGGTTGAGCGGCTTGTTAACGACCAAATTTGGTAACCAAATCCCTGAGTTCAAGGTTGAAACTGAAGTGGAATCAGATTGAGAAAGTGATCAGCGGGGGAAGCAGAGACCGCATCGGCCACGATCAAATTGGTTGGGAAACCAGTCGGCTGAGGCCGAATCAGATAGGACGACCGATAGCCGATTCCGACTCAGAGAAGAAGATGGAACCATTTCTGATAAAGAAGCTTAAAGATAAAAGGAAGATTCGGTTCCTAAATGTTCGTTAAGATTATTGCCATCTATGAATAGGGTCATGTAACGATAATTGTATCTGTAAAATAGAGTTTTGTTTAGATATTCCTTTTGTGATACGACATTGGGGCTGTATCCCAAGATATTGTCGTATTTTAAATAGTAGATTAGATAGAAACCGTGTCTTACACAGATAATGTTACTCTTGGGTATAAATAAGACCCGAGGGTTCTTTGTAAAAACATCAAACACACATCAATACAATCTTGGTGCATCGCCAAACCTTTTTCTTTTAGACGAGTTCTTGATCCTGCTTCGAGCTGTATCGATCTCGACCCCCGAATAAGGTAAATGCTTGTTGTTAGTAGTTTGTATCATCAAATCTAGGGCTTACATCGTCATGACACTCTAGGTTTAATGTTATAAGCTGCGCAATTTATCATATACGGTATATAAACTAGATTAATATCTGGATCTATCTCACCGTCGGCTGGTTTCTCTCGGAAGACAGTAGTCGATAGAGCTAGATCTAGATGTTAATCAAGTTTATATGATGTATCCATCGTCTCGAAGGGTTTACATCGGTTCATATAGATCTAATATTTCTTTTTGTACTTAATGCTGCATCATCATGACCTATTAAGTCGCTTTTAGAATTATTAAGATCTATTCGGCTGGATGTTTATCATTAGAGACAGTGCAGGAGTTTCAGCCGGCCTTACCTGTTTTAATTGTCTTTTAGCATTATTTACTATTAGATATATTAAAGTTGCCTCTTATATTAAGATCTCAATCTGGTTAAATTCCTTAAGCCAGTATCAGTCTATTGGCATCAACCGATAGCCGATTGATCTAGGTTTAACACATTTAGGTTAGATTGATATCTTTTCATAAGATACATTGGAGTAATAGCCGATACACATTAGATCTGCAACATCTGCTAGGTTATAAATACATATATTTGTTACCCTGATGTATATTTAGATTAAGTGATTTATACTGCCTCGGCATAGCCGATCTATCCCAGTCACTTAGTTTAAATGTGCTTCAGGATAGCCAATATATGTAAATTGATTCCCTGAGCTGATCCGGTACAATCTAACTTTAACCTTAACACATGTATCTATTTATTATTTCTTATTGGTTAGCAAATCAAACCAATTGGCACGCCTAGTTCATCACAGGTAGCCAAGGACGGACCTGCACCGGAGTTAAGCAGATCTCCCAGGCCAGCGCGTGGGAAAGATTTCTCGTCAACACGCTTCTTGGCATGCCCGGTGGGACCATCAACTCGGGTACAAAGCAGCAACAAAGTTGACGTGATGGTTAACGTCAAGAGCCCTGAAATCAGTGAGGAAAACATGGTTCCTGTTAAGATGGAACAACTGTCGGCTGAACAATTGGCCGATTACAAGAAGATGGTGGAGGAACTGCAGACCAACTATCTGCAATCTTTCGCCCATACTAGGTCTGGGGCCGTCTACCAGAAATACAAATTCAGCATGGACGACTTCAAGGCTTCCTCCTCAGATGATACAAAAGGAAAGCGCAAGGTGGAGGAGCCGAAGCAAGAACAAGACGATTCGGAGCTGCACACTTTACAAGACCGAATTGACTCGGCTGTGCACCACGCTCTCGTCAATCAGAGTGGCATCCTAGTCAACACGCTCAACAACATGATTGCTACTGTGGTTGACTCGAAGATTACCGATCAGCTTCAGCGGGGGCCGACTTGTTTCACTGACGGCCAGTTCCCCAACTACAGGGTCTTGGCAACACAGAATCGGCCGATCCCGCCACCTGCGCAGCTGGGGCCACCAGGAGGAATCCTGAGTCAGCCGAATGCATCTGCATCGGCTTCAAAGCCGCCGCTCGTTGCTCTGAACCAGCAGCAACCCCATTCCCAGGAACAACTAGCCGGCATGTTCGATTTCAATCGGCGGCAAGAAACGGTCGCCAACCTCATTCAGGGGGCACAGTACAATATCGGCGGTCGTCGGCTCTTCCCTAACCAGTCACCACCGCCGGTGAATCGGCTGCCTCCCGCCATTGATCTAGCTCAATATCAGTACCAAGGAGGCTAGCATGATCAACACCACCGGCTGCAGACGCGGCCACTTCTGTATCGGCAAGCACCTATGCAATACGATCAAAATGAGCCGATACAACATGTCCAGGATAACAGGACTTGGGCCGATAATTCGGCCTCAAACCGAAAGACTCTGGAAATATGTATCTGTATCCATACCTAGAACATTTTGAGAGGGTGCCACTACTCAACCGATACAAAGTCCCAGATTTCTCCAAGTTCTCAAGGCAGGACAATATTTCTACATACGAACACGTCAGCCGATTCCTGGCGCAATGCGGAGAGGCATCGGCTACAGACGCCCTGAGGGTTCGCTTGTTCCCGCTCTCGCTATCGGGATCGGTCTTTACATGGTTTTCTTCATTGCCCTTCGATTCCATCCAAAGCTAGGCCGATCTCGAGAAGCAGTTCCACACCTACTTCTACACCAGCAACCATGAGATGAAGCTGTCGGACCTGACAGGCATCAGGCAGAAACACGAGGAGTCGGTTCAGCACTACATTCAAAGATTCAGAGAAATGAGGAAGCGCTGTTATAGCTTGGTGCTGTCCGATTCCCAGTTAGCCGATTTGGCTTTTCATGGACTGCTATCACCGATCCGTGAAAGATTTTTGGCTCAAGAGTTCGACAGTTTAGCACATCTGGCGCAGAGGGTGATAGCCCATGACCAAAGATTTCAAGAATCGAGGAAGGCCGTCAAGAAGGTTGGCCACGTCATCATCGAATCTGATTCAAGAACAAGTGAGGATGATGCGGTTGTTGCAGCCGAATGGACCAAAAACAAAAAGGCCATCGTCGCAATGGCTGCTGAAAACGGCTAAGGAAGAGAAGTACGACTTCGACATTACGAAGGCCGATAGGATCTTTGATTTATTGCTTAAGGAGAAGCAGATTCAACTTCCTCTCAACCACACGATCCCATCGGCTGAAGAACTCAAAAGGAAGAAGTACTGCAAGTGGCACAACTCCACCTCCCATAGCACTAACGACTGCAAAGTTTTCAGGCAGCAAATCCAGTCAGCTATTGAGGCCAAAAAGTTGAAGTTCGCCGTTTCACCTCAGCCAATCAAAGTCGATGGCAATCCCTTCCCGGTCAATATGGTTCAGGCCGGCCCCAGGCGAGTTGATCGGCAACATAGAGTGACGCATGGCTTAGCCAAAACTCTCAATGGGGTTAAGGCTGAAAAGAAATTGGTTGGAGACCAAGCTACGCCAGTCAATATGGTGCGTTCCACCGGCCGAACGGTCGATCGGCGACCCAGGCGCATGGACCCCATGCCCCGTTTTTAACAACGCTTTCGTGAGGAAGAGGAGGCCCGGCGTGGCAAGCCTTATGTCAGGGAGCCTGAGGTCAGGGGACTCCAATTCGTCAGGAACCACAGTGGTTATGACCCGCACTGGCGCTGTGAGTTTTTTCGATTCTGTTGGCAATCGGGGATGAAGCTGCCAACGATAGACAACTGCCCGGCCTATAGCAAATATCATGAAGACGAATACAGGGATCATCTGATGCAAAGCCCTACCTGATTCATCCCCAGGGCCGTGCAGCTTAACCAGAGGCGACAATTGATACATGATCAGCTCAGGCCGATCCACCAAGACTTCTTCGAGGACGAAGACGAAGATGAATATTATGAAGAAAAAGCCGAAGATGAGCAATTGGCTAACCCCCAATGGTGCCCTTCGAACCTCTTCACTAAAACACAAAAGAGGACCATCCAGCGGCTCAAGAGTGAAGGGCGAGAGGAAGAAGTACGGCGGATGATTCGACAGCAACAGCGTCGGCAGGGCGAGAAACAATGGCACATCAAGAGATAGGCGCCGACCGCCGATGAAAGTCCGTCTGATGAAGGCCCAGCTGACCAAGCAAGGAGGGCGGCAAAAGGAAAAGGAAAAGCTACTGCATCAGTTAACATGGTATTTATACTACCACCTGAATTCAGTGCCACAGAGGCCGATGCAGATAGCATAGAAGACGCCTTGGCAAAACTAGCATTCTCCCCGGAACAAGCCGTTTTTGAAAAACTAGAGGGAAATGACAATCGGCACCTCAAACCACTGTACGTGAAAGTATTTGTTAACGGGAAGCCGATGTCAAAGATGCTAGTCGATGGAGGGGTAGCAGTCAATCTCATGCCCTATGCCACTTTTCATAAGCTGGGCAATGGAGTCGAAGATCTAATCAAGACGAACATGGTGCTCAAAGACTTCGGTGGCAATCCATCGGTGGCCAAGGGTGTGCTTAACGTCGAGCTGACCGTCGGCAGCAAAACCGTGCCCACAACATTCTTTGTCATCGACGGGAAGGGATCTTACAACCTGCTACATGGGAGCGATTGGATTCATGCAAACTGCTGTGTCCCTTTCACAATGCATTAAAGTCTGATCCAATGGCAAGGCGACAAGATTGAGATCGTGCTAGCCGATAGGTCAGTGAGTGTTGCTAACACCGATTTGCCACTTTGGGAAATCGACGGTATTGATTGTCTGTCCGGCAAAGTCTGGCAAGCCGATTTTCTAAAGGTGTTTGATTCTGCCATATAGCCTATTGGAGACAACGAGCCCCAATTGTTACTTTGAGGGCGTCGTGGAGGGCTCGAACATCTATGGCAAGAACACCGTGGACAACGATGATGGCAAGCTTGGGCAAGGTTTCATGTCGACCGACGAGCTCGAAGAAATCGATATAGGTCCTGGAGATAGGCCTAGGCCGACATATATTAGTAAAAATTTGTCTTCTCGCTGTAGATCCCAGCTTATTGAATTGTTAAAGGAATATAAAGATTGTTTTGCTTGGGAGTATTTCGAGATGCCTGGTCTTAGCCCGTCTATTGTTGCGCATCGGCTGCCTATCAAGCCAGGGTATCGGCCTTACAAACAATCTCCTAGGAGGTTTAAGGCCGATATGTATGATGCGATTAAAGCCGAAATCACTCGGCTACATAATGTTAGATTCATTCGGCCCTGCTGATATGCCGAGTGGGTCTCGAATATTGTTCCAGTAATGAAAAAGAATGGTAAACTTAGGGTGTATATCGATTTCAGGGATTTAAACAAGGCTACCCCTAAGGACGAATACCCAATGCCCATAGCCAATTTACTAGTGGATGTTGCTTCCGGCCACAAGATAATAAGTTTCATGGATGGTAATGCAGGTTACAATCAAATTTTTATGGCCGAATAAGACATTCACAAGACTGCTTTCTGATGCCTAGGAGCAATCGGCTTGTATGAATGGGTTGTCATGACATTTGGGTTGAAGAATGCTGGAGCAACTTATCAGAGGGCCATAAATTACATTTTACATGACATGATCGGCTCTCTGGTCGAGATTTACATTGATGATATCATTGTCAAGTCCAGGGAAATGGAAAACCATATAGCCGATCTTAGACAGGTTTTTGGAGCAGACAAGGAAATATGGCCTAAAGATGAATCCAGGCGGCTGTGGACTAGCCCCGTCCATCATCGGCTTCAACGCGTCGAAAGTGGTCACACTTCTCCACGGCCAAACTCGTGAGCCGCTTCGCCGATTGAAGAGGGCACAACCATCGGCCGCCGCTACTCCTGCTGCCGAGAAGAAAAAACGAGCGGTGAAGAAAGCCAAACCAGCCCTAGCCGACGACCTCCCTCCGATCGATCCAGACGTCGAAGCAGTTCTTAATGAGGAAGTGGAGGACGAAGAGATAACAGAAGCAGTCGAAGCAGCTGCAGCCGAATCGAGCTCGGAAAGATATGCACAAACCCCATCAGCCGACGAGGCATCTATCCAAAGAACACCAAGTCCCCAAGGCGTCCCGTTCGTCGATAACGGTACGTAACCTCGACACTTACTCTTTCAACACTTCTCATTCGCCATTCCCTTACCACATCTTTACATTAGCAAAGGAAAAAGCTGGCCACAAAGAAGAAATCGACTCCCCTTCCATCGGTAAGCATCTTTAACTTGCATCTTTTGTTCATTAGCCGATCTTAAAACACACTCTTTTTTAGCCACCGCGTGCGCCGACGCCTGGCCCCCAGGCGTCAAGTGAACGTACTCCGTCGGCTGCTGGCGGCAATCATGGTGAACACACACCATCGGCTGGAGGTGGCGGCCAAGCCGATGAGGAAATCACTTCCGCCCCGGCAATCCCAGTGAGTTTTACTCACTCTTTATAATTGTCTTGACAACCCTCGCCCTTCTTTGAACTGTCTTTCTCCTTGTAGAACGTAGCCGATCTTCTGGGCTTCAACTTGTCGGAGTTCGTAGATCCGGACAAAGGAGGCGACAAGGCTCTGGTGTCTTTGGACACGTTGGTAGCAGATTGTGGCTCCATCCGCTCCAGATTCAAAGACAGTCAAGCACGGCTTCCAGATGACTTAGCCGACGTGATCGTGCCAGCTACATTCCTAGAGGCGCATCAGCTGAAGTACGAGCGAGCTCAACAGCACATTGTCGATCGCCGATCAAACCAATCGCTGATGGCAGCCATAAAATCGAACCAAGAGGAGATCAAGGCAAAAAAGGCCGAATTTGATATCTTGAAGACGGATCCGGTTGCCAAACTTTAGCAGCTTCACACGCGCAGGGATCAACTAGTAGCCGATCTCATTCAAGTCACCAATGAGATTGACATCCAAGTGGAGTACATGGCCGGCTTGCCCAAGGAAATTGAAGACAAGGGATTGAGCATCAAGGCGGCCGTGTCCTACCTCACAAACTTGACGAAAGCAGTGAAGCCGGTGGTCGGGGACGACGCAGCCGATGCCAAGGCCATCGAGGAGGTTGATGAAATTAGGCGCAAGGCACTATCGGCTATAGCAGACTTCCTCAAACAATGAGCCGATTGTAATAGTCTGCTAATATCAACATTGTAACTATCTTTTGTAATCAGCTGAAACCATCCATGAGCCGATTGTAATAGCCCGCTAAGTCAAAACATTGTAACTGTCTTTTGTAATCGGCCGAAACCATCCATACTCAACAATCAATTGCCGATGTTTGATCGCCGATTATATTAGCTTCAAAAACTTAAAAAAAATTCTTGATATCTGTTTTTTCAACTGTTGTGTATATATGCCCCCCTAATTTTGTAGATGTTCGTAATGTCGACAAAATTATAAGATCCACAACTTCTGCCGCTGTCGTCTTTGTCGGCCAAACTTAGGATCTGCAGAAAACTAGAGAAAAATTTAGCATGAAAATGACCTAAAGGCGATGCTCGCACGAGTCAAGACATCGGCTAGTACGAATCGGCAATAACATAGCCGAATCATGCATTGATCCAAACGCTTGGGTAGTATTTTTTTCAAATATTTTCCGTTTAGAGCCCTTCCAAATACTTCTCCATCCAACCCTTCTAACATGTAGGCCCCTTTAGAGACGCATTTGTGGATCTTGAAAGGCCCTTCCCAATTAAGTGATCATTTGCCAAATTTATTATCTCTTGATCCAATCAGCAATATCAATTTTCAAACGAGTTCACCCTCTTCAAAAGACTTAGGCACAACGTTCTTGTTATAATGATGGGCTACTCGTTCCATATCCCTTGTTACTTTTTCCAAGGCCCTCATCCTTGACAAAACTAGGTCTTCTGACTCATCTATCATCAAGTTGTAATAGTCATCGGCTGTGAGCTGGTCTTGTAATTGAATCCGTCTTGAGCCAATGATATTTTCCCATGGCAGGACTACTTCATGCCCACAGACCAATTTGTATGGAGGGACTTGGATAGATCCATGGCATGCCATCCGATAGGCCCATAGTGATTCGGCTAATCGGCTATGCCATTGCTTGGGGTACTCAGAAATCTTCCTCTTTATTAGTTTGATCAAACTTTTATTTGAAGCCTCTGCTTGCCGGTTGGCCTGTGCATAGTACGGTGAAGAATTAAGTAATTTGATCCCCATGTCGTTGGCAAACTGAACAAACTCGTCTGATATGAAGGTAGATCCCTGGTCTGTTGTTATTGTTTGTGTGACACCAAATCGGTAGACGATATGCTCTTTAACAAACTCGATTGCGTCCCTAGAATCAATCTTTTTCAAAGGAATTGCCTCCACCCATTTTGTAAAATAATCTGTTGCCACCAGAATGAATTTATGTCCTTTGCTTGAGGGTGGATTAATCTGGCCGATCATGTCGATGCCCCATCCTCGGAACGGCCAAGGCTTTATGATTGGGTTCATAGTCGATGCAGGTGCTCTTTGTATGGCTCCGAATTTTTGACAATCCTGGCAACCTTTGTAATATTTGAAATAGTCCTCCAGCATCGTCGGCGAAAAATACCCTACTCTCTGAAGCAACCACTTCATCTTGTGAGCCGATTGATGCGTGCCGCACATCCCTTCATGTACTTCTCCGATAGCCACCTTGGCTTGATCGGCACTAAGACACTTGAGCAGCACACCATCAATCGTCCGATAATAGAGATCTTCGTCGAGCAAAACATATCTTAAAGCCTTGTATCGCAATCTCCTTGAAGCCGATTGAGAGGGGTTCTGTAAATAGTTGTGACCTCAAACCTCCAATCATCGGCTGTCATGGTAGCGACTTCTATCTCAACCTCTTTTATCATCGGCCTGTAGCCTGATGCCTCTTAAGCTAAATTATTGGCTTCTGTATTATGCTCTCTAGGGATGTGTTTCAGTGTAACTAGCCGAAAGCTATCCATCAATTATCGGCATTGTTGATAGTAGATATCAGCGCGTCATTCCTGCATTCATATTCCCCTGACAACTGGCTGATGACCAATAGTGAATCCCCCATTATCTCTATGGCGTTGGCCTCGACTTCTTTGAGAAGATGCAATCCCTTGAGCACTGCTTCGTATTTGGCTTGATTGTTTGTAACATGGGGGTCGATAGAAAAAGCAAATTCAAAGCTTGCCCCCCTAGGCGAAATAATGACCAATCCGATACCGCAGCCGTTGGTGCACACCGAGCCATCAAATGTCAATGTCCAAGGCATAACTTTGATTGAGCTGATTGAGTCATCCCTGTGCTCCACGATAAAATCGGCTATAGCTTGTCCTTTAACTGCCCTGGGTGCTTGATACCTCAGATCAAATTCTGTCAAGGCAAAAATTCACTTTCCAATCCGCCCTTTTAAAACCGAAGCCGATAGCATGTATTTGACAACATCGGCTTTACATGTTATTGTGCACTCATTGGATAGCGAGATAATGCCTTAACTTTGTACATGAAAAATATAGGCACAGACATAGCTTCTTCACTGGTAAATATCTTGTTTCTGCGTCCAACAGCCGTCGGCTGAGATAGAAGATAGCTTTTTCTTTGCCCTCAATCTCTTGGATTAGGACTGAGCCGATTGACTTGTCGTCGGCTGACAGGTACAACTTGAACGGTATTCCTTTTCGTGGAGACATTAAAACTGGAGGCGAGCTTAAATAATTCTTGATATTGTCCAAGGCCTTCTACTGCTCTGTCCCCCATGTGAATGTTTGATCGGCCTTAAGCCGAAGCAGTGGTGTGAACGGCTCCATCTTCTCTGAAAGATTGGCTATGAATCGCCTGATGAAGTTGATTTTGCTGATCAATAATTGAAGCTACTTCTTGTCCTTCGAAGGCTGTATCGTCTTGATAGCGTTGATGCTCCTTGGTGTGACCTCAATTCCTCTTTCATGAACGAGAAACCCCAGAAATTGCCCGGCCGATACGCCGAACGCGCACTTCAACGGATTCATTTTTAGGCCATATTTTCGTGTTCGCTCCAAGACCTGCTTCAGATCGGCTATGTGGTTCTCCATCTCCCTGGATTTGACAACAACATCGTCAATATAGATCTCTACCAAGGAGCCGATCATGTCGTGGAAGATATAATTCATGACCCGTTGATATGTTGCCCCAGCATTTTTCAGCCCAAACGTCATAACGACCCATTCATATAAGCCGATTGCCCAAGGACATTGAAAAGCAGTTTTGTGAATGTCCTCTTCGGCCATGAAGATTTGATTGTAACCTGCAATGCCATCCATAAAATTGATGATTTTGTAGCCTGATGTAGCGTCTACGAGCAAATCGGCTGTAGGCATCGGGTATTCATCTTTGGGGGGTAGCTGTTTAAGTCTCTGAAATCGATGCACACCCTAAGTTTGCCATTCTTTTTCAATACTGGGACGATGTTTGAGACCCACTCGGCTATCGGCAAGGCCGAATGAATCCGGCATCATATAGTCGAGTTATTTTGGCTTTGATCGCATCATACATATCGGCTTTGAACCTCCTGGGAGGTTGTTTGAATGGCCGATAGCATGCCTTGATTGGCAGTTGATGAACAACGATAGATTGGCTAAGACCAGGCATCTCGAAGTACTCCCATGCAAAATAATCTTTATATTCTTTTAACAAATTAATAAGCTGGGATCTACAATGAGAGGACAACTTTTTGCTGATATACGTCGGCCTAGGCCTATCTCCAGAGCCTATGTCTATTTCTTCTAATTCGTCGGCCGACGTAAAACCTTGCCCAAGCTTGCCATCATCTTTGTCCGCGGTGTCCACGCCGTAGACGTTCGAGCCCTCCACGACGTCTTGCTCAAAGCAACAACTGCGGCTCATCATCTCCAATTGGCTGTATGGCAGAATCGGACAATTTTAGGAAATCGGCTTGCCAGATTTTCCCGGACAAACAATCAATACCATCGATTTCCCAGAGTGGCAAATCGGCATTGGCGACACTTACTGACCTGTCGGCTGGTACAATCTCTATCTTGTCGTCGTCCCATTGAAGTAGACACTGGTGCATAGTGGAAGGGACACAACAGTTGGCATGTATCTAGGCCCTCCTGAGCAGTAGGCTGTAAGACCCCTTCCCGTCGATGACAAAAAAGGTTGTGGGCACGGTCTTGTTGCCGACGGTCAGCTCAACATTCAACACGCCCTTGGTCTCTGATGGGTTGCCACCGAAGTCCTTTAGTACCATGTTAGTCTTGATTAGGTCTTCAGCTCCCTTTCCTAATTTCCTGAATGTTGCATAGGACATAAGGTTTACTGCAGCTCCCCCATCCACTAGCATCTTTGGCATCGGCTTGCCGTTGACGAAACCTTTTACATACAGCGGCTTGAGATGCCGATTTTCGGTCCCCTCTGCCTTGTCGAAAATTGCTTGATCCGGGGATAATGCTAGTTTGACCAAGGCGTCCTCGATATTGTCTGCATCAACCTCAGGAGCACCGAATTCGGCTGGCAATATGAATACCATATTGACCGATGGAACCGCAGTCAGACCAAGAAATCAAGGGAGCACTCTAGCCGTTTGGCTATGTCTGACAAAGTTGCCCGTAGCTCCTCGTCCAACACCACCATGGCCTTATCGGCACCCTCATCGGGATCAAGGAATTTCGAGAGGTCAAAATCTAGAAGATTGGCTACAGACTGCAAGTTAGAAGGTGGTTAGGAGAGCCGACGAAATTGATGAGCCGGTTTATAAAACTGAATAGGACTTACTCGGATAGCTGGAACTAAGGTAGCCACATCCTCAGCGTCACCATCACCTGCGGCCGTCGGCGTCGGCTCGCTTGATGCATGGGGTGCAGGTGTTGGAGCACGGGTAGGCTGAAAAAGATGCAAGTCAGAGATCGGTTGTGCTAGTAAGAAGGAAATGAAGGATAATAGAGCTTACCGAAGGAGTTGGAGCCGTTTTCTTCTTGGCAGCCAGTTTCTTTGCCTACAGACACAGAAAGCTGATGAATCATAATGGAAAAGATGATGAGACTAAATGATGGAAAATTCTTACCGGCTGGGAGCGAGTGTGGACCCCCGTTTTTGAGACGGGAATCTTTCGTGTTCACAGTACCATTTCCCTGGATCGAGTAGTTTGGTACTCACGAAATACAGTACTGGATAATCAGGTGCAAATGCACGAATAGTCTTACATCGAAATTATTACAATAATAGGCCCAAAGGCAATATCCAACATATAGGGCCTCATGGTCCAGATACAACCAAGAGTAGAAATTACATAAGGCAGCGGAATGAAGGCAGCGGCTTGTCGATTGTCACAGGCAATGACCGGAGACTAAGACCTAGCAGGCGCCATCGGCTTCTTCGCCCTCCTGGTAGTAGACATATGGATCCTCCGAGTCTTCAGTTCTATCATCTGAAGGTTTGTGCGTATAGCAAGGGTGAGTACCAACCGTACTCAGCAAGCCAACATGGAAAGGTGCACATGAGAGGGATTTCCAAAGAAAGCCGTGGTTTCTTTGCACAAAGCCAACTTTATAAATCTTTTCACAAACCTAGCATCTAGCCAAGTCAAGTTTTAGTTCCACAGTTCATTAAGTCGGCGACAGTTCTGTCTACCATCCATCGTGATTCCAAGGATGGCTTTCCGCCTCCGGTTCGTCATGGTTTTTTGGGGAGTCCACCCCTTCTCGCCTCGAGAAGTTGATCCACTAGTGAATAAGAATCATCATGCACACCCATCCCATCATTTTAAAGTTTAGAGTCTAGCCAAGCAAAAGTCTTGTCACGATGCTCAATATCCGCGAGCACGGCTATTCGAATAGATTGATTCATTCACACTGCAGTGGATGTACACTTTACCCGTACTCCGCGACTGCCCAACAAATGAGCCTACGTCCCAACACCTGAGACGGTCACGGCAAAGCTTTTCGATAACCTCACTTTGGCAGTACCCGCTCCATGAACTTAAGCCCTCATGTACTCTAGCTGTCATTTCCTAGCAGTGAGAGGAGTTCTGGCACACCCGGGGTAAGGGAAGACTTCATTCATCAAGTTATAATAAACTCCGATTTTCAATCATCCATTTCCAATCTCATCTCATACATAAGAACTCTCTATGCAGGGGTACCGCCTCCGCTAGGTCTATACCCATTTGAGAAGTACGGTTGTACTGGCTCGCTTCCCGGCTATCTCATGGCTCGGTCCTTAATTGACCAGGGTCGGCACTTGCCTTTTCCGGAATCCACCCAAATCATCTAGCCGCTCCAGTCTAAAACATTTATTTGGTATTTTCAGTTTTCATCAAAACTCATTTTATCATTCTCATGGCAATGTGGCGCTCATGTCTCCACATGCCGTATCTCAACTGCCTTTCCCAAAGGTAGTTGCCCAAGAATGTAGCTATTTGCAAAAGCATGAGTATGCATGAATCTAATAATAGCATGGCTAAGCATTTTGCCGAAGTTATTCTCCGGTTGTATGTATCACATCGAGGGTTACAAGGAATAATTCTAAAGGTAATCAATAGCAAGGCATGGCATAACAAGTATAGGTAATTCTTTGTGTATAGCATGCATGTTCAAAGTTTAAAACAACATCATTTCGCAGTTGGGATCAATATGTTCAAAGAGTGTGATGACTTGCCTTGCTCGCACGCTTGTTGAGCGGGGTCTTCAATGGAGTCGGTGCCTGCTTCTTCAGGTGCTATCCGTATGTGTGAAAGATCAATTGAATTCAATCAAAATTCAATAAAATACCGAGAGATCGAAAAGAACCATAAAAATCACGAAAATGACTCCAAACGTTTAGCCTAGAATTCTACTCGAGTTTGGACGAGGGTTGCTAGGAAAAAAATCTAAGTTTTGAAATCGAGTCGATGCCGTAGGGTTTTCGCAAAACGACGATTGAAACTATCGAGAAAATAAATTTAGGAATATCAACGGAGGGGGAGGGTTTGTACTGAAGGTTTTGAAGGTTCGAGCACAAAAGAAAACATATTTAGATGGCGAGAAATAATTAAACAAAATCCGGATTTAAAAACGACGCGAAACAAAATCTCGGAAAAGTCCGATTTCGATTTTCCGTATTTGCTCCAAGAAAAAATATACAAGAAAATAATATATTTTTGCCCACAATTTCACTCAAATATTTTCAAAACATTTTTCCTAATTTTCTAAAATTTTTTCTATTTTTTTTTTTTCTTTCCCCTTTTTTTTCTTTTCTTTTCTTTTTCTTTCGTTTACTATTCATTGATCCGCTAGGTGCTCGACCGAACCTCGCTCTCTCTCTTCTCTCTGTTGCGGCCGGTGGCCGCGCAAGCGAAGGGGAGAGGGTGGCGGCTCGGCTTACCGGCGATGACGCGCTTGGGAAGGGCGGTGGAGCTCCGGCACACGGTGGCGACGGCGCTCGGGAGGGGAAAGGAAATCAGCGAGAGAGGGAAAGCTAGAGGCGGCGAGGTGGGGAAAGATGGGGAGGATTTTGCCCCCAATTATACCGCGCCGAGAGAGGGAGAAGAGGGAAGGGGGAAAGGGGGCGGCGCGGCGGCGACACGGCGGAACGCCATGCGGCGGTGTCCGGGGCAGTGCCGGGCGCCGCGCGCGCACGGACGATGTGCGGCGACGTGGGTGACGCGGGCGGGGACTGTGCATCAGCGTGGGTGACGCGGCGCGGCGCGCGGGCGGGCCGGGCGGCAACGCGCGGCACGGCGAGGGCACGGGGTCCGGTACGACGGCTAACGCGTGGCGGCGACGGCGCATGGCGCGGCGGGGCCGGGCGCGGGCGCGAGCGCGTGCGCGTGGCGCGTGGCGCGGGCGTGGTACGACGGGTGACGCGCGGTGGGCGCGCGGCCGGGGCCGGTACAGCATCGAACGGGTTGTGACCTAATGACTAGTGCACTTTCTGATTTTTCCGATTTTCCACTCCATTCTCCAATTCTAATTTTTCTTCACTCTAAAAATTCCAAATAAACATATAGTATTCCCAAAATTAGTTAAAAATATATTTTCAAACTTTTCACCACCATTATTCATTTTCAAATATATATTTCCTTGTTTAATTAAATCCCTTTTTCTATATTCATAAAACACCATTTTTGATTTCAAATAATTTTCCGTTTTATATAAATCCCTAAAAATGTTATTGTCTATTTTATTTCCTAATTAATATTTTATAATCACCAATTAATGTTTTATTTTTCAAACACCTATCTTCATGAATCCGCATCTCTTTCCGATTTTATTCTAAAAAAATTCCTAACCCTAGACTTCGAGATTTTTCCCTCCAACGGAAATCCAAATCATTCGGTGTTTCACAAACCTCAAGATGAATCGTTCACAACTTAAATTCATGCAACCAAGCTGGCAAATAAGAAGCAATAAACACGAGCAAAAGGCAACAAGCAAAAGTTTTTGTAAGTTCCGATTTTTAATTTCCGGTTTTTAAATTCTCCGATTTTTAGGGCATTACAAACCTACCCCTAACAATAAATCTCGTCCTCGAGATTTCTTACCGGTTGTTGAGTAGGTGTGGATATTCAGTCTTTAGAAAATCCTCGCTCTCCCAGGTGGCTTCTTCTTCGGTGTGATTGCTCCATTGCACTTTGTACATGCGCCATGACTTGGTTTGCGTCCTCTTTTCTGCCTTGTCCAATATCTTTATTGGATGTTCTGGGTATGTGAGATCACTGTCGATATGGATGGTTTCCAAAGGAGCTTGCTCTTTTGGCACCCGCAGGCACTTCTTCAATTGCGACACATGGAATACGGGGTGGACATCGGAGATGTTCTCGGGTAACTCTAGTTGGTAGGCCACTTCGCCTCTTCTAGCGCTTATCAGGAATGGGCCCATGTATCTTGGCGCATTTTTCCCTTTGACCTTAAACCTCTGAGTCCCTCGTAGTGGTGAGACCTTTAGGTACACATAGTCGCCTACATTGAACTCTAAGTCCCTTCGACGAGTATCCGCGTAGCTCTTCTGTCGAGATTGGGCCGCCTTTAATCAGTCCCGGATCAGGCGGACCTTTTCCTCGGCCTCTTTGATTATGTCAGGCCCAAACACGGCTCGTTCTCCGGTTTCTGACCACATCAATGGGGTTCGGCATCGCCGACCAAATAGGGCTTCATTTGGCGACATCTTCAGACTTGCTTGGTAGCTGTTGTTGTAGGAGAATTCGTCGTACGGTAAGCATTTTTCCCAATCCTTGGTAAAATCCAACGCATAGGCTGTCAACATATCCTCAAGAACTTGATTTGTCCTTTCGGTCTGCCCGTCGGTCTGTGGGTGGTAAGCGGTACTGAAGGCAAGGTGACTTCCGAGTGCCTAATGAACTTTGCTCCAAAAATGGGACGTGAATTGAGTACCGCGATCCGATATAATTCTTTTTGGTACACCGTGAAGACACACGATCCTACTCATGTATAGCTCTGCCAGCTTGGCACTATTGTAGTTAGTCTTTACGGGGATGAATCTGGCGGTCTTGGTGAGCCGATCTACTATTACCCAAATGGAATCATATCCCGCTGCAGTTTTGGGTAGTCCAACGATGAAATCCATGCCTATCTCATCCCATTTCCACTCGGGAATCTTGAGGGGCTGCAACAACCCTGCCGGTCGCTGATGCTCGGCTTTTACCCTTTGGCATACATCGCATACGGCCACGTATTTGGCTACGTCCCTCTTCATATTGGGCCACCAGTATTCCTCCTTCAAATCCTGGTACATCTTCGTGCTTCCCGGATGTAACGAATAGGCTAATTCGTGTGCTTCTTTTAGGATCAATCCTCTCAAACCACCTTGCCCAGTCATGTAGATTCTTCTCTTATACCACAGGGTTCCCTTGTCATCTACCGAGAATTCCTTCGCGTGCCCAGCGACCATGCGTTCTTTAATCGTTTGTGTTCCTCCATTATCCTTTTGAGCTTCTTCTATTTGAGTCCTCAGAAGAGGTTGGATTTCTAGTGAGTGCACTCCTCCGTGAGGAATCAGGTGTAAGTTAAGTCGAGCCATCTCTTCTTGGAGCTCACTGGCCATTCCTTCCAGTCTCATGTGGTTGCATTGGGCTTTGCGGCTTAACGCATCGGCCACTACATTCGCCTTGCCAAGGTGGTAATGGATTCCTAGATCGTAGTCCTTGATCAATTCCAACCACCGTCTCTGAAGTAGATTGAGATCGGACTGAGTAAAGAAGTATTTCAGGCTCTTGTGATCAGTGTATACATCACAGTGATTCCCGATCAGATAGTGTCTCCAGATTTTTAATGCATGAACAACTGCTGCTAATTCCAAGTCATGTGTGGGGTAGTTTTCCTCATGGGGTCGTAGCTGTCTCGAGGCATATGCTACGACCTTTCCATCCTACATCAATACGCATCCCAGTCCTTGTCGAGACGCATCACAGTATATCACAAAATCCTTACGGTTGTCAGGTAGGATTAAGATTGGGGCGGTGGTTAACTTTTCTTTTAGTTGGTCAAAGGCCTCCTGACACTTCTCGTTCCAGGCAAATTTCTTCTCTTTCTTCAAAAGTTGAGTCATGGGTCAGGCTATCGTGGAAAACCCTTCGATGAACCTCCGGTAATATCCGGCCAATCCCAAGAAACTCCGAACCTCTGTTACTGACTTGGGTGCCTTCCATTCTGTAATAGCTTCAACCTTGGCAGGGTCCACCGCTACTCCTCCGGCTGAGACTACATGGCCAAGAAAAGCGACTCCCTTAAGCCAGAACTCACATTTACTAAATTTCGCATACAACTGGTGCTCTCGTAGCTTCTCCAGTACCAGTCGTAGGTGTTCTGCATGTTCCTCATCGTCTTTGGAGTAGATAAGAATATCGTCGATAAACACCACCACGAATTTATCCAGATATTCCATGAATACCTTGTTCATCAGATTCATGAAATACGCCAGGGCATTGGTCAACCCAAAAGACATTACTGTGAACTCATACAAGCCATAACGCGTACAGAATGCTATTTTGGGAATATCTCTGGCTCTAATCTTTAACTGATGGTATCCTAACCGAAGATCAATCTTCGAGAACACTTGGGCACCCTTGAGTTGATCAAATAAGTCATCAATTTGAGGTAATGGGTACTTGTTTTTGATGATCACTTCATTCAACGATCGGTAATCTACACACATCCTCATACTTCCATCCTTCTTTTTGACGAAGAGCACTTGGGCTCCCCAGGGAGAAGAACTAGGGCGTACAAATCCTTTCTCCTGTAGTTCTCTGATTTGCTTTTTGAGTTCTTCTAGTTCGTTAGCGGCATTCGGTAGGGTCTCTTGGATATAGGGGCAGTACCAGGCATTAGGTCGATGATAAATTCTATGTCACGATCAGGGGGCATTCCGGGCAATTCCTCAGGGAATACGTCCGGGTAATCTTGCACTACTGGCATCCCGCTCATAGGTAGCATGGTAAATACTCCCGCAGCTTGCTCACATAGCATCGGGTTTTGGTCCATGGTTATGTTCATTGGTGATCCCCATGGGGTGGATACTGTGACTTCCCTTTGGCCACAGTCTATGACTCCATTGTTCTTAGTCAACCAATCCATTCCAAGTATGATATCAAGGGTTTGTGGTGGTAGTACCATAAGGTTTGAAAGGAATACCGCGTCTCTAATCCGTATGGGCACATTGATGCAAGCATGGGGTACGGTTATGTTTTCCCCAGGCGAGTGTACCAACATGGGTTTCTTAAGTTCTACCTGGTGTAGATGGTGTTGTTTGGTTATTTGTGATGATATGAATGAATGCGATGCTCCGGAATCAAATAAGACTTTAACTGAGGTAGAGTTAATAGAGAACATACCCATCAGCACATTCTGATCCTCCTGCGCTTCTTCGGCACGCACATGGTTCACTTGTCCGCGCCAGAATCCGGTAGCAGTCTCATTGGGTTGCGGCGTCCTAAACAGACCGCGTCCAGCAGCAGGAGCAATAGTTCCTTGTACAGACGTGGTATTGGCACCGGTACGCATGGGAGTGCAGCGTGGCTTGGGGCAGCTGTTGGAATAGTGCCCAAGCTCTCCACAGTTGAAGCAGTTCACATTTCTTCTTCCAGGAGCGGCTAGAGTCGGTGTCGGGGTACGGAACTAGGGCGTAGTCGGCCTGCTGACATTGTCAGGTGCAGTAGGACGACTGGCTGCCACGACGGTTGGTTTCCATCTAGATGGGGTAGCTCCCTTGGGACGCTGAGACGCTCCCTGAAGTGGGCGGGTCATAGCAAGCCTCCTCTTGCGGTTGTGCTCCACCATCTTCTGGTCATGCTCCAATCGCACAACCTTGTTAATAAGGCTTTGGAAGCTGACGTGGTCTTGACCGATCATCGGCCCTCTTAGGTCATCGTTCAACCCTTCGATAAATTTATCTATTTTCTCTTCTTCGTCTGCCAGGTCGCTGGTGGCATATCGGGCAAGCTGTTTGTGAAGGGTTACGTAGAGGCTACGCTAGCCGAAAAACAAAAACTTTTAACCATGCAAACCAAGAACACTTGCAAGTAAGGGCTGATAGATCGTTACCGATTGGAGTATGCAGCGGAAATAGCCAATCAGGACTATCTGATCTGGAATAGTGCAGCCGATTCCCGTAAGCCGACAGTCGATTCCTGGGGACAACCGATTCACCAATCAGCCGATTCGCCGATGTAGCTGATTTGCTGAGTCATCTGACCGCGTTCTCGCGCCTCGCTCTGATGCGCTCGACCGCAGCCGATTCCACCACAGCCGATTCGTAGTCGATCAACAGCGCGCAACGTAGCAGCGCCTCTACCGGTATCCACACGTCCGAGGGCAGAACGCTGAACACCCGTGTGCTAGCACGCGATGCAAGGCTAGGGTTTGGCTCGAAGGTGGGGAGGTTTTCGTGGAGATTGCTCTCGTCGACTTCTAAAGCCGCATGTCATCAGATTGATTTCGGCACAATTCAATTGACATATTTCAGCTCTCCACCCCTCACCCCTTTATATAGAGTTGGCCGACTAGGACTAGTGGCCGATCATGACTCTATTTCAAATCGGATCCTATCTAAATCTCATAGAGTCGGCCGCCCATACGTCGTAAGACCATAGGACTCTATCCGATCGGATCCCTATCCGATCGAGCCGTATCTGAGTCCAACTCGAATGCCTGTTCTTATCCCCTTAAGCGTGCGACCCTGTAGGTTCAGGTATACTCGGTTTCGGCTATAGTCTAACTTAGCCGATCGTCGACTGGAGTCCAACTCAGCTGACCTATCAACAGCGGCGCCTAGCAGCACATATTGACACCATAGCATACAAGAATATAATATCGGCTCTGAACCTGTAATGTGTACACAAATCCCTTTGCCTCACGATACCAATTAAGCTATAGGCAAGATGTGTATCATCCCTTTAATAGCTTAACCATTCACTTGAACCGTATTGGATTATCTGTCTGTTGATTGACTCCTCAATCAACTTAGCATGGCCATGCATTTCCATAATCCATTACCTCGAGGGGCCCAGAGATATCTCTCCAAAGGAGGGGCAAATTCCATCTTGAAAACTACCTTTATAACTACCCAGTTACGGAATAGCGTTTGGTAGTCCCAAAGTAGGCTACTACACATGTTGGAATCCATGGTGATCTCAGGTCTAAGGACTTTGTACCAACACTACCTGAGACCAACTAATGGCACATTAATTCCTGTAGTGTCTCATGATGGGTCTATCCAACAATGTGTTTTCTAACACATATGTCCATGTTTATTGATTTGGTATCTCCATACCCATGATCTATGAGACATGATCATCAATCAATAAATATGCCGATCTTAGAATCATATTAGTTCCAATAATATGATATATGATCAGGGATCATTTAGAAATAGATTCATACATATAGAGTCTCATAAATAAGTCACGTACTTATTGATCAATACAAGATGTCTATTTCATGGAACTGAATAACACTTTATTCATAAATACGTAAACATTGACTTGATATCCAACATGTCCATGTTGCCTCTAGGGCATATCACTAACAGTGTGAACTTGTTCAGGTATTCTTGTACCGTGGTGTTGCCTTGGCGCAACCTTCGAAATTCATTCTTCTTCATTCTCATGACCACGGCGGGTACAAAATTTTCACAGAAGGCGGCCGTGAACTCCTCCCAGGTTGGTTCTCCGGCGTCTTCTGCCCGTGTCTCTTTGTAGGTGTCCCACCAGTCACTTGCGGGGCCATCCAATTGATTGGTGGCAAAAATGACTCTGTTGGCTTCTTGTACCCGGACGAGGGTCAACTTCTTCTCTATTACTCTCAGCCAATCTTCAGCATCCATTGGTTCGTCGGCCGTGGAAAATGTAGGCGGCTTAGCTCGTATAAACTCTCCCAAGCTTGATCCTCCGCGATTCCCTTGGTTGTTGGCAATGGCTTGAAGCAACTGGGTTTGCAAAGCCATGACCTCTGCTAGGGTGGAGGGATTAGGCTCTGGTGGGTTCTCGTTGGATGTTGAAGCTCTGCGACGATGCGCCATCTAGAGGAGGTAGATGAGTTAAGAGATTGGACCCACTAAGGTCATGGTTTCTAAGTGATTTCTCTTCAAGTTGTTTTTAAGTGATCTTTGAACAGAGCAAGCATGGTAGAATAAACTCATTAATAACATACCATAAAACATTACATAGGTCCATAGCAATTACATCAATGGGGATACAATGAACTGCACATACGCAGTCCCACATAACACAATGCAAAAGCTAACATCGCACTACTGCCACCGGCTACTAGGGGGAGGGTGTGATCCTTGCTGCCAAAAACCATCCAAAGTGAGGTCAAAGCTGGTGCGAACCTCTCGTCTAGTCATCCAACCAACCGCAGAAACCAGGTGCAGGAAGGGGGTGGTCCTTAGCCGAAGCAAATCGAAGTTCCCATGGCCCAGAGGTAGTGGCCTCGGAGTCATGTTTGATCTTCCTGCTTGGTGGTCGGGTACTCTTCCGGGAAGTCCTGAGGGTGATGGGACCTCCGGTGTGAGTCAGGCGACGAGTAGGAGCTTTCTCCTCTGCTGGATCAGTATCACTGGACTCCCACTTGATCTCCATAGGCTCTATCTCGGACTCGTAGTCAGTGTTGATCTGGATGGGGTTCTCCTCTCCCGAACCAGGCTCGGATGTTGGTGCAACTTCGGTGGAAGTACCAGCGGCAGGGACAGGATTGGAGCGAAGTTGCTCTTCCAGCTGGCTGACCTATTGCTTGCTCTTCCTGAGTTGTTCTTCCAGCTCCACCAAGGCTTCTCCACGGGCCATATGGCGGTCAGAGAGCTACTCGTGATCGGGCACCGTTTGCTGCAGCTGGTCCCAGCAAGTTGATCCGATCCCCGGTTTTGGTGTTCCTCGACCGGATCATTGAGGCGTCGCTGGTCGTCGATTTCGAGCAAAGCCTCTTCATAGCAGTCATCCGCTGTTTCTGCCCAGCGGGACAGACGGGTGACCATAGGATTATAGCAGCAGGGGGTGGCTTCCACGGTGCAGACTGGGTTGCCCTCCTCACGGTAGGGGTGGTGTACAAACTCAGTCATGGTGAGCTCAGGACGGTGGATGGCGTTGAGGCGGAGGAACGCTTCGCGGGCTGCGTCCTGAAGAGCTGCTTCTACCAGATCTCGGTGGTAACGAGTGTGGAAGCAACAGGGTGTCTCGCTCCCCATGCGAGCTTCAACTGAAACTGTTGCTTCCCATACCGGGTATCCTTCGGTGCCATGCCTCCTAATCCAGTAGGTGGGTGCATCTGGGTACCTTAGGCACCATAGCAGTAACTGGAGTTGCGACACGAATCCTTCTTCCCACGGAACTGTGATCTCCCAAACTCCGACATGGTCCGACATCTGCTTTTGAAGGCAACTTAGGGTCAGAGAGAGATAATATCAAAACAATTTAAGTAAAAGAAATAGGGATAAAGGTATAGGAAAAAGTATGTTTGCCTTTCAAAAATAATAGTTTGCGAAATGATCCTACGTAGGGATGTTTCCCTTTAGCAAGCTAGTCAGGGGTAGGGTGCCAGTTTGTCTCATCCTACAGTCGCATTGCTCTGATACCAGCTCTGTGGACCCCCGTTTTTGAGACGGGAATCTTTCGTGTTCACAGTACCATTTCCTTGGATCGAGTAGTTTGGTACCCACGAAATACAGTACTAGATAATCAGGTGCAAATGCACGAATAGTCTTACATCGAAATTATTACAATAATAGGCCTGAAGGCAATATCCAACATATAGGGCCTCATGGTCCAGATACAACCAAAAGTAGAAATTAGATAAGGCAGCAGAATGAAGGCAGTGGCTTGTCGATTGCCATAGGCAACGACCGGAGACTAAGACCTAGCAGGCGCCATCGGCTTCTTCGCCCTCCTGGTAGTAGGCATATGGATCCTCCGAGTCTTCATTTCTATCATCTGAAGTTTTGTGCATATAGCAAGGGTGAGTACCAACCGTACTCAACAAGCCAACACGGAAAGGTGCACATGATAGGGATTTTCAAGGAAAGCCGTTGTTTCTTTGCACAAAGCCAACTTTATAAATCTTTTCACAAACCTAGCATCTAGCCAAGTCAAGTTTTAGTTCCATAGTTCATTAAGTCGGCGACGGTTCTGTCTACCATCCATCGTGATTCCAAGGATGGCTTCCTGCCTCCGGTTCGTCATGGTTTTCTGGGAGTCCACCCCTTCTCGCCTTTCGAGAAGTTGATCCACCAGTGAATAAGAATCATCATGCACACCGAACCCATCATTTTAAAGTTTAGAGTCTAGCCAAGCAAAAGTCTTGTCACGATGCTCAATATCCGCGAGCACGGCTATTCGAATAGATTGATTCATTTACACTGCAGTGGATGTACACTTTATCGGTACTCCGCAACTGCCCAACAGAAGAGCCTACGTCCCAACACCTGAGACGGTCACGGCAAAGCCTTTCGATAACCTCACTTTGGCAGTACCCGCTCCATGAACTTAAGCCCTCATTTCCTAGCAGTGAGAGGAGTTCTGGTGCTCCCGGGGTAAGGGAAGACTTCATTCATCAAGTTATAATAAACTCCGATTTTCAATCATCCATTTCCAATCTCATCTCATACATAAGAACCACTATGCAGGGGTACCGCCTCCGCTCGGCTATCTACTCCGCTAGGTTTATACCCATTTGAGAAGTACGGTTGCACTGGCTCGTTTCCCGGCTATCTCATGGCTCGGTCCTTAATTGACCAGGGTCGGCACTTGCCTTTTCCGGAATCCAGCCAAATCATCCAGCCGCCCCAGTCTAAAACATTTATTTGGTATTTTCAGTTTTCATCAAAACTCATTTTATCATTCTCATGGCATTGTGGCGCTCATGTCTCCACATGCCGTATCTCAACTGCCTTTCCCAAAGGTAGTTGCCCAAGAATATAGCTATTTGCAAAAGCATGAGTATGCATGAATCTAATAATAGCATGGCTAAGCATTTTGCCGAAGTTATTCTCCGGTTGTATGTATCACATCGAGGGTTACAAGGAATAATTCTAAAGGTAATCAATAGCAAGGCATGGCATAACAAGTATAGATAATTCTTTGTGTATAGCATGCATGTTCAAAGTTTAAAACAACATCATTTCGCAATTGGAATCAATATGTTCAAAGAGTGTGATGACTTGCCTTGCTCGCACGCTTGTTGAGCGGGGTCTTCAATGGAGTCGGTGCCTGCTTCTTCAGGTGCTATCCGTACGTGTGAAAGATCAATTGAATTCAATCAAAATTCAATAAAATACCGAGAGATCGAAAAGAACCATAAAAATCACGAAAATGACTCCAAACGTTTAGCCTAGAATTCTACTTGAGTTCGGACGAGGGTTGCTAGGAAAAAATCCGAGTTTTGAAATCGAGTCGATGCCCTAGGGTTTTCGCAAAACGACGATTGAAACTATTGAGAAAATAAATTTAGGAATATCAACGGAGGGGTTTGTATTCGAGGTTTTGAAGGTTCAAGCACAAAAGAAAAACATATTTAGATCGTGAGAAAGAATTAAACAAAATCCGGATTTAAAAATGACGCGAAACGAAATCTCGGAAAAGTCCGATTTCGATTTTCCGAATTTGCTCCGAGAAAAATATACAAGAAAATAATATATTTTTGCCCAAAATTTCACTCAAATCTTTTCAAAACATTTTTCCTAATTTTCTAAAATTTTTCCTATTTTTTCCTATTTTTCTTTTCCCTTTTTTTCCTTTTCTTTTCTTTTTCTTTCTGTTTACTATTCATTGATCCACTAAGTGCTCGACCGAACCTCGCTCTCTCTCTTCTCTCAGTTGCGGCCGGCGGCCGGCGCAAGCGAAGGGGGAGAGGGTGGCGGCTCGGCTTACCGGCGACGGCGCGCTTGGGGAGGTCGGTGGAGCTCCGGCACACGGTGGCGACGGCGCTCGGCGGCTTGCGGCGGCGGCGGCGGCGCCGGGAGGGAAAGGAAATCAGCGAGAGGGGGAAAGCTAGAGGCGGCGAGGTGGGGAAAGATGGGGAGGATTTTGCCCCCATTCATAGCCGCGGCCGAGAGAGGGGAGAAGAGGGGAAGGGGAAAACGAAGGGGCCGGTGCGGCGGCGGTACGGCGGAACACCATGCGGCGGTGTCCGGGCGGGGCGGGCGCGCGCACGCGCACGGACGACGTGCGGCGACGTGGTGACGCGGGCGGATCGTGCGTCGGCGTCGGTGACGCTGCGGGTGCGCGGGCGGGGCCGGGCGGCAACATGCGGCGCGATGAGGGCACGGGGTCCGGTACGGCGGCTAATGCGTGGCTGCGACAGCGCATGGCGTGGGCGGGCCGGCGCGTGCGCGGCGGCGCGCGGGGCGAGCGGCGGGCGCGGCGCGGCGCGCGCGTGCGCGCAGCACGTGGCGTGCGCGGCGCGGGCGCGGTACGGCGGGTGACGCTCGGCGGGCGCGCGGCGGCCGGCGTCGGCGTCGAACGGGTTGTGACCTAATGAATAGTGCACTTTCTTATTTTTCGATTTTCCACTCCATTCTCCAATTCTATTTTTTCTTCACTCTAAAAATTCCAAATAAACATATAGTATTCCAAAAATTAGTTAAAAATATATTTTTAAACTTTTCACCACCATTATTCATTTTCAAATATATATTTCCATATTTAATTAAATCCCTTTTTCTATATTCATAAAACACCATTTTTGATTTCAAATAATTTTCCAGATTTTATATAAATCCCTAAAAATTTTATTGTCTATTTTATTTCCTAATTAATATTTTATAGTCACCAATTAATATTTTATTTTTCAAACACCTATCTTCATGAATCCGCATCTCTTTCCGATTTTATTCTAAAAAAATTCCTAACCCTAGACTTGAGATTTTCCTCCAACGGAAATCCAAATCATTCGGTTTTTCACAAACCTCAAGATGAATCGTTCACAACTTAAATTCATGCAACCAAGCGGCAAATTAGAAGCAATAAACACGAGCAAAAAGGCAACAAGCAAAAGTTTTTGTAAGTTCCAATTTTTAATTTTCGGTTTTTAAATTCTCCGATTTTTAGGGCGTTACGGCGAGGGACGCGTTTCGGAGGGCTTGGAGTTTGTTCGATGGTCCGCTCAGCCGATGGAGTCCAAGCATACTTGTCCGAAGAGCTCGTTTTAGCTACGGCAGCGTTGACGGCTTGCTCCATTTCCTCGTCCCTAATTTCTTCTTCAAGGGCCACATCCACATCCGATCGGATCGGGGGCAAGTCATCGAGCTGGAGCTGTTTTTGGTTTCTTTGAAGCCCGTTTTCTTTTCTCTACAGCTAGAGTGGCAACAGCCGATGGCGTCGCCCTTTTCGGCCGATGCAATGGTGCACGGGTTTGGCAATCAAGCAGTGTATCCACCTTCGGCGCACGGAAGCCGATGATCGACGGGGCGCCGCTGGCGGACAGCACGCCTGGGGCATAAAGGATTGCCACCCCCGTGTTACTGGTGTGTGGAGGGGAAGCATCGGTTGTCTGCAAAGGAACAAGGCATGATATGTCAATAATACAAGAAGTGGCCGAAGAAAGTTAAGACAAAAAAAGGACACTTACCGATGGGGTCATCTCCGGGTCGATGATGGTCAAGTACATTGAGGCCGATTGATGGAACAAATGCCACTTCCATTCATTCCACCATCGGCTGAAGATGGTCGTCCTTGTCACTGCTAGGTCGATGTTGTCAATACTGCCTAGAGGGGGACCAGGGATGCTGAGCAGCCGATTCATCATAATATCTCCTTCGATTTGCCCCTAGATTAGATTTTATCTGAGTAACAGAGGCTGATCGGCAGCTGAACCCATGCCAAGTTGTCTTGCGGCTACCATCGGATGGTAAAATTCGTAAGATTTTTGAACATTGCGCCCTTGGTGGATGCCGACAGGGAGGATGCAAGGTGTGATAGCCGATGTATAGATATCCCTCGGTTTTTCATATCCATCGGAGTTAAGCTCATCCAGCCGGAGATCATCTGGGAGTTCGAATCTGTCAAAGTCTTCATAAGCAAACCATATTCTCGAACTGCTTGGGAAACCGCTGTACAGGTGTTGATGAGAAATTTCTCTCACGCGCTGGCCTGGGAGATTTGCTTAGCTCCAGTGCAGGTCCTTCTCAGCTGCCTGTGCGGTGCAGGGCGTGCCAGTTGGTTTGATCTGTTAACCAACAAGAAAAATAAAGACATATGCATTAAGGGTTAGGTTAGATCCTACTGGATTGGCTGTGAAAGTCAATTTACATATATATGCTATCCCGAAGTGCATTTAAACTAAGTTACTAGAATAGATCGGCTACGTCGAGACAGTATTAACCACTTAATCCAAATATACAATGGGATAATAAATATATGCCTTAACAGCCTAGCCAATACCGTAAGTCTAACTATGAATCGGCTAGTACTCTGTCTCATCTTATGAAAAGATATTGATCTAAGCTAAATGCGCTAAACCTAGATCAGTCGACTGTCGGCTGTGGCTGACAGGCTGATTCTTGCTTAGGGCATTTAACTAGAGCAAAATCTTAATATAAGAGGCGGCTTTAATAAACCTAATAATAAATATACCAAAAGGATATTAAAACAGATAAGGCCGGCTGAAACCCCGGCACTGTCTCTAAACATATACATCTAGCCGAATAGATCATAAAAGCTCTAAAAACGACTTCATAGATCAATATTGATGTAGCATTAAGTATAAAAAGAACATTCAGATCTACCATAGCTGATGTAAAACCCCTCGAGACGGTGGATATCACATATAATCTAGGCCAACCCTTCGATCTAGCTCTGTCAGCTACTGATTCCTGATAGAAACAGGCCGATGTCAAGACAGATGTAAACATCGTTCTAGATTATATGTAATATATGATAACTAGCGCAGCATAAATCATTGAATTTAGAGTATCATAGCGATGGAAGCACTAAATTCGACGAGATACACCACTAATGACAAACATTTACCTTAATCGGGGATCGAAACAATAGAGCTTGAAGCCGGATCAAGTGTTCGTCTGAAGAAAATAGGAGGCGATGCGCTGAAAGTTATATTGATTGTGTGTGTGTGTTTTTGAAAGGTCTCGGGTACTATTTATACCCAAGAATAACATTATCCGTATGAACCATGGTTTCTATCTAATCTACTATTCAAAATACGACAATATCCCGAGACGTGATCCCATGCCGCATTACAATAAGAATATCTAAACAAATCCCTAATTTACAGATATAATTGTTGTTACAGGACTTTATCCGTAGATGGCAATATTTTCAACGCAGAATATGGAACCGAATCTACTATTTATCTTCAAGCTTTCCATCGGAAACAGTCCCACCTTCCTTTCTGGATCTGAATCGGCTATCGGTTGTTCCCAGCCGATTTGGCCTTAGCCGACTGATTTCCCAGCCGATTGAATCGTAGCCGACGCGGTCTCAGTTTCTCCGCAGATCTCTTCCCCGATCAGATCCGTTTCCAATCTTGACTTGGGCTTAAGGACTTGGTTACTAAATTTGGTTGTTAACAACAGGTTGCTGAACCAGTTTTTGAAATGGTCGGCTGTTAGCTTGGATCCAGGATAGGTTGCCGCTGCTTCCCCATATGACAGGCATCGGCGGGTGGTCACTTCTTCATCATCTTCGAACCTTGGCTCGATTAAAGGGAAATCGGCTTCCCATGGAGTCGGCCTTTCTGCAACCCGATAGAGGTGGAGGTTTAGCCACAACTGCACCAGCCACCAGGGCCCTCCTGTGTTGATAGCTTGTTTGGAAGCTAGCTGAGCCGATGCATTACTTAACATTTGGTATAGATAGCCGAGCAAGTATTTTCCCAAAGAGACTTGTTTTTTGCTCACCAAGGCTTCGGCTGTGTGCTGCCAGTTGCTAGTCGGCCCACAGCTCGATCCATAGAAAACAAATTTTTCTAGCCACATTGAAAGGAAAGCAGTGTGTTCTCTCTTAGAAATTGAGTCATCTTTCATGTTCATTGATATGAAGCCGCTCTAGCCCCCTATGCTTTTGGTCTTAAAATTGTGGGAGCACCTGATGTTGAGGCCGGCTGGGTCGACTGTGGATGTTATATCCAGTCCTGTGATCATCACTACGTCCAAAAGGGTTGGTGTCATCGGCCCTTGTCTAAATAGAAACACATTTAGCGTGTCCGACCAGAAGTAAGTGGCAGCCGATAGGAGGGGTTCGTCCTTTGATATGTCGGCTATTGTCAGGGCTAGGCATTGACTTATACCTAGTTCAGTCCAGTGGGTTTGTGCCTAGCCGACATCCGTGAATACCAAGCTGGTCAAGATTTATCTGTTGAGGGCCAAGACTTGAAGGCACCAGACTAGTGGGCTAGGTCAGGAGTGGAAAATCTGAAGGGAGTCCGGTTTGTTTCGGCATTAATAAACTCGCTAGGGTCTACGTTGCTGATCGGCCCTAACAAGAAATGATTAGGGCTAACAAGGTCTGGAATGGCGATTTGGTGGGCGAGGTGCTGCAATTTAAAGGATGGAAAAACAAGATTACAAAAGATAAAAGCCAAGTTGCAAGGAGTAAAGGCGGTAGCCGATGAAACTTACCTCCGGGTATTCCGCTTGGGCCGTGTCGGAAAGACTGCTTGAGGACACCATTGATGAGTGGGATCGTCGCCGCGGAAGGGTTTGTTGGTGAGGTCGCGCTTTGGGTTCCGACGAGGTCGCTGAAGAGACGAAGAGTTTTTTGGCTGGGGCTTGAGAAATGAAAGTAACAGCGTAGCTTGTTTCGGTGCAAGGCAGGTGCTATTTAAAGAAATTTCTTGATAGCCGAGACAGAATAGGACGGGAGTCACGCGGGAATTCAAAAAGCGGTAAATCCGCGATATTATCTTATCACGGACTTGGGGGGCATGTGTTAACGGCCAAATTTGGTAACAAAATCCCTGAGTTCAAGGTTGAAACTTAAGTGGAATCGGATTGGGAAAGTGATCTGCGGGCGAAGCAGAGACCGCATCGGCCACGATCAAATCGGCTGGGAAACCAGTCGGCTGAGGCCGAATCGGATAGGATGGCCGATAGCCGATTCCGATTTAGAGAAGAAGATGGAACCGTTTCCGATAAAGAAGCTTAAGGATAAAAGGAAGATTCAGTTTCTAAATGCTCGTTAAGATTATTGCCATCTATGAATAGGGTCATGTAAAGGCAATTGTATCTGTAAAATAGGGTTTTGTTTAGATATTCCTTTTGTGATAAGACATTGGGGCTGTATCCCGAGATATTGTCGTATTTTAAATAGTAGATTAGATAGAAACTGTGTCTTACACGGATAGTGTTATTCCTAGGTATAAATAAGACCCAAGGGTTCTTTGTAAAAACATCAAACACACATCAATACAATCTCGGCGCATCGCCAAACCTTTTTCTTTTAGACAAGTTCTTGATCCAGCTTCGGGCTGTATTGATCTCGACCCCCGAATAAGGTAAATGCTTGTCGTTAGTAGTTTGTATCATTAAATCTAGAGCTTACATCATCAAGACACTCTAGGTTTAATGTTATAAGATGCACAATTTATTATATACGGTATATAAACTAGATTAATATATGGATCTATCTCACCGTCGGCTGGTTTCTCTCGGGAGACAGTAGCCGATAGAGCTAGATCTAGATGTTAAACTAGTTTATATGTTGTATCAACCGTCTCGAAGGGTTTACATCGGTTCATATATATCTAATACTTCTTTTTGTACTTAATGCTGCATCATTATGACCTATTAAGTCGCTTTTAGAATTATTAAGATCTATTCGGCTGGATGTTTATCATTAGAGACAGTGCCGGAATTTCAGCCGGCCTTACCTGTTTTAATTGTCTTTTAGCATTATTTACTATTAGATTTATTAAAGCTGCCTCTTATATTAAGATCTCAATCTGGTTAAATGCCTTAAGCCAGTATCAGTTTGTTGGCATCAGCTGATAGCCGATTGATCTAGGTTTAACGCATTTAGGTTAGATTGATATATTTTCATAAGATACATCGGAGTAATAGCCGATACACATTAGATCTGCAGCATCGGCTAGGTTATAAATACATATATTTGTTACCCTGATGTATATTTAGATTAAGTGATTTATACTGCTCGACATAGCCGATCTATCCCAGTCACTTAGTTTAAATGTGCTTCAGGATAGCCAATATATGTAAATTGATTCCCTGAGCTGATCCGGTACAATCTAACTTTAACCTTAACACATGTATCTATTTATTATTTCTTATTGGTTAGCAAATCAAACCAATTGGCACGCCTAGTTCATCACAGGTAGCCAAGGACGGACCTGCACCGGAGTTAAGCAGATCTCCCAGGCCAGCGCGTGGGAAAGATTTCTCATCTACACGGCTACAGGCACATTACCTGCAATCCTTCACCCAGACCAGATCTGGGGCGGTCCTCCAGAAATTCAAGTTCTCCATCAAAGACTTTGACATGTCTAATGAAGACAAGAAAGGAAAGAAGAAGGTGGAAGACGTCAAACAAGAGCAAGATGATTCAGGACCCCACACACTGCAAGACCGAATCGACTCGGCTGTCCACCACGTGCTTGCCAACTAGTCTAGGATACTGGTTAATACTCTCAACAACATGGTAAGCACCGTGGTTGATTCAAAGATAGCCGAGCAGCTGCCAAGGGGGGCCGACATACTTTGCCGACGACCAGTAACCGCCTTACAGAACACTACCTACTCACGGCCTGCCAGTCCCGCCACTAGGACAGCCGAATCCTCAAGGAGGGGCTCCGATCCAGCCAAACGTATAGGCATCGGCTTCAGAGCCGCACCCCAGGATCCTGGTCCAACAACAGCCTCAACATCAGGGCCACGGTGTCCCAACAGTGACGCAGAAACAGGTCGAGAACAAGTTTAACACCAATCGACGGCCAACCATGTCCAATGAGCCAATTGGCAACATCGCCCTGGGGCCACATCATAATCCTGCTGTTAATCAGCGACCTCCTGAGCAATCGCCGGTGATCGCGTCTCGGCCACCTCCCGCTGCAAATCAGTTTCAATGCCAATATCCGGGAGGCCACGTTGAGCAACAGTACCAGCCGCAGACGCCACCACTCCAGTGCGTTCACTACGAGCAGTACGAGCCGATACCTCAATTTCAAGCTCAAGACAACGGACCTTGGGTCGATCCGATTGCCGACGTCATGCGCGATCGGTTCGGCCTTAAATCCAAAGATTCGGCAACATGTACGGTACCGTGTCCGGAATACTTCGAGAGGTGCCGCCAAACCGGTATAAGGTGCCAGATTTCTCGAAATTCTCCGGGCAAGACAACGTGTCCACTTATGAACACGTCAGTCGATTCCTAGCTCAATGAGGGGAGGCGTCGGCTACAGACGCGCTCAGGGTATGCTTGTTCCCGCTATCACTTTTGGGGTCCGCTTTTTACCTGGTTTTCTTTCTTGCCATACAACTCGGTTCAAAGCCGGGCCAATCTCGAGAAACAATTCCACAGCTACTTCTACTTCGGTACCCATGAAATGAAGCTGTCGGATCTTACCAGCATCAGGCAGAAGCACAAAGAATCGGTTGAGGACTACATCCAGCGTTTCAGGGACATGAGGAACCCGCAACACCCTAAAAATTGGAGAATTTAAAATCGGGAATTAAAAATCGGAACATAAAAAAATTTTGATATTTTTGTATCTCGCCATGTTTATTGCCTTTTATTTTCCGGCTTTCTTTGCGTGAAATTAATAAATAGAAATTTATCTAAAAGATTGAGAAAAACCAAATAATTTAAAAATCCCAAAGGAAGGGAAATTTCAAAATAAAGGTCTGAAGATAAAAAAATAAAAAATATATGTAGGGAAATTGATGAGGATTTATTTTGAATCAAAAAAATCACATTTTGGAAAGACGGAAAGGAATTAAATAAAATATATATAATAGAATGTAATATAATAAAAATGGGTAAAAAGGTTGAAAATGTAGGTTAAAATTTAATTTTGAATAGGATAGGTCATATTTTAATTTTAAATATGAAAGGAAAAAGAAATGGGAGGAAATAGAAATTAAATCGGGAAAATCGAAATTGCACTATTCATTGCCCGCCAGGTGTTCGACGCCGGTCGGGACGTACCACGCGCACGTCACACACCGTACGCGTGCGCGGCCGCCCGGCGTCCAACGCGCCATACGCCGCGCCCACGCCACGCGCGTCGGCCTCGTGCCGCGCCCATGCCGCGCCATACCCGCCGTCGCGTCACCGTACCACGGCGCGCGCTGCGTCAACGCCGTCGCCTGTAGCCGCGCCGAGCCGACGCCAGCCACGCCGCGCCGTACCCGTGCCCATTCCGCCCGCGCTGTAGCCATGCCCGTCGTGCGTCAGCCTCTCCCCTCCCCTACTCGCGCGTGCGTCACCCTAGCGTTGCCGCCCAGGCCGCCGAGCTCGAGCTCACGCGGTCGGCTATAAATAGCGCTCCTCGTCCGAAACTCCCAACACGAAACTTGTTCCTTACTTCTCATCTAGCTCCTCTCCAATTTTCTGCAAAATCCATTCACCACAGCGCTAGAATTTCGCAAAAGATCAGAGCCCGGCCGGAGGAACCCTAACTCGGCCACCCGGAGCAAAACTCAAAATTTGTCGTCCTCAGTTGATATCTTCTTGAAATAAAGGTACGTCCACGATCTACGTGCTCTAAGCGTTATTTCCCCTAGGTTTCCCAAGCCAAATAGCCACCGGAAGTCGCCGGCGACGAGCACCGCCGAGCTCCCATGCCTCGGCCGCCGCGGTGCGCACGCCGCTAGCTCACCCCGATGCCTCCCCGGGCAAACGGACACCGCCATTAGCTTCCCTAGGACCCGTAGATGCTCGGAGACTCTTTGTTTTGGCCGTGCTATCGCCGGAGTCCGCCGCCGACGAGCGCCGCCACCGCCATGGCCGCCTCGCCATCGCCAGCCCTCCCCACCGTGTCTCTGGCCCGGCCAAGCCGTGGAATGGAACCCCCGTAGTTCGCAGATGGGCAAAAACCCCTTCGATCCCGAGCTCCGGCCCTCCCTCACCGCTGGCGCTCCCTTCTTCCCCGTCGGCGCGGCGCTAGGCCGAGAGACTAGAGAAAGAACAGAAAGAGAGAGAGAAAAGAAAAGGAAAAGAAAAAAAGAAAGAAAAAGAAAAAAATAGGAAAAAGAAATATAATTTAGGAAGAATATTTTGTAAATTTTAAGTAGAAATTTATTTCGTGAAATAGAGATTTTAAGGGACAATTATAGGCTAAATATTGAATAATATTAAGAAAATTGAATTTTTGCCTAAGTTAATTTAGAAATTATTTATGTAAGTATTAATTTCATCACATGAACTTCTTTCCAAAAACTTAAATTAAAATTCAAATTATTATGAGTAACATCACACTTTAGGGTAGTTGAGTAAGATTCAAATAAGGTTTTGACCTCGGGTTGTTTACTCGATAAAAATTAAAAATAGAATTTGACATTAACAATTTCTTTCCGATATAAAACTTCTAAATCATCAAAACATACTATTCCTAAAACTTGAGACAAAATAGCTAGGTATAATGCCACCATATGATTACTTAAAACGGTAAAACACGAGAACTTCCCAATAACGTAACTCGCTCGTTTTAACTCGAATACTTGTGTAGCTCGAACTTAAATTTAATTAACGCCATAGATTCGTCTCAGGAGCCGCTTTTGCAATTTACTTGGCTTTTATTGGATTTTATTGAATTCTAAACGAATTCAATCCTTCCTTTTTGCACGTGTGATTAGCATCCGAGGAAACAGGCGTCGACTACGCGGAAGACCCCATCCAACAAGTGTGCGAGCAAGGCAAGTCATCACACCTCTTCGAACATATTGATCCCAATTGCGAAATGATATTGTTTTAAACTTCAAAAATGCATGCTATATACACAAACTAGTACCTATGCTTGATATGTCATGCCTTTACATTGTTTACCCTTAGACATAATCCTTGTAACCCTCGATGTGATAGAACCGAAGGATATATCCTCGGTAAAATGCTTAGCTATGCTTATCTTAGATTCATGCATACTCATGACTTTACAAATAAGCTTTATGCTTGGGCAGCTACCTTAGGGAAGGTAGTTGAGATACGGCATGTGGAGACATGAGCGCCACATCGCCTTGAACATGATAAAAATAGTTTTGATGGGAAAAAAGAAAGTACAAAACCAATGTTTTTAAACTGGGGGGATGGATGGATTTGGGTGGATTCTGGCAAAGGCAAGTACCGTCCCTGGTCAGTTAAGGACCGAGCCATGCGACTTACAACCTGAAACGAGCCAGTACAACCGTACTTCTAGAATGGATATAGACCTAGCAGAGTAGATAGCCGAGCGGAGGCAGTATCCCTGCATAGTGGTTCTTATGATGAGAAGTGGTTTGTGATGTTGAGGTGAGGCTGCGGCCCACATACTGAAGTGATGAATCAAATCAAAATTAATTATAACTTAAAGACTAAGAGAGTTTCCCTTACCCCGGGAACACCATAACTCCTCTCACTGCTAGAGTGCAAGAGGAATTAAGTTCATGGAGCGGGTACTGCCAAAGTAAGGTTATCGAAAAGCTTTGCCGTGGCCGTCCCATATGGAGGGATGAAGGCTCATTCAATGAGCAGTCGCGGAGTACGGGTAAAGTGTACATCCACTACAGTGTGAGTAAATCAATCTATTCGAATAGCCGTGCTCGTGGATAATGAGCGGCGTGACAAGTTTCTCTTGTGGCTAGACTCTTAAACCTTAAAATGGTGGGTTGGTATGCATAATGATTTTTTTGTGTGCTGGTGGACTCAACTTCTCGACCTGCGAGAAGGGGTAGACTCCCCAGAAAACCATGACGACTCGAAGGCGGAAAGCCATCCTTGGTATCACGATGGATGGCAGACAGAACCGTTGTCGACTTAATATACTCTGAAACTAAAACTTGACTTGGCTAGATGTTAGGCTTGTGAAATGATTTACGAAAATTGGCTTTGTGCAAATAAACCATAGCCATCCTTTGAATGACCCTATCATGTGCATCTCTTCCGTGTTGGCTTGCTGAGTACGTTGGGTACTCACCCTTGCTATACGCACAAACCTTCAGATGGTGGAAACGAAGGACTAGAGGACTCCTATGCTTACTACTAGAAGGGCGAAGAAGAAGAAGAAGGCACCTACTAGGTCTTAGTCTTCGGTCTTTGCCTGTGGCAATCGACATGTCGCTGCCTTCCGTCTGCTATCTTATCTAATTTCTGCTTTTGATTGTATCCGGACTAGTAGGTCCTGCATGTATTAAATAATGCCTTTGGGCCTATTATTGTAATATACTTTTGGTGTAAGACTATTCATGCACTTTGCACCTGATAATACAGTACTGTATTCGTGGGTACCAAACTACTCGATCCAGGGAAATGGTACTATGAACACGAATGATTCTCGTTCCAAAAACTAGGGGTCTACAGAGCTGGTATCAGAGCAATGCGACTGTAGGATAAGACCAAATGGTGCCCCACCCCCTGTAGAACTAGTTAAAGGGAACTATCCCTACTTAGGATTACTTCAAGTACAAACTATGTCTACAAAACAGAATGTGTTTTCCCTTATACTCGTCCCCCATTTCTCTACTAAAATTGTTTTGATATTACCTCTCCCTAACTCTAAGACAGTTTCAAAGCAGATGGCAAGCCATGGTCAGATCGGAGCGTGGGAGCTTGAGGTCCCTCTGGAGGAAGGATATGTTGTGCAACTTAGACAGCTGATGCAATGCTTAAGGTACCCGGACACACCCATTTATCGGAGCAGGAGACATGGTACCGACAACCACCCGGAGTGGGAAGCCGCCGTATCGGTTGAGGCCCGTGTCGGTAGCGAGCCATCATACTGCTTCCAGACCCACTACCGGCGAGATTTTATGGAAGCTGCACTTCAGGATGCTGCCCGTGAGGCGTTCTTACGCCTTAATGCCATCCACCGGGCAGAGCTGACGATGACCAAGTTTGTGCACCACCCTTATCGGGAGGAGGGCAGCTCTGTTTGCACCGTGGAGGCCACCCCCTGCTGCTACAACCCGATGGTAACCCGGCTGTCCCGATGGACTGAAGCTGCGGATTATTGCTACGAGGAAGCGCTACGGGAAATTGATGAGCAGCAAAGGCGTACGAGTGACCTTGAAAAGGAACACCGCAACTGTGGCAGCCAGATTAACTCCCTAAAGACTCAGCTCCAGTTCAACAGCACACAGTACGATCAGCTCTCTGATCGTTATATGGCTCGTGGAGATGCTTTGGTTGATTTGGAGGAGCAGCTTCGAAGGAGCCAGCGACAGATTGGCCAACTGGAGGAACAACTTCGCTTCATCCCTGTCCCCGCTGCTGGCGCCTCTACTTCAGCTACACCACCACCCCCTGCCCCTTTGCCTGACCACTACTATTTTATGACTCCAGCATGCTTGGCTACCTTTTATGCCATGATGGAGCAGGCCTTCACGCTGAGCACCGAGTCCGCACCATATTTGATGGACCCTACTATGAGCCAACCAGCTGCTGCACAGACAGATGCCCTACATGTTACCACGGTTGTTCCATCCGAGCCTGGTTCTAGAGTAGAGAACCCCATTCAGGTTGGTACTGACTCGGAGGATGAATCGGAACCCATGGAGGTCGAGTGGGAGCCTAGTATCACCGATCCATCAGAGGATGAGGCCCCTACCTACCGCGTTACATTTGCGGGAGGACCTATCACCCGCAAGACAGCCCGCAAGAGTACTCGGCCACCAGGCAGGAAGCTCAGGTACGACTCCGAAGCAACTGCTTCCGAGTGATGGGAACTTCAGTTTGCACCTGCTGGGGACTACCCGTTGCCTGCACCCAGATCCTGCGGTTGGTTGGATGATTACATTGGATATCTGCAAGGGTTTTGGTCTTGCTTTGGATGGTGTTGAGATAGCAAGGGCCACACCCTGATTTCCCCCTAGTTATGGTGTAATGTAGAACGATGTTAGTGTTGTATTGTGTTGTATGAGACTATGTATGAGCTGTCCAATGTATCTCTTATGATGTGTTGATTAAGGACTATTAAGATGTTTTATGGTGTGTCTTAAATGAGTTTATTCCACCAATCTTGCTTTGAAAAGATCACCTTAAACAACTTGAAGAACAATCCCTTAGAATCGTGACCTTAGTAGATCGAGTCTCTTACCTTATCCCCGACGTACAGATGGCTCATCGACGTAGAGCCTCGGCGACCAACGAGAACCCGCCGGAACCTAACCCCTCCACTCTAGCAGAAGTCATGACTCTACAGACCCAACTTCTTCAAGCCATTGCTAACAACCAGGGGAATCGCGGAAGTTCAAGTTTAGGAGAGTTTATGAGAGCCAAGCCGCCTACCTTCTCCACGACAGAAGAACCTATGGACGCTGAAGACTGGCTACGCATAATAGAAAGGAAACTGACCCTCGTACGAGTGCGGGAAACCGACAAGGTTATCTTCGCCACAAACCAGTTGGAAGGACCCGCTAGCGACTGGTGGGACACATACAAGGAGACCCGAGCGGAAGATGCTAGAGAACCAACTTGGAAAGAATTTACGGCAGCCTTTCGTGAAAACTTCGTGCCCGCCGCTGTCATGAGGATGAAGAAGAATGAGTTTCGAAGATTGCGTCAGGGCAACACCACGATACAGGAATACCTCAACAAGTTTACCTAGCTGGCCCGATACGCGACAAGCGACTTGGTAGACGAAGAAGAGAAAATAGATAAATTCATCGAAGGGTTGAACGACGAGTTGCGAGGACCAATGATTGGACAAGACCACGCCAGCTTCCAAAGCCTCATCAACAAGGTCGTAAGGTTGGAACATGACCAAAAAACGGTTGAAAATAACCGAAAAAGGAGACTCGCGATGACTCGCCCACTCCAAGGAACATCACAGCGTCCTAAAGGAGCAGCATCGTTAGGATGGAAGCCAACCATCATAGCGACCAACCGTCCCTCTGCACCTAGCTACATCAACAGGTCAGCCGCCACACCGTTTCGCACCCCGGCACCTACCTTGGCAGCTCCAGGGACTAGGAATGTCAACTGTTTCAACTGCAGAGAATTTGGGCATTACGCCAACAGTTGCCCCAAGCCGCGGAACACCCCTAACCGCACCGGAGCCAACGCCATCGCGGTACAAGGAACTGCCACCCCAGTGATTGGACGCAACTTATTCAGAACACCGCAACCAAAGGAAGCTACAACCAGATTCCATCGCGGTCAGGTGAACCATGTGCGCGCTGAGGAAGCTCAAGAGGACCAAAGCGTGCTGATGGGTATGTTTTCTATCCACTCAACACCAGTTAAAGTTCTGTTTGATTCCGGAGCTTCGCATTCATTTATATCATCAAGAATAAGCAAAGAACACAAAATACACCGGGTAAATCTTAAGAGACCCATGTTAAGTGCATTCACCTGGAGGAGACACAACCATATCCTATGCCTGCACCAATATACCCATCCGGATCAGAGATGTAGTATTCCTTTCAAATCTTACGGTATTGCCACCCCAAACCCTCGATGTCATTCTTGGAATGGGTTAGTTGACTAAGAACAGAGGAGTTATAAACTTGGTCGAAAGAAAAGTCACCCTGTCCACCCCATGGAATTCACCGACACGCATAACCATGGACCGAAACTTGATGTTGTGAGCAAGCCACGGGAATGTTTACCCTACTACCCATAGCCGGTATGCCAGTAAGTTCAGGATTACCCGGACATATTTCCTAAGGATTTGTTGAATAATGCCTAAGGCAAAGCTTAAAATTTATTTAAGGGGGGTAGAGTGACATGACCATGGATCTTTAAATTGTGCCCCATGTTGTAGCTAGATGAAACCAAACCTTCTTCGGATGGTCTCCCGTCAAACCATACCCTGGATCACAATCATACCATATAAGGACACCACCCATCTATGCAATAAAGGTCTCTACAATTTTGGAGTAGCAAGTCTATTATACAACTTAAGGAAAGCTTAAGATTAGGCATATTAAATATTGTATGTTTGAAAGATCGTTCTTTAGACAGACACCGCCACCACCTGTTAGTCAAATGGATATTACGCCCTATTCTCAGCAGAACAAGGTGTAGATGGATCTGAGTCCCCTCAAAACAGAATTTGTTTCATATACATTACGTGGGATACTAGTTGGAACGCTAGTAGCAATCCTAGCAAACAATGTCGTCCGACCACTCTTCGATGAGCAAGACCAACAACAACCTAGATCACCCGAGCACCAACCTAAACCAAAAATCCAATGTGCTCCTGATATAAAAGCAAAAGAGAGATTCATGCAGTGGCCGCCAGATCCATACAAAAAGGGAACAAATTTTACGGACCATCCATTGACTACCTAATCTATTAGAAATCCCAGAAAAGAGAGGAGAACAATAGGTGCCAACACGACGAGGAGACAAACCGCCTCACACAGGAAATCTTGGTGACCATCCTTTGTCACATCCCACCACAGCCGCCGAACAAAAACCAGTGGATATAGCACCCAAGCCAGCAAAGTACTAAAAGCCGTTCCGACATCGCCAAGTAGCAGCCCCTTTCGCCAGAAGGTAGCCTTCACGACCAAAGAACCTCGACACCACTATCCTTCGAGCATTGTCTCCGACGACGAATCCACCCATTGCCTGAACCAATGAGGAGACATCTCCCTCCAACCTAGACCCTGCGACTGCAAGTTCTAACCGCCGACGAAGTCCTCCTCTGCCAGGAACCCATCGCTTTACTTCGCCTTCGTCATGTGACCCTCGCTTCATCCTTTCTTCACTTGAGCAACTTCGCCTCCCCTTGCTCTCCAATCTGCTAGCCGGGACAAGTGTGAGAGGCAAGGCACCTCTCTCTCCCCTTTCTTTTAGAAATGAAGCAGGGGCACACATCAAAAGATTCCTTGCGAATATATTAAATTAATAGAAGCCCTAAGTCTAGAGTACCTAGAATGGTTTAAATGGATAATATAGTTATCTGAAACAAAGAATCGCAAAGATACAATAGGATCACCTTAAGAACTCCGTGATAGATCTTCGCCTCACCCTAAACCAACATCTTGTCCATCGTTTGTTGGGATGAAGTCATAAATAGATCAGTCCTAGATAAACCAACAGACTTTCAAACACAACCCAACCTAAATCTCGGGGACGAGATTTATTTTAAGGGGGGTAGGTTTGTAACACCCTAAAAATCGGAGAATTTAAAGTCGGAAATTAATAATCGGAACTTACAAAAACTTTTGATATTTTTGCATCTCACCATGTTTATTGCCTTTTATTTGCCACTTTGCGCAAATTAATAAAGAGAAATTTATATAAAAGATTGAGAAAAACCAAATAATCTAAAAATCCCAAAGGAAGGGAAATTTCAAAATAAAGGTCTGAAGATAAAAAAATTAAAAAATATGTAGGGAAATTGATGAGGATTTATTTTGAATCAAAAAAATCACATTTTGGAAAGAGGGAAAGGAATTAAATAAAATATATACAATAGAATGTAATATAATAAAAATGGGTAAAAAGGTTGAAAATGTAGGTTAAAATTTAATTTTGAATAGGATAGGTCATATTTTAATTTTAAATATGAAAGGAAAAAGAAATGGGAGGAAATAGAAATTAAATCGGGAAAATCAGGCAAGTAGTTGGCCATGGCCTTGTTGTCTCCTGCTGCGCGGATGGCGAGGGTGTACACGGCTAGCCACGACTCGGGGTCGGTCTTTCCGTCGTACTTCTCGATTCTTGTGGGCTTGGAGCCACTCGGCCAATCCACTCGACGCAGGTCCCGAGTGAACGCAGGCACTCCGTCGTCATTGTAGTCGGGCGATCTCCTTCGGTATTCATAGGAGCGCTGCTCACGGTCCCGATGGCGCCGGTCAAGGACTTCCCGCAGATCACTCGACGGGGTTCTTTGCAGGCTGCTATGATAGTTGGAGTTACAGTTGCGACGAATCTGGTCGTGGACAGGCGGTCGGCCATGTCCTCTTTCGCGAGAGTCGACAGATTGTTCTTGATGCCTCCGTTTTGTCTTGTGGCGGGGGTCTCTTGACCTAGTGGTTGTGTTGGTTTGCTCGGGCCTCCTGTAGTCCTTCGACCGTAGCGGCGGAAGTCGGCTTCCGTCAGGTGTTTCAGCGACGAACTCGGTTGGTCTTCGTGCTGAGGTAGAGGGAGAGCAGTTGGCCATAGCCATGACGATGGTCTTGATCTTGTCCAGGATTGGTGTTACCATAGCGGGTGCCACTTCGATAACAGTGTCGAGGAGGGTGAGGGTAGCAACGGCGTTCTACTGAGGCGTCTGGAAGATGTTGGTGTTGTCGACTCGTGCCTGAAGTATAGCCTCTCAGGCGGATCGCCTAGTCGCCCTCAGGTCTCGCTTCCTCCTGTTGGCTTCTTCTCTGCGCCTATTCTCTTCCTCCGCAAGCTTGCGCTCTTGCTCAAGCCTGGCTTGTTCTTCTTCTGCAACCCTGCGGGCCATGGCCGAGTCGGTCTCGGCCACCTCAGCCATGAGGATGTTGAAAAATTTTGGCTCGTAATCCTTGTCGAAGTCGGAGTCGTTGGCCTCGTCCGTGGAGATGTCGTAGAGATCATCAAAATCTGAAGAGCTGAGGTACTCATTGAGCTCTGTGGATGAGCATGACCCGAGTGGTTGGAGGATGACAGCGACTTCCCTTGAGCCCGGATTGCTTGAGTCTGGGTCGTCCTAGTCCGGGTCGCAGCTTGATGATGATGGTTCTCCCGAGTGGGTCGACTTCAACTTGGAAGACAGAAGATTGCAATAGATCTCAGCGGCGTTCGGTAATCCAAACGGCACCGAGAGGGTTTCTCCTCCCAAGTGGATGGATCCCAACTCGGAAGTCAGAAGGTTGTAGTAGATCTCAGCGTCGTTTGGTAACCTGAACGGCGCCGAGCGGATTCCTCCTCCCGACTGGTCCGAATCTGAGTCGAGGGGGGAGAGCTTGTCGAATCTATCGGCGGCGAAGTTGTCGATGCCTGATGAAGATCCCATCACGCTTGTCGGCGAGATGAAGAAGGAGTCTTGACGCGAGGCCCCTACCTGGCGCGCTAACTGTCAAAAACTTGGTTTTGGCAATAGAAATTGGGGGTGCAGTCAAGTCGCCAAACACGATGGGTTAAGTGAGAAAAAAGGTTTAGACAGGTTCATGCCCTCTCGTGAGGTAATACCCTACTCCTGTTTCAGGGATTCGATCCGCCGAGTGTTTTTATTGATCTCTTGATCTCGTGTATCGCATATTGCATATCTCTCAAGGGATGCCCCTTACCCTCCTTATATAGTCTTGGAGGGTGGGCTTACAAGTCGAAAACCCTATCATATTCTATGTCGGTCTCCTCAATCTTACCAAGTTATGACTATGAGTCGTTACCTTATCTCATTGGTAACGTAACCCCAAGTCATAGCCATTTTACATAATCATGAGGCGTAACCTATCCCTATTAACAATCGGACAAGCTAGCCATGAGGGTATCCGATTCCCATAATCTCCACAGGAGGACCCCTATGCTTACTGCCAGAAGGGTGAAGAAGAAGAAGGCGCCTACTAGATCTTAGTCCCCGGTCGTTGCCTGTGGCAATCGACATGTCACTGCCTTCCTCTGCTATCTTATCTAATTTCTGCTTTTGGTTGTATCAGGACCAGTAGGTCCTGCATGTATTGAATAATGCCTTTGGGTCTATTATTGTAATATACTTTTGCTGTAAGACTATTCGTGCACTTTGCACCTGATAATACAGTATTGTGTTCATGGGTACCAAACTACTCGATCCAGGGAAATGGTACTATGAACACGAATGATTCCCATTCCAAAAACAGGGGTCTACAGAACCGATGCTACAGCTTGGTGTTATCGGACTCGCAGCTAGCCGATTTAACTTTTCACGGCCTTTTGGCCCTAATCCGTGAAAGGTTTTTGAGTCAAGACTTTGACAGCCTAGCCCACTTGGCCCAAAAGTTGACGACGCACGAGCAAAGATTTCAAGAATCTAGGAGGGTCGTCAAGAAAGTTACCCACGTCGCTTGCACAACAAATTCAGACTCAAGTGATAGCGACGCAGAGGTGGCAGCAGCCGAGTGGACCAGAAACAAGAAGGCCATAACCTGCCAATGGTTAAATAAGTCGGCTAAGGATGAGAAATATGACTTTGATATAACTAAATCCGACAGGATTTTTGATCTGCTGCTGAGGGAGAAGCAAATTCGGCTGCCGGACAACCGCATTATCCCATCAGCCAACGAACTCAAAAAGAAAAGGTACTGCAAATGGCACAACACCACCTTCCACAGCACAAACGATTGCAAAGTATTTAGGCAGCAAATCCAGTAAGCCATCGAAGCCGGCAAGATAAAATTCGAAGAATCAGCTAAGCCGATAAAGGTCAATGGTAACCCTTTTTCGGTCAACATGGTCCAAGCCGGCCCCAGGCGAGCTGATCGGCAACACCGAATGACGTACAGTTTAACCCAAACACTAAAATCAGTCAAGGCCGACTCAGGAGCATCGTACGAAAAGCTAACTGGAGATGAAGCCACACCAATCAACATGGTGCACACCACTAGCCGATCGGCCGATCGTCAGCCCAGACAAATGGACAGCCGATTGCGATTACAACGCAGAGTGCAAGAGGAAGAAGATAGTCGGCGTGGTAAGCTGTATCAGAGGGCACGTGATCGGCTAGGTGTAGCATATTACCGTTTCCATGACAGCTGTGATCTGCATTGGCGCTGCGAGTTTTTCAGGTTCTACTGGGAACAAGGAATGAGACTGCCCACCCTTGAAAATTGCCCAGCATGCAGCGAATACAGGGAGGACGAATACAGGGATCCACCGATGGAAAGTTCTAGCCGATTCATCCCTCGAGCCATTCAACTTAACCAGTGGAAACTTCCCGTCCATGATCGGCTCGGCCCAATCCACCGGGACTTCTTTCGAGAAGAGGCCGAAGAGGAGGCTGATGAAGAACAATCGGCCAACCCCCAATGGTGTTCTTCGGACCTGTTTACCAAGACACAGAAAAGAAATATTCAGAGGCTTAAGAGTGAGGGACTGGAAGAAGAAGTCCAGCGGATGATCCAACAGCAACAACGTCGGCAGGGCGCAAAGCAATGGCGTGTCAAGAAACAGGCAGCCCCAGCCAACGAGAGCCCAACTGACAAGGCCAAAAGGGCGACGAATGGCAAAGGAGTGGTCACTGCATCGGTCAACATGGTTTTTATATTGCCGGCCGAATTTGAGGCTGTCGAAGCCGATGCAGACACAGTGGAAGAAACCTTGGCTAAACTGGTACTGTCCCCGAAACAAGCTATCTTTGAGAAACCTGAGGGGACCGAGAATCAGCACTTGAAGCCCTTATACGTCAAAGGATATGTCAATGGGAAGCCGATGTCCAAGATGCTAGTTGTGTTAATGATATGACCTAGAGGCGACATGGAGATGTTGGATATCATTGTCAATGTTTATGTATAAATGAATAAAGTGTTATTCAGTTCCATGAAATAGACACCTTGTATTGATCAATAAGTACGTGACTTATTTATGAGACTCTATATGTATGAATCTATTTCTAAATGATCCCTGATCATATGTCATATTGTTGGAACAAATATGACTCTAAGATCGGCATGTTTATTGATTGATGATCATGTCTCATAGATCATGGGTATGGAGATACCAAATTAATAAACATGGACACATGTGTTAGAGAACACATTGTTGTATAGACCCACCATGAGACACTAAAGGAATTAATGTGCCATTAGTTGGTCTCAGGTAGTGTTGGTACAAAGTCCTTAGACCTGAGATCACCATGGATTCCAACATGTGTAGTAGCCTACTTTGGGACTACCAAACACTATTCCATAACTGGGTAGTTATAAAGGTAGTTTTCGGGTTTGCTATGAAACATGGAGTGGGATGTGAGTGATCAAGATGGAATTTGCCCCTCCTTTGGAGAGATATCTCTGGGCCCCTCGAGGTAATGGATTATGGAAATGCATGGCCATGCTAAGTTGATTGAGGAGTCAATCAACAGACAGATAATCCAATACGGTTCGAGTGAATGGTTATGCTATTGAAGGGATGGCAAACATCTTGCCTATAGCTTAATTGGTATCATGAGGCAAAGGGATTTGTGTACACATTACAGGTTCAGAGCCGATATTATATTCTTGTATGCTATGGTGTCAATATGTGCTGCTAGGCGCCGCTGTTGACAGATCGGATAAGTTAGACTATAGCTGAAACCGAGTATACCTAAACCTACAGGGTCGCACGCTTAAGGGGATAAGAACAGGCATTCGAGTTGGACTCGGATACGGCTCGATCGGATAGGGATCCGATCGGATAGAGTCCTATGGTCTTACGACGATGGGCGGCCAACTCTATGAGATTCGGATGAGATCCGATTCAAAATAGAGTCCTGATCGGCCACTAGTCCCAGTCGGCCAACTCTATATAAAGGGGTGAGGGGTGGAGAGCTGAGGTATGTCAATTGAAGTCAATCGCGCCGAAATCAATCTGATCACACGCGGCTTTAGAAGTCGGCGAGATCAATCTCCACGGAAACCCTCCCACCTTCGAGCCAAAACCCAAGCCTTGCATCGCGTGCTAGCACACGGGTGTTCAGCGTTCTGTCCCGGGACGTGTGGATACCGGTAGAGGCGCCGCTACGTTGCGCGCTGTTGATCGGCTACGGATCGGCTGTGGTGGAATCGGCTGCGGTTGAGCGCATCGGAGCGAGGCGCGAGAACGCGGTCAGACGACTCGGCGAATCGGCTACATCGGCGAATCGGCTGATTGGTGAATCAGCTGTCCCCGAGAATCGGCTGTCGGCTTGCGGGAATCGGCTACACTGTTTCGGATTGGATAGTCCTGATTGGCTACTTCCGCTGCATACTCCAATCGGTAACGATCTATCGGCCCTTACTTGCAAGTGTTCCTGGTTTGCGCGGTTGAAAAGTTTTTGTTTTCGGCTAGCGTAGCCTCCGCGTAACCTTTTAAAGTTGATGGAGGGGCTGCTGTCAACCTGATGCCCTACACAACCTTCAGAAAGCTGGGGCAAAGGAGTAGAAGATATGATCAAGACCAACATGGTGCTCAAGGACTTTGGCGGCAACCCTTCAGAAGCCAAGGGAGTTTTAAATGTTGAGCTGACCGTCGGCAGCAAAACCGTGCCCACTACGTTTTTCGTCATCGACGGAAGAGGTCGTATAGCTCGCCGCTTGGGAGGGATTGGATCCATGCCAACGTTGCATCTCTTCCACAATGCACCAAAGCTTAATCCAGTGGCAAGTCAACAAGATAGAAATCGTGCCAGCCGACAGGTCAGTCAACGTCGCTAACGCCGATTTGCCATTTTGGGAAATCGATGGTATTGATTGCCTGTCTGGCAAAGTTTGACAAGCCGATTTCTTAAAGGTGTCCGAGTCTGATATACAACCCATTGGAGACGAAGAGCCTTATATATTACTTTGTAGGTGTCGTGGAGGGCTCGAGCGTCTACAACGAGGACACGGTGGACGACATCGACGGCAAACTCGGGCAAGGTTTTATGTCGTCCGACGAGTTAGAAGAAGTGGATATAGGTCCAAGAGATAGGCCTAGGCCGACATATATTAGTAACCATTTGTCTTCTCATTTTAAGACCAAACTTGTTGAATTGTTAAAGGAATATAAAGATTATTTTGCTTGGGAATATTTTGAGATGCCCGGTCTTAGCCTACATTGTTGTACATCAGCTTCCTATCAAGCCAGGATATCGGCCGTACAAACAACCTCCCAGGATGTTTAAATCTGATATGTATAATGCGATCAAAGCCGAAATCACTCGGTTACATGACGCTAGATTTATTCAGCCCTGTCGATATGCTGAATGGGTTTCAAATATAGTTCCAGTAATGAAGAAAAACGGCAAGCTTAGGGTGTGCATCGACTTCAGAGATTGGAATAAAGCTACCCCTAAGGACGAATACCCAATGCCTATAGCCGATTTGTTAGTGGATGTTGCCTCTGGCCACAAAATTATAAGTTTCATGGACGGCAACGCAGGTTACAATCAGATTTTTATGGCCGAGTAAGACATCCATAAAACAGCTTCCAGGTGCCCAGGGGCAATCGGCCTATACGAATGGGTCGTCATGACTTTCGGCTTGAAGAATGCTGGAGCTACGTACCAGAGGGCCATGAATTACATATTTCAAGACATGATCGGCTTCCTAGTAGAAATCTACATCGATGACGTCGTCGTCAAATCTAGGGAGATAGAAGACCATATAGCCGATCTAAGGCAGGTTTTGGAAAGGACAAGGAAGTATGGCCTGAAGATGAACCCTATCAAGTGCGTGTTTGGCGTATCGGCTGGCCAGTTCCTGGGATTTCTTGTTCACGAGATGGGAATTGAGGTCACACCAAGAAGCATCAACGCCATTAAGACGATTCAACCTCCGAAGGACAAGAAGGCATTGCAGTCCCTGATCGGCAAGATCAACTGTATTAGACGGTTCATAGCAAACCTATCAGAGAGGATGGAGCCATTCACACCTTTGTTTCGGCTCAAAGCCGATCAAGCATTCACCTGCGGGGCATGTTGATGAGAAAAATCTCTCACACGCTGGCCTGGGAGATCTGCTTAGCTCCAATGCAGGTCCGTCCTTGGCTACCTGTGATGATCTAGGCGTGTCAATTGGTTTGATCTGCTAACCAATAAGAAATAATAAACAGATACATGCGTTAAGGTTAAAGTTAGATCCTACCGGATCGGCTCAGGAAACCAACCAGCATATAATTGCTTTCTCGAAGCATATTTAAACTAAGTGACTGGGACAGATCGGCTATGCCAAGACAGTATGAATCACTTAACCTAAATATACATCAAGCTAATAAATATATGCGTTCATAACCTAGCCGATGCTGCAGGTCTAACATGAATCGACTAATACTCCGATATATCTTATAAAAAGATATTGATCTGACCTAAATGCGTTAAACCTAGATCAATCGGCTGTCGGCTGATGCCAACGGACTAATACTGGCTTAAGCATTTAACTAGATTAAGATCTTAATACAAGAGGTAGCTCTAATAGATCTAATAGCAAGTAATACTAAAAGAAATATTAAAACAGATAAGACCGGCTAAAACCCCGGCACTGTCTCTATAAATTTACATCTAGCCGAATAGATCATAATACTTCTAAAAGCGACTTAATAGATCATGGATGATGCAACATTAAGTACAAAAAGATAGCATTGGATCTATATGGACCGACGTAAACCCTTCAAGACGATGGATACAGCATATAATCTAGGCCAACATCTGGATCTAGCTCTATCGGCTACTGCTTCCTGAGAAGAACAAGTCGATGGCAAGATAGATCTAGACATTGTTCTATATTATATACCATATATGATAACTTCTGCAGTTTATAACATTAAACCTAGAGTGTCATAATGATGTAAGCACTAGATTCGATGAAATAAACCGCTAAACGACAAGAATTTACCTTGTTCGGGGTTCGAATCGATGCAGCCGAAAGCCAGATCAAGAACTCGTCTAAAAGAAAATAGAAGCCGATGCGCCGAGATTGTATTGATTGTGATTGTTTTTTTATTTACAGGGGTCTCGGGTCCTATTTATACCCAAGAATAACATTATCCCTGTGAACCACGGCTTCTATCTAATCTACTATACATGGTAAGACAATATTCCGGGACATGGTCCCATGCCGCATTGCAATAGAAAATCTAAACAAATCCCTAGTTTACAGGCACAATTGCCGTTACAGGACTCTATCCATAGATGGCAATATCTTTTAACTCGCAATTTGGGAACCGAATCCAACTCCTTATCTCCACGCTTTCCATCGGGATTGGTCCCACTTCAACCCTGACTCAGAATTGGCCATCGGCTGTCCTAGTCCGATTCACTCTCAGCCGACTGGCTCCGTAGCCGATTCGGACTCAGCCGATTCTCTTTTCGTGTCTTCTCAGATCGCACACCTTCTCTGATTTCGCTTCAATTTCTGCTTCAAACCCGGGGATTAGGTTACCAAATTTGGTCGTTAACACATGCCCCCAAGTCCGCGATATGAAATGTTGCGGATTTTAGGCGATTCAAATTCCAGGCAGAATCCTAGCACGACTCTGGTTTGACCGTTACAAAAATTCTTTAAATACCGCCACCACAGCCGCCAAACAAGTCACGCCGTCAAACAGATAGCCACCTCAGCAGACACCTTCAAGCTCTCCAGCGACCCGTCCAGCCTTCAAGACCCATGGCGGTGATTTTCTCCTCCGCCGACCTTCGCTTACGATATGGCTTCCTCCGCCGCCGCCACTGCTGCATCGGCTGCCACACCTGCTGAGTTCCTCGAGGTACGCCCTAATCGGCTAAAAACCCCTTCTTTACCGCCTCGATATATAAATCTGCATTCTAGGGTTTCTGATTTATGAACTCGTTCTGCTTTTCGATTGTAGCATTTGTCCCATCAGATAGTCATCCCCAACCTTGCTCAGAACAATAGATACTTTCTAGGGCCTATCGGCAACAAGGACCCCACTGAGATAATATTAGCCGAAACCGATAGGATGCCCTATAACATGAAGAAACCCTCTCTGAGTCACTGGGTTGGAACCTTCAAATCTTGGCCGTCCATGGACAAATCCTTTCCTGAATGGTACAAGAGGATGCAATTGGCCAAGCAAACCCACTGGGAAGAAGTAGGGATAGCTCAATGTTTAGCTTTGTCAATGGCCGATATGGAGAAAGATGAACTGTTGATGTTGGCCGCGACCTACTTCTGGAATGATACTTTGAATGCTTTCATGTTTCAACAAGGTCCAATGACAATTACCCTAGCCGATGTAGTAATGACCACTGGATTAAACATTCTGTCATCGGCTAACCCTGAAGAACTAACCAGGAAAGGCCAAAACCAGTTTAAAACAAAGGCCATAGGGGGATGGAGCCGTTACGTGGCCATGAACACGAGGGATGGACCAGTTGGCCCTAGGGAACATGTCGCATTTCTTATGATGTGGCTGGAAAAATTTATATTCTACGGCTCAAGCTGTGGGCCGACTGCCAATTGGCAAGTCGTAGCCGAGGCCTAGTAGACAAGAAAAAGATCCCTCTGGGCAAGTACCTCCTCGGCTACTTATACCAAACCCTCCATCAAGCAGTCGCCAAGATAGCTGCCGACGCCTCTGTCAATACTAGGGGCCCGTGGTGGTTTGTTCAAATCTGGCTAGTATTAATGACCCAGAAAATAACCGGTCGACCACCTTTGACTGAAGCGCGCTTCCCGCGACTAGAGCCGATTGAGGATGATGATGGAAACGAGATAACCACCACGAGGTGTCTGAGCTATTGAGAAGCAGCGGCCATGCATGCTGGATCAAAACAATCGGCCGAACTGCTAACCGAGTGGTACGTGTCCTTGTATGATGGATTCACAAAGGACAACCACTGCTGGTACTTCTACAGGGATCGGTCACTCTTCGAGTTGCCCGTCGAATTCAACTTGGAGGAGATCAACTCGGATGACTACCCCAAATGCAGAGAATTGTTCACAACTACCCTTACACCTCGTATTTTGCTGACTGGGATCAATCAGGGCCGACCAGTGACAAAAAGTTATGAATTCTACTACCCTGTATCGGCTGCCAGGCAACTCGGACTTGGGCAATTGCCCATCGGCTGATATTACACTGATAACATTGAAACAAGGAGAATCGTAGACCAGACTCCAATTATGAGCAAACTAAAGGATATAGCCGGTCCCCCCTTGGCAGCATCGACACCATGGTGCTTGCCACCAAGAAGAGCGCAGCCTACGACCGTTGGTGGATCGAAATCAAGCACCACATCTTTCACCAGCGGTCTTCTCACTACGTCACCCTGTTGCTGCCAGATGAAATCCCTTCGGTGAGTCCTGAACTCCAAACTATTCCCCTTTCTTGGATGATCGGCTGATTTAATCTGCTAACACTTGAACTTCTTCCCTCTTGCAGGAAAGAGAAACAGAATGGCCGATGGTGAGTAACTCTGGCATTCCAATCGAGTACCGCCTAGGCGTTCTGCCAAATGGATGTGGGCTAGCTCCGTCGGCGATCGGCTGGGACACGCCCAAGTTGAAGACATTGTTGCACGGACAGACACGCCAGCCGCTGGCTCGGCAAAAAAGAACTGCCCCAAGCGTGAAGCCATCGGCTGCACCTGCAAAGAAGCAAAAGAAAAAGCAGCCGATCGCGCCAGTTGACAACCTCCCGTCGGTGGATCCCAGCGTCGACCAAGTCCTGAACGAGGAGGTTGCAGACAAAGAAATGTTAGCGGTTGTTGGAGCAGTGGCCGAATCAAGTGATTCGATCCATAACTCGATCAGTCCTCCAGCCGACAGCCCGCCAGTTCCAAGTCCTCCCACGAAGAAACAGCCAGTAAGTCCTCGTTTTGCTAGATTCGGCTTCAGCATAATACCACTTTGTACTTGACCGAATGTATTTTATTTAGGTCAAGAAGTTAGCTCGCCGTCCTCCGCGTCGCGCTCCACAAGTAACCATTTCTTTCGGCTTGTATTTTAGCTTACCAATCCTAGCCGATTTAACAACTGACACTTGTCTTTTCTTTTGTAGCATCCTCCATCTCCGTCGGCTGCCCCCCAAGTGTCAAGCGAGCACACGGCATCGGCTGTGGGCGACCAAGAAGCTGTGGACGTCACAACGTCGGCCGATGAGCCGGTTGGTGCGGCAACTTCGGCTGACGATCCCATTGAAGAAGACACCGCTCTCGTCGACCCGGCCGAAGTCGAAGAAGAGGCCAATCCAATGCCTGCAGCAAGAGTAAGTTCACCCCCACCTTTCTCTCTGCCATACATTGAATAATCAGCCGTTCCAATCATGTCTTAACCCTGTTGTCCCCTTTGCAGCCTCTAGCCGACTTGCTCTCCTTTGATATCAAAGAGTTTCTCGGTGACGAAGAAGGGGAAGCAACTAGCCCAGACAAAGCCCCAGCCGACGAGCTAAAAGAAAAACTGGAAGACATACGCCGTCGGCTAGACATCGACACAGACAGGCTGATGGAAGAATGTGGATCGGCCAAGTGTCGGTTCATCAAAATCGAAAGCCAGCTTCCTGAGGATCTTGTTGCCAAGGTATCGGCCGCTGTTTGCATTGATCAACATCGGCCAAGGCTTGGGCACGCAATGCAATGTATGATCGAAAGACTTGCCCAAGCTGATGTGACCGCGAAGATCAAAGACGCAGTGAAGAGCGTGGAGGCCGAGAAGGCAAAGCTGAATGAGCTGAAGGCTGGCCCAATCACTTCTCAAGCCCGTATTGCCAGCCTAAGGGCCAAGGAAGCCGACTTGATGAAGCAGCTGGAAGAATGCCGTGCTGAAATTGCTGCCGAAGAAAAAGAGCTGGCCAATTTGCCCAAAGCCACAGAGGATCAGACAGGCAAATTGACGGCCACCATTAAGCACTTGAAATAACTTCACAAATTGGCCAAGGTGGTTCCTGGCTCCGACGTCGAAGATCAAGCGGTGGTCGACGAAGTGAAGGCAATCCAAGCTGCAGCCATTTCAGCCATAGATGCATTCTTGGCCCTGTAACTTAGTCTTGAACTTTGTACACTTGATGTAATCGGCCCGAACTGGCTTTATTATGTAATCGGCTTGTACATTGGCTTTACTTTTTGATTGCCGATACTTCTGAAGGCTTTGAAATGCGTTGAAAACCTGAGAAATTTCCTCTTGATATCTGCCTTCTTATGCGTTGAAAACCTGAAAAATTTCCTCTTGGTATCTACCTTCTTGATTGATGTATGTACGTGCCCCCCCTAATTTTGTTGATGTCTGCGACGTTGACAAAATTAATAACTTGACACAATCCTGCTACTTGTATCATCGTCGTCGGCTGAACCTAGCCGATTGCAGAAAACTAGGGGAAAAACTTAGTGTAAAAATGGCCTAAAGACGATGCTTGCATAAGTCAAGACATCGCCTAACACGAATCGACAACAATCGAGCCGAATCATGAACTGATCCAAACACATGGGTAGTATTTTATTCAAATATTTGTCATTCAGAGCCCTTCCAAATACCTCTCTATCCAATCCTTCTAACATATAAGCCCCTTTGGAGATGCCTCTGTGGATCTTGAAAGGCCCTTCCCAATTTGGAGACCACTTGCCGAATTTATTATCTCTTGATCCAATCGGCAGTACCAACTTCCAAACGAGTTTACCCTCTTCGAAAGATTTAGGCACATGCCCATCTTGTTATACGGTGGGCTACTCGTTCTCTTATCTCTTGTTACTTTTTCCAAGGCCCTCATCATTGACAAAACTAGGTCTTCCGATTCATCCACCATCAAGTTGTAATAGTCATCGGCTGTGAGCTGGCCTTGTAATTGAATCCGTCTTGAGCCGATGATGTTTTCCCATGGCAGGACTGCTTCGTGCCCATAGACCAATTTGTATGGAGAGACTTGGATAGATCCATGGCATGCCATCCGATAGGCCCATAGTGATTCGGCTAATCGGCTGTGCCATTGTTTGGGGTACTCAGAAATCTTCCTCTTTATCAGTTTGATCAAACTTTTATTTGAAGCTTGTGCTTGCCCGTTGGCCTGTGCATAGTACAACGAAGAATTAAGTAACTTGATGCCATCGGCAAACTGAACAAACTCGTCCGATATGAAGATAGATCCCTGGTCTGTTGTTATTGTTTGTGGGACGCAAAATCGGTAGATGATATGCTCTTTAACAAACTCGATTGCGTCCCTAGAATCAACCTTTTTCAAAAGAATTGCCTCCACCCACTTTGTAAAATAATCTGTTGCCACCAGAATGAATTTATGTCCTTTGTTTGAGGGTGAATTAATCTGGCCAATCATGTCGATGCCCCATCCTCTGAACGGCCAAGGCTTTATGATTGGGTTCATAGCCGATACTGGTGCTCTTTGTATGGCCCCGAATTTCTGACAATCCTAGCAACCTTTGTAATATTTGAAACAGTCTTCCAGCATCGTTGGCCAAAAGTACCCTGCTCTCCGAAGCAACCACTTCATCTTGTGAGCCGATTGATGCGTGCCGCATATCCCTTCATGCACTTCTCCGATAGCCACCTTGGCTTGATTGGCGCTAAGACACTTGAGCAGCACATCATCAATCGTCCGATAGTAGAGATCTTCATCGAGCAAAACATATCTTAAAGCCTTGTATCGCAATTTCCTTGAAGCCGATTGAGAAGGGTTCTGTAAATAGCTGTAGACCTCAAACCTCCAATCATCGGTTGTCATGGCAGCAACTTCTACCTCAACTTCTTTTATCATCGGCCTGTAGCCTGATGCCCCTTGAGCTAAATCGTTGGCTTCTGTATTCTGCTCTCTAGGGATGTGTTTCAGTGTAACTAGCCAAAAGTTGTCCATCAAATCTCGGCATTGTTGATAGTAGACCATCAGTGCATCGTTCCTGCATTCATACTCTCCTGACAACTGGCTGATGACCAACAGTGAATCTCCCATTATTTTGATGGCATCGGCTTCGACTTCTTTGAGAATATGCAATCCCTTGAGCACTGCTTCGTATTCGGCTTGATTGTTTGTAGCATGGGGATTGATTGAGAAAGCAAATTCAAAACTTGCCCCCCTTGGTGAAATAATTACTAAGTCGATACCGCATCCGCTTGTGCATACCGAGCCATCAAACGTTAATGTCCAAGGCATGATCTCAACTGAGCCGATTGAGTCATCTCTGTGTTGCACGATAAAATCGGCTATAGCTTGTCCTTTAACTGCCCTGGGTGCCTGATACCTCAAATCGAACTCTGTCAAAGCAAAAATCCACTTTCCAATACGTCCCTTTAACACTGGAGCCAACAGCATGTATTTGACTACGTCGGCTTTGCATAGTATCGTGCACTCTTAGATAGTAGATAATGCCTCAACTTTGTACATGAAAAATATAGGCACAAACACAACTTTTCCACGAGTGAATACCTTGTTTCTGCGTCCAACAGCCATCGACTGAGATAAAAGATAGCCTTTTCCTTGCCTTCAACCTCTTGGATTAGGACTGAGCCGATTGATTTATCATCGGCTGATAGGTACAGCTTGAACGGTATCCCTTTCTATGGAGACATTGGAACTGGAGGTGAGCTTAAGTAATCCTTGATGTTGTCCAATGCCTTCTGCTGCTCTGCCCCCCATGTGAATGCTTGGTCGGCCTTCAGCCGAAGTAGTGGTGTGAACGGCTTCATCTTTTCTGAGAGATTGGCTATAAACCGCCTGATGAAGTTGATTTTGCCGATCAACGATTGTAGTTGCTTCTTGTCCTTCGGAGGCTGTATTGTCTTGATAGCATTGATACTTCTTGGTGTGACCTCGATGCCTCTTTCATGAACCAGAAACCCCAAAAACTGCCCGGCCGACTGGCCGAACACGCACTTCAACGGATTCATCCTGAGGCCATATTTTCTAGTCCGCTTCAAAACCTAGATCGGCTATGTGATTCTCCGCCTCCCTGGACTTGAAAATGACATCATCAATGTAAATCTCTACCAGGGAGCTGATCATATAATGGAAAATGTAATTCATGGCCTTTTGATAAGTTGCTCCGACGTTTTTCAACCCAAATGTCATGACAACCCATTCATACAAGCCGATCGCCCCTGGGCATCGGAAAGCAGTCTTGTGAATGTCCTCTTCGGCCATAAAGATTTGGTTATAACCTACATTACCATCCATGAAACTTATTAATCTTGTGGCCGGAAGCAGCATCCATTAGTAAATCGGCTATGGGCATTAGGTACTCGTCCTTAGGGGTGGCTTTGTTTAAGTCCCTGAAATTAATACACACCCTAAGTTTGCCATTCTTTTTCATCACTGGAACAATTTTCGAGACCCACTCGGCATATCGGCAAGGCCAAATGAATCCAGCGTCATATAGCCGAGTGATTTCGGCTTTGATTGCATCATACATGTCGGCCTTAAATCTCCTAGGAGATTGTTTGAACGACCGATAACCCGGCTTGATAGGCAGCCGATGCACAAAAAAAGATGGGCTAAGACCAGGCATCTCGAAGTACTCCCAAGCAAAACAATCTTTATATTCCTTTAATAAGTCAATAAGCTGGGATCTACAATGAGAAGACAAATTTTTACTAATGTATGTCGCCTAGGCCTATCTCCAGAGCGGATATCTACTTCTTCTAGCTCGTCGGCTGACATAAATCCTTGCCCAAGCTTGTCATCGTCGTCGTTCGTGGTGTCCTTCCCGTAGACGCTCAAGCCCTCCTCGACGCCTTCAAAGCTGCAGCTGCGGCTCCTCATCTCCGATTGGCTGTATGGCAGAATCGGACACTTTAAGAAAATCGGCTTGCAAGATTTTCCCGGACAAACAATTGATGCCATCGATTTCCCATAATGGCAAATCGACATTAGCGACGCTTACTGACCTATCAGCTGGCACAATTTCGATCTTGTCGCCGTCCCATTGAATCAGACTTTGGTGCATGGTGGAAGGGATGCAGCAATTTGCGTGGATCCAGTCCCTCCCAAGCAGCAGGCTGTAAGACCCCTTCCCGTCGATGACAAAGAAGGTTGTGGGCATGGTTTTGCTGCCGACGGCCAGCTCCACGTTGAGTATTCCCTTGGCCTCTGATGGGTTGTCGCCGAAGTCTTTAAGTATCATATTTGTTTTGATCAAGTGTTCGGCTCCCTTGCCCAATTTTCTGAAAGTTGCATAGGGCATCAAATTTACCGTAGCCCCTCCGTCGACCAGCATCTTGGACATCGGCTTGCCGTTGACAAATCCCTTTACGTAGAGCGGTTTGAGATGCCATTTTCAGTTCCCTCTGGTTTGTCAAAGATGGCTTGATCTGGGGATAAGGATAGTCTAGCCAAGGTATCCTCAACGCTATCTGCATCGGCCTCAGTGACGCCGAATTCGGCTGGCAATATGAAAACCATATTGACCGATGCAGTAGCTTTTCCTTTACCTTTGGCTGCCCTCCTGGCTTGATCGGCTAGGCTTTCATCGACTTGGCTTTCGTCGGCTGGTGCCATTTCCTTCTTGGGCCTCCACTGTTTCTTTGCCAACCGACAACGGTGAATCATCTGCCGAACTTCTTCTTCCTGTCCCTAGCATTTCAATCTCTGGATTCTTCTCTTCTGAGTTTTAGTGAACAGATCAGAAGGGCACCATTGGGGGTTAGCCAATTGATCATCATCAGCTGCTTCTTCATCGTAGTATTCGTCATTCTAGTCTTCCTCGAAGAAGTCTTGGTGGATCGGCCCGAGCCGATCGTGGACAGACTGCCATGTCTGGTTTAGCTGCATGGCTCTGGGGACGAATCGAATTGGGCTTCGAATCGGTGGGTCTCTGTACTCGTCCTCGCAGTGCTCACTGCAGGCCGGGCAATTTTCAATCGTCGGCAACCTCATCCCCGATTCCTAACAGAATCAAAAAAACTCACATTGCCAGTGCGGATCGCAGTCGCTGTGATGCCTAATGAAGCGGGGACCTGCAGCCTCAAGCTCCCTCACATAAGGCCTGTTATGCCGAGCTTCTTCTCCCCGCCAAAACCGCTGTTGAAAGCGGCATCGGCTGTCCATGCGGATCGGCTGTTGATCAGCCGATCGGCCAGCGGGACGCACCATGTTGATTGGCGCGGCTTGGTTTCCAGTCGGCTCATTCTCTGCCTTGACCCCTTTGAGAGCTTCGGCTAAGCTGTTCGTCATTCTCTTCTGCCGATCAGCTCACCTGGGGCCGGCTTGAACCATGTTGACCGGGAAAGGGTTTCCGTCTACCTTCATTGGCCGAGGTGAATCGGCAAACTTGAGCTTCCCAGCCTCGATTGCCGACTGGATGTGTTGCCTGAAAACTTTACAATCATTAGTGGCATGGGAGGTGGACTTGTGCCATTTACAATTCTTCTTCTTCTTGAGTTCGTCGGCCTATGGGATCACATGATTCTCGGGCAGTTGGATTTGCTTCTCCTTTAGCAATAAGTCAAAGATCCTATTGGCCTTAGTGATGTCAAAATCGTATTTCTCTTCCTTGGCCATTTTCAGCAGCCATTGGCAGACGATGGCCTTTTTGTTCTTGGCCTATTCGGCTGCCGCGACCTCTGCGTCATCGTCGCTAGAATCTGAATCAGATTTGACGATGACGTGGGCAACCTTCTTGATTGCCTTCCTTGATTCTTGACATCTCTGCCCGTGGGCCGTTACCTTCTGCGCCAAGTGGGCTAGGCTGTCAAAATCTTGAGCCGAAAACCTTTTCACGGATCGGTGGCAGCAGTCCGTGGAAAGCCAAATCGGCTAACTGGGAATCGAACAGCACCAGGCTGTAGCATCGGTTCCTCATCTCCCTAAACCTCTGGATGTAGTCCTGAACCGATTTTTCGTGCTTCTGCCTGATGCTTGTCAGGTCCGATTATTTCATCTCATGATTGCCGGTGTAAAAATAGCTGTGAAATTGCTTCTCAAGATCAGCCTAGCTCTGAATAGAGTTGTAGGGCAACGAAGAAAACCAAGTGAAAGCCGATCCCGACGCGAGAATGGGAAAAGACGAACTCTCAGGGCGTCTGTAGCCGATGCCTCTCCACACTGGGCTAAGAATCGGCTGACGTGCTCATATGTTGAAGTGTTGTCCTACCCCGAGAATTTGGAGAAGTCTGGGACCTTGTACCGGTTGGGTAATGGCATCCTCTCAAAGTGCTCTGGGTATGGATACCGATACATATTCCCGGAATCTTTCGGCTTAAGGCCGAATTGATCGCGCATAACATCGGCAATCAAATTGGCCCAACTATTGTTGTCTTGAACTGGTTGTATCGGCTCGTATTGATCATATTGCATGGGTGCTTGCCGATACTGAGGTGGCGTTTGAGGCCGATAATGCCGATCTTGGTGGCCTCCCTGGTACTGATGCTGAAGTGGGTTGCCAGCGGGAAGCGACCGATTCACCGGGGGTGTCTGTGGTTCTGGAAAGAGCTGTTGGCCACCGGCATTGTATTGAGCTCCTGGAATGGGATTCACAACCGGCTCTTGCTGTCAATTGAAATTAAACATACCGGCTAGCTGCTCCTGGGAAAGATGTTGTTGCCGGTTCAGAATAACGGGCGATGGCCTTGAAGCCGATGCAGATGCAGTCGGCTGATTGAGGACTCCTCCTGGCGGCCCTGGCTGTATCGGAGGTGGGATCGGCCGGTTCTGGGTCGCCAAGACCCTGTAATTGGAGAACTGGCCGTCTGTGAAGTAGGTTGGCCCCCATTGTAGCTGATCGGCAATTTTGGAATCGACCACAGTGGCAATCATGTTGTTCAGAGTGTTGACCAAGATGCCACTTTGATTGACGAGTGCGTGATGTATAGCCGAATCAATCCAGTCCTGCAAGGTGTGCAGCTCCGAATCGTCTTGCTCCTGTTTTGGCTCCTCCATCTTGTGTTTGCCCTTCGTATCGCTTGAGGAGGATGCCTTGAAATCGTCCATGCTGAATTTGTATTTCTGGAGGACGGACCTAGATTGGGTCTAGGCGAACGATCATAGGTAGTTGGCATGCAGTTCTTCTACCATTTTCTTGTAGTCGGTCTGTTGTTCAGCCCACAGTTGTTCCATCGTGATTGGAGTCACGTTTTCTTCACTGATCTCTGAGTTCTTGATGTTAACCATCACATCCGATGCTTGGTGATCTCTTGATGGTCCCACCGGGTGTGCCAAGAAGCGTGTTGATGAGAAAAATCTCTCACGCGCTGGCCTGGGAGATCTGCTTAGCTCCAGTGCAGGTCCGTCCTTGGCTACCTGTGATGATCTAGGCGTGCCAATTGGTTTGATCTGCTAACCAATAAGAAATAATAAACAGATACATGCGTTAAGGTTAAAGTTAGATCCTACCGGATCGGCTCAGGAAACCAACCTACATATAATTGCTTTCTCGAAGCATATGTAAACTAAGTGACTAGAATAGATTGGCTATGCCGAGACAGTATGAATCACTTAACCTAAATATACATCAAGATAATAAATATATGTGTTCATAACCTAGCCGATGCTGCAGGTCTAACATGAATCGGCTAATACTCTGATATATCTTATAAAAAGATATTGATCTGACCTAAATGCGTTAAACCTAGATCAATCGGCTGTCGGCTGATGCCAACGGACTAATACTGGCTTAAGCATTTAACTAGATTAAGATCTTAATACAAGAGGCAGCTCTAATAGATCTAATAGCAAGTAATACTAAAAGAAATATTAAAACAGATAAGACCGGCTAAAACCCCGGCACTGTCTCTATAAATTTACATCTAGCCGAATAGATCATAATACTTCTAAAAGCGACTTAATAGATCATGGATGATGCAGTATTAAGTACAAAAAGATAGCATTGGATCTATATGGACCGACGTAAACCCTTCAAGACGATGGATACAGCATATAATCTAGGCCAACATCTGGATCTAGCTCTATCGGCTACTGCTTCCTGAGAAGAACAAGCCGATGGCAAGATAGATATAGACATTGTTCTAGATTATATGCCGTATATGATAACTTGTGTAGTTTATAAAATTAAACCTAGAGTGTCATAATGATGTAAGCACTAGATTCGACAAAATAAACCGCTAAACGACGAGAATTTACCTTGTTCGGGGTTCGAATTGATGCAGCCCGAATCCAGATCAAGAACTCGTCTAAAAGAAAATAGGAGGTGATGCATCGAGATTGTATTGATTGTGATTTTTTTTTATTTACAGGGGTCTTGGGTCCTATTTATACCCAAGAATAACATTATCCGTGTGAACCACGGCTTCTATCTAATCTACATGGTACCATAATATTCTGGGACATGGTCCCACGCCGCATTACAATAGGAAATCTAAACAAATCCCTAGTTTACAGACACAATTACCGTTACAGAACTCTATCCATAGATGGCAATATCTTTTAACGCGCAATTTGGGAACCGAATCCAACTCCTTATCTCCACGCTTTCCATCGGGATTGGTCCCACTTCAACCCTGACTCAGAATTGGCCATCGGCTGTCCTAGTCCGATTCACTCTCAGCCGACTGGCTCCGTAGCCGATTCGGACTCAGCCGATTTTGTTTCCGTCTCTTCTCAGATCGCGCACCTTCTCTGATTCCGCTTCAATTTTTGCTTCAAACCCGGGGATTAAGTTACCAAATTTGGTCGTTAACAGGGCAGAACAACAGAAAGCTTTGGACAACATAAAAGATTATCTCAGCTCCCCTCCAGTCCTGATTTCTCCACAAAAAGGGGTGCCATTCAAGTTATACCTATCAACCGACTAGAAGTCCATCAGCTCAGTTTTGATTAAGGAGATCGAAGGGAAGGAGAAAGCAATTTTTTATCTTAGCCGACGACTTCTGGATGCAGAGACAAGGTATTCACCAGTGGAGAAGTTATGTTTGTGCCTGTATTTTTCATGTACGAAGTTAAGGCATTATCTATTATCCAATGAGTGCACTGTGGTACGCAAAGCTGAGATAGTAAAGTATATGCTATCTGCTCCAGTTCTAAAAGGACGAGTCGGGAAGTGGATTTTTGCCCTAACATAGTTTGATCTGAGATACCAGGCACCCAAGGCAATAAAGGGACAAGCTATAGCCGATTTTGTAGTGGAACACAGAGATGATTCAATCGGCTCAGTGGATATAATGCCTTGGACTTTAACTTTTGATGGCTCGGTTTGCACAAATGGGTGCGACATCGGCTTGGTAATAATTTCCCCAAAGGGAGCAAGCTTTGAGTTCGCTTTTTCAATCACACCCCATGCAACAAACAATCAAGCCGAATATGAGGTCGTACTAAAGGGACTACAACTGCTCAAGGAAGTCAAAGCCGACGCCATCGAGATAATGGGCGATTCACTATTGGTCATCAGCCAGTTATCAGGAGAATATGAGTGCAAACGTCACGCTGATGGTCTACTATCAAAAGTGCCGAGAATTGATGGACAGCTTTTGGCTAGTAACCTTGAAACATATCCGCAGGGAGCAAAATGCAGAAGCCAATGATCTAGCTCAGGGGGCATTAGGCTACAATCTGATGATGAGAGAAATTGAAATAGAAATTGCAAACATGTCAGTCGACGACTAGAGACATGAAGTCTACAACTATCTGCAAAATCCGTCCTAGTCGGCTTCAAGGAAATTGCGTTACAAGGCTCTACGATATGTTTTGCTCGACGAAGATTTATACTATCAGACGATTGATGGAGTGTTGCTCAGATGCCTAAGTGCCGATCAAGCCAAAGTGGCTATCGGAGAAGTACATGAAGGAATTTGTGGCACGCATCAATCAGCCCACAAGATGAAGTGGCTACTTCGGAGAGCAGGGTACTTTTGGCCGACTATGCTGGAAGATTGTTTCAAATATTATAAGGGCTGTTAGGACTGCCAAAAGTTTGGAGCCATCCAGAGAGCGCCAGCGTCGGCTATGAACCCCATTATCAATCCTTGGTCGTTCAGAGGTTGGGGAATCGATATGATCAGCCAAATTTATCCACCCTCAAGCAAAGGATATAAGTTTATATTAGTGGCAACCAATTATTTTGCCAAGTGGGTGTAAGCAATTCCCTTGAAGAAGGTTGACTCTGGGGACGCAATCGAGTTTGTGAAGGAGCACATTATCTACAGATTCGGTGTCTCTCAAACTATTACCACGGATCAGGGATCTATCTTTGTCTCAGATGAGTTTGTTCAGTTTGCCGACGGCATGGGGATTAAGCTGTTAAATTCTTCGCCATACTATGCTCAGTCTAACGGGAAAGGAGAAGCTTGCAATAAAAGTTTGGTCAAACTGATAAAGAGGAAGTTCGCTGAGCACCCAAAGCAATGGCACAGCCGATTGGCCGAATCATTATGGGCTTATCAGATGGCTTGCCACGGATCAATCCAGGTGCCTCCATACAAATTGGTCTATGGATATGAAGCAGTTCTGCCATGGAAAAACATCATCAGCTCATGAAGAATTCAACTACAAGATCAGCTAACAGCTGATGACTATTATAATCCCATGGTGGATGAATCAGAAGACCTAGTCCTGTCAAGGATGCACGCTTTGGAAAAAGTGACCAGGCACAAGGAGTGAGTAGCCCGTCATTATAACAAGAAGGTGGTGTCTAAGTCTTTTGAAGATGGCGAGCTCGTTTGGAAATTTATATTGCCGATTGGATCAAGGGATAGCGAATTCGGCAAGTGGTCACCAAACTGGGAAGGGCCTTTCAAGATCCACAAATGCGTCTCTAAGGGTGCCTACATGTTAGAAGGATTGGACGGAGAAGTATTTGGGAGGGCTCTCAATGGAAAGTATCTGAAGAAGTATTATCCCAGTGTTTGGATCAACTCATGATTCGGCTAAGGTTTTGCCGATCCATGTTAGCCGATGTGTTGTGCAGATATACGCATCACCTTTAGGATGTTTTATTCTAAGGTTTTTTCCTCTGATCTTTCCAAATCGGCTCAATCTAGCCGACGGATGTGAGTTATTTGGTTTACTAATTTTATCCATGCTAAGGATATCATTGACAAAATTAAGGGGGCATATATAACACAAGGTCAGAAATTATAGATGTAAGACTTCAAATTTCTGGGGATTTTTCAAAATTTTTGAGACATTCAAGACTTGGGAATAACTGAGTCGGCAGAAACAGTCGATTACAAAGTTATGTACACATGAGCAAAATACAAGTCGCAGATTACTACCCCAAGAAGTTATCTATAGCCGCTATTGCTGCCTCCTTGATAGCATTGACTTTGTTGACTACAGCCTTATCTTCTTGCTCGGTGCTGGGAACTGCTATGGCCGATTTGTTCAGCTTCCCCAAGTGCTTTATAGTGGCATTCACCTTGCCCCTTTGATCTTCATGAGCCTTGGGGAGATCGGCCAGCAATTGCTTCTTAGGAGCAATTTTTGCCCTGCATTGTTCAAGTTGTAGCAGCAAACTGGCCTCTTCCAGCTCGAGCTCGGTGATCTCGCCTTGTGTTGCCGACGGCCCAGTCAAGAGTTCGTCTAACTTTGTTTTTTCAGCCACCACATTTTTCACGGTCGCATCTATCCTGGCCGCCAGGTCGGCTTGAGCCAGCCGTTCAAGCATCCTGCACATTGTGCGTTCCAATATGGGCCGATGCTGATCGATGAAGATCGACTTCGAGATCTTTTTGGATAGATTGTCAGGGAGCTTGTCTTCGATATCGAAGAAGCGTGATCGGGCCGATCCGCACTCCACCACCAGCCGGTCGACGTCAATGTCTAGCCGACGACGGATGTCTTATAGCTTCTCTTTGATGTCATCAGCTACCACGGTTTTGTTCGGGCTGGTTGCTTCGGTTTCTTCGTCACGAATGAACTCTTTGATGTCAAAAGGCAGCAAATCAGCTAGAGTCTGTGAACAAAGACAGAGCAGTCAGGCAGGGAATAGGACAACCGATTATTTGAGTTCTAAAAGAAAAGGGAAGGGAAGTAAAGCTTACTCGTACGGCAGGAGCTGCAACGGCCGTTTCCTCGGCAACCGGGCTAGCTAGGGCAGTAGCCTCTGCGATGTTGTGGCTAGCCGAAGCAGCCACCTCTTCGGTGTTCTGATTGGTTGGGGTGGCGACTTCCTCGGCATCATGGCTTCCCATGACCGATTGAGTGCGTTCACTTGAAGCTTGGGGGCAGCCGATGGAGACCGAGGGGGCTATAAAGAAAACAAGTGTCAGTAATGATCGGCTAAGTACAAAGACACAAGCAAACAGAGAGATAAGTTCAGAGGACTACTGTTGAAGCTGGGGAGTGCGACCGGCTAATCTCTTGAACTAACAAAGAGGATTTGGTTAAGGCTTGAGTAAAAATAGTTTGAGAATCAAATTCTAGAAGATGAGGTGCTTACCGGCCGTTTTGGAGCAGGAGGACTTCATGGGGATGGAACGTCGGCTGTAGGGCTGACTAAATTATTACTGGTGCCGCTTGATGCAGCTGCCTCCGCAACGGCTTGAGAGACCTCTTCGTCCATGACTTCTTGATTGAGGAACTCATCGATGATTGGATCGATGAACGGGAGGCTGTCGGCGGGCAACTTCGGCTTCTTTTTCTTCTGTCTCTTTGCAGGAGCAGCCGATGGTTGTGCAGCGGCAGGAGCAGCCCTTTTCTTCCTTGCTACAGGCTAACGTGTTTGCCCATATAACAGGGTCTTCAACTTCGGCGCTTCCTAGCCAATTGCCGACGGGGCAAGCCCATAGGCGTTTGGAAGGATTCCTGGCCGGTATTCGATGGCAACCCCAGAGTTGCTCACCATCGGTGGATCTATCTCTATCATCTGCAAAGAAAAAGATTAAGTATCAGCTAGCAAAGACAGCCGATTCAAAATAAGAATTATTAAGGGTGAAGAGCTTACCGAAGGGATTTCGTCAGGCAAAAAAGTGGTGATGTACATAGAAGAGCAGTGATGGAAGATGTGTCTCTTTATTTCCACCCACCACTTGTCGTAGGCTGAACTCCTTTTGTGGGCCAGCTCTATGATCCCGATGCTGCCGAGGGGTGGGCCCTCTATGTCCATCAGCTTGTTCATGACCAGTTTGTTGTCCAACACCCCTCGGGTTTCGATCTTGTCGGCATAGTAGCAGCTGATGAGCATTTGCCCCGTCCAAATGGCCTACCAGCCGACACCGGATAGTAAAACTCGTAAGTCTTCAGGATGTTGCGACCTTGGTGAATGCCAGTCGGCAGGATACATGGGTAAGTGTTGTGGTAAAGATCTCTCTACATTTAGGGAATTCTTCTGAGTTTATTTTGTCCCAATTCAATTCAATCGGCAATTCAAATATATTTCGGTCTTCATAAAAGAACCATGTCTGATTGTTTCTTGCAAATCCATCATAGAGAGAGACGAACCACTCAGCCAACAACTCAGCCGATTGCTTTGATCCAGTGTAAGCAGCTGCGGGTTCCCCAAAAGACTGACACCTCCTGGTGGTCACTTTGTTGCCCTCGTCATCTTCAGTCGGCTCCAGGAGGGGGAAGTGAGCGTCGATCAGCTATGGCCGACCAGAAAACTTTTGAGTCATTAAGACCAGCCACAGTTGCAGAAACCACCAAGGTCCTCCATGAAGGGTTACGCGGAAGCTACGCTAGCCGAAAACAAAAATTTTCTACCGCGCAAACCAGAACACTTGCAAGTAAGGGCCGATAGATCGTTACCGATTGGAGTGTGCAGCGGAAACACCAATCGGGGCTATCCGATCCGAACGTGTAGCCGATTCTCAAGCCGAAGCTGACCGATACCCGGACAGCCGATTCGCCAATCGCCCGATTCGCAGCATGCCGTAGCCGATCCGAAGCCGATCAACAGCGCGCAACGTAGCAGCGCCTCTACCGGTATCCACACGTCCGGGGACAAAACGCCGTACACCCGTGTGCTAGCACGCGATGCAAGGCTAGGGTTTGGCTCGAAAGTGGGGAGGGTTTCCGTGGAGATTGATCTCGGCGACTTCTGTTGCACGCGATGCAATTGACATGCCGCAGCTCTCCACCCCTCCCTCCTTTATATAGAGTTGGCCGATCGGGACTAGTGGCCGATTAGGACTCTATTTTGAATCGGATCTCATCCGTATCTCATAGAGTTGGCCGCCCACACGTCGTAAGCCCATAGGACTCTATCCGATCGGATCCCTATCCGATCGAGCCGTATCCGAGTCCAACTCGAATGCCTGTTCTTATCCCCTTAAGCGTGCGACCCAGGTTCAGGTATACTCGGTTTCGGCTATAGTCTAACTTAGCCGATCGTCGGCTCGAGTCTAACTCACCACTGCCAACAAGTGGCGCCTAGCAGCACATATTGACACCATAGTATACAAGAATAATATCGGCTCGAACCCGTAATGTGTACACAAATCCCTTTGCCTCACGATACCGCTTAAGCTATAGGCAAGATGTGTGTCATCCCTTCAATAGCTTAACCATTCACTCGAACCGTATTGGATTATCCGTCCGTTGATTGACTCCTCAATCAACTTAGCATGGCCATGCATTTCCATAATCCATTACCTCGAGGGCCCAGAGATATCTCTCCAAAGGAGGGGCAAATTCCATCTTGATCACTCACATCCCACTCCATGTTTCATAGCAAACCCGAAAACTACCTTTATAACTACCCGATTACGGAATAGCGTTTGGTAGTCCCAAAGTAGGCTACTACACATGTTGGAATCCATGGTGATCTCGGGTTTAAGGACTTTGTACCAACACTACCCGAGACCAACTAATGGCACATTGATTCTGTAGTGTCTCATGGTGGGTCTATCCAACAATGTGTTCTCTAACACATGTGTCCATGTTTATTGATTTGGTATCTCCATACCCATGATCTATGAGACATGATCATCAATCAATAAACATGCCGATCTTATAATCATATTTGTTCCAACAATATGACATATGATCAGGGATCGTTTAGAAATAGATTCATACATAAAGAGTCTCATAAATAAGTCACGTACTTATTGATCAATACAAGATGTCTATTTCATGGAACTGAATAACACTTTATTCATTTATACATAAACATTGACGTGATATCCAACATCTCCATGTTGCCTCTAGGGCATATCACTAACACTCCAGTGTTAATGTTGGCATTGGCAGCTATTTTGGAGACGGCTTGGTTCAGAGTCTGGTAGAGGTAGCCAAGGAGGAATTTTCCTAGAGGCAGTTTCTTCTTATCAACTAAAGCCTCGACTACTACTTGCCAGTTGGCTATTGGCCTGCAGCTGGATCCACAGAAGAAGAATTTTTTGAGCCACATCATCAGAAACGCGGCATGCTCTCTAGCACTGATCGGCCCATCTCCCATATTCATTGACACATAGTCATTCCAGCCATCTATTGCTTTAGTTTTGAAGGAGAACTGGCCCTTGCTTTCTAGCCTATTTGGGTTAGCCGATGATAAAATATCTAATCCGGTGATCATGACTACATCGGCTAATGTGGGAGTCATGGGGCCTTGTTGAAAGAGGAAGGCATTTATGGTGTTATTCCAGAAGTATGTGACGGCTGATATCAGTGGTTCATCCTTGACCATGTCGGCTACAGACAGTGCAAGACACTGGGCTATCCCAACTTCTTTCCAGTGGCTTTGCTTGGCCGGCTGCATTCTCTTATACCATGTCGGCCAAGACTTATCCATGGACGGCCAGCATTTGAAAGTGCCAGACCAGTGACTAAGGTTTGGGTTCCTCATCCTATAGGGCATCCTATCGGTTTTGGCTATTATGAAGTCTGTGGGATCCTTATTGCCGATAGGCCCTAAAAAGTATCTCTCATCATTCAGCAAACTGGGAATTATTACTTGATGGGCGAGATGCTACAATCAGGAAAGAGAAAACAGAATTTCAGATTTATAAACCCTAGAATTCAGATTTACAATGGGGAACAAGCAAGAAAGGAGTTTTTAGCCGATTAGGGCGTACCTCGGGGAATTCAGCACGAGACAAAGCCGATGGAGCGGCGGAGGATGCCATTGGAACGCCTGGGGTTGTCGGAGTAGGAGCTCAAGGGCGTTTGTTGCGGAAGGATTGCTTTGATGGCGTGAGTTGTTCGGCGCGAAGAAGTCATTATTTAAAGAGTTTTCGTAACGGCTGAAACAGATTCAACCTAGGGTTACGTTTGAGATTCGGATTGCACAAAATCCGCAACACTTTTATATCGCGGACTTGGAGGGCATGTGTTAATGACCAAATTTGGTAGCCAAATCCCTGGGTTTGAAGCCAAGATTGAAGCGGAATCGGAGAAAAAACGTGATATGTGGAGAGACAGAGGCCGCATCGGCTAAGTCCGAATCGGCTGCGAAGCTAGTCGGCTGAGTCCGAGTCGGACCAGGATAGCCGATAGTCGATTCTGATTGAGGATAGAAGTGAAGCCAGTCCCGAATGGAAAGCTTAAGGATAGAGTATTGGATTTGGTTTCCAAAGTGCTTTGAAGATATTGTCATATATGGATAACGTCCTGTAACGATAATTGTATCTTTAAATTAGGATATTTTGTATAGTTTCCTTTCGTGGTAATGTCAGTTTGTTTTGTAATCTAATCTGTAATAGGAATCATGTCCGTCACGGACTCATTGTGTATTCGGGTATAAATAAGACCCGAGGGCTTGTAAAAAGAGATATCAACAATCAATACAATCTCGACGCATCGCCAAACCTTTTCGTTTTTACTTTTCTCGACAAGTTCTTGCTTTCGCTTGGGCTGCATCGACGTCGATCTCCGAACGAGGTAATTCCTTGTTGCAAGTGGCTTGTATCGTCGGGGTTGGTGCTTACATCATTATGATACTCTTATTTCGATGTTATAAACTGCTTGAATTATCATACGCGACATATAATCTAGAACAATGTCTAGATCTATCTTGCAATAGGCTGAGTTCTCTTTAAAAACAGTAGCCGATGGACCTAGATCTAAATGTTGATTTAGATTATATGGCGTGTTTACCGTCTCAAGGGGTTTTCATTGGCCCATACGGACCTAGTATTTCTTCTTGTACTTAATGCTGCATCAAATCGACCTGTTAAGTCGCTTTTAGAGGTATATAGATCTGTTCAGCATAATGCTTACCATTAGAGACAGTGTCGGGGTTTCAGCCGGTCTTACCTGTTTTAATCGTGTTTTTAGTATTAATTACTATTAGATATATTAGAGCTGCCTTTTATATTAAGATCTCAATCTATTTAAATGCCATAAGCCAGCATCAATCTGTTGAATTATATCAACAGCCGATTGATCTAGGTTTATCGCATTTAACTCAGATTAATATCTTTTATAAAATATATCGGAGTATTAGCCGATTTACATTAGATCTACGACATCGGCTGGGTTATGAATGCATATAATTTTTATACTAATGCACTTTTGGATCTAAGTGGTTTATATTGTCTCGGTATACTACTGATCTATCCCAATCACTTAGTTTAAACGTGTGTTGGGATAACAATTATATGTTTATTGATTTCTTTAGCCGATCGAGTAGGATCTAATCTTAACCCAAACGCATATTTCTTATTTTCTTGTTGGTTACAGGATCAAACCAACTGGCACGCCCGAATTCCACCAAAGGCAATCAACTTGGACCTACACTAGAGTAAAGCAAATCACTCAGGCCAGTGTGTGGGAAGCTTTTCTCATCAACAGCTGTCAAACTCATGGAAGAAAAATCTATTTTTGATTGGTATTGACAACCCTTGGAATGCGAGTTCTGCTAGCTGCTCATCACTTAGACTCAAACCATAACATCGGTTGCAAACATTACGAAACCTCTAAATGTATTCCTTAGCCGACTCCCCTTCTTGTTGTCTAACCGATACCAAGTCTACAAGCTTCAACTCACCAATCCTAGCAAAAAAGTACATAAGAAACTGCTTCTCAAGATTGGCCCAACTTCTGATAGAATTTGGTGGTAATGACGAAAACCATGTGAAGGTCGATCCAGTCAAAGACATCGAAAAAAATCTAACTTCCAGAGTTTCTTCAGCCGATGCCTCCCCACATTGAGTTAAGAATCGGCAAATATGCTCCATTGTAGAGACACCATCATGCCCTAAAAACATAGTGAAATCTGGAACCTTATACCGGCTTGGAAGTGGAACCCTATCAAACCACTCAGGATATGGCAGCCGATAAACAGAAATTTGATCTTTGTGTTTAATTCCAAACTGCTCCTCCATCACATCTGCAATTATTTCGGCCCAATCCTCTTTGGACAGATATCTTTGAGTTTCCTCTGGTCGATATTACTGATGTGGCTCTTCATACTGATATTGATCAACTTGCCCCCCCCCCCCGAGCCAATATTGTTGTTGCCAATGATGCTGGGATTGCTTGCTAATTTGCCCCCCATGCTGATTTCTTAAGGCAATCATCCTGGGAACTGTTTCCTCGATCAAACCATGCAACGTACTCATAAAAACTCCAGATTGATCGAACACAACACGATGAATGATGTTATCAACCATCTCTTGAAGTGACTCATCATCTATCGGCTCAGTAGATTGTTCCCTATCTTCATTCATCAGCTTGGAAGATTGTTCTTCCTCGGCCTTGACTTCTTTATCAGACATCTTGCAGCAATTATGGGTCCGCCGAGCCGTGTAAAAAGATATGCTGTCCAAAACACGGTTCCACCGGGCGTGCCAAAAATGTGTTGACGAGAAAAATCAACACGCCGGCCTGGGAGATCTGCTTAGCTCCAGTGCAGGTCCTAGAATCGATGAAGCGCGGGCGTGCCAGTCAGTTTGATCCTGCCACTGACAAGATATACAAAGCAACCAAAAGTAAAGCATATCAGCCAATAGGTCAATAACCAATATAGTCGATCGGCCAATCAGCCGATGACGCGATCCCAGCCGATACTGACGCCAGCCGATGCAGCTAGGGTTTCAATCCATCGGCTGTACGCTGAGCAAACATCTATGTAAAGGTGATCGACTGACGATAACATGATGATATAGCAATATAATATGGCACAAAGCAATCACATGATAAAATAGATACTGATTTAAAGATTAAAACACACATCGACTGGAAGTCCGATGTCATTAAATCCAAATGATTAAATATCCAATGAAGCCTCTGCTGCAATCGGCTAGATCCAACTTATGTATATTTCTTGCAAGCCGATGCGATATCCAAATAACTCATCGGCTGAAACCCCAATGAAACACTTAGTGGCAACCAACAGGCAGGCTAGAGATTATGGTTCTAATCACGACTTAGTAGGTCAAACTGAATTGATGCAGCACTAAGTATGAAAAGAAACACAATATCTAAAAAATCAAGCCTTTGACTAATTTTCAGGGTGGTAGATGCCTAAGCTAATCTAATCTAGTAAACATTTTAGCCGGTATCAGTAGAAACCCTAAAGCGAGAGACAACCGATATAACTAAATTGAAATACCAAGACTAGATTAACAGATGCATATGATAAATAGGCAGGCAAACATGTTAACCAAACCAGAATAATCCAAGAGATCGAATGTACTGATGCAGCCTTAGACAACGCCGATGTAGCCAATACAATTGCCTGGCCAACGGAACATTGGACTTACCCCTTCGCCGGAGATTGAGGCTGATGCAGCCCTATGTCAGGTGACAAATCCCACCAGGTGATGAATAAAGTAGAAAAGGTAAAGGGTGACGATGCGTCAAATTGTATTGATCAAGAGATATCATACATGAACCTCGGGCTTACATATTTATACCCACGGGCTAACAAAGATCCTAACAGATTACAGTCTGAACTTCCCTAAAGATAAAAAGGAAACAAACCGAGTCCTTATTGGACACTAATACACTTTCCTAAAGATAAAATAGGAAACTAACAAACTCTTCCTAATTAATAGATACAATTGTGTTTTTATGACTCTATCCTTATATGGCAATCCTCATGAAGCACATCATCTTGATCCGACGGTGCCTCCAATGTTGTCGTACCGGAATCGGCTACATCGGCTTGTCTTGTCTGATTCGGTATCAGCCGATGGACACCTTAGCCGATTCGGGCTCCAGGCCTTAACAACGTGTCACGGCAAAGCCTTTCAATAACCTTACTTTGGCAGTACCCGCTCCATGAACTTGAGCCCTCATGCACTCTAGCCGTACACAATTTCTAGCAGTGAGAGGAATTCTGGCGCTCCCAGGAAGGGAAAATTCACACATTCTTTAAGTTATACTTTAAGTCCAGTTTCAGTTCAAGTTTGGTTACCCACAGATGGTGACCCCATCTGTAGGCTTCCCGCCCTGTAGGCTTCCCGCCTATTCACACATTTGAACCACTATGTAGGGGTACCGCCTCCGTTTGGCTATTTACTCTGTTAGGTCTATACCCATTTGAGAAGTATGGTTGTACTAGCTCGTTTCATGTTTATCTCATGGCTCGGTCCTTAATTGACCAGGGACGATACTTGCCTTTACCGGAATCCACCCAAATCATCCAGCCGCCCCTGTTGAAAACATTTGTTTGGTTTTTAGTTTTCATCCAAAAACATTTCATCATTGTCATGGCAATGTGGCGCTCATGTCTTCACATGTTGTACATCAACCACCTTCCCTAAGGTAGTTGCCCAAGCATATAGCATTTGATAAATATGATTATGCATGAATCTAAAATAGCATGGGCTAAGCATTATCAAAAAATGACTTCGAACGCACAATAATATAGGGTACAAAGGATAAACGATTATTCAATATCAAGGCAGGGCATATAACAAGTATGGGAGTTCATATGTGTGTAGCATGCATATTTGATTTTAAACAAACATAAGTTCACAAATGGGTTCAACGTGTTCAAAGGTAGTGATGACTTGCCTTGCTCGCAATCTTGTTGACCTAGGTCTTCAACGCACTCAGGTGCTCCCTCGGACTCTATAATAATGTGTAGTCAAATCGATTGAATTCAATTAGAATTCAAGTAAAATCACCAAAATACCAAATAAAATTGTAAAAGCGACTCCAAAAATTAGTCTATGATTTTAGGTGAATTTAGAATCGAGTTTTGATAGAATCCGAATTAAAACGAGCGAGATACAATAGTTTGAAGTTTCGTGGTTAAACCGATTTAATTAATTACGAGGTGATAATATTTCAAGTTAATTTACTTTACATTTTTGAAATATTATGATCGATGATTCAAAAATATTATACCAAAAACAAAATTGTAAAACTCAAATTTTTATCGGGCCGACAAGCCCGAGGGTTAAATTCAATTAAATCCAAAATAAACTACCCTAAAGCTCGACACTATTTTAAATAATTTGAAATTTAAATTTTAGAAAGAAATTCATATGATAAAATCAATATTTATTAACAAATTAGATTATAATTAATTTCTAAGTTAAATTTATGTGACATTTAAACTCTTAATATTATTCACTATTTAGCCTATAATTATCCCTAAAATTTTATTCTAGAAAAATATATTTTTATCCCAAAACTTCATAAATATTTTTCCAAAAATATTTTTTTCTATTTTCTTTTTCTCTTTTCTTTTCCTTTCTTCTTCTCTTTTCTTTTCCCTTCATCTTCCTTCTTCCTCCTTCATGCCTCCTATGTTTCTTTCTCTCTCACACCCCCGGCTCCCTCTTCTCTCTCCCTCTCTTCCTCTCGGCTTGGTCGAGGCGGCGCATGAGGGCGGCAGCAGCTGCAAAGGGAAGGGGAAAGGGCGCTTACCCGATGGTGAGAGGGCACGGGCGTGGCGGTGTCGATGGCGGCATGGGCGCGGCCGGCGACTAAGTGGCACGGCGTGGCGCTCGGACGGGAAGAAGGAGCGGGAGGGCGCGGTGAGGAAGGAAGAGGGCGCGACCTCCTTTTTATAGGCGCACCGGTGCGTCGAGAGGGAAAGAGGGGCTGGGCGGTGACGCGGCGCGCGCGCATGGGGCGGGCGCGCGCGGGCGCTAGGGCCCGCGGGCGCGTGAGGCGCGTGGGAGGGCCGGGCGTGGCGTGGGTGGCACGGCGCGCGGCAACGCGTGGCGCGGGCGCATGCACGCGAGGGCGTACGGCGTCGAACACCGCGCACGATGAACAGTGACTTTTTCCAATTTCCCGATTTTCTTCTTTTTATTGTTTTCATTTTTTTATTTATTCCTTTTGCATTTCACCGTAAAATTAAAAGTATAGTTTGGCCCCAAATATAATTTTAATTTAATTTAAAATTTTAAATGTTGCCTAACCTTATTTTTATAATTTCCTTTTATTTATACTTTAGAAATTTTCTTTTATATTTCGCCCAAAATTATAATTTTGGTGCAAAAGTAAATTTTTATTAAACCTTAGCTTTTCCCAATAATATATTTTTATAATTTTTTATTTCTAATATTCATTTACAATTTCCTTTTCTTTTAGGTATCTAAAACCTTCTTCGACTTTTCTGTCTTTTAAATAAATATTCTCTTATTTATATCTCGGTAACAAAGACTTGCAAATAAAAGGTAAATAAATACGATAAGATGTAACAATTCAGAAGTTTTTTATGAGTTCCAAATTTTATATTTTAATTTTAAGCTTTCAAATTTTAGGATGTTAAACACGAGGAGGAAGATGAAAGGGAGAGAGCCGAGATATGATGAGATGATGTGGGCAAGGAGGAGGACCGGTGGCGCAGCGAAGAGGAAGAGGCACTGTGGGCGAGAAGACCAGCGGCAGCAAAGAGGATGAGGTGTCGGCAAGGAAGGCACTGAGGGTGTGGCAGCAAGCGAGAGGGAATGCTGAGGGTGGACTTGAAAAAACTAGGGTTGGCTCGCGAAGGTCGGCTCGCTCCATCCCTAAAAGTACAAATCTTCTTTAAAAACCGGTACTTATCGCCCGTCGACAAGGGTGTGCGAGGTGGGCGACCGCCGCCCCCACCTCGCATGGGCCCCCCATATACGTAGTATGCAGCCCAACGCGAGCAGAGGCAGGCCAGGCCAAGGCGTCGGCTGTGACTCGCGAGGCCCCCGACTCTGTGAGACAAAGCGCGTGCAGCGAGTAGCGACGAGTAGAGTCCGCGTTGTGGCCGTCCACTCGACTTCTTCCTGGCGGCGATCCCTGGCGATCTGTTCTCGGTGAGTCGGCGTCTTCATCTCCATGGCTCCAGGTTCGTGCGTCTCTTCCTCAGTTTCTCTCCGGCTCTCCCAATTGCGCCGTTGCCCACTCCTCTGATGATCTGATCCTCAGTTTTTTTATGTATTTGTAAACAGGGCTCATCATGTCAAGTAGACATAGAATTAGAAAGTATGATTCTGGTGCAGAGAAGCGTAAGAAGAAACAAAGATTAGATGCAGCAGCTCAATCTCAGAAGGGTGCTCTTGAAAGATTTGTTGTCAGAGAAAGTCCAAATGATAATGATATAGAAATTGGAGAAAGTCATGGTGTCGATACAGTAGAGGCTGCGGCTCAAGATCCTATTCCCAGTGAAGGTCATGGTGAAGAAGAGGCTCGTGCTCCTACTGTAGAAGCAGAAATTGAAGAAGATGTTCAGGATCCTATTCCCAATGACATGAATAATTCTTTTCAGCCCGATATATTTGATCCAAGAACTTGGAATGCACTTGCACTAATAGCACTTGAAAATGATATCTTTGAGAAGATTAATTATGAAGACATAATTGAAGATTTCATTTCATGAAATACTAGGCGGATGATGCTTTTCAACCGAAATTGAGGTTAGAAATACCTTTCCTACATTAGAGCTAATGTTTGTTATATTTCTGTATATTTTGTATTGAAGATTTCATATTTAAGTAATATATTTGATGAGGAAAAAGTATGCATTAGTTTTTCTAGCCGTTTAATAATGGGCCACCATTTATGTTTCGCACACGAGCCCCAAATTTTTGGAGACGGGCCTGGTACTTATATTTCACTTATCAGCGGCAGTTAATTAAAAAGTCACACTGATATTATCTTTTTTTAATAAACCAACAGATGTCGGTGTCGATTTTAAATTTTAGACAGACGTGAGAGGGCAGAAGGAATATATATATATATAAAGCAAGTAATAAAGTAAGTAGTGTTTTAGTAAGTAGTGTTTTCATCCAAAATTTTATTCTGTCTGGTTATTTTGCAGAAAACCCCTTAAGTTTTTCTGAAATGGAGGGTCGCGGCCTGAACAGCGATCCACCTTGGATTTGATCCAATTCCGAGGCCATCTCGTGCTCAACACGAACCAGGCCCGAAATCCCTAATGGACAACCAGGTGCACGGTCCACTATGCGTACGACCACTTCTGTTTTTGGCTCATTGGTTGTTTCGGGAATTTTCTTTTTCGGTCCAGCCTGTGCGATCAATTCGACCCGTTACCAAATTTGGTTGCACGTTTTCAGACTTTCTCTTTTATAATTTTTATGGGCTTCATTATTTAGTAGGCCGGCCCAATTCGTTCACACACACCAATTTGGTTTTTTAAGCAGGCCTATTATTAAACATATGTGTATACACTTTGTATAGGTACGTACGCATACAAAGTATATATATTTATATCTATATCTATAACTATCTATAAAGCAAGTAGTGTTTCTATCCAAAATTTTCGTCCGCCTGACTATTTTGCAGAAAACCCCTTGAGTGTTTATAAAATTAACCCATAGTCCCAATGCTGAAAAAAAAGGAAGGGCTTGGATGAAAAAAAACCTCCTGCGCCCCTCCCGTCCCCATCCGCCATGCGCCCCGCGTCACGCCTGCGCCCTTTCCTCCCGTCGCTGCTCGAAGCTCCCGCGCTACGCCTGCGCCCCTCCCTCCTGTCCCTATCCGCGTCGCGTCCCAATTTCACCCGTTGCAACGCACGGGCACAGTTGCTAATATATATATATATAGCAAGTAGTGTTTCTACTCAAAATTTTCGTTCGCCTGGCTATTTTATAGAAAACCCTTTGAGTGTTCATAAAATTAACCCGCAGTCACAATGCTGGAAAAAGTGTTTCTACCTAAAATTTTCGTCCGCCTGGCTATTTTAAAAAAACCCCTTTAGTGTTTATAAAATTAACCCGCAGTCTCAATGCTAAAAAGAAAGGGAGGGCTTGGATGAAAAAAGACCTTCTGCGCCCCTCCCTCCTGTCCCTGCGTCGCGTCGTGTCGCGCCCCTCACTCCCGTCCCCATCCAAATAAATGACGTCCGTTGCAATGCACGGGCATATTTTACTAGTATATATATATACATACTTGTAAATATGTCCGTGCGTTGCAACGGACGTCATTTTATTTTTATCATAATTATTCTAAAATTAAAGTCTCATATAATTCCAATTTATATCTTTTTCTTTATGTCTTCACTTGGCCCAGGGCGTCCGCCTCTCGAGTCGGCCGAGCGGCGAGCCGGCAAAGGGCGACGACGGGGAAGGAAAGCGGGCGAAGGGCGAAGGTCCAGACGGTGGCACGGGAGCTCCGAGCGGTGACAGGAGGGAGGGGCGCAAGCGCGACACATGACGCGGCGCAAGAGCTCCGAACAGCGACAGGAGGGAGGGGCGCAGACGCAACGCGGGGCTCAACACGGGTGGGGACAGGAGGGAGAGGCACAAGGAGGGAGGGACACATAAAGTCTTTTTTCATCAAAGCTCTCCCTCTTTCTTTTCAGCATTGAGACTGTGGGTTAATTTTATAAACACTAAAGGGTTTTTTTCAAAATAATCAGACAAACTACACATTAATTTTATAAATACTTAAGGAGTTTTCTGTAAAATAACCAGACAGGTAAAAATTTTAGATGAAAATACTATTGCTATAGTTATAGATTTGGTATGTCCTATACATCAGGCGGGCTATATGTAGCCTCTAGTCGTACATTCGTGAGTCCGTCCTCTTTAATTGCACCCATATGGATACACCAGGATTTTAATCTCTACCGGACATCATACCTTGTAGCATGGATATAGCAGAGATGAAGTATCTCCTTTTTAAAATATATAACTTTTTTATGACGTTAGATCATTTGTTTGATTTATAAATTTTATATAAATATACAAGTTATGGTAAAAGTCACAACAAAATAAATAATATTTATATGATTTTTGAATAAGACAAATTGTTAAATGTTATAGAAATATTAGATATGATCATTAGATCATTAGATCACTAGAATCAATGTATGTACATAATCAACCCTGAATGCACTTAAATATATATAATGTGCATGATGCAATGATCGCCATTCCATAACCAAAAATCAAATGGTACGAATTTGCCCATGCCAATTATACCTTGACATACATACACCCTACCAAAGACACTACACCTTGTACCACAAGTTGTGCTTAGACGAGGCATCTAGTCTTCTTCTTCACGTGTCATCCACTTATTACCCTAGAGAGCGGCCGGCGCATTTAAGTACTGAACACGTACAATACCTCTTTTTTCTTCCCTCTTTAACAACCGTGCTAGCTACCTTCTGCAACCACTCCTCTTTACAGAGACTTTAGTGTCGGATCTTGGAAGATACTACCTGCATCTGCATATACCCATCATCTCATCATGCATAATGCATATGCACGTTGCTGATGACACAATGGGACAAATACCCCCATAGACCCTGTTTATTTCATAGAGTAGTTTTATTTTCTGTTGCATCAAATGTTTAATGTTTAGATGTTATTTTAAAATATTAAATATATATTATTTATAAAACTCATTCATAATCGGTGGCTAATTCACGAGACGAATTTAATAAACCTAATTACATTATGATTTGACGATATGATGCTACAGTAAACATTTACTAATCATGGATTAATTAAGTTTAATAAATTCGTCTTATGAATTAGACATCAATTCTGTAATTATTTTTATAATTAGTTTATATTTAGTCTTTCAAATAAATGTCCAAACATTCGATATCAAATATTCGACTAAAATATAATATAGTCCTTGGTCCAAACACCATCTGATTTAAACAAAGGCCTTGCGCATCAACCGATGATGTTAGTTTTGGTTTTTGTGGTTTATAATTTACTAATGAGTAGTACTACGTCAGTACGAAACATCGTGCATGTAAAGAGCCCTTCTGGAGATTGGAGCTTCTGCTGGACAATCCGGCGTCTGCACGCTGAGCTGCGCAAAGCCCAGTTCGTTCGTTGTTTCATCCTAACGCAAGCGAATCACCGCAAAAGTGGCCTCGCGATAGCACCGGGGGATTCTGTGGGAAAACCATGGGCGAATCACGCGCCAATGGTTGTTAACTGATCTAAGTCGAGTGGAAACGGAATTCACATGTATCAGCAGTAAAAAAAAGGGCTTTCGCCTTTGTGGACACATATTTAATGGTATATGGAAAAGGTACTGGTTGAAAGGTATCTTCTTGAGTTTAAGATAATTTAGTTAGATACGACTAGTATATATTATTAATAGAGATGAAAACGGTACGAATAATATTCGGATTTCGTTTGAAAAAAAATTGGATACGGATAGTGTCAGCCGGATAATTTTCGGATAATCTTGGATTCGGAAATGAAAACGGACAATTTTTCTCGGATACGGATACGAATACAATAGAGGCATTATTTGGCGGATAGCGAATACGGTCGGATAATATCTGGATAGCGGATACGGTCGGATAATATCCGGATACCTTAAAAATCAGATACGGATAGTGTTAGCCTATAATTTCGGATTCGGAAACGAAAATGAATATTTTTTCTCGGATACGGATACGAATACGGTAGAGGCATTATCCGACGGATAGCGGATACGGTCGGATAATATCCGGATACCTCATCGGATACTATCTGGACCCTAGGTGTGGAGCCTTTGGCCCAACCGGTCCATGACCATAACTCCATAAGCCAAAAAAACATTATTATGTAATAAACTACTTAAATTGTGATATACACGAGTAAATTATTTTTTTATGAATGTCTAAAATTACTATGCTTAATTTATAATGTATTTGATATAAAAGATAATATGATCGTGAAATTAGTAAAACAATGTTGATATGGATATTTTTTAAAATTTATTATATATGTTGCTTAGCTAAAAAATTATAAATATTGATTACTTTGAGGGTTTAATATTCCGATCAATATCCGTTATCATATTTGTTTCGATTCGTATCTGTTTTTGATAGTATTTGTTTCCGTTTTCGTATCAAGTTTTTTCGATTCCGAAAAAAATATAAAACAAATACGGTATAGCTACGGTATAGCTAGTTTTCGATCGTATCCGATCCGTTTTCACCCTTTAATTAAAGCAAGGTGAAAAGAATCTACTACCATATTCGCTCTCATGTGCTAAGAATTACAAATTAATCAGAGCGGAAAAGATCCACACCAAATAATAGTTGTGAAAACATGTAGTAATGTTTTTGGAAACAGAAGACATGTCAGTAATCATAATCCTACCTTCACCTTCATTAGAGGGAAAAACTACAACCAACCCTAGATCAACAAATAAATTGCTAACAGGTTAGCTCAGTTACCCCATTTTGCATTCCAGAATTCCAATAGTCACGTATAGGTTTCCTTTGTATTTTGTAACAACACAAGCTCCCATTGTGACCAAAAAAAAAAGGAATGACATGAAAGCATTAGTCTTAACTGGCTCTGGTCCTCTTCTCTTCAGAAGCGAAGGGCGTGAAACATTACAAATGCAGAAAAAACACTAAACATTTCCAGAGGCAATACCAGTACATGATTACATGGATTATCATTGGTTCCAACCAAAATGAATGGATCGCATGCCATTGTTTAGTTGTAGACAATGTAAAATGTACACGTACTGAGAGTCTGACAGCTGAAAAAAAAAAAGCTTTTCTTCATGTCAAAGAGTGAGCTCAACAGGAGTAATTCTTGCCTAAAAAAGGAAAAAAAGTAGGTGCCGTATAAACTATCTACACTCCTATATTCTGTGCCGAACAGAATGAACTGAGCAGAGTGTTCTCTTGCCCAAAAAAGAGGGAACGTACCGGTGACTAAACTGTACTTGTAACCTTTCCACCGGTCTGTGGTTTGATAATTTCTTTCTTTTCCCTATTTGACAAAATATGTGAAACACCTAAAGGTTGACCTCTGCACTATGTACAACTATGGCAGTAGGGGAGTAACTTTTCCATGAAAAAGAAGCTAATGGAAAACTTGTGGAGATGTATAATATTCACTTTCACTGAAATATGGTCTCAAGTCCTCTTGGGACATGAAGTCCAACGGGAAAGAAACAAGGTGACCTTTGACCATCTGCAATCTTTCCATAGGGTCCGTACCCTTGAGATCGCCGTCCTGGTAGGTTTCCAGCTTCTCTTGGGCAACCCCCAAATCGATTGTACTGTGGCCGATTTTATCCCTGTAGTGAGCAAAGCTTTGCCGAAATTGGACCCTGCATACTCATTGTGTTTAGAGTCCAGGGCAATTTGTAAAAAGAGCAACTGAAATGGAATGGTCAATTCATACCTTGAATGGATAAGATCATTAGGTACACATGAGAAGACATCTTGGTAAATCATGGTATTTGTCTGCCAAAAAAACAGTAAACTAATTTATGAGTATTAATGGAGATTGCCATGACTAAAGCATTCGATATAACATGTGTCATGCAGTTTAGGATTTTACAGCTAAAGAAAGCAGCATCCTACAAGTACCAGGTTAAGACATCCTAAATCGATTTCTACATTCTAGGAAGAGTAGCATGAGCACTATTGAGTGATACAAATGGTTAGGGTTAAATCGACTATGGCATCGGGAAACAACATTTATGCTCTCCCACCTTAGCAGTGGCCATCCAGATATTTTTGAAAGTTGAGTCATCGATAGGGTCCATAATATGGCTAACCTGCATATCAAATTTATATTTTAAACAATCAAAATAATGCACATGATATCCCTATCTGCTACAATGAATATAAGAAAGCTTCATCAAGCATACCGTGATAACACCAAATTGTTTATCACATGTCAAAAGTTAATAGTGGCTTACATAAGACATTAGTACAGTAGGACATAAATATATTGTGTAATGTAGGAATTGTCTCAGGGCAGATGTGCACAAGGTCACCACCATTTGGAATGAGATTAAAATGTATTTATAATATCTAATGGAAATGATATTACTAAATATTTAATTAAACTAGCATATGTCCGTGTGTTGCAACAGAATTTTTATTAAACAAAATTATCATTAACATGTTATTAATATCTCTTAATTATTGTACATATTTGTTGATCACATGTGAAGCTTTTTAGCCCCACACTATTTTTTCCCTTATAAAAAAATGGAGAGTTGACAGGAATAGTTAACGTGTAGGTCCTCTAGCCCCACATGCCTTTTTTTTCTTAAAAAAAGTTGGGAGTTGGTTGTGGGTGGTGGCAGAACCGCCAGCACCACTACTTCCTTTATAAGGAGTATAGAAATACATTTCCCGTACCATATATTTTATGTGAATCACTAGCATACCTATAAAAAAATGGTTAATGCTGTACGTTGGAGATTCTGCAATATTAAGACATCTGTATATTAACAAAAGATTACTGACGGAAGTATCAAAGCATAAATGCAATATATCCCAAACCTCTCCTCGATGAAGGCCAAGGTGCTCTGCCCAGAGAGAGAGACGTAGGCTTAGAGAAAACTTCCCAGCTTCCCAAGGTTTTCCATTCATTTTGGAACTAACAACTTCTTTATCTTCAATGACCACAGCAATCTACAAGGTGACAAGGGGAAAAACAATCAGATAATCAACATCCATCATTAAAACATTACTTGATGTAAGCGTTTTGCCATTTACTAAATACAGTTAACTGAAAAGCAAATACTTCTCATCAGAGAACCTTTCAAGTTAAGGTGCAACGTACCAAAATAAAATGGACACAGGAATATGAGAAACGCATACCTCAGAATCTCTTGATCCAAGCAAGCTTCTATCATTTATGTTAGCTGATCCAATCAATGTGATGCGGTCATCAATTATCATCAACTTACTGTGCACATAAATCTGCAATGCCAACATTATTAAGAGTATCCAAATATTTTACATGCTAGTTCTGTGAATCACGACTCTTAAATAGCCTAGTGCCAGGACCCTGGCAGAAAACAAAACATGCTCCATAAATGGACAAGACTCATACTTTACCTGATTAGTGACCAAGGGACCTCCATCGCATAGTCTACCATGTGCTCTAAGACCATAAAAGGAGATATAATCATGTGCTTTTGGACCAATAACATCATATAGATTCTGAAGTATAGAATTAGGACCTCTACAGATAGTCCGGTATTGCCAATGCATAATTGCTCTCACAGACGCAGCTCCGCCATCATCAATGCCTCCCTGTCACGATATTATGTGAGTAACCACGAACAAAAACATTCCTAATCACGGCAGGAGAAAATTACCTGAAAACCAGGTAACAGAGGTATTATTATGATGGCTTTGAAGCGCTTTTTTTCTCTCTCTGCCCGAAGTATGCGCCTGTATAATGCTTCTAATACACGATTTTTAATCGTTTCATCTCCTGAAAGGCCTGATATGAAAAATTGATTCTGCAAAACAGGTGTGCCAATAGGATGTTAGACAATTTGCTGGCAGTCTCGTGGATAATTAATTACATACTTATGGAGTATGTGTGAAAAAAAAGATTTTTTATAAATTTATACTAAAGAAACTGGACAGAATAATGTGAAATAAGATAGTGGCAATTCCTGGACATTATTTTAAGATCATTATCTAGTAAAACCTACTGATCTACTATTGTTTAGAAATTGAATTTTTGATGTTAAAAAATGCAAAATACGGACCTCAATGTATACAAAATGTTCTGCCTTTTCAATAAGAGAAAAATAGGCATTGTGGATGCTTCCTTCGATTTGAGTGGTTCCAGCTGACCATTGACCAACACTTCTAATTACCTGAACCAAAAGATAGATTCATTAACTTACTAAATTTATTTGATGCTATTGTTATAATGGTTCCTAATGTTAGTGTGAGTAACTTAGTATACAAGTATATCTGAATATACAGCAGGAACATATCTTATATGTCAGCCCTTCTGAAGAAATGGTGATCATGCAGACAAAATGCACATTTAGCAACTTCAATAAAAACATTATGCCACACCCAAAAATTTCAATAAATTATGAAGACTAACAAACTGATGTTAGCTACTTTTCTGTTTCAATACCAGTTAAATATGCAAATAACCAACATAATCTTAACTCAGAATATGAAAAGACAACATCACCAAAAGCAGCAAAACTGCTAAGTAGCTAAACTGATAAGAATCACATTTTGTGTCAGTTATTAGACTCATACTGATCATCGAGCTAGTTTCGAACTTTTCATGTTCAAACTAGATAAGTACCACATGCTACGTCATACATAGTTATTAGCCCTGGTTTCAGACTTTCCATGTTTGCCTCTTTTCCTACAGCATTCACGTTGCATCTGTTATAACAAAAGATTTCATATTATTTCCTACTGAATTACTGCCTGCAAATAATGCAGCTGTGAAAACTCCATACTTCCAATGCATTATAATCTTCAGACAGTGAACCATGTAACTTGTGTAGCATACTTATACAACTAAAATAGCCAAAACTTTGAGAAATTCTTGCCCATGATCTCATTCATTGGCATCAACAAATTAATTCAAAATTAACTGCAATACTGACCTGACAATGACATGTTGCCCTTGGACCAACTTGCCCTATATCAAATACTGAAGCAACTTGATCTCCTCTTTCTTGCATCTCCCACCAGTTCTTATCCATGTGATACTTTTCTTCTTTGGAAGAATCAAAATGTCTAATAGATGACGACTCAAGGGAACTTATATTGTCTACAAAACCTCTCATAGGTAAATCCTGTCGGGAAGAATCCAACTTTGCCTTTCGGTTGAGCAAAGGCTGATTGAAGCTTGTTTTATGCAGGTGATCAGAGTGGTTGGTGTCTAAATCGTTCACTCTTAAATCTCCATTGGGCAATGCCTGTGGTTCAAGCTCTTGAGGTAAAAGCAATGGAATGTCCTGACATGACTCCCGTGAGTCCACAGAGAGTGGTTTTTTAACATCAACATCCTTATCATGATTTTGTTTACCATCAGCCTCACTATTAATTTCTTGGCTTATGCCCTTGTAATGTGGAATTACCATGTGGTGATGAGGCATCAGCAAGGGAATTCCTTGCTCATTGGGAGCTTTGTTCCTCTGGAAAAAAATGGTATTTTATTTACAATAATGAAGGGGAAGACACTTTCTATGATGCGTATGCAATGGAACAGTCAAACCTTTGCATAATTCCAGCGCTGAACAAAATGCCTTGCAACATCCCGACAAGGTGGACCATAGAGAGCACACTGAACATCATGCCAAGGCATGCGAGGATATTTAGTTCGGTCCAGCTCATCTTTCATTGTGTCCTCCCAGGAATTTGGCTCAGATTCCCTTATGTACAGCAGGAAAACTCAGGTAACAATAATTTGGGAATAGTCCTACATAAATACTATGATAAACGAAATGCCATAGTTACCTGGGGTTGTAGTAGTCCTTCCCTGGCCATATCACAGGAGGAACATCTGAAAGTTTGTGCATAGGACTATCGTAACGACCAAAGCACAGATCAAGACCTCCAAGATAGCACACTTGATTATCTACTATCACAATTTTCTCATGGTGTGACCTTAAAGTGAAAATAAGAAGTTAAGTTGTTATAATCAAATAATCTTGCATTGAACATAGGGAAACAAAAACAGATTAGTCATACCACAAGTATACACCGCTTGAGAAATGATCAGGATATCGCAGAACTTTTACATTCTCATGAATGTTAAGTAGCTTTTGTTTACTGTACAAGCTATTAATTTTCAATGCAAGAGCAACTTCCTTGTACAAAAGAATGTAGATCTGCATAATTACCAAAATTCAAAGTAACCAGTCAGTAACTGTCAGGGTTTTTATGAGCCATCTAGTTTTTTACTCATTTTGCCTTTTTTTTAAGTCATGTGATAAGTTGATATTTTATCAATGATCAGAGGCCATGACAGGAACCTATCATCCCTGCCTTGCACCAAAAACAATAAAGAATAAGAATAAATACAATAAAAGTGTACATTGGAACTCATAAGTACCATAGCATTGTGTGGTTCCAAAAACACCCCTATAGCTTGTTCTCGGTTAAATTTGACAAAACCAGGCATTAGAACATTTAATGATCAGTGCCAGGGACCTATTATGAAGTCATTAATTTCTAACATATTTTCACAAAGAACTATGGATACTGAAATCTTCTTGTGTGATCTCTCTCTCTAAGGAATTGATAACCACATCACTTGCAAGCGTATGCAAGAGGAAGTGAGGATGAGAGTGTGTGTGTGAGGCAGAAGGGCCAGAATCCCCAAATGCAGGGGTCTATATGAATAGTTTGTCAGCAGATGGGATTCACAAATTTTTTTTCTTTCTTGTTTGAGCTTGAAAGGTAAGACTTGAACCTTACAAAGTAAGCCATCTTCAGAAGATACAAAATGTTTATGATTCAGACATCTACAATTCATGCAATTGACAGAATGAAGTAGCAAGCATTGCTACATAACTTAAGCACCTCACACTTCATATAACAGGTCTGCAAATTTGATAAAAGGTAACCATTATGATACCTGTACACCCTGCTTAGCTCTAGCTTCCAGTAGAGCATCAAGCCTAGATGACCCATGATGTTGGAAAGGGCGTCGGAGAAACAATTCTGGGCAGAGCCACCAGCCAGTAATAAATATCTGCATCAAATATTCAGTTATCTTAAGATTTAAAAAATTGTAGTTATTTTCTCCATTGGTAACTATTGAAGAAACACAAAGTTAACCTCCGATTTTGCTTGCTCAATGGAGGACGCAATTGCCTGAAATGCAGCTTCTCCGTCTATAAACCACTGTACCATACTCCCATCTGGCATGAGACCCCTTGGTGGAGCAAATGAACCAAAACGATGAGGGTAACACCAGCCCTCTGGAGTCTGTCGAGCAGCATTTATTGCACTAACCCAGTCTTTCACTTTAGAAGAACTTCTTGTCCGTAACTTTAAAGTCCGGCCACCAGAAGACACCTTCCTCCAAATAGCACAAATAGGTTTAGACTCCACAGAAATATAAGGCTAACGCTTGTATCAAAATAGTACGAACAGGTTGACTAGCTCAGAAATACCAAGATCAGTATCAATTGATTGGAAGGCAGGAATTCAACAAGAAATAATTCAGTTCCCACATAAATCAGAAAAAAAATCACCACATTCAAAACTTGGTTTAGAGTTTATGTATGTTTTATGAATATGCAATTGAACTACAAAAACATTCTGTAAAAGTAGCATTTTTCATAACAAGGATGTTATGTATTCATTAAGATATCCATACCACAAAAGGAGAAAGAGAAAATCATGCAGCCTCCTAAGGCTCTATTGGGCATTGTGGTGGCTTTTCAGAAGCACATCGGAGATATTAAAGAGCACCGCAAAATGCTCGCACCACAGCGCTCTGGGCCTTTTTCCGCTAGCATGTTCGATGTCCACATCGCTCGGCCCTGGAGTTGGCCGTTTTGCAAAAAGTACTTGATGTTTTGTATAATATTTGTTAGGTCCCTCATCATAGGTCCTGTGTGTTCCATACTCTTGCGTCAAGGCCCTCAACGTCCTGATATATCCTAAGTGAAGGAGGTGAAATTCTGAATATAGGACCGTGCTCTGAAAAATGGAAAGTAAGGGTTTTTTTGCAAAAGAATACACCCCTATCCCCTCCCTTCCCTGAAACCCTAGCTGCCACTGTTCCCCACCATTCCCTCGCTCTCTCCCCTTCCTTTGTGACGGCGCCGCATCACTTTCCCTCCTCTGCTTCTCTAGCCGCCAACGGGGCCTCCCCCTTGCGCTCCCCCTCCCCCATCTCCTGGCATTCCCCACACCATTACTCCCTTCTCTTCCTCTCCGAGTCGAGAAGGGGAAGTGGCTGGTGCTAGGGCGTTGTGATGGAGATCGATGGCTTGGGATCGATCTGCTGGCTCGGTCGTACTAATTGTTTGCGACCATCTCAGCCGCTAATTTCAGATTGCTAGCTCTGTTGACTATTGGTATGGTTTTGCATCCAAATTGCAAGTAAATTTCATACACCCCTCCTGCTCTGCTGAGGGATTTTGCATTTCGGTGCAGTAGTGGGGTATGAGCAATGTAAAGTGAATTAATCGTCGTTTGCTCTTACTTATTACACGATTATTTTCTTTGGCTGTATTTGTATATAGTTCCAACAACCAAAGCTTAGATGTTCATTTCACCAATGGTTTTTCGCTGAGGCAACAGCTCTGGCATAACTGCACCCAATAGGTATGTTATAACCAGCTGACAACATGCTGAAAGTGCTAACTAATTATTTTCATGGAACCACCGTGGGTCAGAACAGGGCTTTGGATGAGCTCTGCTTCATTACATATTTTAAGGAGGTGGTCAGGACAGGGTTTTGGATGGTTCTGCTTCATTGTATTTTTTAAGGTGTCCTGATTGATATAATGTCAAAGAGAATCAAATGCAAAATCTGAAGATTCATGACCTCTTTAGAATTCAAGTCAGTTTAATCAGAATTAAGACACAAAACAGAACATAGAAAATATTTTCTTTGTTTGGATTATATTTAGCAACTGCGGAGGTTAAAATCACATATCAGAACATGGAAAATTCTCTTTGTTATTTTGGCTTGGGACTATGTACCAAATACCAGATATTCAAGCAGAGATTAGTCTGAAAAACATTCTTTGTAAGCTGGTATGATTGAGGGAGCATCTAGCAGTGAATTTTAGCTAATAATTCAGTGGCTTGATGTAATCAAATAGGTTTAGTGGGTGATGTACGTTGTTAATGTGTTTGTGTCCTCTATGCCCCTTTCAGCTTAAATGTGCATTGTATTTCTATAGTTCTTCATCTGATATGATTTATTCTATGGAAAGGTATTGGTGTGCATGCAGATAAGTCAAACCTTTTTTTAGAGAGTAATAAGTGCAATCCTATTATAAATGTCAAATCGATGACTCCTTTTATCTTATTCATGTAAAAAGGATTTGTTGCCACCATATATGGTGCTAAGGTATGTCAAAACTATAGGAGCATGTTTCTTCCTAATATGTGAAGTAGATTTTTAGCTATCTAGCAACCTTGTGGCTGCAATTTCTCATGTTATACTATGCTAAGCAGTTGCATTGCAGTTTAAGATGTATCATTTTATACCCAATCTTTGGAAATTTGTGAACATGATGTCAGTCTTTTCCTTTTAAATTAAGGGATAATTTTTTTATTTACCAATTTTTCCCATATGTGCAAGTGCAAAAGCATCTCAGTGACTTTTCAGAGTTCATGAAAGAACTGGGCTATCTATTTGCTAGCAGGACAGGTAGCAGGGATGCTCTTTACACCCGTAACTGTTACTTTAGTAAGGAAATTTGAGGGTGCCTCTCCCTCATGCATGACCACCATTATTTCCACAGTGAAAAGGGGTAAAAAGGGATTTACCAGATATACCTAACTCTGCCATTTTCACAGTGTGCTGTCTGTAATAATCTTCATGTCATACTAAACGTGCGCGCACACACACATCAGTAAGTGTCCACTCAACTTCCAGGATTGCTGACAACTTAATTTTGCAAGCAACGAAAACCATAAACCTGATGCATACAAATTCTGAGAATCCCCCACGTGCGATTGAAGATTATGTATTTTTTTAAGTGATTGCAAACAATAGTCCTTCACATTACAACTTGTGATTCATGCCCCGTAATGGAACTGAATTAGCCTCTTTTAAAAGAGGATGAATGATTAAACCATTTTTTAATAAATTATTTTATCTTTTTTTGCTCTTTTAGTATGATAATCTGTTGTGGTTTCTGAACTTATCTTGCAGTATTTAGGTAATCTGTTGCTCTTTTAGGTGTGATTTTTTATCTTGCAGTATTTAGGGTCTTTTTCTAAGTATCATGTAACATAGAAATTCAAGTTACGTAATAGCCTATGCTAGAACCGAAGTCCTTTTGAACTCAACATTTACCAATATAAATACATATATTTTTTTACTGACTTGTGATACTTTTTATCAATAACAAACAGTATAGCGCAGCGAAGAGCGTCTAATGTTCTAGTATGTATTTATTGTAAGATCAAATAATTAACTGGTTGCATCTTTTTTAGACTCAGAACATAAAAATCACTAAGATTTTTTAAGTAATATCCCAATATCTAGCTAGCTTTCACTTGCAGCAAGGCCAAACTCAACAATCATAATCTGGCTAAACTCAACATTCTTGCAACCGATACAAAAATGATTCCACCATCAACAACAAAAAATACAAGTATTACATTTCAAACGAACATGCTAACTTAGCATGAGATCATAAAATGGAATAGGTACCTGGAATCCAAAATGCAACGGGTTTCGTTCCTTGATCTCTTTTGCTAGAGATATTTGGCCCTCTCCACTTATATCCATATGAGGCAATGCATCAAAGATAATGACATCTAAAAGCTTTGGATCAAAAGGATCTTTGAGTAAAGCTAAGAATCCTGGCTTCAGTACAACCCAAACCTATTGAAAAATTATTCAATTTAATATCTTAAATACAATAATTATAATATAGCTAAAAATAAAACTGAACTATAAAAAATCTAATACCTTTTGCCAGCTGCTTTTGCAACAGCTAAACAACCCACATGAACAACAGTTTTCTTTACGGTCCTTCTGAATTTTTGGCAAGTGTCCAACAGATACATAATCTTCCTTTAGCTTAGGCCCATATTCAGGTAAAAATGACAAGCATGATACCTCCAAAAATTTGCAAACCTGTATTTTGAAAGGTATTTTAGTCCTAACTCTTGATGATAAAAACTAATCTAGATGCAGATGGGATATTTTGGTCAACATTTATTCTAATTGGAAACAATAGAGTGGAATGTATAAAGCTTTGGGTAATGAGTACCTCCGGTGAGTTGACAATGTCCAAGTTCCCCAAAAAATGGTTCAGATATTCTTGCATGGCAACTTTTGCTCGATCAGAAACTGAGTGTTGACGCCCCAGAGCTGGTCGAATGACAGGCAAAACAGCACTTGAAGGAACATTTCTGCCACAATAGGTTCAATGTCTTGCTTACTGCATGCATGGGATAACATATGGAGACTCAACTGCTCTAACTCAATATTTGCAATATGATAAAGCATTACTATACATCAACTACTAGTGCGTTGTTGATGTATAAAAGTTTTTACCTATGTCTAATAGAGTTTTCTTCAGCCTGTGCAGGAACATTCACATCGTCTGCTTCATCCTCATCATGTACTACTGGCATATGCTCTCCAATTCCCAGATTTTGGAGCCACTCTTTGACCTTGAATCACAAAATAAAGAAATCAACTTAGTACTCCCCGCTTAACTATACTGCTTCCCATCCTACTGACATTTCTCCAGATATTAAATGATTAAAACTTGTCATGTTTAAGAAGTAAGGAGGAAGAAGTAGGTGAGTTGATCCAACATAAAAATCTGTGCTTAAAGACTACACCCTCCCTGCATCCACAAATATAAGGGATTTTGGAGTACTGCTTTCCCAATCCATCCAACCATTGCATTTATTGCTCAATGCTGGTTGCATAGATAGGTGTGATCTTTCCCAATCTAGAAAACTTCATCAAAGTAATTTCACCTCAATCTAAAAACCTTCAACCCCCTATATCATGGAAACTACAGCCTCTTTGTTTGGGCATAATATTACAGAACATAAATAATTGCAAAACCTGATGAACTGATGAGGAATATGTCAATATTGATCCACTAAGAAGACTAGGAAGTATGAGCTATAAATAATAAGCTATTTTATTACCTGTTATCTAACAAACTAAATCTGACCAGATGCAATAGCCTCCTTCTATACCCCATCGTATTTTCACACATATTTATGCCTCCTCCACTTTCCATAGAGTGCATTAATACTTGTAAAAGTTAAATGATGATAAATTCTAATAACAAGATGTTAAGATAACATGTTGAAATAAAAAGGGATATCCTTAAATGAAATGAAATGCAGTCCTCTTGCGTTTTCAAGAAAAAAAATAAAAAGGGATCGGCAAGAATCTTAAAACAATAAACAGAATTTATAATATGAGATACACTTAAAGAAAGGGGGAGAGAAGATGTCATGCCCTGCACCTCATCACAAATATCTTTACTTGTGCCAGGAAGAATTTCTTGGGGAAACATCAATAGGGAACCAGAATAGATTGGTGTTGCTGGTGTCACCAGGGGTTTTGAGGAGCAAGTGTGCCACCGTGCAGGCAGCATATAGGTGAGATCCTCTATCCGTCAATTGTCTCATGTGACAATAAGGACGACCTAAATCTGAAGCAGACAAGGCAATGATGCCATATCCACAAACCAACACTAGCGTCTAGCAACAAGGAGAAGTATGAATTGGATTTGTCTCTATTCAACCTAGCTCTAATACCATACTGTTAACAATTGTTTTTATTTATGACCTAATGGCTCATATAATTCTAAAATAAATAGTTGGAGACCATTCTAATCCTAAAGCTAACTAACTTTTGAGATTTACAGAAGTTAAGAGGAAAAAATAAAAAAAAATCTCCAATCAAACAGCACAACTGCACGGCAACTCAGTGGGTTTACTTTAAAGGAACTTACAGGTTGAAATCCAGTATTGAAGAGCATCATGAATCATAATGGTCATATAACCAACCTGCTCTTGCTTCTCATGGAATTCTTCAAGAAATTCACGCCTCTTCAATGCAAAATGTAGATAGAGAACTTGTGAAGCTTTCTTATATAGACGCCACCTAAACTGATGGAAGCAGTGAAACATTTCTCAGTTCACATATGACACATTCATATTTAATGGAAATAAATAGGACAGTGTAAAGAAGAAAATGTCCATCACAGGAAAGTAAGCATGCACCACAAGTAGAAAAACTCTATATGACAAGTATTAAGAAACAAAATTCATGCATTTCAAAAGTTCAACATTTTATGATTGCCTTTGTTCGTGTGAACATGTATAAACCATCTGCACACAGTTTGTGCCATGTAGTGCATGCATTCCATTAATTTCAAACTGGTCATAAACATGTGTTCCACAAAGTTCTCTACCACATTTTAAGATAATAAGATGTGAAGTGAAAGGGAACACAAACTGTCTTAACAGCCTTTTGAGTTTTGACAAATTAAGCATGTACCAAGTTGTTAAGGCCAAATTGGTCAGCAGTCAACTCTACATAGTTGATTTGCAACATGACAAGTCAAGATGATAGAAATCATTTCAATTTAGGATCTATTGCAGTTTACAAATTGGCGCAAACAAAATCACCTTAGCACGCCCTTCAATCTATGTTTGAGATATCCTCTAAGTTAGTCAATTTCTCAGTCTCGAATTGATTGTGTCTAATTAAGTAACTCTTTATATGTACGTAACCATCTTAGAATTCCAATGGATCAGAATGATCATCAGAACTTAGGACCAAAAACCTGTCAATTACAGGAAACATCAGGACCTAAAAGCTAAATCCAACACAAAAGAAAACTTAAAAGTGATCCATTTATAACTTTTTGTAATGAAAGAAAACAAGTGCTTTCAATAAATATAAAAGGCCAAAGAAGTTCTACTCAGGTGTATGCGAGGAATTGGAAGCACATTGTTGCAAATGCCAAATGGGGATGGCAATTTTACACAACACAAATGTCATATGCACATCTAGCAACAAAGCAGCAAATATCTGGTTCATGGAACATGCTTAACCAGAAACCACCATTTCTAATTTACCTCAAAACATAAATTTCAGTGTACATGGCTGAGCACTCATCCGAGTAGGCGAGTACTCTACGCAGTTAGCCTCACCAAGTAAGAGCAGAAAAATAATGAGCGCATAACAGGTAGAACCAACATCCCGTTATATTCGGGTTAATAGGCTGTTTACAATGCAAGTAACCACATCGTCCAATCAAAAACCATGATCGATTAGGCAAATAGTGCACCAGAAAACTCCACACACAAGTTTAATCTATTCACATAGACTGTATTTGCGCGTGATTAATTCAAGAGCAGACCTGCTCGAGAAAGGCTGATCAGCATCAAATCTGATGCAGTCTCCTAATGAACATCCATACATAAAAGTCATGCCTATCAATGCTGAACCGCTAATATCAACTCCCACAATGACATAGACACGCTGTAACGTTTGAGATTGTGAAAAGTCCTGCTAGTAGTTGATTGGTACCATCAATCATGGAACACTAACCCCTTTAAGCAAATTCTCTCATCCCTTTCTATATGGGTGAATGGCTGGCTATTAAAATCAAACAAGTTCGTAGTGGCGTAGAGGTCACAACCAGAAGTCACATTTCACGCATCAGCTACAATCATGAGCTGTAGTTATTAGTATCGTCGAATTGAACTAATATGGTGTAACATGATGGTGGAATATGCCGACCAAAAAGGACGTGATTCTAGACTAAAGCTGTGTTCTTTCCCCATTTTCCCAACTTTTGCTCACTCATTTTCATAGCGCACGCTTCCCAAACTGCTAGACCGTGTGTTTTTTGCAAAAGTTTTCTATAGGAAAATTACTTTAAAAAATCATATTAATCCATTTTTTAAGTTTTTTTAAGTAACTCCACCTCCCGAAAGCAGCCTAATTCGCCCTCTCATCACACCAAATTTCACATGATTCTCCAGGATTTCACGAAAAAGCTCAAAAAGTGTCAGAACCGTAAATAAACCGAAAAGGAGGAGGGCAGGGAGGATCCGCGAACCTGCTTGTAGTGCACCTCGATGGTGTACGATAGCAGCATCGGGGTGATGTCACCGGCGTCGGGGCGCGACACGGCGACGATCGACGCCCGGGGGAGCTCCTCGAACACCCGCGCCGCCTCCGACAGCCGGAACGACGCCGACGCCGCTAGGACCTCCGGCCGCCGCTCCGGCGCCGCCGCCGCGTCGTCCCCTCCTCCTCCACCGGGCCCCTAGGCATCCGCTCATACCTGTAGTGGCCGCTGACGCCGCCGCCGCCGGCGGCGCCGGGGGCGAGGCGCTCCACGTTCATGGAAGCTTCTAGAAGGAATGGGAACGGGCAGACGTGGGGGCCGATCTGATTGGAGTTTGGAAGCCGCGGCGAATTTCTTTTTCGCGAGTTTTTTTTTTCTTCCTTCCTTTTTTTCGTTTGATTCCTTCGTGGTGCGGGAAATGCGAAGCGAGGAGGAAGAGGAGAGGAGAGGAAGTTTTTGTAGTTTTGGACTTTGAAAACCAAATCAGAATTGTGCATCTGGCTGGCATGTGGGCCCAGCTTTGGCGGAAAGGTTCCGGCTGGGTGCCGAGTGAGTCAACGTGGCACGGATTCCTCCTCCACCGGCCGGAGTCAGGACCACTGTTCAGAGATATTTACCTATTGAGTAAAGTGCACAGACCGTAAAGTTGAAGTTGTGTTGTTGTATCATCTTGGTTTTTAAAGTTGTAAAATGATCATTTGAGTGTCTAATCTCTGTTATTGTGTCACTTTGGTCTAATCAGGCGCCGCTTTCCTCTGTAATCTTGCAAAAAAAACTCTCCTAATAGATCTGAATTAGTATCTGAAGATGACGACATCGCAATATGACATCTTGTTCAGTCATAAGCTAGCATAGGTATGTTAGAAGGGGTTTTTGCAAGATTACAGAGGAAAGCGGCTCCCGACTGGACCAAAGTGACACAATAGGAGAGATTAGGCACCCAAATGACCGTTTTATAACTTTAGGGACCGGGATGACACAGCGACGCAACTTTAGGGACCGGCAGTGCATTTTACTCTTACCTATTTAACATTTTTGTAAATGATAATTAAAAATTTATCAATGGATTCATATGTCATAAACATATGAGGACCTATGTGTTATATAATCAATGCGAAAACACGACGGTCTAAAAGTTCTGCTTAATTTCAAAAACGCGGTAAAAAGAATATGGGTGTGCTAGTTGATTTGATCATGTAACCAACAAGATATGGTAAACATTAGAAGATGATAGCCGATCGGCCGATAAGCCGATAACGTATCGTGATGGCCTGGCCAATACGATCGAGTTGAATCGGCTGTAAGATGTAAGATATTGTATGAACTATATTTAAATCAGATATAAACATAAACAATTTCTTCTTAACAAAATCAATCATATAATCAATCAGTTCGAACTCAATCGATGCAACATAAAATTAAGATTATTAAAGTTAATTGTTATACAATTATATAATCTAAATAACTAGCCAATAGATAGATATTAAAGATTAGACCCAAAGCCATTATGATTGGTTGTAGATTCAAATAACATGTAATTACTAATTTAGTCTTTCTCTTATAAAGGAGCAATTACATATATCAGACTTAACCGAGATAATATTAATTATTTATAACCAAGATTAGACAAATTAATAATTCTATGGACTTAGATCATAGCCGATAAAAGAGTTTGAGTGATTAGATAACATATCGGCTAAAATTCCGATATAGTCTTATATAATATTATCAACCTTGATTAAATCTATTAGACAAGTTATAATCTCAATAGATCTGATCTAATCAAGATAGTACGAGGTTAATAACAAAGTAGATTTAAAGGATTAATAAACTTAATAAGATGATAGATATAGCCAATGAAGCAAAATAAATCATATAACTTAAAATAAAACAGTTATATCAGTTAAGATCGGCTGAAACTCTGATTCTATCCTTATTGGCAATCCAAGCTAGGTTAGCTTTTACGATTCTAAGCATGATTTAGTAAGTCAAACTTAATTGATACAGCACTAAGTATGAAAAGAAGCATAAGTCTGAACAATCAAGCATTTGATTGATTTTTAAGGTGATGGATATCTTAGCTAATCTAAATCAATAAAAACGGTTTAATCGATACCGGCAACACCGTAAAGAAGGCTTAGTTGATACAAGTAAATAGAGCTGTCGATTTAGATTAATTAAGATATATGATAAATAGGCAGATGCATAAGTTAGATTAAAGTGTCGAATCGATGTAAGCACTAGTCCCGCCGATACAAACCGCCATGACATGCCTTATCCCTCGTCAAAGATCGAAGCCGATATAGCTAACTCAAAACAAGAACTCGATGAGATGAAAAACCTAGAAAAACTAGGGTGACGATGCATTGAAAGTGTGTAGTTTTTATAAGACCCTAAGTGTACATATTTATACCCAAACTAGTAAATATACAAATGCGTTGCAACGGGCGTCATTTTATTTTATCATAATTATTTCAACTACCCGTGCGTTGCAACGGGCGTCATTTTATTTTATCATAATTATTTCAAAGTTGAATTCTTATGTAATTTCAATTTATTTTTTTTCTTTATGTCTTCACGTGAGACCTATTTCAACATTAGGACTGCGGGTTAATTTTATAAACACTCAAGGAGTTTTCTGCAAAATAGCTAGGAGGATTGCGGGTTAATTTTATAAACACTCAAGGGGTTTTCTGTAAAATAGCCAAACGGACTACGAGTTAATTTTATAAACACTCAAGGGGTTTTCTGCAAAATAGTCAGGTGGACTGCGGGTTAATTTTATAAACACTCAAGGGGTTTTCCGCAAAATAGCTAGATGGATGAAAATTTTGGGTGAAAACACTACTTGTTTTATAGATAACTAGCAATTGTGCCCGTGCGTTGCAACGGGTAAAGTCGAGGTGCGGCACGAATGGGGACGGGAGGGAGGAGCACAGGCGCGGCGTGGAGCACGGCGCAGATGGGGACGGGAGGGAGGGATGCAGGAGTTCTTTTTCATCCAAGCCCTCCTTTTTTCATCATTGGGATCTGGGGTTAATTTCAAAAAACTCAAGAGGTTTTCTATAAAATAGCTAGGCATAACAAAATTTTGGGTGAAAACACTACTTGCTTTATAGATAGTTATAGATATACAAATTTGTCCACACTGGACACGACTCAAACTCCTAAATTACAAAAACATACGAATAAAGTCTTTTAATCAAACTCCTCTAAAAATATCCCTAATGAATACGACTCATTAATATTCACAGTTAATAGATAGAATTGCTTGTAACGGGCTCTATCCTTATCGACAATAACTTTAAATTCTCAATTTGAGCCTAACTTGAACCCGAACCTAGCTGTATCGACTACCCTGTCTATATCGGCTGACCGAGTCCAACTCTGTATCGGCCGATATAGCCCTTCAACCGATGTGACCTTCACCCGATGCGTAGATAAATTTGGCAACAACTATTTCTCTCATCAAATCCGCCTCGATCTATTCTTTGACTCTGAGTACCTTTGACAAATTTTGCTCCTAACAAGACTGCGACTGATAAATTCTTAATTATCACATCTTAAAAGTGGCAAGTAGTAAAATGCCCCGTTAAAATTAGACCTTTGATGAATGTGTTTTAAACTAGTTTTAAATTTTCATCGAATTTTGCATAAAATAAATTACTAAATTTCTTCAGTCCAAAGGATGCATAGAAATGAACTGTAATTTTCTTTCGAGTAAAATGCGTGGCCGGTGTTAAATTTGTCCGCATGTACCTGGTCTTGTTAAAGCATGTTATTCCGATCTTATCACGATCTTTTGAAATCCTACATGGCACTAAGTTAGTATGGCACGATCTTTTTCGTTTTTAGTTTTGTCCATTCTCTACCTTCTTCTTTCTTTCTGTTTTTTTATATAAGAACAAAAAGAGAGAGAAAAAAAGGACGAAAAAATAAGACAATGTCCGTCTCGCATGCGACTTAAACAATATCGAGGAGGTAACAGTAATTTGGAAACAAAATAACACACTTTAACAAAATTTAGAGAGCCAAAAATAAAAATATATTTTAAGAGTTCAACAGATCGTATCCTTACCTTTCTTTTTCCTTCTATCCCCGTACACAGACGAACATGAAGAAGAAAACTCGCGAAAAAAATTCGCCGCCTCCAAACTCCAATCAGATCGGCCCCCGGAAAGAGAGTACAAAATGCACGCGTGTTTTGGCCGGTGGCCCGGGGCTATCAGGTGTGATTACTGTAGCAGCTGTCCAAAACCAAATCAACTTGCGAGATTTCTTAATCAATCAGTACTATGCTTTCCCTCCTCGAGAGACCAACTCTAGTGGAGAACAATTTTGCGTATAGACCGAAAGACATCTTTTCATATGAAAGACCTGCCCATATATACGAGATGGTCTGTGAAAATCCAATTTTCACGTGAAGACGGCCTAACCGCACGAAAAAATCTATTATTCCGTGCGGGCAACTTAAGAAGCCCGCACGGAAAGATCTATGATCCCGTGCGGATCACTTAAGTCGTTCACACGGGATAATAGATTATCCCGTGCGGACGAATTAAGTGACCCGCACGGGAAGATACATTCGTCTTATATTACATATTGATTATTGAATTATATAGTTAAATCGGCAACTAATATCACATCACAAATTGCACAAAAATAATTTCACATTATCACAATTTTACCATAATTTCACATGTATAATTTTACAATGCATGGATGCGACGACGATGCGACGGCGACGACGGCGGTAGAGGTGACAGTCGGTGTTGCCGGCGGTGATGCACAGTGGAGGAGGTGCCCACGGTGGACGAGGCGGGCCACGGTCGGAGGAGGCGACGGTAGAGGCCAGCGGTGGAGGAGGTGGTTGCGGTGGATGAGGCGACTGCGGTCGGAGAAGGTGACGGTGGAGGCTGGCAATGGAGGTCGGCGGTGGAAGAGGCGGCCGCGGTCGGTGGAGGCGGCAGTGAGGAGATGGCCGCGGTCGGTGGAGGAGGCAGCCATAGTTGGTGGAGACGGCCGAGAAGACAGCGGTGGAGGAGGCCGACGGAGGAGGAGGCAGCGGTGGAGGAGGCCGGCGGAGGAGGAGGCGGCGGTGGAGGAGGCCGGCGGAGTAGGCCAGCGGACGAGGAGGTAGCGGCGGTGGAGGCAGCGGGTCAGTGAGAAAGCCGCGGCGCTAGAAAATTTCGTCAGGAGTTAGAAAATTTCGGAGCCCGCACGCACCTATATAAGCGGTGGTGATCATCGCGTGTGGACGGCTTAAGTGCGTGCACGGAAAGATTATCTTTCCGTTCGAGCGGCTTAATGGCCCGCATGGAAATATTATCATTTCGTGTGGGCGACTTAAGCGGCCTATACGAAAAAGCTATCTTTCCTTACGGGCTCTTAAGCCGTCCACATGCGATAATCTATAAACCTTTAGAGATAGACTACAAAAATTATAATAATATCTAAATTTGGTCAGAAAATTCTATAAATCGACATGACAACTTAATTTTGTTCCATAACACTGTCATAAAAAATTCAATTAGTTTTGATCAAATGAGACTATATGTTGTTCATAAATGACTATATCTCTGTTATAGTTTATGAACTCTAAGTTTTAAAGTTTATATACCTTATAAGAAGCTATGAACTTGTATATTACTTATTTGTACATAACCTTAACATTAACTCATTATTACAATATATGAAGTTATATTGCCACTTGTGTTGTGGAAAAATATTTTTATTTTTAGGTAATAACCTTTTTGAAAAAATCAACCTTTTATTTTTATTTTTTAATATTTTTTTGACTTAGGAGCACACAAAAGGTAACCACAGAAAATTTTAGCCTAAACAAGCGAAAGACATGGCCTTTGAAAAATTCAGAAGACACGCTCAGAATCGACAAAAAGCTTCTGGGCTCGAAAGGGCAATCTTCGGAGCCATTTTTAGGGAAAATAAAATTGTCGAACGTGGCAAACCTGTGGACAAACGTATCCAAAAATTTTTCTGATGGATTTTCATATATGGAACGTCTCGATCGGAGTCCGTATGTGAAAGTTATGACCATTTTAAAAATTGACTCCGAGTTTAAGGATAAAACTGAAACAATGCACGCAAAAACTTGTTACACGTGCACAAGCATTATATGTGCAGTGGGAACCACTCTGTTATAGTTTTATCTAAAAAAACTCTAAGTTTCAAAGTTTATATACCTTTTAAGAATATATGAACTTGTATATTACTCAAATTTATACATAACATTAACATTAACTTATTATCACAACATATGAAGTTATATTGCCACTTGTGTTGTGAAAAAAATATTTTTTCTATTTGATTCTATCCTATATCCAAGAATTAGATGGAGAATTCAATAGGTTTATAGATAATTAAAATATTACATCTCTAAATTGGTTTAAAAAATACATGGGCATCATCCCGTGCGGCCCCACTTAAGCGACCACATGGAAAAATGAACTATTTCGTGCGTCCCACTTAAGCGATCGCACGAAAAAATGAATTATCCCGTGCGGTCGCTTAAGTGGGCTGCACGGGATAGTGCGGCATTATCCGTGCGGCCCACTTAAGCAACCGCACGGGATAATCCATTTTTCCGTGCGGTCGCTTAAGTAGACCGCACGGGATAATGCATCTTCGGTTTTTCATGCGCGACCATTTATGACCCGTCTGAAACCTATTGGGAGTCTCGTCCAGAAAAACCATTTCTCCAAAGAGTACAACAAACGGTACTACGCAACTTGCATGGATTAGGACAATTAAAACCTTACGGGTTATACTAATAATTCAAAGTCAAAATCAAATCTTAATTTTTAAAATTTAATTTTAAAATATTTTAATGTAGTTTTTAGCATTGACTTAAATCATTAAAAACACATATATAAAAGTTTTATCTTGAAATTAATTTTTACTTTCTAATAAATCGTGTTGGCTTATTAAGAAATATGGATAAAATTGATTGTTCTCCTTTAGCCACTTTCAATCATCTATACTAATACAAAATGTATCAGTTTCATCATATCATCTTGCAATTAGCAATTTGTAACCTCTCCACCCCACTTCGCTTAAAATTAGCGCTAGTTAGGTGGGCCCCACGTTGGATTGAATTAAAGCTCAAATGGACAGATTTCACAAAATTTATTTCCAATTATATGAAATAAAGTTTTAATATTTTATTAAACAAATATCATGATACCGTAGTATTAGCACGAGTAAGCACGAGTATATTACTAGTACTAACTATCCGGGCTCTGCAGGAAAGGTGTGACAGGCAAGTCATAACTAGTACTACTAAATATTTTAGTATATTTTGATATTATCAAATTTTGATAGGTTAGGTATGTTTGTTCAAAGCCTTGTCATTTTTTGTTAAAATTTTTAAGAGTGAAGTTACCAAAATTTGGTAACGTAGTATTGGTAAAATATGTGTTTAGTTCATTGTCCTGCCAAATTTGATAGGACTAAAAATGGCAATAAAATGAATAAGCCTAAAACATGATGAAATAACCATGTACTCTATGGCGAAAAAATATGATCCACTGTCATGAGCCGACTAAGTGAACTGTTGTTTGCATTCTGTCATAAAATCGTTGTGGTTTTCGAAAAAGAAGGTGAAACTTGAAAGTTAAGATTAAAAAGTTATCTGGTGTTAATATAATTTTAGTGACCTTGTAAAAAAGTATTTTTTATAAACATGATAGATGCTCATAATACACACACTTATTCCTATGAGTTATCACGAGCATCTCGTTATTCACAGGTACCTCATCTATCATTTAAAAAATAATTAATCATAAATATAAAAATTCATGTCAAATAGACTTAGGTGGGTTGGTTAAAAAAACTAACCAGTTAAGTTATTATACTCACTTCACGTCACTTCACGTAAAAAGTAAAATTTTAGCGAGGATAGAAATTTACGGTTGATTTCTATTTTAATGACATATGTAGCAGCTGTATTTACGGGTGTGTGAGTATATTGTGTCGGTATGTAGTGGCCTAGTAGGGTATGAAGTCACATATGTAAGGTCGAAAAACACTTGATGGTAATTTTTTTATTTATGTATCTATTGTTTCTAAAACTTAACATGTAAATGTGATATATCATCACCCACTGACAATTATTATCTCATGTAACATAACACATCATCTACAATTTATTACGTTAACAACGTCAAATCATATTAATCATCATCCTAACATTATCTCAACATTATTTTAAGTTTTCAACATATATATTCACCATATATATATATATTATAGCATGTGGTCATTTATATATTTCGTAGCACAGTATGAGGTTTAAACTAGTTTTACTTTGTAGCCAGTCTGGCAGTCAATTGAAAACGTAGATGATAGTATTCTTTTTGCGGATTTACTAAAATTATGTTGCCATATTTTCTGTCCAAACACAGTCGAATCCGATCTTAGTTAAGATTAGTGCAGCTTCTACGGGTTATCACTACTGGAGAAACCATCATTGGTTGAAGTAGCAAAAAGCACAGTAGTCCCGGTTTGAGTTGCACCCGGGACTAGAGATAGGGACTAGAGATGATCTCTAGTCCCGGTTGAAAAATTCAACGACCCTCTAGGAACAGTAGTCCCGGTTCGTGTCACGAACCGGGACTAAAGATCACCTCTAGTCCCAGTTCAAATGTTGTCAGCGCGTGTCAGAGCGCCGGGGACCTTTAGTCCCGGTTGGTAACATCAACGGACTAGATATGCTATCTCTAGTCCCGGTTCGTGTTACCACCAACCGGGACTAAAGGTCCCCGCGCTCGACACGCGCCGACAACATTTGAACCGTCCTCTCTAGTCCGGTTCTTGAAATGAACCGAACTAAAGGTCCTAGAGAGCCGTTAAAATTTTTATACCGTTGCCTCGGGACTAGAGATGACATCTCTAGTCCCGGTTGGTGTTACCAACCGGGACTAGAGATTTTCTTTATATACCCCTTCCTTCTCCATCCCGAGCACCACACTTGTACATCTTCAAAATTTTTCTCGCTAGAGGCAGTCTTGCCGAGGTTAGCACTTTCTTTGGTGATAATATATTTGCTCTATAAGGTTAGCAACTTTTTACTCTTATTTGCAGATGTTTTTATACATTTTGCTATCTACTTGTATAACTTCTTACATTCTTAGCACTTCGTATTTTACGGTTATTTTATATACATTTTCATCTCTAGATTTGTTTGCAAACATGAGAAGATGTTTTCCCCGAAATTCACCTCTAGTCCGCGTGGTTTCAAAAACCGGGACTAATTGTTACCGTGCCCAATTATATTGTGTTATATTCATATATAATTATAATTAACATATGTTCATATTCATATATAATTAAGATATGTAATATAATTAACATAAAATATTATAAATTAAAATAATAACATATAATTAACATATGTCATATTCCAAACTATTTAAAATTTAAATAATAATATATATTTAACATATGGTCTATTTGAAAAAAATTAAATTAAAATAAAACATATAAATTAACATTTGTCGTATTTAAAACTATTTTAAACCTTAAACCCTGAACCCTAAACCCTACAACCTAAACCTTAAACCTAAACCCTTTTACCATTAACCCTCAACCTAAACCCTAAACCCTATTTTAAACCCTAAACCCAAAACCATAAACCCTCGTGCGGCCTGCGTGATTGGCATGTAGAAGGACTGCGACACGAGCTGGAACGTCAATGCCTTCTCCTCTGATCTAACATCGTCTCTCATGCTCTTGGAGGCTGCACCATTCTCATCAGTGTAATAGAGCAGCGGCAATCTCTTCTCACTTTGTTTTACCTAGTTCTCCGATTGCTTCATCTCATCCCAATATTTCAGCACATCATCTTTAAAGATGACACCAAGCTCGTTTGCATGGCAAGAAACAAGTGTATAAGCAACACAAATCCAGAAAGCATCATTCCTTTTCGATTAGAAAAAAGAGAGCATCATTCTTGCGTTGATCTGAGTAGAAAGAAAAGAATCATACCTTGTAAAACGTTGCTTTGCATGACAGTAGAGCGAGAATGGTGGGGATGGAAGCTCGGGAAGGAGATCTTGGAAAAGAGAGCTTCCTCCTCAAGCGGTAACTATCGGTCAAAGGCTAGTGCAATAAGGCCACCAGCTAGTTCATGAAAAAGGTTAGATCAATAACACATAAACGAGATAAACAAAGACAGTCTTACGCCAAAAGAAGCTACGCTATAAAATTTTCTCGTGAGCATGGTTAACCATATGAATGATGCAAGGCAAAACTGCATTTACCTATGTTTTTGGTGGGCTCCATTATTTCGAGAGACATGAATCAAATCTCACACTCCAATGACTCGGGATCAATGAAATAGCTTATCTTAGTCGTCTCGTCCACATCCGTATCCAGTTCCTCCTGTTGATCCGTGAAGAGGCCCCGACGCTTTTTTCCTGTCTTCTTTACCGATCTTGGTCTCTTTAACATGTCATGATCCATCGTAGTAGCCTTCTTCACCGATCTTGGTCTCTTCAACATTTAATGATCCGGATCACGGTCTTTTTTCTTGCTTTTCTCCCTTTGCTTTTCTCCCTTTCTGTCTTTGCTTCAACAGCCGCACTATCCAATCATTGCCATATCTCTCGCTATTCGTATTCGAAGATTATGAAGCAAAGGGAGAAAAGCAAGAAAAAAGACCGTGATCCGGATCATTAAATATTGAACAGACCAAGACGGTGAAGAAGACTACTACGATGGATCATGACATGTTGAACGAGACTAAGATCGGTGAAGAAGACAGAAAAACGTCGGGGCCTCTTCACGGATCAACAGGAGGAACTGGATACGGATGTGGACGAGACGACTAAGATAAGCTATTTCATTGATCCCGAGTCATTGGAGTGTGAGATTTGATTCATGTCTCTCGAAATAATGGAGCCCAGCCAAAAACATAGGTAAATGCAGTTTTGCCTTGCATCATTCATATGGTTAACCATGCTCATCGCTGAGAAAATTTTATAGCAGTAGCTTCTTTTGGCTGTAAGACTGTCTTTGTTTATCTGTTTATGTGTTATTGATCTAACCTTTTTTCATGAACTAGCTGGTGGCCTTATTGCACTAGCCTTTGGACCGATAGTTACCCGCTTGAGGAGGAAGCTCTCTTTTCCAAGATCTCCTTCCCGAGCTTCCATCCCCACCATTCTCGCTCTACCGTCATGCAAAGTAACGTTTTACAAGGTATGATTCTTTTTTTTCTACTCAGATCAATGCAAGAATGATGCTCTCTTTTTTCTAATCGAAAAGGAATGATGCTTTCTGGATTTGTGTTGCTTAGACACTTGTTTCTTGCCATGCAGACGAGCTTGGTGTCATCTTTGAAGATGATGTGCTGAAGTATTGGGATGAGATGAAGCAATCGGAGAACTAGGTAGAACAAAGTGAGAAGAGATTGCCACCGCTCTATTACACCGATGAGAATGGAGCACCTCCAAGAGCATGAGAGACGATGTTAGATCGAGGAGAAGGCATTGACGTTCCAGCTCGTGTCGCAGCCTTCTACATGCCAATCACGCAGCCGCACGAGGGTTTAGGGTTTAAAATAGGGTTTAGGGTTTAGGTTGAGGGTTAATGGTAAAATGGTTTAGGTTTAAGGTTTAGTGTTTAGGGTTTAGGGTTTATGGTTTAAAATAGTTTTAAATACGACAAATGTTAATTATATGTTTTATTTTAATTTAATTTTTTCAAATAGGCCATATGTTAAATATATATATTATTTAAATTTTAAATAGTTTGGAATATGACATATGTTAATTATATGTTATTATTTTAATTTATAATATTTTATGTTAATTATATTACATATCTTAATTATATATGAATATATGAACATATGTTAATTATAATTATATATGAATATAACATAATATAATTGGGCACGGTAATAATTAGTCCTTTTTGAAACCACCGGACTAGAGGTGAATTTCATCGGCGGGAAAACATCTCTAGTTCCGGTTGGTGGCTTAAACCGGGACTAGAGGTGCGCGCCTACACGGACACGTGGCTGCCCGCCATCTCTAGTCCCGGTCCGTGGCTTCAACCGGGACAAAAGGTATGCTCTATTGTCCCGGTTGAAGCCACCAACCGGACTATATCATCTCTAGTCCCGGTTGGTGGCTTCATGACAATAGAGCAAGTACCTATATATAGCAAGAGCTTCACTGGGATCCAAACACTTAGCCGTTTCGCACAACTCCATCGTCTTCTTCGCCGTCGCCGAGCACAAGGACGCCGCCGCAGCACGCCGTCTCCGCCGTCTTCGTCGCCGTCGTCGTCGCCGAGGGACCGCCGCGCCAAGGTCTTCGTCGCCGTCGCCGCCGCTGCCGGAGGTTAGCCGCCGCCGCCCCTTTTCTCCGTGATGCGCGCTAGGGTTAGCGCCGCCATCGCCATCGCCACCATTGTCGTCTCCGCGTCGCCGCCGCCACGCCGCCGCCAACGCCGCGCCGCTGCCGTGCCGTGCTATATGTTTAATGAATATGAATGTGAATGAATTTTGTGAAATTTCTGAATTTTGTGAATGTGAATGAATGAGGAGGTTTTGAATATGATTTCGATGTGTATGTGTAAATTTGTGAATCTGATTTCGATGCATGTATATGTGTAAATTTGTATGGACTTTATATGTAAATGGACTGGTTATTTAAATTTTAATGCATGAATATTGTGAATTTAGAATTTTGAATGTGTATTTCAATTTAAATGCATGAATAGATTTAAATTTGAATGTGTATGTGACTTGTGAAGTTTGTATTTTTCAACAAACGAGAACGATAAAATCAACAAACGGATGTGGACGGACGAACGGACGGACAGCCGTACGGCGTGGACGAACGGACGGACACACTGACGAACACTCGTTCGGTCGGTCGGTTGGTCGTGCGTTCGTTCGGTCGGTCGGTCGGTCGTTCGTTCGGTCGGTCGTTTGGTCGTTACAACGTACATAGGCATGCAACGTCCTCTCTGTCCTCTCCTCTCCACTTCCTCTCCTCTTGACCTTATCTCCCTCACATACATGATCATCTCTTTCTCTCCTCTCCTCCAGATGATCGTACTCACAGACGTGAACGAATGGACGTGAACGAACGATAGGTTAGGGTTCGGTCGGTCGTTTGGTCGTTCGTTCGGTCGTTCGGTGTAGATGTAATCCAGGAAGTGACTTCTAAAAAAAATATCACCATTGTGGATGTGCACAACTGGATCTGGTGTCTATCGGATTTCATCTATTTTTTCCATCTTCTTCTTTTCTGACTATGTTTTTTTACGTAGACATACATGATATTCGTAAATAATTGGTACATGTATTAACCGACAATATTTTTTTTCAGAATTCTTTGATTAAGTCCTCAACCCACATCAATCAAATGGCGGATCGTGACGAGGAACGGTTTCTCCTTGATGAGATCGCACGAGGAACAGAGTTTTACAACGAGGAGGGACACGAAGATCCAGATCAGTACCTCAACGAGGAGGGGAACGAGGGGGAGACGAGCAAAGGAACGAGGAGAGGAATGAGGGCTCCGCCTCCGCCTCCGCTGGACAGAAGAGGCCACACGGCCTCAGCAAGAAAATAGAGGGTCGACATGTCATAAGGGAGGTGGCACCTGACGGTCGACCAATTGCCCTAGAGGATGCCGCAAGGAAGTTTGTGACGCACGGCGGATGGGTGGTGAGGATGACGTGCCCATAAGCGTTGCCAAGCGGAGGCGTTCTACCAAAGGAGGAGAGGAGCAGAGCTATCTCCCAGACTCAGAGAAAGAGATGCTGTGGACGACAATGCTGCAGACGTTCACCATCCCAGACTCAGATCAGGCAAGGGTCAAGGAATGAACGTTGAAGAAAATGGCAGAGCTCTTTAGGAACTACAAGAAACAGTTACACAAGAAATATATTCTGAAGGGCCAGACACCAGACTTCGACAAGTTCCCAAAGCTCAGAGATCATTGGGATGCTTTTGTTGAGCACAGGACCAGTGAAGAAGCGCAATCAATCATAGAAAAGAACAAGGCCAACGCAGCAAAAAAGAAATACCATCACAGGCTTGAGTCAGGCGGCTATAAAAAATCAATGGAGAAATGGGAAAAAATGGAAGCTAACCTAGAAGCACGGGATATCGTTCCAGGCACAGCAAACTGGCCGGAACGATCAAAGAACTGGTTCCATGCTCACAGCGGCTCACTAAATCCCGTCGATGGCACATTGATCTTTGGTGATGAAATTCTAGAAGCCGGACGGAGGTTAGAGGAGGCGGTGTAGGCCGGTTCCTCGGGCTCCTTCAGCCCGATAGAGAGAAGGACGAGCTAACGTTCGGCCTCCAAAACCCACAGCACCCAGGGCGTACGCGAGGAAAAGGCATCGTCCCATGGAAATACGGGTTCCAAGCCGACATCGCCACATACGAGAGCCGAATGCGGTCAAAGCGAGAGAATGATGCTAGATTCGCAGAGATGGAAATGAAGCTCTCGTAGATCGATCAAATTGTCGATGAAAGGGTGGCCGTAAGGTTGGCTGAGGAGCGAAGCCAGTGGGTTAGCCAACAGCCGGATCCAGCAACAACCGCACAACTCCAACAACAGCGCAAGAAAGCGCGTCTACGGAAATGAAGGCGAGCTGGCCCCACAAGCTCAACCGGGTCCGCCATGCCCGTGGATGACATCACACAGGACCCGTGTGATCTCGCACATCTGCTGAAAAACATAACAATAAAGGTATGTTCGTACTTTTATTTTGTACGTATATTTTCTTTAATAACTTGTCAATCAACGTTCATTATTAACTAATAAGCAATCTTCTCAACAGTCGCGTCGGGCATGGCTATTCCAGTGCCCGAGACGGCACCTACCACTCCCGGCCCGTTCCACCTTCGTACTCGAAGGTTGAAATTGAACAGTGGAACGCGGCTATGAAGATCCGGAGCTGGATATCCCGGAGGAGACGGGAGACGACGCTAGGAGAAACGGCTCATGGAATATTTCTCTGGAGGAAAATCTACATAAAATTCCCCGGACGAACAGCGTCTCCTATCGTTCCACCGCCCTCGCCTCCACGTGGGCCGTCTCCTCCGCCTCCTTCGCTGCCTTCGCCTCCTCCGCCTCCTGCGTCGCCTCCACGAGCACCGACTCCTAAACGGCCGTCTCCAACTCCACCGCCTTCCAACCCTCCTCCGTCACCACAACGAGCACCGACTCCTAAACGGTCATCATCCAAGAGCGCGCCGTCAATATCAAGCGGTCGTCCAAGAAAAACTCAGAGAATTGAGGAGACGCCGCCACCCACACCAAAGCGGTCGGCCTCAAGCAGGGGGAAGAAAGCGGGCAAAGATGTACCCCAGCTTGGCATGCAGCCACATAAGCCTATGGAGTTTAGCACGATCCCAAATATTAGACCTGATTTACGACAATTCATTCAAGAAGCTGGAATTAATATGGATCAATTACACGGGCGTGCACCCCTGGCGAAGGCTCCGCTTAAATACAAGTTCAACCTTGGAAAGCCTCTTGTCAAGCCGGATCTCGTGAAAAGGCTTCCAACTCAGATGTACCACTTCCATCAGTGGTACATGCAACAATCCAGCAAGGGTGAAGACATGATAACATGCAAATATCCAACTGACTACTTCTTCGATGGAGATGACTACCTTTATATCCGATTCGAAGATATATTCGACCTGTACCAACGTGATGCCCTTGACGTCTCACTTCTAACCGCGCGGGTTTTGTAAGTATCGCCCGGTTATTTCGTTTCTTACCTCCTTGAATTTAGTGACTAAAATTCTTTTTAACCGTTGTAGAATGGCGATCCAATACGCAACAAGCACGAATGCACCAAGCATGGATTCATGGATCCACGGAAAATCAACGATCCATTGGTTGATCAATTTCCTAATGACACAGTGGACAACATATACAACACGCTTCTGAAGCAACCCTTCCAGTCCTTCATCCTTCGCCCTATAATACTGCGTAAGTTTTTTCTTTCCGAACCAATTTCAATCCCGTGCATACATAAAGTTTCATATGTGTCATCTAAACCAATTTACGATTCCACTTGGATTCTATTAGTACTTGACATGGTTCAGTCAAAGATCCTTGTCTTTGACTCAATGGATAAACCGAGTCCACGTACTCCCATATATTTGAACTGTTTAACGAGTAATGCCATCTTACTTTCTATTGCATATATGCGGTTCTCGGATAATTACGTGCTAACTTTCAACCGCACGTAGGGCATGGGAACGATTCCGGGGTAATGTTCGTGGAAATTGGAAAGATAAGCTCTCGTGCGGATGAAGTTTCCAGTGAGTAACATGACTCCTCCTAATTTGAGTTGAATCATTATTATGTTCGAAAATATGATATGCATATTAAATATGTCGTCGTTTCTCTTTTAGTGTGCAAAACAGTCGCGGGCACCAACCTATGTGGATATTACGTCGCGACTACATTCACCGCTTTGTGACCGAAGTTAAAGCGTCGATGATCTAGATGTACGTATAACACCAATTCATACATTACGTCTCGATTTCTTATTCACTTCATATATTTATTTCTCATTTATTGTAATTAATGACAGCTTATGCGAGTAAGAGACGACCTCCTCCACGAGACTTTCATACAAGCCGCTCGGGAAGATTTGATGGGATTTATTAACGAGCAGGTCGTTGATCCCGCGGGGAGTTCTTCATTAGTTTTAGTAGCTAAACCACAACAAAGTAGATTAGAGACAATTTTTTATAAGCTAGCTAGGAAACATGTATGAATATTGTACATATTTTGGTAATATATGTATATTTCCTTTCTTAAGTTCATTTAAATGTGTGTAAATTATATATTTATGTGTATTATAATTTATGTATAATATATATATATAGCAGATCTGTAGAAATGGCAAATTAAAAAAATTTAATCTTTAGTCCCGGTTGAAGCCACCAACCGGGACTAAAGATTGCGGAGCCGGCCACGTGGCTCCGCCACCTTTAGTCCCGGTTGGTGGCTTCAACCGGGACTAAATGTGCATCTCTAGTCCCGGTTATTTAACCGGGACTAGAGATAGACCACCTCTAGTCCCGGATTCGTAGTCCCGGTTTGACAACCGGGACTACTGAAGGTTACGAACCGGGACTAGTGTGGCTTTCTCCAGTAGTGTATCTTTTCGCCGAGCTTTGCCGTGTGACACCGCGGTAGGGCGGTTTTCACGCGAAAACCACGAAAACCGTTGGTGGATGAACAGTGATGATTTTTGAATTTGGACCGATTTCGTCGCTGTCACGGTTTTCGTGCGTGCCGCGTGAAAACCGTGGATGTTAGCGCGGTAATAGGTTAAACCGTGGAGGTTAATAATTATTTGGTGTCAAAAAAATTAGGAAAAAATATGTATAACATTTCCACTAATATATTTATGTGATAAATGTTACATTAATATGTATGATATTTACGGTATGTATGATATACCATGGAGAAAAAAATTTATATCATGTTACAAAATGGAGGGAAAAAATTATTTATATTAATATATTTATGTGATAAAAAAATTTTGTGCAAAGATTTTTGAAGTACTCAATGAATTTGGGTAAGTGCGAAATTTGTTGAAAATTTTGGCATGATCTTTGCTAATAGTTGCCTATCAGACAAAGGGTAAATTAGATATATGCCATTGCAATTATGTGGTTTCAGACATATGCCACTACAATTCAACTAATTAGTTCCATGCCACTGCAATTCCTGTATAATTTGAAATATGCCACTGGATACGCCCCACACAGACTTGTATTTTTGTATTGACGACAATACCCTTCTCTGCCCATTCCCTTCTGCACCCCTTCCACCATTCCTGTTTTTCAACAAAAAAAGGGCGACGTATGGAGCAAATTGCAGCCACGCACCTAATGAAATTTGCACATTTTGAAGCTTACCGGATCAGGGACATCTTTGCCAAAAACTCACGTAATTGTGGGTGTACACGAGGGACCTCCTGACAGGTGGGGCCAGGGATAAAAGTGTCAAAAAACTGACAATACATGCAATCTGTATCCAGTGGCATATTTCGAATTATACAGGAATTGCAGTGGCATGGAACTAATTAGTTGAATTGTAGTGGCATATGTCTGAAACCACATAATTGCAGTGGCATATATCTAATTTACCCTAAGACACAAATGCACAACGATTATACATTTACAAGCCAACATATCACGAATCCACAACTTTATAATTCAGCAATATATGAGAACACACGTTCACAACAACACAATTCACATAGGACACGAACATATCCCAAAGTCACAATGCAATTAACATATCACAAAGATGGAGAGGATACCTTCATGGCAGTAGATGTGCAGTCTACTGATTCCAATTTCTGTAAGCCAATGAATATTCCTCGGAGGACATTACCATCAACCCATTTGTTCGGAGCAACTCTGCCTTGTACTCATTCCAACTCTGTCCAGTCCAAGCAACGGTGGTTTGCCACTGGCTGTAGATTTGAGCGTACCACTGCATCTCTTGCCACTCGTACACCCAAGTGACTGGAGGACTGTCAGCCGCATTCGGTTTAGGGTAGCAGTACGTTGGATAAGCACTGTCCACACTAGATGAGGTGTAGTCGGTGTAGCTCGATTGGGACGGATAATCTGGCCATATACCGTATGTCGGATATTGTCCCCCATGACTCATTGTAGTGTGCCGTGGAGATGTCGAAGCTTCATAAGGGCCATGGTCTGTGTCCTGTGTTGCATGGGTGAAGTAAGTCTCACCTGTTGAGTAGTACACAGGAGCGATTAGAAAGAAATGTTGTGTTAAAATCAATATATTAACAATTGCATATTTCACATAGTACCTGTGAAATGGATCGGAGCCATAGGAGTTTCACCGTGATGTTGAGATGATTCTTGTGTCATAGGTGCGGTAGTTGCCGCTTGTCCACCAGCATTGCCTCCATTGTCCCCATCGCCTCCTTCATCATCGTCTGAATCTTTCTTCGAGCTGTTGTCCTTGGACGATGGGCTGTTTTCTGTTTCGTCGTCGCTGTGGACAGTTTTTGCTTTTTTTTCCCTTTAGTACTTGACGGACCCTTCTTTGTCTTTCTTTTGCCAAGGTGGGTGTCACCTACATTCCTATCCGCCCATTGGAGAATGGTCCGATCCCCCGTTGACCTCTGCAAATCATCCATGTCTATTTGGTCGACCACTAGCTGAGATAGAAGTGGGGTGTCACCTCCGTCAGAGTCCTTGTCAAGCACAGGATCAGCATTTGATCTACCACTGTCCATCCAGGCCTTAATTTTGTTGTTGCTCTCATAGAATGAAAGGTCCGCAAGTCTCTGAAGCGGGTCGTTGTCTTTAGGTCTGAAGTAGCCTCCAGCATGCTTAATCCTCAGGCGGAGGTTGTAGTTGACGTAGACCAGCTTGTTCAACTTTTTGTGCATTAGCCTATTTGCGGACCTTGGTATGGATGAGTGTGAACGTACTCCAGTTACGTTCGCAACCACTAGACGAGCAACAGTGCGACACAATCCGTAGCGCAAGTTGCCATAAGGTTGGCGTATCCGATCTAAGCATTAACCACCATTGTGCTGCACATTGATAGAAGTGTTGTTAGTTACACCCAATGTAAACGAAATGACGAATTGCATATTTCAATAATAAGTTTCACTTACATGGCGATGTATTGCCATCTAATGCCATCTTCTCTGCTAGGGGCTTGCTAAATTCCCCAAGCTTTCAACGGTAAAACTCCACCTCATGCAAGGCCGTCGCTGCTATATTGACATCGGTCATCCACTCGAAGGCCTTGCGAAGGCCAACAAAGCATTGATCCGTCGTAACTAATCTGTAGTGCGTTATAGGACTCAAGGCAGAAGCTGCAAAATTCAATCCACATGTAAGTGCATATGAGAGTGTATTAATGGTTGAAAAAGATAAAGGTAGTAAGCTCGTACATGCCCATATGAGAGTGTCCTTCACGACGTCCGCCATGCGTCTTTTCACAATAGAGTTGTACAACGTGTATTTCGACCTGCGTTTGCAAACAAGCTTTCCCACTCTCCTTTCAAAATTTCGAATCGCATTAAGAGCTCACTCATATTGGGAATTTCATCTTGATCAGTGAATCGAAGAAATGAATAGAGTGGCTGCACTGCGCCGATGACAAACTCCAAACCTTGCCACCACTCCTGCTAGAGAGGCACGCATGGGCATAGCGACCTTCCGCAGTCGCAACGAATTTACTTTGCAAAAAACTTGGAGAGCCAACCCATTGCATAAACTGGGTTTTTTTCTTGCGGAAGCTGTCAAGAAACATGTAATTTGTTCCAAACCTTGTGATGTTCCACTTAACAAGCTCTCCACCGCTGGCCTCCTTCATCATAGCGTGCAGCTTTTTGTGGTTATGCAACCACCAACATATGTTTCTTGCACTCTCTAGTACCGACGTATGCTCAGGAATTTTTCCAATATCTTAAGGCCAGATTTATTGTGTGTGCTACACAAGGCTGCCAAACTATATGTGGATATTCTTGACTTACCAATTTGCAGGCCTTCTTGTATTTTGCTCCATTGTCCGTGATAATTTGAACGATATGCTCGGAGCCAATGTCACGAACTACCTTTCTTATCTCCTACATCAATTTGCATAATAAATAAGCAATCAACAATTACTGCAACATAACATTAATTGTTGTAATGTGGTGCTTACGGAATGTAAGTTCGAGGTGTCTTGGCTGAAGGAGGACGCATCCACGGACTTATGAAAAAAACATTGTGCCATTACAATAGATCAAAAAGTTGATCACTGCCATCCCAGTAGGTCCTGTCCAGGAATCGCACATAAGGGTCACACCATATGTTGGCCAGTCCTCCTTGAACTTCTCAAATTGCTTTTCCACGTCAGCCATAGTGGCGTCAAGTTACTTGCCGTCGATATCACGGCCAGTTGGCGAAACGACCCCTTCTCCTGCATGCAAACATGATTTAAATATTCATCGCAAATACATTCAGTATATGTTTATAAGCAATTGTAAGGTAGAAAACAATTACTCACCCCACTTATGTGTTTCCTTAATAGCACTAACAAAGTAGGGATCGTCGGCTTGTCGTGGTGCAATGCCGGCAGTGTAATAGAATTTCGCCCACGCTGTTCTGATTGCGCCCTTAGCTAATTTTTCCTTCTTGGACCACCAACTTGTGTCAATCCTAGGCTGCACCGTTGACCTCGAAGCAGCGATGTTATAATCTCCAACACCCTGCGAAGGTGTTTCTTTGGTTGATGCTGACCGCCTCATAAAATCAGTTATGGGGTTACCTCCACCCCTAGATGACTACCTTGATGATCGGGAAGGTGCGGCTTGGCCACTTTCCCCTCCATGTTCGTACACACCTCCTCTTCCCTCCACATCCCTTCTATATTCCGCCTCACAACGCGATGCTGCCAACGCCGCCTCCATCTGCTCTTCCTCATCAGCATCAGCAGTTAATTGAGTATATCTTATTGCAGCTGCATCCTCCTTTCTTGACTTCTCAAGTCTTTGCTCATCAAAAGCCTCAACAATTCTGTCTAGCTGCCGCCTAAAGAAATCCTTGACATCAGGGGGAACATAGGTGCAATACTTTACTCCCTTGTACCGATGAGCCAAATGGTACTTAAATCTTGTCGCACCACCCCCATTCCTCCTCGTACGACAATATTTGCATACGAAACCATCCCCCACCTTCTGTCCATGTTCCCACACTGGGTCTTTGTCTGCCATTTGCCACCTAAAATGGTCAAATTGAACATGTAAGCCACGATGTCACTCAATATACATAACCATACATATGTTTGAAAATTTGTAATTGAAAGTTTGTGCCTATGTCCCCTTATGAATTTATTTCTACATCAAAATGTCTCTTATAGAAATGTTTGTTCTATCTCAAAATGCCTCTGATAGAATTCCCCTTTTATAAGCGATGCTATGTGCCTATGTCTAAAGTTTTAATTTGGAAAACCGAAAACATAAACATATACATGCATGTGTCCATTTAGTTTGTCCCTATGTCCCCTTATAAATGAAATGATTAAATTTAAATAATAAGCTAGCAATCCTAAAAGAAATGGATTAACCCTAGGATTCCTTTTTGTTTTTGCCATGTGACTAAACAAGTTCCTTGCGCAACCAAGAGAAAACGTGCCATAACGCACGGTTAGCTTGCGCAAACACATGGTTTTTGCCGCAAACCGTGCGGCACAGATCCATCGAGTATGACTAAGCTACACGCAAAAATCGCACCTATCGGCACGGTATCCTCGCAAAAACGCCACGCTTTTTGCCAGCTACCGCACGGCTAGTATTTCTAACCGTGCCTCCATTTATCGCGCAAAAACCGCGCAGATCTGAACAAAAAGCTAACCACATCTCACGGAAACATGCACAATCAAGCCGTGAAGAAACCGTACCTGTGGCCATGGTTTTTGCTCTTGCCGCCGCGATTATCGTCGCAAACCGTGGGGCTTTGGCCTTGTCGACGACGGTTTACCAAGATCTGGCAGCGGCTTGCAAGGGAGAGGGAGAGGAAGTGCGAAATAAATCAGAGTCTACACTGGCTGTGGCGTGAGAGAGGTGGAAGAAGGAGATATTTTGAGAAGGAAAGGTGATGGGCCTCAACGGGCCTTGATGAACAGTACAAGTGCACAATACTGTTTTTCTTTTTCTTTTTCCCAATCTAAAAATGATTTTTTAAGCACCGATAATTTATGTATTTTCATGTATAAAAATTACCATAATTATTGTAAAATCAAGATCTATAGGCTGTATTTTTTTCAACAAATTTTTCCAAAATTTTTGAATTTCCACGAAATTTTTCAAACTATATCATGCTGGTACCGTACTGAGCCCTCACGGTAAACGCGAAAACCGCCGCGGTTTTCACGGTAAGGTGAACCCTGGCTCCTACACCATACGGAAGTCCTTAATGTGTTTACACAAGGCTAATTTGCTTTCCTATGTGTTCACACCATTTTTCTACCTCCTTAATGACACCGTACCTGCTTTTTCATTGTGGGGCTACAAGTGGTCTCACAGTATTTATTGGAGCATAGGGAGGAGAGGTAAGAAAGTGGTAGATAAAATAGAAAAGTTATGGTGCACTTACATCACTAGTATAGTGCTCGTGTTAACGCGACGGTTTCATTTAAGGGATACACTTAAAAATAACCAGACGATAATATTCTTTTTATAGTTTTTCAACTATTGGAGATGCTGCTGGTGATGTTGACGATCTTGGTGGAGGGGCTGGGCGTCGCTGACAGCCAACCTCCATGGCTGCTACTCACTACTGCTGATGCTGGAACGAAGGTCAACCCTGGCGCCGCGGTGGGTGAAGGTGGAGGCGGGGGCGGCACGAATGCGGGGAGAGGCTCTGGTGCTGCCGGTGGGTTCCGGTGTGCGAGCTGGATACGCACTAGAGCTATGATAGTCTTCCTCGGGGTGGTGCGGAACCTGGCTCCCCTAGGCGCCGAGCGGCCTTGGAGAATAGCATTCTCCCTTTTGAGGCGAGCCACCTCATACTTAAGCCGCACGATCTCCAGCAGCTTCTGATCATTGAGGGCCTTGGACGCTCTATGCAGGTTGGCATGCATAGTGTCCAGCCCCTGCAGCACTGTGCACATGTGTCCGAATGTCGTGTCGTTCTCCATCACTGCTGAGCGAAAGGTGCTGGTGCGGTCGAAGTCGCCACGACTGGGGTGGTAGCAGTACCTGCTGTCACGGAAATCGATGTCATGGCGCTCCCAGAGTCTGACCATCATCCGGTAGGCAGCCTCCTGGCAGGCATGCTCAAACGTGCCTCCCGAAGCAGTAACCACCATGTTGGGCAACACAGTGGGGATGCCATGCACCTCCAAGCTAACTCGGTGTGGGAACTCGCCACTGAGTGGGCGGATTTGCGTGTACTCTGGGTCATTGGGGTACCTGACCAGAATAGTCATCCTGCTGAGCTCTGCCACGAAGTCTCCCATGCGATGACCACGGTGCGTCGGGGGAAGGCCTGACATCTATAGAAGACAAAGGGGGAACCAATGCATGCTCAGATCGAAATTAAATTATTATTGAAAATATTTTTATGTGATACTAAATGCATTAGATTTGTATTTTAAAATATTTTCATGTCATACAGGTTATTTATAACATAGTATATATGAAGTAAATTAATTATGAAAGTATATCATTAAATGCCACGTAAAAAACAGCCGAGAGCTCCCCATGCTCATCAGAGTAAGTACTATATGTATACGTAGTGGCGATTTGGCTAAGTACAAAAAGAATCGTTTCAACATATATTTTTTTCGTACTAAATAGAAAAATAAAATCCATACTGTCTAGAACGCATGTTCATATCATCGTCATGAAATACAATTCTTTGATATAGTCATGATTACCATCGAATACTTGTCGGAGTTGAGAAAAAAGCTTGTTCTATGATTCAATGGAGCAGGAAAAGTGAAATTTAAAAATTGGAACCTAACGATCCTAAATATATCTCACCACTCATAAAATTTGTACTACTATCAAAATTCACAACTCCCACTTGTCTAGGGATAGGACTAATTTTATGCTAAAAGCTGGCTCCATTAATTTTATCTTTGTTTCAAAGGACTTCGTCTTGTTTTTAAATACATAATTTGTTAACTTATATATATATATATTTAACCATTCATCTTATGAAAAATATTTGTATAAATATGTAAATAGAAGACAATGACATAATAATTTCAATAACGGTCTATAAAGCTAAAGATGGTATTTTAGAGAAAATTCCAGAGAAATGTTAGCCTATCATAGTAATACTTCATATGCAAGAGCTATGCTATTTTTGTTAGGATAAAAAATCATCTGACTTCATGTTCATCTTGGACCAGTTGCATGTTGGATGTCAGGTTTTAACCCAACAGGCAATACCTCATACCGAGGGAGTTGTATTGCAAGAAAGAGGCTAGTACTAAGTGAAGTATTGAAGCTTTAATCCTATCGAGAACAACGATGCATTGATTGACAGAAAATATTGAGGGTGTTAGAGTAGAGAATGCAAAATTGGCATTTTTTACCTTGCTCAGCTTCTGCTGCAATTCTTCGTAGGTCCTGCTCGAGTCCTGCAACCCAATTCTATACATTGCTGAGCCCCAGGCATCCTTTATATAAGCCGAGGAGAGGGAGTTTGGCTCGAAATCGAAAGGGGATGGCCTACGGAAAAAAATTAGGGTTTGTAAAAAAGGAAGTCTGATTTTGTAAAGGAAAATTGGGATTGATTTCCTTGCAGTTTTGGTTGATTTTTTGGGGAATGGAAAGAGGAGATAAAGGGAAAGATTATCCCTCAACCAATTTTGGATTTGGGCAAGGGATTCGACCGAATTTGGAAAGGGGAAAAAAGATGTACTCGGGATGAACAATAGGCAGCTGGCTGAAGGGAAGATAATACTGTAGCCACAAGGAGGTAAAGCAGACTTTTATTTCCTAAACAGTTCGGGGCCGATTTGAATAGGGAGGAAAAACATACTTCAGGTGGAGATAGACTTCAAACAGTTCTGGGCCGATTTGTTTGTTGAAGATTTAGAATTATCCAACCTGATGGGTTCTTTGAGGTTAAAGACAAACAATCTATCCAATCTAAATTCTAAAAATTTGCAATACCGTCGGATGGTATATATAAAAAATGAAACGTTTAAATCTGTGTATACATGGAAAGAAATCAATTCATTTAAGGGATATATAATTTTTCCAAATTAAGATTCTCCAAATGAAGGTTCTATTCAATGCACCAAGAAAACAAGGGCCTCCATAGAATTAACATTAGCATGACCAAAGAACACGACATGGTAAAACAACAAGAAAACAAGAAGCGTTGCAGACAGTGGGACAGATCCATGATGACCATGGGTGATGGTGCAGACTATGGAGATGGACAGACCCAAAGGTGAGCAGCGCCCGGAGTGACCTCATGAGCTAGTCGGCGGTGAGTTGTCCTTCCCCATTGTAGCTCTGCCCATCCCGTCAGCATGTAGAGGCACAGATCCCGCTTTGCAAGAACAAAAGGAGATCGGGAACTATTGCATTATGTCCTCATCATCGAGCAAAACGACAACATTTATACAACAAAATCAAGAACCTAATCAACAGGGCCATATGCACTAAGCAGTTCAGAAAAAATGTATCGATATACTCTATTCAACCAAAAAAATGCAGATAATTGCTAAATTTCACAAGGAACAAAATAAAGGAGCTAAAAATCACAGCTCAATTGCAACTCAATGAACCAAAGGATTATTTTAGAAAGTCAATAATCAAGACGATGCTTCATCTCAAACTCGTTGACAAAGAACACAACGCAGCATGAAACAATGGTTAATGACGAATAGTTCATAGCTTAGCGAAACAAGAGTAGAATAGTTATTAGCTAATGATGAATTACTCCCCAAGTTCAGCCACCAAAATGGCAGAAACAACTGTCATACCTATGGTTGAGTTTCAATACAAGCTGTGTCATCAACGACATCCTTCCAGTCATAATTCATAAAATCATTCAATATCTTTGTTATACAGAATATGTGCATACCGTGAATTTAGGAACTCGGATTTTGTAGACATCCACAAGCTCCATCATCAAGCCATATAAGTTAGTGAAAGCACTATCCAATACCATTCCAGCAATTGAGGAATCTTCTGCTCCATAGAGTAGGCTGTATTACATTAGTTCACAAAACAATGAATGAATTGGGGGGATTCGTTAAGCAGTGATCACATATTTAAGACATATTATACATGACATGAACCCAAAGCCTAAAAACATTCTAAAAAACATTATCAAAGAGCAAAATGGGAGAATCAGAGGCCACTTAAGTACAGATAATTTTGTTCAATGTTGATCTCTGTTTGGTGTAACATATCAATCAAGTCACGTGAAGTGAAATAAATAAATCTTCACCACCAAGTAAAAGGAGCATGCAACAAGTAAAAGGAGCATGCATATATCCACACTAAAAGATACCTTGTAAATGCACCCATCGATCGCCCCCAAAGGCCTATACAGGAAACTTGTTTAGTGGTCCGTAGATATGACACCACACATTTTAGGTCCTCTTTCTAGAGAAGTTCAAAATAATGTAATTATCCATGATATAAATGTAGAACAACAAAATGATACGATTATATACCTCATACCAAAAAGGCTTACATAACCTCCACTTGATAGACTGACCTTAAAAATCAAGTGTAAAAACGATGATATTTGCGGAAGCGATAACAATGCGGCTTCATTTGCATCTGCTCGACATCCACCGCATTGAGTCAAAGCAAAAGCCGTTAAAGATTCCAAAAGATATTGGTGATTGCTTGACATGAATCGCATCGAAAGAGGAAATGCTAGCTCATAACTTGTGCTACTACCTTAATATTAATATGGTTTCCAATGGCTTAGGAGCACGTATTAATATACCAAAATACGTAATCTGAATGTTAAAGAAAACATGACTCGAACATATGCTAGCGCTGAGCACGCAAGGTAAATACCTATTTCCATGGCGTAAATCACACATGGAAGGGAAGTATTCTCTGGAATGAAAGCAGGAACATAGTGGCTGCATTTTATTGTAAGGCCTCTTGCATTCGTAAGTGGTAAAAAAGCATAATAAGACTATCAACAAAGATGTCCATGATTGCAGTCAAACTTCTTCTCCCAGTAAATGGACGAAAGAAGAAACCTCGATAATTGGTGTAACATCCTGAAAATCGAAGGAATGGAATTCGGAACGTAAAAATCGGAACTCACAAAAACTTTTTGGGAATCATTGCTTCTTATCGTGTTTTTCGATCTGGATTGCCTGTTCAGCAAAATAAGATTTTTCTTCTAGAATTACTTTGAGGAAAAATGGAACAAAACCCTAAGCTTTGAAATCACAATAGGTGAAAATGGTTTCAAAATATAAATGTGTGTACCTTGAAAAGAGCATATACATATATAATTTGGTGAATTACAAAAAGGATATATTTTGGTTTAAACCCTAATTGATGGGGGAAAGATAATGAATAATTGGGATTTGATGATAAAAATATTTTCGAAAAAGGAAAAATGAAGATAGAAATTCATCTCTAATCAAAACCCTAATTTCTTGAATTCAAAAGAAGAAACAAAATAAATATGAAAAGTGTATTTTGAAAAGTAGGGAGAAATGGAAAATATAATTTTAGAGATTGTTCTGAGAATACCAAAATTTATTTGGCATTTTTAGGAAGAAAGGAAATGGAAATAGGGAATTAGGAAAATTAAATCGAAAATAGGAAAGGTACACTATTCATCGCATCGAAGGTGTTCGACCTGGTCACTCGGCCACGTTCGCGCGCGCCACGCGCCGAACGCCGTGCCGCGCCGTACCAGGGACACCCGCGCACGCGCACTCTCGCCGATGACACCGTCCCCGCGCACAGCCACCGCCGGCAGCCGCGCCATCCCGCGGTCGCCAAAGTCGCGCCCGACGCCGCACCAGCCCGCGCCATGCCGTCGCCATGCCGTCGCCGTACCCGCCGCGTTAGCGCTCGCGCCGCGATCCGCGCGCACCGCCCTCGCCGGCTCACCGTACGCGCGCGCGTCGGCTGCGAGTGCCGCACGTCGCGCACGACCTCCCGCGACCGCGCCATGCTGCGACGCCGCGCCATTGTTGCCGTCGCATCGCTCTCCGTCGACCGCCTATAAGAGGCCACCCGAGCCGAGCCCCCAACACCGAAAATCTTCGCCACAACTCCCTCGTGCTTTCTCCCGTTTTTCCCCAAAAGCTAGCCATTGCATTGCTTGAATTTTGGGAAGAATCGGAGCTCGGCGGAAGAACCCTAACCCGCCGCCGGCGCAAAACTCCGAAATTCGTCACACTCGGCCGATTTCTTCCCGAATTGAAGGTACCACCGTTATCCCCATGCTCTAAGTGTTGTTTCCCCTAAGTTTCCCGAGCCAAAAGGCCGCGGGAAATCGCCGCGACGAGCCCCCGAATTCCCCTGTCTCGGCCGCCGCCACCCCGCCGTCGTCCGCACTCCTCGGCGCCTCCCGGCCGAACCAACCTCTCTCTAGCACCCCTAGGGCTCACTGATGCTCGTAGATCCCCTGCCTTGGCCAATACATCGCCGGAGTCCGCTGCCGACGAGCGCCACCGCCGCCGAACCACCTCGCTGTCGCCAGCCATCTTCGCCGCTCCCCGGTCCCGACCGAGTGGAGAAATGGGACCCCCGTGGTCCCAAGATGGTGAAAAGCCCCTCCTTCCCCGAGCTCCGGCCCTCCCTCACCGTCGGCGCCCTCTCCCTCACCGTCGGCCGCCGGTGGTAGTAGAGCAGAGAGGGAAAGGAGAGAAACAGAGGGGAAAAAGAAAAAGAAAAAAAAGAAAATAAAAGGGAAAAAGGAAAGAAAAGAGAAAAACAGGAAAAGAATAGGGGTAAAAGTATAAATTATTTTGGAAATATTTTAGGATAAAATAAGGTTTCGAAATATTATTATTTAGGAATAAGTATAATATTCTTCCCTTCTAAAATGAAATACTTTGTGAAAATGATTTATAGATTAATTCTTCTTTTTGTGAATTCAAATATTGTTCAACCTTTAGATTGTTTTCAAAGTTCACATAAAATTTTTTTTTAAATATTGGTCAAGCATGGATGACATTATCCTGTCATTAAACTTCCAAAAAACCCTAATAAATATAATTGCCACATTAAAGATCAATTATTGGAAATATAAATTAGAAACCTAATTATTCTAGGATATCTTCAAACTCTAGTGCAAAATACATATTAACCATGAGATGGTTCACTCGGTCTAACTGAAATCATTTTTCGTTGATTCAACCTTTAAGATTTCCGAGGTTAGAGGTTGTTTTGGAAACCGCTTTCCGCGATCATTTTGAGATCTTTTTCTTTTCGTTGATGTTGTTGAATTCTAATTGGATTCAACCCTTCTTTCGCACGTACGGATAGCGTCCGAAGAGGTGAACACTGACTACGCGGAAGACCCCACTCAACCAGCGTGCGAGCAAGGCAAGTCTTCACACCCTTTGAACATATCGATCCCAATTGCGAAATGATGTTATTTTAAACTCTAAACATGCATGCTTTACGAGTTACCTATACTTGTTATGCCATACCTTGCTATTGATTACCTTTAGAATTACTCCTTGTAACTCACGATGTGATACAAACAACCGAAGAATAACTTCGAACCGCTTAGCCATGCTAAACTTAGATTTATGCATACTCATGACTTTATGAAAAAGCTTTGTGCTTGGGCAACTACTTTAGGGAAGGTAGTTGAGATACGGCATGTGGAGACATGAGCGCCACCTGGCCATGAGAATGATGAACTAAGTTTGATGAAAAATTGAAAGTACTATACAAATGTTTTAGACGGGCGGCTGGATGACTTGGGTGGATTCCGGAAAGGCAAGTGCCGACCCCGTCAATTAAGGACCGAGCCATGAGATAGCCGGAAACGAGCCGCACAACCGTACTTCTCGAATGGGTATAGACCTAGCCGACTAGATAGCCGAGCGGAGGCGGTATCCTTGCATAGATGGTTCTCTATGATGTGGTTATGGGATGAGAATGAGGCTGCGGCCTTTGTTATGAATGGTGGAATTAAACCGATGTTAATTAAACTTAAAGATTTGGAAAGTTTCCCTTGCCCCAGGTGCGCCAGAACTCCTCTCACTGCTAGAAAAGGACGGCTAGAGTGCATGAGGGCTTAAGTTCATGGAGCGGGTACTGCCAAAGCAAGGTTATCGAAAGGTTTTGCCGTGACCGTCTCATGTGTTGAGGCGTAGGCTCATTTGTTGGGCTGTCGCGGAGTACGGGTAAAGTGTACATCCACCGCGGTGTGAGTGAATCAATCTATTCGAATAGCCGTGCTCGCGGATATAGAGCATCGTGACAAGACTTTCGCTTGGCTAGATTTTAAACTTGAAACTTGGGATGGGTATGCATGATGATTTCATTCGGTGGGTCAACTTCTCGATAAGCGAGAAGGGGTAGATTCCCCAGAAAATCATGACGAGCCGGAGGCGGGAAGCCATCCTTGGAATCACGATGGATGGTAGACAGAACCGTCACCGGATTAATGAACTGTGAAAAATTAAAACTTGATTTGGCTAGTCGATAGGTTTGTGAAAAAAATTGTGAAAATTGGCTTTACGCAAAAATAACCCTAGCCATGTTCTTTGAATAACCCTATCATATGCATCAATTCGTGTTGGCTTGCCGAGTACGGTTGGTACTCACCCTTGCTATACGCACAAACCTCCAGCTGATGGAAATGAAGAGCCAGAAGACCCATACGCGTATTACCAGGAGGGCGAAGGAACTGATGGCGCATACTAGACCTTAGCTCCGGTCGTTGCCTGTGGCAATCGACAAGCCGCTGCCTCTTTCCGCTGCCTTATCTAAATTCTGTTTTTATGTTGTACTCGGACCATAAGGTCCTGTGGGTTGAACATTGCCTTCGGGCCTATTAATGTAATAATGGTAATATAAGACTATTCGTACATGTGCACTTGATTATCCAGTACTGTATTCGTGGGTACCAACTACTCGATCCAGGGAAATGGTACTATGAACACGAAAGATTCCCGCCTCAAAAACGGGGGTCCACAGAGCTGGTATCAGAGCCATGCGACCGTAGGCTAAGACCAAATGGCGCCCTACCCCTAACTAGTTGGCTAAAGGGAAATATCCCTACAATAAGATCAGTTTTAAACTATTATTTCCGAAAATGCAAATATATCTTTTCTACATCTGTATTTCATTTTTACCAAATGATTATGATAGCTCTCTCCCTCTGACCCTAAGTTGCCTACAAAAGCATATGTCAAACCACGACGGAGCCTGGGAGGTCACTATCCCGCGAGACGAGGGGTTTGTGGTACAACTTCAGTCCCTACTATGGTGTTTGAGGTATCCGGAACCACCCACCTATCACACCAAGAGGCATGGCTCCGAAGTGTATCCAGCCTGGGAGGCAGCCGTATCCATAGAAGCCCGCATGGGAAGTGAGACATCCTTCTGCTTCCACACTCGCTACCACCGGGACCTAGCAGAAGCAGCTATTCAGGATGCGGCTCGCGAAGCCTTCCTTCGCCTTAATGCGATACATCGTGCCGAACTCACGGTGACAGAGTTTGTGCATCATCCTTATCGCGAAGAGGGCAACCCAGTCTGCACTGTGGAGGCTACCCCCTGCTGCTACAACCCGATGGTCACGCGTCTATCACGTTGGGCGGAGACGGCAGACGACTGTTACGAGGAGGCCCTGCTCGAGATCAACGACCAGCAGTCACGCCTCAATGATCTGGTCGACAGCCACCAAGGCTGTGGAGACCAGATAAACATGCTGCAGACTCAGCTGCAGGCCAATGGTGCCCGATGAGCAACTCTCGGACCGCTACATGGCCCGTGGGGAAGCTCTGGTAGAGCTGGAAGAGCAGCTCAGGAAGAGCAAGTAGCAAATCAACCAGCTGGAGGAGCAGCTGCGCACTCGTCCTGTCTACGCTGCAGGTACTTCCACCGAGCCTGTACCATCACCTCCTGCCCCTGTGCCCGACCCCTATTACCTTATGACTCCAGCATGCTTGGATACTTTTCAAGCCATGATGGAGCAAGCTTTTATGTTGAGCACAGAGCCTGCACCGTACCTGGTAGACCCCACTGCTGCCACGTCCATGGGACCCACCTCGAGCTCCGTAGCAGTACCATCCGAGCCGGGATCGGGAGAGGAGAACCCCATCCAGATCCACACCGACACGGAGTCTGAGGCAGAACCCATGGAGGTCAAATGGGAGTCCAGCGACACCGACCCAATGGAGGAGGAAGCTCCCACTCGTCGCCTGACTCACACTGGAGGCCCCCTCACCCGCCAGACCGCTCGCAAGAGTACGCGGCCACCGAGTCGGAAGATTCGGCATGACTCCGAGGCCACCCCCTCCGAGCCATGGGGACTCCGGTTTGCTTCAGCAGCGGACCACCCACTTCCGGCGCCTGGCTCTTGCGGATGGTTGGATGACTAGGTGGAAGGACCTTCCCAGCTCGGCAGCACGAACCACTCTCCATTTCCCCTTAATTGGTTGATGTAGTTGGACGATAGTTGTTGTTGCTATCATGGCATGAAGGACTTTGTGTGTACAGTCCATGTACCCCCCTTATGTAATATGATGAACCTAAGCATCGCTTTGCGATGTCTTAATTCGTGAGCTTAATATTACTTCACCCTGCTTGTTGATTAAAGATCATTTAAAAGAACTTGAAGAAAAATCCCCCTAGGAACCATAACCTAAACTGGTCCGATCTCTTAATTCATCTATCTTCTTCAGATGGCACATCGCCGCAGAGCCGCAGCAACCAACGAGAACCCGCCAGAGCCCAACCCCTCCACCCTGGCGGAGGTTATGGCTTTGCAGACCCAGCTACTCCAAGCAATTGCTAATAACCAGGGAAATCGAGGAGGATCGAGTCTGGGAGAGTTCATGAGAGCTAAGCCACCCACCTTTTCCACGGCCGAAGAACCTATGGATGCTGAAGATTGGCTAAGAGTGATAGAGAAAAAGCTAACCCTCGTCGAATCCGAGAAGCGATAGAGTTGTCTTCGCTACTAACCACGGAGGGCCCCGCAAGTGACTCGGTGGGACACCTACAAGGAAACGCGAGCAAGACGCCGACGAACCAACATGGGAGGAATTCACTCGCGTTCCGTGACAATTTCGTGCCAGTGCTTATGAGGATGAAGAAAACGAGTTCCGCAGACGCGTCAAGGGAACACCTCAGTACAAGAATATCTCGAACAAGTTCACCCAGCTCGCCGTTACGTCACCAAGGACTGACCGACGAAGAAGAGAAGATAGACAAATTCATTGAGGGACTAAATGACGAACCGAGGGACCAATGATCGGGCGGGATCACACCGGTTTCCAAAGCCTCATCAACAAGGTCGTCCGACTTGAGCATGACCAAAAGGTGGTAGACAATAACCGCAAGAGGAGGCTCGCTATGGCTCGCCCCATTTCGGGAACGCCACAACGCCCCAAGGGAGCCACCCCGTCGGATGGAAGCCAAACGTTCCGGCAACCGGACGTTCTCTCGCTTTCGACCATGTCAACAGTCGCTACACCTCGCCTTCGTACACCCACACCAACCCTAGCCGCTCCAGAAGAAAGAATGTGAGCCGCTTCAATTGCGAGAATTCGGGCACTACTCCAATAGCTGCCCAAAACCACGCAACGCCCGTACGCACCGGCGCCAATGCAACGCCCGTCCTAGGAACCCCCACCCTGCGGCGGGACGAGGTCCATTCAGGACCCCGCTACCCAACGAGGCCGCCACCGGGTTTCGACGTGGCCAGTGAATCATGTGTGGGTGAAGAAGCTCGGGAGGACCGGAGCGTATTGATGGGTATGTTCTCTATCAACTCGCACCGCTTAAAGTTTTATTCGATTCTGGAGCCTCACATTCGTTCATATCTTCCCGAGTAAGCAAACAACACCACCTACACCAAGTAGCACTTAGGAGACCTATGCTGGTACACTCACCTGGGGGAGACATAACCGTACCCCATGCCTGCATTAATGTGCCCATACGGATTAGAGACGTGGTGTTTCTCTCAAACCTTATGGTGCTATCACCCCAAACCATAGATGTCATACTCGGAATGGATTGGTTGACCAAGAATAATGGAATTATAGACTATAGTCGAAGGGAAGTCACGGTATCCACCCCATGGGGATCACCGATGAGCATAACTATGGATCAAAACCCAAAGCTATGTGAGCAAGCTGCGGGAGTGTTCACCATGCTACCTCTAGGCGGAATGCCAGTAGTACAAGAATACCCGGATGTGTTTCCCGAGGAATTGCCCGGAATGCCCCCGGATCGCGACGTAGAGTTCATCATCGATCTAATGCCTGGTACTGCCCCCATATCCAAGAGGCCTTATCGAATGCCGGCCAACGAGTTAGAGGAACTCAAGAAGCAAATAAGAGAACTACAAGAGAAGGGATTTGTACGCCCACTCTTCTCCCTGGTGAGCCCCAGTACTCTTCGTCAAAAAGAAGGATGGGAGTATGAGAATGTGTGTGGACTACCGATCGCTGAATGAAGTCACTATCAAGAACAAGTATCCGCTACCTCGGATCGATGACCTATTCGATCAACTTAAGGGTGCGCAGGTGTTCTCAAAGATTGATCTACGGTCAGGATATCATCAGTTGAAGATTAGAGCTGGAGATATTCCTAAGACGGCGTTCTCTACACGTTACGGCTTATACGAGTTTACAGTAATGTCCTTTGGATTGACCAATGCCCCGGCATATTTTATGAACCTGATGAACAAGGTATTCATGGAGTACCTGGACAAATTCGTGGTGGTATTCATTGACGATATACTTATCTACTCCAAGAACGATGAGGAACACGCGAACATCTACGGCTAGTCTTGGAAAAACTACGAGAGCACCAATGTACGCAAAATTTAGCAAATGCGAGTTCGGCTCAAAGAAGTCGCTTTTCTTGGCCACGTGGTTTCAGCGGAGGAGTAGCGGTAGACCCCGCCAAGGTCGAAGCTGTCATGGAATGGAAGGCACCCAAGTCGGTGACGGAAGTTCGGAGTTTCTTGGGCTTGGCCGGTTATTATCGACGGTTTATCGAAGGGTTTTCCACTGTAGCCCGACCTATGACTCAACTTCTGAAGAAGGAAAAGAAGTTTGAATGGAACGAGAAGTGTCAAAAGGCTTTCGACCAACTAAAAGAAAAGTTAACCACGCCCCAATCTTAACCTTACCCGACAACCGGAAGGATTTCGTGATGTCTTGTGACGCATCCCGCAAGGACTAGGAGGCGTGTTAATGCGGGGATGGGAAGGTCGTAGCGTATGCCTCGCGACAGTTACGACCCCACGAGGAGAATTATCCCACACACGACCTGGAATTAGCCGCGGTTGTTCACGCATTGAAGATCTGGAGGCACTATCTGATCGGGAACCACTGTGATGTGTATACCGATCACAAGAGCTTAAAATATTTCTTTACTCAGCCTGATCTCAACCTACGACAAAGGCGATGGTTGGAGTTGATCAAGGATTACGATCTATGAATCCATTACCATCCCGGCAAGGCAAATGTAGTGGCCGATGCGCTGAGCCGCAAAGCCCAATGCAACCACATGGGATTGAGAGGTATGGCTAATGAGCTCCAAGAAGAAATGGCTCGACTTAATCTGCACCTGATTCCTCACGAAGAAGTAAACTCACTGGAAATTCAACCCCTTCTGAGGACTCAAATAGAAGAAGCCCAAAAAGGGAATAAGGAAACTCAGGAAATCAAGGAACGCATGGCCGCTGGACGCGCTAAGGAGTTTTCAGTAGACGACAGGGGAATCCTGTGGTACAAGAAAAGAATCTGCGTACCTGAACGAGGCGGTTTGCGAGGATTGATCTTAAAAGAAGCCCACGAATCGGCATATATTCGTTACATCCCGGAAGCACGAAAATGTACCAGGATTTGAAGGGAGAATAGTGGTGGCCCAATATGAAGAGAGATGTAGCCGAATACGTAGCCGTGTGCGATGTGTGCCAAAGGGTGAAAGCCGAGCATCAACGACCAGCTGGCTTGCTGCAGCCACTCAAGATTCCCGAATGGAAATGGGATGAGATAGGCATGGATTTCATAGTGGGACTACCCAAAACTACGACTGGTTACGATTCCATTTGGGTAATAGTAGATCGGCTCACCAAGACTGCCAGATTTATTCCCGTGAAAACTAACTACAACAGTGCCAAGCTAGCAGAACTATATATGAGTAGGATTGTATGTCTCCACGGTGTACCAAAGAGGATTATATCGGATCGTGGTACCCAATTCACATCTTATTTTTGGAGCAAAGTCCACGAGGCACTCGGAAGTCACCTCGCTTTCAGTACCGCTTATCACCCACAGACCGACGGGCAGACTGAAAGGACGAATCAAGTGCTAGAGGATATTTGAGAGCTCGTGCGTTGGATTTCACCAAGGATTGGGAGAAATGTTTGCCGTACGCCGAGTTCTCCTACAACAATAGCTATCAAGCCGTCGAAGATGTCGCCAAACGAAGCTCTATTTGGTCGCCGATGTCGAACCCCATTGATGTGGTCAGAAACCGGTGAACGAACCGTATTCGGGCCTGACATAATCAAAGAGGCCGAGGAAAAAGTTCGCTTGATTCGGGACCGATTACAGACAGCTCAGTCACGACAAAAGAGCTACGCGGATACCCGACGAAGAGAATTAGAATTTAAAGAAGGTGACTATGTGTATTTAAAGGTCTCACCACTACGGGGAACTCAGAGGTTCAAAGTCAAAGGGAAACTCGCACCAAGATACATAGGCCCATTCTTGATAAGCGCTAGGAGAGGGGAAGTGGCTTACCAGCTGGAGCTGCCCGAGAACCTCTCCGATGTCCACCCAGTATTCCACGTATCGCAGCTGAAGAAATGTTTGCGGGTACCGGAAGAACAAGCCCCGTTAGAAACCATCCATGTCCACAGTGATCTTACTTACCCGGAGCATCCAATCAAGATACTAGACGAGGCAGAAAAGAAGACACGAACCAAGTCATGGCGCATGTACAAAGTACAATGGAGCAATCACACAGAAGAAGAAGCTACCTGGGAAAGCGAAGAGTTTCTGAGGACAGAATACCCACACCTATTCAGCAACCGGTAAGAAATCTCGGGGACGAGATTTATTGTTAGGGGGGTAGGTTTGTAACATCCTGAAAATCGGAGGAATGGAATTCGGAACGTAAAAATCGGAACTCACAAAAACTTTTTGGGAATCATTGCTTCTTATCATGTTTTTCGATCTGGATTGCCTGTTCAGCAAAATAAGATTTTTCTTCTAGAATTACTTTGAGGAAAAATGGAACAAAACCCTAAGCTTTGAAATCACAGCCGGTGAAAATGGTTTCGAAATATAAATGTGTGTACCTTGAAAAGAGCATATACATATATAATTTGGTGAATTACAAAAAGGATATATTTTGGTTTAAACCCTAATTGATGGGGGAAAGATAATGAATAATTGGGATTTGATGATAAAAATATTTTTGAAAAAGGAAAAATGAAGATAGAAATTCATCTCTAATCAAAACCCTAATTTCTTGAATTCAAAAGAAGAAACAAAATAAATATGAAAAATGTATTTTGAAAAGTAGGGAGAAATGGAAAATATAATTTTAGAGATTGTTCTGAGAATACCAAAATTTATTTGGGATTTTTAGGAAGAAAGGAAATGGAAATAGGGAATTAGGAAAATTAAATCAGTAAAATAGGAAAGGTACACTATTCATCGCATCAGAAGGTGTTCGACCGGTCACTCAGCCACGTTCGCGCGCGCCACGCGCCGAACGCCGTGCCGCGCCGTACCAGGACACCCACGCACGCGCGCTCTCGCCGATGACACCGTCCTCGCGCGCACACCACCGCCGGCATGGGCCGCGCCATCCCGCGGGTCGCCAAAGTCGCCGCGACGCCGCACAGCCCGCGCCATGCCGTCGCCATGCCGTCGCCGTACCCGCCCGCGTACGTCGCGCGCCGCACACCGCGCGCACCGCCCTCGCCACGCACCGTACGTGCGCGCGGCACGCAGCTTGCCGCACGTCGCGCACGACCTCCCCGCGACCGCGCCATGCCGCCGACGCCGCGCCATTGTTGCCGTCGCATCGCTCTCCGTCGACCGCCTATAAGAGGCCACCCCGAGCCGAGCCCCCAACACCGAAAATCTTCGCCACAACTCCCTCGTGCTTTCTCCCGTTTTTCCCCAAAAGCTAGCCATTGCATTGCTTGAATTTTGGGAAGAATCGGAGCTCGACCGGAAGAACCCTAACCCGCCGCCGCGCAAGCAAAACTCCGAAATTCGTCACACTCGGCCGATTTCTTCCCGAATTGAAGGTACCACCGTTATCCCCATGCTCTAAGTGTTGTTTCCCCTAAGTTTCCCGAGCCAAAAGGCCGCCGGAAATCGCCGGCGACGAGCCCCCGAATTCCCCGTCTCGGCCGCCGCCACCCCGCCGTCGCCGGCCTCCTCGGCGCCTCCCGGCCGAACCAACCCTCTCTCTAGCACCCCTAGGGCTCACCGATGCTCGTAGATCCTGCCTTGGCCAATACATCGCCGGAGTCCGCTGCCGATGAGCGCCACCGCCGCCGAACCACCTCGCCGTCGCCACCATCTTCGCCGCTCCCGGTCCCGACCGAGTGGAGAAATGGGACCCCGTGGTCCCAAGATGGTGAAAAGCCCCTCCTTCCCGAGCTCCGGCCCTCCTCACCGTCGACGCCCTCTCCCTCACCGTCGCCCGTGGGTAGTAGAGCGAGAGAGGAAAGGAGAGAAACAGAGGGGAAAAAGAAAAAGAAAATAAAAGGAAATAAAAGGGAAAAAGGAAAGAAAAGAGAAAAACAGGAAAAGAATAGGGGTAAAAGTATAAATTATTTTGGAAATATTTTAGGATAAAATAAGGTTTCTGAAATATTATTATTTAGGAATAAGTATAATATTCTTCCCCCTTCTAAAATGAAATACTTTGTGAAAATGATTTATAGATTAATTCTTCTTTTTGTGAATTCAAATATTGTTCAACCTTTAGATTGTTTTCAAAGTTCACATAAAATTTTTTTTTAAATATTGGTCAAGCATGGATGACATTATCCTGTCATTAGACTTCCAAAAAACCCTAATAAATATAATTGCCACATTAAAGATCAATTATTGGAAATATAAATTAGAAACCTAATTATTCTAGGATATCTTCAAACTCTAGTGCAAAATACATATTAACCATGAGATGGTTCACTCGGTCTAACTGAAATCATTTTTCGTTGATTCAACCTTTAAGATTTCCGAGGTTAGAGGTTGTTTTTGGAAACCGCTTTCCGCGATCATTTTGAGATCTTTTTCTTTTCGTTGATGTTGTTGAATTCTAATTGGATTCAACCCTTCTTTTCGCACGTACGGATAGCGTCCGAAGAGGTGAACACTGACTACGCGGAAGACCCCACTCAACCAGCGTGCGAGCAAGGCAAGTCTTCACACCCTTTGAACATATCGATCCCAATTGAGAAATGATGTTATTTTAAACTCTAAACATGCATGCTTTACAGAGTTACCTATACTTGTTATGCCGCACCTTGCTATTGATTACCTTTAGAATTACTCCTTGTAACTCGCGATGTGATGCAAACAACCGAAGAATAACTTCGGTAAACTGCTTAGCCATGCTAAACTTAGATTTATGCATACTCATGACTTTATGAAAAAGCTTTGTGCTTGGGCAACTACCTTAGGGAAGGTAGTTGAGATACGGCATGTGGAGACATGAGCGCCACCTGGCCATGAGAATGATGAACTAAGTTTGATGAAAAATTGAAAGTACTATACAAATGTTTTAGACTGGGGCGGCTGGATGACTTGGGTGGATTCCGAAAAAGGCAAGTGCCGACCCTGGTCAATTAAGGACCGAGCCATGAGATAGCCGGGAAACGAGCCAGTACAACCGTACTTCTCAAATGGGTATAGACCTAGCCGACTAGATAGCCGAGCGGAGGCAGTATCCTTGCATAGATGGTTCTCTATGATGTGGTTATGGGATGAGAATGAGGCTGCGGCCTTTGTTATGAATGGTGGAATTAAACTGATGTTAATTAAACTTAAAGATTTGGAAAGTTTCCCTTGCCCCAGGTGCGCCAGAACTCCTCTCACTACTAGAAAAGGACGGCTAGAGTGCATGAGGGCTTAAGTTCATGGAGCGGGTACTACCAAAGCAAGGTTATCGAAAGGTTTTGCCGTGACCGTCTCATGTGTTGAGGCGTAGGCTCATTTGTTGGGCTGTCGCGGAGTACGGGTAAAGTGTACATCCACTACAGTGTGAGTGAATCAATCTATTCGAATAGCCGTGCTCGCGGATATAGAGCATCGTGACAAGACTTTCGCTTGGCTAGATTTTAAACTTGAAACTGCTGGGATGGGTATGCATGATGATTTCATTCGCTGGTGGGTCAACTTCTCGATAAGCGAGAAGGGGTAGATTCCCCAGAAAATCATGACGAGCCGGAGGCGGGAAGCCATCCTTGGAATCACGATGGATGGTAGACAGAACCGTCACCGGATTAATGAACTGTGAAAAATTAAAACTTGATTTGGCTAGTCGATAGGTTTGTGAAAAAAATTGTGAAAATTGGCTTTACGCAAAAATAACCCTAGCCATGTTCTTTGAATAACCCTATCATATGCATCAATTCTGTGTTGGCTTGCTGAGTATGGTTGGTACTCACCCTTGCTATACGCACAAACCTCCAGCTGATGGAAATGAAGAGCCAGAAGACCCATACACGTATTACCAGGAGGGCGAAGGAACTGATGGCGCATACTAGACCTTAGCTCCGGCCGTTGCTCGTGGCAATCGACAAGCCGCCGCCTCTTTCCGCCGCCTTATCTAAATTCTCGTTTTTATGTTGTACTCGGACCATAAGGTCCTGTGGGTTGAACATTGCCTTCGGGCCTATTAATGTAATAATGGTAATATAAGACTATTCGTACATGTGCACTTGATTATCCAATACTGTATTCGTAGGTACCAACTACTCGATCCAGGGAAATGGTACTATGAACACGAAAGATTCCCGCCTCAAAAACGGGGGTCCACAATTGGTTCCCTTACTTGCCTCCAGAATAACATATGAGCGATTCATATAACATCTCCTTGTATACATGACTGTAACAATGATGCCATTAAATGTGATATGAAAATTGAACTCGTGCAGACAGAAGAGTTCATAAAATTATATTATAATGATTCAACAAAATATAGATGAGGAAATAAGCTTCACTTCGTTTCGATAATCGATCTAGCTAAAGTGCTGACATATGAAGTCACTTCATTCAGAGTATATGAACTTTCTAGCCCACCAAAGTACACAATATATATTCTAGGCATCAATTCTCCAATAATTAGAACTTGATGGGCTCAGTAACGTTCATCTTAAAGATTGATAACATTGTATAATCATGTATATCCATTGATATTTTCTCAATAGCCTACCCTAAAATTAGTGATATAAGATGGAAACATCACAATAATTATCAACTGTTAGTTCATCACAAAGTTACAGTTAAGATAATCCAAGTTATATTGATCACAGAGCACTGAACTTTGTTCCCTGCACATGACGTTAAAATGCAAGGACCTAACTTATAGATGCATTTGTATATGCCTATTGCCATGGATCTCAAATACATAAACAAAGACAAGCTTCTCAGAAACAAGAACAAGCACAAATAAAGCCAAGCTCGCATCCTACCCTAAAATTACTAATATAAGATGGAAACATCACAATAATTATCAAGTGTTTGTTCCCTGCACATCATGTTATCATGCAAGGGCCTAACTTGAATCTCTGCATGTCACAAACACTGGTTCCAGCTACAAGAAATGTATGATTTTTTGACGTATTTAGTATGGCACAAGGTCATAATGTCATAATATTATCTAGTTTATGACGTTCTGTATTAGGCATTTGGACTTAGTGACAATAAAAAGTTGTATGTCATAACAAATGTCATACAACTAGTCTTATTTCTTCTAGTGACAATATATGCTATGTCATAAGGTCTAATTTTTGGATGTCATAAATCGTTGACAAAAGTTGTATGTCACAAGTTATTTTATTTAATTATTTTAAATACACTTTTCCATGTTGGCATTTCTATCACCACCTAAGATTCTTTTTTTATTTTATATCTTCAAGATGGGCCTCCTGCGGTCCTGCCGGAGCTGAAAGGGGCTCTCGCCATCTGATGGGCCCAGTTTCGCCATTTGATGGGCTTGGCCCAGCAAGCCACGTTGCAGCCCTGAAAGAGCCCCCGCAAAATGTTAAAAAAAAGGTGCACAGGAGGGCTCGAACCTGTGTGCTTGAGGTTCCTAAGAAGCGCACATGCCACCGAGCTATGCAAGGTTATTTGATTTCAAAGAGCATTTTATACTATATGAGGCATAACTGTCTGCTCATCGTAAATGGGCCACCTGCGTACTCGTGGACCTTTTGGCTCATACTGTTGCGGTTGTGGATGGCGGATGCAGATCTTGTGGGGCGGCTGGCAGCGAGGGGAAGGGGCCAGCGGGCGGCGGCGCGGCCAGCAGGAGGGGCGCGGCCAGCGGGCGGCCCGGGTGGCGGCGCAGCCAGCGGGCGGCCCGGGCGGCGGCACGGCCAGCGGCTAACGCGAGCGTCGGCGCGGCCAGGCTAGGCCAGCGGGCGTCGGCACCTACGGCATCCAGCATCCAACGGCGCCGCGCACGGCCAGTAGAGTGGGACGACGCGGAGCGGCTTGGCGAGCAGGGCCAACCGGCGTGGCGAGCAGCGCAGCAAGGGCTGATCTCCCCAGCAGTTGGCAGAACTCCCTTGATTTGTTCTTCTCGGAGTGCTAGCCTGCAAGAAAGGTACTGATTTGCTTAGTGTAGCAATCTTGCATATTAGTGCTTAGTAGTGCTTGCTGCTATGTGCCAATTGCAGGACAATAGTTCATGATAATACCAAATTGTATCTTAGTGTTTGGTTGTTTGTTAGCAAAAATTAAATTAAGGTTAGTGTAGATTTATTTAACCCATTATTGGAGATAAAGCAATGCTTAAGTATTTGTACAGATTGCATATAATGATGGAATGTCACTTGTTTGATAATGTTTGTCAAGTATCATATACATTTAAAGTTTTTGAGCAAGTTCATCTCATGATTTGGTGCAGATGGATAGATCTTGATTGGATCAATAAAAGGCGGTTTGGCCAGGAATATGCAGATGGGGTGAATCAATTCATGACTTTTGTTTCCGAGAGATTCAATGATGATGAAGAGATGCCTTGTCCATGTCGTCAGTGTTTGAATCGGGTTCGCAAATTTAAAGAACAAGTGGAGGAAGACTTGTATATTAATGGGATGGCTAGTACTTACACTAGATGGGTCCATCATGGAGAATTGTTGGAGGTTGTACCACATGAAATTGGTGATCATGTTGATGAAAATACTAGTCTCAATGAGGATTTTAGCATTCATGTGGATGAAGATGACCCTGACGATGGAATTCGTGGTATGGTAGAGGAGTTGTACACAGCTGAAGAGGAAGGTAAAAGGAAAAAGTCTATGTTTGCAATTCTGTTGGAAGAGATGAAGCAAGAACTGTACCTGGTAGTCATTCCTCAAGGTTTAATTTTGTGGTGAAGTTACTTCATATCAAGTCATTTTACCGAATTTCTAATGGTGCATTCACAGCGCTACTAAAGTTGTTGTCACAAGAATTCCCAAAATGCTCTATTCCTGCAACTTATGAGGAAGCAAAGAGACTTATCCGTGCATTGGGGCTCGGATACACTTCAATCCATGTGTGCCCAAATAATTGTGTTCTGTTTCGGAAGAATTTGAAAAAAAATGATGTTTTTCCAGTTTGTAATGCATCAAGATGGAAAGAAAATGATGGAAGAAAGAAGATTCCTGAGAAGATTTTGCAACATTTTCCGTTGATTCCTAGGCTGAAGAGAATCTTTTCTTCCAAAAGAACAGCAAAGGAGGTGCAATGGCACAAGTTGAAGAGGGAGCCAGTGGAGAATGAGCTCAACCATCCAGCTAATGGCGAGGCATGGAAAGACTTTGACAGAAAGTATGGGTGGTTTGCAAGAGATGCAAGGAACATCAGACTTGGCCTTGCTACTGATGGTTTTAATCCATTTGGTAAGATGAGCTCCTCATATACCATGTGGCTAGTGTTTCTTATCCCTTACAACTTTCCTCCATGGGAATGTGTGGAGCAATCCAACTTTATCATGGGCCTACTTATCCCTGGTCGAGAATGCCCAGGAAAGGATATTGATGTCTTTTTGGAGCCACTTGTTGAGGAGTTGCTAGAGCTTTGGAAAGGCGTCTCTACTGTTGATGCACTTAGTGGGAAGAAGTTTGATTTACATGCTGTTGTAATATGGTGCATTCATGATTATCCTGCTTTGAGCACATTGTCAGGTAGAGTCACAAGAGGTTATTATGCTTGTGCGCATTATTGTGACAAAAACCCTTGCTCTAAAAGGATAAGGAATAAGATAAGTTACACTGGCCATCGGCGTTTCCTTGCTAGGGACCATCCATGGAGGAGGAGCAAGGTGTTTGATGGTAATGTTGAAAAGCGTGAGAAGCCAGAGAAATTTACCACTGATGAGCTGATGGAGCAACTAGATAGGGTCAAGGATGTCAGACCTGGAAAGCATCCAGAAAGCAAAAAAAGAAAGCGGGATGAAGTGGGCCAATGTTGGAAGCGAAGGTCATGTCTTTGGAATTTGTCGTATTGGTCAAGTATGAAGCTGCAGCATAATCTTGATGTGATGCACATTGAGAAAAATATATGTGAATACATCCTTGGTACATTTCTAGGTACGGCTGGAAAGTCAAAGGACAGTATAAATTCTAGGCTTGATTTGGAAGATATGGGCATTAGGAAACATTTACACTTGATCCGTGATGGAGATTCATATAGTGTTCCTCATGCTCCCTACATAATGACTAAAACACAAAAGGCTGATTTTTGTGATTTTTTGAAGAGTGTAAAATTTCCAGATGGATACGCTTCCAACTTAGCATCATGTGTTACAGCAGATGGCTGCAACCTCCAAGGACTGAAAACTCATGATTGTCATATTCTTCTTCAAAGGATTATACCTACTGCTGTCCGAGGAATCATGCACAAGGACATATATGAAGCACTTGCTGAATTAGGTTATTTTTTTCAGCAACTTTGTGCAAAAACTTTGAAGTTAGATGTGTTGGAAAGACTGAAAGCTGACATCCCAATCATTCTGTGCAAGCTCGAGAAAATATTTCCTCCTTCTTTGTTTGATGTGATGCTACACTTGGCTGTCCATTTACCTGAAGAGGCAATTCTTAGAGGTCCAGTACAATATGGATGGATGTACCTAGTAGAAAGAAGGTTGTTAACACTGAAACGGTTTGTGAGGAACATGGCAAGGCCTAAAGGGTCCATTGCTGAAGCATATGTTGCTGCTGAGTGCTTGGCTATTTGCTCGAGGTACTTTAATGATGATATTGAGACCCGACACAATCGGGAGGGCAGGAATAGAGAGCGTGTTGCTACTATGAGAGGAGACCTCTCTGTTTTTCAGCATGGAGCTAATGTTCTTGGAGCACCAAGTCTTACATATCTTGAGCATGATTATGAAAAAATGGTTTGGTTCGTACTAAACAATTGTCCGGAAGTGGAGCCATATATTGAGTATGTCAGCCATATACTATTTTCATTTTTTCTTATAACTTAGTTATTAGCCCTAATGTTTGAATTGACTATCATTTTTAGGATATACAAGAAAGAGTTGGAGAATGAAGGATGTGCTAATGTTCAAAAAACTCTTGAGAAGCAATTTTCTTCTTGGTTTAAGAAGCACGTGAGTTTGTCTCAATTATTTTATTTCATCATTTTCTACCTGGTTTAAGAAGCAATTTTTTGTGCAAATCGCTAAACTTCGTTACGTGGAGAGACAAGACATAAATGATGAGCTATTTGCACTTTCATGTGAGCCTGAGCTGCGAGTTCGAATTTATTCAGCATGTCTTGTTAATGGTGTTCGATTCCACACTGTAGACCGTGAGAAAAATAGAAGAACATAAAATAGCGGAATTATGGCCGAGGGTACACATGATAACCAGGACATTGACTTCTATGGTTCCTTGAAGGAAATAATTGAGCTTAGGTACAACGCAGATTCGGATGGCAATAGGACAGTGGTTCTATTTCGATGTGATTGGTTTAACACCCATGGAAAGAAGTTTCGAATGAAGGATGATGGGTTCTTCAAAAGCATAAACCATGGCAGCTTGTGGTACAAGGATGATCCTTTTATTTTAGCAACACAAGCAACAAAGGTATTTTATTTGTTAGACACCAAGTATCGTGAAAACTGGCGAGTTGTTCAAAAATTTTCACACAGACACTTGTGGAATGTGGCTGAAAATGACAATGAGGATATACCCCATGCTGTGGTATTGTCCTACCAAGACGATGATTGTGAAGGTGTGCATGTTCAACTTACTGAAGGATGTCTCGAAAATGAGCAGTCAGTTAGTGAAAATGGTGTTCATGTTGATGCTAGTGTAGTTGATGACCTCCGTGAACAAAGAGAAGCGGAAGGACAACAAGATTAGTCAAGCGATGGCAAAGATGAAACTGGATGGCAATATGTGAGTGACAATGAAGGTCCAACAATCCCTCTAGAAGATGACGATGATAGCGATTACGAGTAGATTTAGTTGTCATTTGAATTTAGTTGTAATATGGAGATCTGGACTATTTGTTTGAAGAACATGTACTGCAGTTGTTCTAGACAGTGCACTTGAATTGGGCCATTGGCTTGGTTTGTTTTAAATTTTAGTTCTTGATGGATATGTTATGTTCTGTATCTATCCACTGGATGGCACTATGATGATTAATGTGCAGCACTACTGTTCTGTTATGTATTCTGTAGCTGTTCTGGACACTGCATCACCCCATCACATGGTGGGCGTGGTTGGTGCCTTGAATCTTGATTGGCTGGTGCACGATAAATTTATTCTGTACAGTGCATCTCCCTTGTTATATAGCACATTGTTTTTTATAAATGACAAGTGCACAGTTCTGAATATGGGTGATTTTAGCCCAGCCAACAAGGTCCTGAATATGGTTGATTTTAGCAGGCCATAATTCTACTTTTCAAACTATTTTCAAACACATACCCAACTGTTATTATTCTCCAAAATTGTTGATTTTTTGCTACTTTTCAATCTATTTTCAAGCACGTACCTAACTATTATCTCTAAAAACTATTTGTTAGTCTTTTTATCCATAGGAAACCTATTTAAAGAGCTTATTTTAAAATCTTTTGGCCACGTTTGTATTAGCAGTCGAGCTTGACTCTCCACTTGTAGGACTTCATCTTACTCTATAATACGACCGAAACATCATGAGAGATGCTTTAATTAGGATTTTATTCATGAGTTGCAACAGAGCAAAAAAATGTTGAGCTTAGTTCGAGTGTTAACGTTGTTATATAGAACGACTTTCAACTAGGACCCATTTGGTACATGTTCAATGTTTGTCGCACTGTATGAATAGGTGTTAGGCTTGCCACCACCACCTCAGGATCAAGTATATCCTCATCTATGTCGATGCCCTCTCCAGTGAGGCGGCACTCCTCCTCATGGCAGATCCGACCTCCAAGGTGGTGGATCCGCCCTCTCCGGCGGCGGATCCACCCTTCCCTACTCCGGCAGCGGCGACGACGCTCCTCCCCATGGCGGATTCGACCTCCAAGGTGGCGGATCCGGCCTCCATGGTGACGGATCCACCCTCTCTTGTGGAGGTCGCCCTTCTGTACTCCGGCGCCTACGGCGACGCTCCTCCCCATGGTAGATCCGGCGGGCCTATGGATGGCCTCGGTTAATAGCCATTTACTGTGACCTTCTGTCCGAGGTGGATGAGTTTGCCTGCCTCGGAAAATTGATTCTGACCGCCACGATTAAAGTTATTGTAGTAGTGCGTTGCAATTCTTTTCTGTGAAATATATACTCTTATTTTCTCTTCATGGACTTATAGTTTCTAGTGAAAAAGGGTAGTATATACGATTGATAATCAGTTGGAAACAACTAATTATATTTTTCCTAATATGACTTTCATTAGGCACAATGGTTTTTGATCTATCAAAACATATTTTTATTTAGGTTGGTCGTATGATCAAAGCACGTCTTATTAAAACATGTCTTGAAATTGTTGTTTATAAATAAAAACTAGTAAACATCTAGATGCAATCACAAAGAGGAAAAACCAGGGCGTGAGCCATATTTATTTTCTCCTTATACCATTATTTTTTTACCAATTATACTATTATTTGTTAGTTGTATAAGAAAACAATATTTTAGCAAGTAGTACTGCATATAAGAAAGCCGCGCGGGCGCCGAAAATTGGAGCCTGGCAGCCGCGCAGTGGCGCGATGTCTTTGCACCACACCAAAAAATTTGGAGTCAAAATGTCATTTCTATCCAGACATACTACACAACAGGTATCCTTTGGACAAGGATAGTACAGTAAAATTGCCCCATACCATGGCCTACTCAGCCCACGACTCCCCCAAATCCTAGTCAGTCCAATTCACTCCTCTCACGAGCCGCCACTTCTTTCCCCCGTCCCTCATCGGCTGCAACCTAGGAAGAGGTCCGCCGCCCTCCGCTGCCGAATAGGCGCCGCCTCCGACGACGTCCTCCGCGCTCCGCCCCCGGCTTTCTAAACCCTCGAAGATGCCTCCTGGTCGAGCTCGAGCGGCGACCCGGCCCTCAACTAGAAGTGAACCGAAGGTAACTCATCGGTTGCCCTTCTTAATTTGCAATACATATGCGGCTGTGTCGGAGGCTCCGGCCCTAGGTCTAGGGCGAGGTGGAGCCACCACTAGGGTGAGGGGTGGCCACCCTAGGTCCTTGTGGCCGGGCACCCCATCCCTACACTACGGAGCTGGAGTTTGTCGGTGCCGGCGCGAGATTGAAGATGACAGTGGTGGCGTGGTGCTGCTTGCCTTCTATTCGAGAGGATGGACAGCGTGATAGGCCTGGCGTTTAGTGCCCTTTAGTGAATGCACTTTAGTGCCCTTTAGTGAATGCACTGCAGCCTGTAATGATACAGTCTGCATCCATACTTTCGTTTTGTTCTAAAAAAATGGTGTCTCATTATTTTTATTTCTTTATGTTGTCACTGGTGTGTGATTTCTTTTTCTTATGCAAGTACGAGGCTCCACCGACTGAATATGAGAAGCAAAAGATGGAACAAGTGATGCGGAAGTCGGGTGTTCCGTAGTCTTGGAATAAAAGAGGCGGCGAATATTTTGAAAAAATCAAGACCAAAAAGGCTACTAATGCTACTCGTGAAGACTCGGCTCATTGTATCAACTCGCAGACGGTGAAGACGGTGAAGAGGTTGAACAAGGAGTATTTGATAAGGTACCTTGATGACAACCTAACATTTATGTTAAATATGCAGTGCATGAGCATATGCTCAGTCATTTCTGTTAAATATACAGAATTATTCATGTGAGAACCATGCAGGACTTGGAACATGAAGTTTGCAAGAGTTCAGCAAGAACATCAAAGAGAGTGATGGCAGTGGCACTTCGGGGGCAAGATGAACCAGCAAGAATGACAAGGTAGAGGGTAAAAGGAAATGGCCACAGCTAATGAAGTTCCAACAACTGACTCACAAGATGGTTCCACAGAAGATGCACTGATGGCTGCCAATGATAATACCCAGTCCAACAACCGGAATGAACTGCCCACTGAAGGCAAGTGATTGTACTATCTCCACTACTAATGATTTATTTGTTAGTGATATGCCCTAGAGGCAACATGGAGATGTTGGATATCATGGTCAATGTTTATGTATTTATGAATAAAGTGTTATTCAGTTCCATGAAATAGACATCTTGTATTGATCAATAAGTATGTGACTTATTTATGAGACTCTATATGTATGAATCTATTTCTAAATGATCCCTGATCATATATCATATTATTGGAACTAATATGATTCTAAGATTGACATGTTTATTGATTGATGATCATGTCTCATAGATCATGGGTATGGAGATACCAAATCAACAAACATGGACATATGTGTTAGAGAACACATTGTTGGATAGACCCACCATGAGACACTACAGGAATTAATGGGCCATTAGTTGGTCTCAGGTAGTGTTGGTACAAAGTCCTTAGACCTGAGATCACCATGGATTCCAACATGTGTAGTAGCCTACTTTGGGACTACCAAACGTTATTCCGTAACTGGGTAGTTATAAAGGTAGTTTTCGGGTTTGCTATGAAACATGGAGTGGGATGTGAGTGATCAAGATGGAATTTGCCCCTCCTTTGGAGAGATATCTTTGGGCCCCTCGAGGTAATGGATTATGAAAATGCATGGCCATGCTAAGTTGATTGAGGAGTCAATCAACAGACAGATAATCCAATACGGTTCGAGTGAATGGTTAAGCTATTGAAGGGATGGTACACATCTTGCCTATAGCTTAATTGGTATCGTGAGGCAAAGGGATTTGTGTACACATTACAGGTTCAGAGCTGATATTATATTCTTGTATACTATGGTGTTAAGATGTGCTGCTAGGCGCCGCTATTGACAGGTCGGCTGAGTTGGACTCGAGCCGACGATCGGCTAAGTTAGACTATAGCCGAAACCAAGTATACCTGAACCTACAGGGTCGCACGCTTAAGGGGATAAGAACAAGCATTCGAGTTAGACTCGAATACGGCTCGATCGGACAGGGATCCGATTGGATAGAGTCCTATGGTCTTACGACGTATGGGCGGTCAACTCTATGAGATTCGGATGAGATTCGATTCAAAATAGAGTCATGATCGGCTACTAGTCCCAGTAGGCCAACTCTATATAAAGGGGCGAGGGGTGGAGAGCTGCGACACATCAGTTGAATTGCATTGCGCCGAGATCAATCTCCACGGAAACCCTCCCACTTTCGAGCCAAACCCTAGCCTTGCATCGCGTGCTAGCACACGGGTGTTCGGCGTTCTGTTCCCGGACGTGTGGATACCGGTAGAGGCGCTGCTACGTTGCGCGCTGTTGATCGGCTACGAATCGACTGCAATCGGAGCGAGGCGACTGCGGCAGATCGGCAACGAGAACATGGTCGACGACTCGGATCGGCTGCGGCATCGGCGAATCGGCTGATTGGTAAATCGGTTGTTCCCGGGAATCGGCTGTCGGCTTGCGGGAATCGGCTATACTGTTCTGGATCGGATAGTCCTGATTGGCTATTTCTGCTGCATACTCCAATCGGTAACGATCTATCGGCCCTTACTTGCAAGTGTTCCTGGTTTGCGCGGTAAAAAAGTTTTTGTTTTCGGCTAGCGTAGCTTCCGCGTAACCCTTCATTATTTGTTTGCATTAATGGGTCTACGATTTCTTCTTATTGTTTTTCAAATTCCATGATAGGTCGATGCATCACCAAAAGACACCTAGGTAGAGATTTGGATATCATTTCAAGAGGGTTAAGAGACAAGATCCCAGTGAGCATCTCTGAAGGAAAGTTGAGGCCAGAGGTGCCTTTGTAAGCTGCAAAACTTGCATCAGAGGCTGGTATTATTCTACGGGACCATGTCCCAATCTTCACTCACTGGAAGCATTACAAGGAGAAAGCAGCTAAACCTAATGTTAATAACTACACTGATAAACATAGTGTAAGTAACCTGGCTGCTAAATAGATCCTATTTTCTGTGGTTTATGGATTACTAAATAGACACCTGGCTGCTTGGTTTTCAGAAATTTGATGGGTGTTCATCCTTTTCAATTCTTTTAGTGACATTGGTTCATATTGTGTATTTTTCCTTGCTGCTCATGCATACCACATGAACATTTCTGCACTTGTTTTATAAATGCTAGTACCACAATTTTGGTCTAAATCTGAGTCATAGTTGTAATATTGGCGCTTATAAATTCACAAAAGCACAAAATGACTGTATGTGGCTGCTTGCATTTTTAGAACAAACAGTGCTTATACAGGGGCCATTCAATAATTTGGTTACAGGGTTTCTGCAACTGCTTCACTGCTGTAGCTAGAAAAGTGTGTGGCTGCTAGGAACATATTTTTGTGTGGTTTACGAATTACTAAATATACATGTGGCTTCTTGCATTTCAAAAATTCAATTAGTGTCTGTCCTTTGTCATTTCTTTTAGTGATCTTGGTTCAGTTTGTGTATTTTTCCTTATTGATCATACACTTCTTCTATCTGTATATTCAAATTATTCTATAATATAGTTATGCATAATCATGATGTGACACTTGTTTATACTGCTTGCTGTTGCTGTTGCTGCACACTCAGAATATCATTTGAATGCATGTTTAACGATATGTGCATGCTCTTGTCCAGAGTCAATTCACCATTGACAAAGACGTTGTGCCAATGAAAGATGCATTTTCTGATTTGCTCAAAAGAGGACAGCGGCAGATGAGATACAAGCTAAAGAAGCAATACTTCAATGGCATACCAGCAAACGAAGTGAGAACAACTTCACCGCTGAACACTATGACTGACATGGAGTGGAAACAACTCGTGGACATGTGGTCTAACCCAAAGCACAAGGTACCCTTCCTTAATATCTATCACAAATGTTTCCATACAGAACATATAGATTCTGTCCACTAATGATTGCCTTTCTATAGGAAAAATGTCTGAAAAACAAAGATTGCCGTGAGCTGGTTCAGTACCACTAGATGACAGGATCTCGGAGCTATGTTGCTCAATGCTATGTCATGGTAAGATAAATCACTCATCTTTACAGGCTTTTTTTTATTCTTAGTTGATACTGAGGTTGCATGTGTCTAGAAATGGTGTTTATTGCATGGAAAATATTGTATAGTGTATATGCAAAGCCATTTATTTTGGTTGGTATGCTCAAGGATCTGAAGTCATCAGGGATGGGCTATTATGCAAATATGGTATTTTGAATCAGCTTCACGTGTATTTGTTGTTGCCTCTAAATGACGCAGTCACACAGGCATGGCAATGACTGTGATGTGTTCTTTACATCTTAGTATCGTAAGTTCATCCATAACCTGAATGAACCAAGGTTTTCTTCTTACCACAAATATAAGGACTTATGGTGTAACCCACTTGAATATGGCATGTTAGAACATATTATTGGAAATCAAACATATAGTTTTAGATTTATAGCATGTCAGTTTTAATGAAGTCTTTGTGAGTAAATAAGTATTAAGCTACTGCTGTTGTCATGCTACCTTAGGATACAAATAATCAAGTGTTAATTCTGCTGCTCCTACTGTGCTGCTGCTATATGTAATTTACTGTGCTGCTGCTGCTACAAATAACTATTCATATGCTTTCAGTTATTTACTTATCCGTTTGTAATTTCAAAAGCAAACCAAATTTAAGGATATGCAACCAAATGCGATTGACATTTTTAAGGACACCCATTGCAGCAGCAAGTCAGGTTTTAATGAGCAAGCAAAGGATGCCATTGTGAGTACCTTTCCCTATTTCTTATGAACGATACAACAGATCAGTTCATGAAAATGAAACTTGGCTTTGATGAGCACTTTAGAATGTAGTTGGCCTAGCCACATTGTAAGTTTGGACAGCTAGAGAGTCACAAGTCTCTGACTTGATGAGTACATGAGAATGAAACTGAAGTAGCACTTCCATACTGTATAATTTTTTAATGTCATGGTCATGTATAATTTCTTCTTTTCAAGGCAGTCATGTATAATTATTTACTGTACAATTTATAATGTCATGGTCATGCTTCTATTTGTTAAATTTTGTGTGGCATGCAAGGATGAAAATGTGGTCAACCACATTCAGTTTAGCATGTTTAGAGAAATAAACCAAAATAAAAATGACTACACAGGTATTTATATCAGCATGGAAGTTCATTTCCTCCATTGTTTGTGCAGATCTTTATTCCATGTAGACATCATTACATATATATGTTCCAGACATAGATAACTAGCAGTAGGTTCCATTCTGTAGACATACATAACTAGCACTAAAATCTGACTTTTGTGATATTGTTGCTATAGGCTCAAATGGAGGCCTATATTGCTCAACCAACAGAAGAAGGGCAAGATCCGAAGACTCCTGTGCAAGCTGTAGCTCATGTTCTGCCAAAAACAACTTTTCTTCGCAATGTTGGCATGCAATCCGCAGCGATGAAGAGAAATGCCAAAACTGTTGCAATGAATGATCATGTAAATGAGCTTGAGAGTGAATTGCAAACTGAGAAGATGGGATCCGCAGGACTGTGATCACAACTGGCTGATATGCATAAAGAATTAGAGGATCAGAAAGAGGTAGCAAGGAAGAATGAAGAAGCAGCAAGGAAGAATGAAGAAGAAACTAAGAAATGAAGAAGAAACTAAGAAACTGAAGCAGCAGAGCCTTGAAATCCAAGGTTTCCTTCGTACCTTGTTTGGCAACAAGTTTGCATCGCCTGATGCTTAGCAGTAAGCTCTCGACACTCAATCAGGCTCATATTTTGGTGGCATATATGTCAGCGAGGCTGCTATTTTGGTGATTTCTGGACTTGCAACAGCAGCAGCTGGACAATTCTGTGCTTGTGGCCGCTGTTGTCTTGCTGCTGGTGCTGTGCTGCTACAGATGATGTGCTGCTACTCTAGCAGCAAGTTAAAATTTGAGACTTTGGATGTATGTCAAATTGGTGGATGGATGGATGTAATGTATTGCATTTTAAGACTTGTGGAATGCTTCTAATATTGTAATCATGTGCAGATGTTGACTCATTCGAATCTGGTCTTTATTTGGGCTTAAAATTATATGGATGCAATTGTATGTGCTGATATATTGCATACTATTTGGGCTGAATTTTTTGTGTGGCTGGAAAAAATGTGTGGGCTGGGCTAAATTTATGGGCCGAACTATTGGGCTGGGAAAAAAATGGGCTAAAATATGCAGGGTAAAAGATTGTATAGGCTCAAATATGCACGCTGGAAAAAATATATGGGCTGAAATTGTATGGGCTGGAAAAATTGTATGGGCTAAAATTGTGTGGGCAGAAAATATGGGTAAAAAACGAAAATGAAATAATGGGCTAGGCATTATCAACCAAAAAAATTATGGCCCATGAAGAGGCAGCCTGCTACGTGGGCTTTAGCAGGTCATAATTCATTTTACGACGTTTATGCATGTGGTAAGGCCTAAGATTTTATGACAATAAATCAAAGTCATAAAGCTTTATGACGCTAAAATCCATCGTCATAACTTGTGACATTGAAGATACAAGCGTCATATACTCACTTTGTGACGGTGGTTTTTTGACGTTTGAATTTTCGTCAACTGAACGTCATAAACCTTAAGTTGTGACAATAATGCCATATATTTTGACATAAATAGAACGTCAAAAAACCACACAAGTCTTGTAGTAACCTTATAGATGCATCTGTACATGCCTTTTGCAATGGATCTCAAATACATAAACAAAGCAAAGCTCCTCAGAAACAAGAACATGCACAAATAAAGCCAATCCCGCATCAAGATTTATGGTAACAGAGTAGGAGGCTTACATTTATGTGCAAGCATCAAGATTTCCTGGAGACAGGAGCAGCGGCGAGATTGGAGCTTTCTTTCCCTTACTCCCCAACTCTGCAGCTTGCCTTCTGCCTCTCTGTTTGGCGGCGGATGGAGGAGGCGAGAGCGAACGGAAGCGGCGAGAGAGGCGGCGCGGGCGGCGGAAACAGTACAAAATCGGTGGATGCTAACTTGGCTTTGAGCGTGGGCGGCGGATGTAGCCGGCGGCGCGGCAGATCGGGTGGCGGACGGGGCGACACGTGGGAGCGATGGCGCGATGGAAACCGTGGCGCGATGGACGGGGCGGCGGATGGCACAGCAGCGTGGCGGATTGCGCTGGCGGCGGATGGAGCCGGCGGCGCGGCGGCTAGGGCGGTGGACGGGGGAGGCACGTGGCATGGGTGGTGGCGATGATGGCGCTGGGCGCGGCGGATGGCGCAGCCGTGCGGCTCTGGCAGCGGATGCGCCGGCGACGGATGGAGCCGGCGCTGCGGGCGACGGATGGAGATGGTGGCGCGGCGGTTCGAGCGGCGGATGGGGGAGGCATGCGGCGACGATGGCGCGGTGCGGGGGATGGAAACCGATGGCGCAGGTAGCGGTGTCCATGGTGGGGGGCGGGGGATGGAAACAGATGGCGCGGCGATGGAAACATATGACACGGGCGCGATGGACACAGTGGCACGATGGAAACAGATGACGCGGTTGATTGGGACTATTGGATGATGAGTGAGTAAGAGAAAACGAATGTATCTGAGCTATTAATAAGGTGCATTATAAGTAGTAAAGATAAAGATAAAGAAGTAGAGATAGAGATACTTACATACATTATAATTACATCATGTTTATGATGTAACTTTAGTAGATTATTATCTCATACTTCTAAATAACAAATAATTTTGGTAACGTAGTGCAATTATAGTGTAAGTGTATGTAATTTATAGTGTAAAAACAATTTGATAATTTTTTCTGAAAATATGGCGTCACAGACATAGCTACTCTTTTTTTTGCCCTGGAAAAACAATTTGACATTTTTGGTTTTACATATGTCAATAAAATTAACAAAGTTCAACAACTTACTAGAGTACATGTCAATCCGCTTGCTAGTGTGAGAAAATAATACTCCCTCCGTTTCTTATTATTAGGCGATTTAATTTTTTTCTAATATTTTTTAAGTTTAACTAAATTTATAAAATAAATTAGTAATATTTACAACATCAAATTAGTCTCCTTGTATACTACATTGAATGTATTTTGATAATATATTTATTTTGTATTGAAAATATTGTTATATTTTTCTATAAACTTGATCGAAAATAAAAATGACTTATAATATGAAATAGAAAAGGTATCTAGATTAATAATACTTACTAGAAAAATAATATAAAAATTTATGTCAATCCGCTTGCTAGTAATTAGGGGTGAAAACAGATCTGATACGGTCGAAAACTAGTTATACCGTATTTGTTTTCATATTTTTTTGAAATCAAAAACCTCAGATACGAAAACGGAAACAAATACTATCGGAAACAAATACGGAACGGATATGAATCGAAACAAATACGGTAACGGATATTGATCGGAATATTAAACCCTCTCAAACTAATCAATATTTATAATTTTTTAGCTAAGCAACACATATAATAAATTTTAAATGTTCATATCAACATTGTTTTACTAATTTCATGATCATATCATCTTTCATATCAAATATCATTATAAATCAAGCATAGTAATTTAGACATGATAAAAAATAATTCACTCATATGAGTGTATACCATAATTTAAGTAGTTTATCACAAAATAGTTCATCAATATGGTCCACAATTTCACATATCACAAACTCATAAATAGTTCATAAGTTATAACATATTGAACATAATGGATCGGCTGGGCCAAAGGCTAAGTCCGAATATTATCCGATGATGTATCCGCATATTATCCGATCGTATCCGCTATCCGTCGGATAATGCCTCTACCATATTTGTACCTGTATTCGAGAAAATTATCCGTTTCCGTTTTCGAATCCGAAATTATTCGAAAATTATACGGCTGACATCATCCATATCCAATTTTTTTGACAGAATCCGGATATTATCCGTACCGTTTTCAACCCTACTAGTTCCAACGTTTCTTATTTGAAACAATTCTACCTCCTGTACATTAATGTGGGAATGATAACATAATCTAGATATAGTACAAAAATGCATCTGGATTAATCGAGAAACGAACTAAATGTTGCGCTAAATTTATATTGAAGCTACAATTTTTCCAGATCACATAAATTTAGGTTATTCCTTCTGCAAGTTGAAGCATACAACAAATAAAACAAAATCAAAGCCAGTCCTAAACATGAAAAGTTTATGCACGACAAATTAATGAACAGGAGAACAAGTACAATAGACACATTGCTGACTATGACCCCCAGAACCGAAGAACTGGTTGGGACTTTTCAGAGAAAATCCAGCCACTAGCAACAAAGAAGAAGAAGAACATTGCTTGCTGCAAAGCAAAATCAGAGTTAGAAAAGTCTACTTTGACCGCTTAGACGATCAGGTGTCAGCCATGCAATGACGCCAATGCTGCCATGGGAGAAGCTTGCTAGGATGGTCACGTCACGAGGTAGATGGGCATCGCCGGGGGAGCTCGAGCTCCTCCTCCTACGGCGCCGCCGGCGCTGTCCCTGAGGCTGACGTACGGGAGCACGGAAGCGGACGCGCCGAGCTCGGAGCGCGCGAGGTGGCCGGACCACATGGCCCGCGCCCAGCATGCGCACGCCGCTGCTTCTCCGTCGTCGTCGTCGTCTTCGACGGCGAGGTAGAGCGGGCCTGCCTGGGACGACGCGTTCGTTCTGTAGGAGGATGGATCGACGGTGGCGGTGGTGTAGGAGGAGGAAGAGGAGCCGCGGCGCTTGAAGAAGAGAAGGGCGGAGCTCCACCACCGGCGGCGCTGCTGTTTCTTGTTGTGGTGTTTCTTGGATATGGTCTTCTGTAGCTTAGTCGCCATTGCCGGCGGCTGATGTTGCTGGTGGTGGCGCCTAGTCGCGGGCGGCCGCTTCGCCGTGGCCTGAGACTGAGAAGAACCAAGAAAATAAAGTAACAAATGAAGCTCAGATCGATGAGCTATTACCTATTAATTTACCTACTACAATGAAAAAGAGAGATCGATTGATACGTACATGGGACAGGGAGAAGAAGCACCGGAGGCGGGGGTCGTCGTCGAAGCCGTGGTCGCTCAAGTGCCGCGGCTCGTCGGCCGCCGGGAACGGGAAGACGGGCGCTGCTGCGGTCTTCTTCACCATCTCCCCTCGCACCGCACTGGTCTGGTCGGCCACCCACTGAACCAGAGAAGAGAGAAGCAAGCAGCCCAATAGATGGATGGAAGGAGCAGGGTCAAGGGAATGTGAACAAAATCGAAGAAGCGAGTTCCTTGGGATGGATGCGCAACTCGACGGAAAAGAAGAGGAAGATTGAAGAAAGAAGCGACGCCGACGAGGTGGAGTGATGAGCACTGCACCATGTCCGTGTGAGTGCTGTGGCAGCTGTGCTGACGAGTGGGGCCAATGCGAGCAAAGTGACCGTTGCAGCGGCGGCCCTTTTTTTTTCGCGTGAAACTTTACTGCAGTGCATGAGCCATCTCTTTTCACCGCTGCACGCGCGCACATCTGTTTTTCTCTTTTCTTTGGTTAATCAGCCCACTCTGTAGTTAACTGTAGAACAATCAAGAAAAGTAAAAAAAAAGACGAGCTAAGATAATATGAAAAGTAAGCTTAAACGGGGGAGTAATACGTTCAATGGGGCCAGGTATGCGCGTGTCTTTGTTCCAAGCTTTTGAACGCAATTTAGAGTAAATTGCACGCCACAATACAAGAATTTAACATGCGGATGTGATCTAATACAAGAATTTGAAAAATAAGCAGACCGGTACACGTGCATTTTGGTCAACACCGTCGTTATGTACCTATTTTGTTATAGGTATTATAAGCTTAACTACTAGATTGTTGGTTTCTGGATTCAATTTGCGTTTTGCGGTGTTCATCACCGAGACAATGAATATGTTTGATTAGTCAAATTACTTGAAATTATGTTAGTTTGCATACACTTAGTTTTAGTTTTGACAATTATTATATTTTTCAGTTTTAAACTGGTAGATTATTTTACTATTATAACTGAGCAAAAGCAATACTTGTTTTTTTACATGGTTTAAAAATTAATGTGAAATATTGATCTTTTAACCAAAGTGCACGCACTAATCAAGTTCTTGTAGAAGATCGTACCCACCTACAAGTTTATATACCAAGACACAATTTACTTAATATCTCCTCCAAAAAGGATAGAAACAATTACAAATTTATCAGTATTTTGAACCGTTATTACAAAATTGCTACTAAAAAATTATAAAGATGCTACCTGAGCTGTCTCGATCGAGTGACATTTTTGCAACATATCAAAAACCAATGGCAAATTTGCAAATTCCCCATAAAGATTTTGAATTTCGTGGCACATTAAATGCAAACAAAGTTACTAGAGTATCATTGACATGAGAGGGGTAAAATCTAAAATCCCCTTTGTTCAAAACCTTGTCAACAAGCAACCAACGTAGTCAGGGAAAAAAGAAAGCTTCAAATGCCACATGGAGTTTGATATTCCTCCTATAAAATGATTTGTTGTAAATGCCTTCATACTAATTGCTTTGAGATTCCTCTCGTTGCTCATCCGTTCTCGTGACCACAAACCCCACAGGATGATTCGAATGATATGACCATGAAGACATGGTCGATGTCGGCCAGACACGATGACATGATTATGAAATCCCTGTTTCTGCTCATGGTGTCTAGTATGTCGTTGGTCACGAGTCTTTGTTCTTAGACATCGAGGTTGGTTTTTATGAAAAAAACCCTGAAAGAAGCCCAAGATGTTGATACGTAATGCAAGCACTGAACCTAATCATTCCTCTCTGAAAAAAACAAAGAGAAGACAAAGCATGGAGTATCATTGACTGGCGGTGTAAAAAAGCTGGAGTCAACCCATAGTAGCTAGTCAAAATATGCATATATAAATGGAAGTGATACGAAAATCATGTCTTGTATTAAGGAAACAAAACAGTTGGAGTTCACAGCTAAAAAAAAGGCTGCCGTTTTTACGGTTACCAATTTCAATTACAGTCGTCTTGCTGAGAAACATTTCCTCAAACACTGGCAACAACAGAGCATCCATTCTTGATGTCAAAACTTCATCTTTCATAATTGAACCTGCAATCATCGGATTAGTTGTACCAGTTCTCAAGAGAGCTACTGCAAATGAACATATGTTCAGATGCCCTGACAAAAGATCCATTGACTATCCTTTGAAACTTGAGAAACAAAGCAGAACATTTTAGAGGAACTACGGCAGGACTGGTCAGTATAAAAGAAAAAAGAATCCCTCAATCTTGTATTCCAGTTCTAGTGCTAATATATTCGAGTTTTATGAATGGGAAAGCATCAAATATTAACATGAGGAAAACACAAGTATACCCCTTGCAATCTGAGAACAGCAGATATTAACATGAGGAATCAAAAACATTTTATATATCTCACTTACACTACAGCTAGACCCATAAGTTTTTGTTTAACCTATCATAAAAATTGATATGATCCCCAAAAACCAACACACTTTACCAGTCCTGCATCACAAGTCGACACCAATGGTAATTGAGTATTATGAATGAAACTATAGATTTGGCTCATGAAGCAAAGGAGGAAGCAGCGCAAGTATACACATAATTAATGGCATCGAATGCCATAGAGGTTCAAAAGATCAACCATCCAATCTCCATGCACCATGTGAGCAATACAGTCAAAGGTGAGTGCAATGCATATAGAGAAATTATAAAGGCCAGAAAATACTAATTAGGTTGATAAAGCGATGTCCTTCTTTGGCCACTGGATACATTTGCGGAGGGCCTGCCCTAGTGTCATGATCTCGTCGTTTGGGGGTAGAGGCAATGGGAATGCAGTGAAATTTGGATATACCATGTTCACTCGCACCTTTCCATAACCCACTGCTAGTGGCACACCTTGCACCCATGGATCTTCACTGCATGGATATGCAGTCCCCTCACCAGCATCAATGATGAAATTAGAGCCTACACCGATAGCCACCTGGATCTTGCACTTTGTATGTTCCTCGATGTCATCAACAGGATACGTATCATGGATAATGCTGCCACCAGGGTGAGAATGTGCCACAGCCCCACAGTTACCCTGAATCGTATTGGGGCTTGGTTCCACGGGGGAGGCTACCGAGTCCTGAACCGTTTTGGGGCTGGGTTCCACAGGGGATGCTACCGAATCCTGAATCTTGTTGGGGCTGGGTTCCACGGGGGAGGCTACCGACCTCTGATTAAGGGCCTGCTGTAATCTCTCTTCAACTTCACTATCTATTTTTGCTGCTAATTCATCATATATCTCCTTTTTGAGCTGTGCTACGTTGGTTTCTTCGCACTCAACTTTGCCTCTCCTGTGTTTCTTGTACAAATCAGCATTGTCAGTGAATCCCGCCTTCCATGGAACTGTAGCTCCGAGGCCTCGTGTGCGACCTGGGTGTTCTTTGGTTCCTAGGGCCTCAGTTAGTATGTCCTTTTCTCTACATGACTGGAAAGACCCTTGGAGAGATTCTTCGGCAAGTTGTTGGACCCTTTGAGCAACTTTCTCAGTCTCGGTATTTGCAAAGGAGATGCTGCCATCAGAAGTGGTGATTGCCCTTGCCCGTACCCAATTCCGAGCCCGCTGTACTGGGATATCTGCAAATGGAGTGGGCTGACTCAGCTGAGCTGCTTCCTCATCCTCCCTTGCCCATTGCAAGGATTTGCCCACATACCCACCAGTGCCGAGCCTATGAGGGTGAGTATTGCATGCCGAGAGAGCCTTGTTTACCTCACTCCGATGCAGAAATTCTGGTGTCTGGCATCTCTGTACAAACTCATTCCATTGATCCCGCAAGTGTGCAAATTCCTTCTGGTGGAAGGGTGTCCGATCTTGCTTCACATATGTCTTGTAAAGCTCGCTCTTGAAGTTCTTCCATACCTTGCCAATCTTAAGCATTGCTTGTCTTTGCACACTTTCATGGGCACTTTCAGGGATCTCAAACAAACCTTTCATAGTCTCCCATAGTACCGCTTTCTCAGTGTTTGGTACTTTTTTCCAGTCCTTGTAGGTTATTTTGATCTTTGACCTTCCAATTACACTGCATGCTCTCCGGAATGCTGACACTGCAGTCTTAGGCAACATGGGCTGACCATCTTCTGTGACATGTGTGATGGTGTATCGACCCTTGGGCATTGTATTTCGACCTCGACCACCTCGCTTTCGCTTTTCTGGCCTCAATTCATCTGGTTGAGGTGATAATACTGGCAGTGAATCTCGTACATCTGGTTGAGGTGATGATCTTGGCAATGCATATCGTTCATCTCCAGACGCCGCCTTTGTCAAAAATAAAGGGGACCAAATTAACTCAAAATTTTGTGCTTGGAATAAATCAATGTGCACAATAAAGGCAACTGTATATGACAATTATCTTGTTTACTAGTTGCTAATGTTGTTAAGAAAATAAACCATTCTTATGAAATCTGAAACTCTACATGACTACATGTAGTTCGCTTCGGCAAGAGTAATGGCTTCATCTAGCTTAGAAACAATCCTGCATAGCAGAAATTTGTATGATTAGGGACACGCTCAAAGTACTTACAAACTCAAACCTTGTATAATTTAATATTAAAAGAAAAATTTAATGTTACAAGAAAATGAATGCTCTAACAAAACCACCATCAATTAGTTAGAAGAAAATTTATAGGAAATTTACAGAATAATCCCAGTACAGTGGCATTCACAAATCATGTTATAGCAAAGGCCAATACTGAATAGAAAGGTCTAATAGCGATCTATAACAGAATGAAGTCATCAACACACTGATACACACAAGCATGGGCTTATTGAGGGTCAGAAGAAAGCAAGACACATGCAAATAAATAAAAACTGCAAAACCAGAACATAGAAACCAGCAAATGCACACTGCTAAGGGCTTGTATTTTGTACAAGTGGGTATACCAACAATCCCTTTGGAATGGGATGGCAATTGAATTAAACAAGCCCTAAGGATGCGCGAATTACAATGTTCTCAGTTTTTGCAGCTAATGCAGTAATCAAGTTATACAAACTTACTACTGCATAAACTTTTATCTCCACATTTATAACAGTCTTTTAATCTTTATAGACATGAACATGAGCTGGTACCAGTTCCGATTCATTTGTATAAACGGTTGGTCAACAATTCAATTTAAATAGAAGCTTCCCGTAAAAATTTAAAAAAAAACAGGAACTCATCACAGCAATGGTGTGTAGTAGACATGGAGAGGAACTCATCGCAGCAACAGCATTTACAGATATTCGAGCTCATAAATATTTTGGATAAGTCAAATCAGCACTACAACTCACGAGCATTGACATGAACCTTTTTTATTTTCGGAAAATCAAATCAGCAGCAGAAATCAGGGGAAAAAACCTGATGAGGAACAGTGGCAGTCGGGGAACAAGACGTCGATGCGGCGGCGCTCGCGAGGAGGACCACGCCGCGCGGCCAGCGGGGCCGGCGCGGGGCGGCTGCCCAGGGGGACGCGGCGGCGGACGGGGAGGAGGGCGAAGCGTCGCGGTGGTTGGGGACGGGATCAACTCGGTGCGGCGGGCTTCGAGGAGAACGAAGCTGGAGGCGTGGAGGGCCAGAGGGGGGCAAGAAGGTGGGCGCGGTGGCCTTCGAGGAGGATGCGGTGGCGCGCATTTCGCCGGCGGCGGCGGCGGGGGAGGAGGGCGAAGCGTCGCGGTTGTTGGGGAGGGGATCGAACCGGCGCGGCGGACTTCGAGGAGGACGAAGCCGGCGGCGTGGAGGCGGCGTGAAGGTGGCCTTCGAGGACGACGCGGTGGTGCGCATTTCGGCGGCGGCGGCGGTTGCTTGGGTGGTGGATCGGCGGCGGAAGGGAGCCGTCTGAGGGCTAGGGTTAGCGGTGGCACACTTGTGGCACCTAATACCGTAGGGCATTACAGACGGATTTTCGTGTAAAAAAGAAATCCAGACGTTTTTTTCTAAAAACATTGAAAATTTCTTTTTTAAGGTAAATTTAACAAAATTACAGATACTTTGAAAAGTACGGATTTTAAGGAATGAAGTTATTAATAAACCACATATTTCAGAGTTAATAATATCGTTAAGGGCTACAGAAGTTGTAATTTTGTAATGAAATTGTTGTAGTTTTGATAAATGTAGTTTGCTATAATTTTATAATACGATATCTTCGATGTATAGTTTCGTAGAATATATGATGTTAAATCTGTAGTGTAGTTTTGTGATAGGTTCGGTAGTTTTATAAAATGTACTATTTCTTTTGCACTTTTTACAACTGTATTTTATATTGTCATAAAAAAATTACACTTCCCTTTAATCGCTGCACACTTTTCCCTTGGTTAAAAACTAACGAGAAACATGTGTACAGAAACATTTAGAGTGTGGATCGTGCGATTGGTAACTGATGGTACTATATTATGTGGTTTTACAATTTTACCAATCCAATGTAACAGTGAGCTGAGCTTGTGTAGCACCAGATGTATTGTACCAGATGTATTGTGTTCGGTACAACTCTAAATCTAGGATTTAACAAAAATTTAGCAAAAGTTGAGTATTTATAGTCTCATAAATTAAAGGATCTATATGTATGATTACATCAATAACATTTAGATGAATCAATTTATTTCTATTTTAAAGAAAAATATGATTTGAAATCACTATAAATTATAAATTAAATTAATAGTTACCATTGTTGATGCTCCTGGCTTCCACCAGATCCTCCAGTAGAATGGATTAGTTGTTGCTATTCGTCCATCACAAGAACATTGGATACGAAGCTAGCTGATATAGTGATTGCAGCTACTGTTAGTTCTTCTATGATCTTGTTTAATATACAGAGTTTGCGAGCCCAACTATGATGTGAACAGTAGTGACTGGTTTCGGCTGGAATTTCATGTGATTTATGGGCGGAATAAGTCCATCTGGACTCCCTCAAAATGTAGCTTCAATCTGATTCGTAACTCTCAACCATAATACTAATCCTCTAACTATCAAAACCGATATAATTTGACTCTCTTGATGGTTTTGAGAGTGGTTTCACTGACGTGGCTCGTTGACTTGTCCAAGCAGCTGAGTCAGCAAGCGGGGTCCACACCCTACTTGTCAGTGCCTCCTCCTCTATTCTCTCTCTCCCCTCTCTCTTCTCTTTTGTGGCGCCGCACATCCTCACCTACTCTGCCACCACCTGTGCCTTGATCCGCTCCACCATCCACCTCAGTGAATCCAGCTCCTCGGGGTCGGCGACGACATCGCTGTCAACGTCTTCTACACCAGCGAGCATGGGTGCAAGGGCAGCCGCGGCGCTGTTGCCCGCATGGAGCGGGGAGTAGCAGCAGGCATGCGTCTTCGATCCGCCTCAGGCCATGCCGGCTCCTAGCCTGCCATCCTCCCTTGTCACGCTCTCCTTCCCTGCAGCCTCCGGTGGAGCCGCTGCCGTTGCCACGATGCTGCCACCCCTTTCCCCATTGCGGATGGAGAGCGAGTGCATGGAGAGGGAGGCAGCAAGGCGGGGCAAGGAGGCGGTAGTGCCAAGGGGAGGACACTACTACTAAATTCATTTTTCTATGCAGCCAAAAGTGATTTTTGCATGTGGACGGGCAACCTACATGTACCCAAAGGCCTGCAAAAATCTGCGAAAATTGGATTTTTGCATGCGGCTAGTGCAACCGCATGCGAAAGTCCAATTTTCATAGGCGGACGCTTAAGCCGTTCGTACGCAAAAATAATTTGGCAAAAAAAATTAAAACTTCAAAACCAGAAACCCTAGATCCATAATGCAGAAACCCTAACCCGCCGCTGTCGTCACGCTGGATTCATTGTCATCGTCATGCCAAGATCCACCGCTGTGGTCGTTGCTTGTAGCCATCGCCGATGTGGTCGAAGTTGCCCGAGGCCCATGGTCCGGTGGCAGCGGATCCCGCTCACCCGATGTTCGGCGATGGCGGATCTGTGTGCCCGAGGCCCAGCGGCGATGGATCCCGCTCATCTGAGGCCCGATGGTGGCTGATCATGCTGCCCAACGCCAGGCAGCGGCGGATCCCGTCCTTCACCGCCACCCGCTGACACCTTTGGTCATCGTAGTAGTCGCCCCCGTCGCTTCCCGTCATCATCGTCGGTTGTCGTCGCTGACGCCGTGTCACACCTAGAAATTTAACCAAATTTCCAGACTATTTTGTATATAAATCCATGTCCAAGAATCAACCAGGGTATACAAAACGACAAATCAATATACAGATCCAAACGTAAATAAAGCATAAATACTTACAGCAGAAGCACTTAGTCCTCACACTTAAAAGAAAGCAGCAGCGGTAAAAGGCGATCCTAGCGGGGCTTTAGCTCCATTCCATAGGCAAAACTCAACTGGGATATAAGCCTTGCTCTTCTAACTTCGTCTTCGACTCATAAACACTACATTTTCTGAAAAGGGGAAAATATCAAGCTGAGTACAACCACTGTACTCAGCAAGCCACACCAACGATGCAGATGTGCAAGGGGAGACAAAGAGAGGCTTGTGTCTATTTGCATAAAGGCGGTTGCAAACATTTATAGTTGAAAACATGAAAATTGTTGATTAATTGAGTCAAGGTTACTTCTTCACTGAACAACGCTACACCACGTTGAACAGACCCAACCATCCCACCTGAACTAAACTGGTTTATTAAACCAATTTAATTAATAGCATGGGACTAATCATAGTGAAGTTGGTCAATCGCCCATAACCGTGGGCATGGCTATTCGAATAGTTTTACTTTGATCAGAGGTGTACAACTGTACCCACAAGACCCATATGTCATCGTGTCTGGCCGAACACATCTCCATACGAGCGATTGTGACAAGAACCTTCGCATAACTCCTCCTAACCAAGCGATACCACACTTTAGGTTTCGCCCTTACCCCTAAATTCAGGGTAGGCAGCCCCCCTTATGCCAAGGTGAATCCGGCAGCCGCATAGACCGTTGTCGGGTCCATCCGAACTCCATCATGCCCACCCTTTCCAAGGTACGTCAGAAAGAAAAGAGCTATACTACAAGTCCAACAGTTGCCTATTATTGCTTGTGGTAAGTACGGTAAGTCTCCCAAGGTTTTCCGTAAACCGGTCCTTAATTGCCACGGGTGTGACAAGCAAAACCATGCACCCATAACCCACCATTAAGCCATATTTTAGTTGAATAATTACAACCAATAAAGCACATGACCAGGAGTCTCGAGCTCGCAACTCGTCATATACTAAAGTGAATAATGTGATTATCTCATTAAGTGAGCTAGTGACAATTAAGCATGGATAAGTGTTTAGAATTCTAGCAAGGTCACATAAGTGACTCAAGCCAGTAAAATTATCACACTGGTTTGACAATGAATGGATATCAAGTAAACAGGGCACAAGCAAACAGATAGGTAGTCCCAATTCTCGTGTAATTGGCAAAATATGCAGTTTATTTGCAAACGGTAAAACATTTTATAAATCAGGTTCAACATGCTTCAAGGAGGAATGTGTGACTTGCCTTGCTTCTTTAGACAATCTTCCGAACTCTTTTCTGCGTGAGCACGAATTTCCAAAACGGCGGGGTCTACATGGTGGCATGCAAAACAAGAAAAAATCCTAATAAAAACTAAATAAACAGTACATGAAAAATAAACAAACATGTAGAGCTTAATTTTGGATGAATTTTGCAAGATGAATGGCACAATTTCGAGTTCGTACGGATTATATAAGAATTTTAGAAGTTTTAAGTCATTTAAATAAACTTTTGGAAATTAAACTGATTTATTGCATAATTATTTATTATTTTCTCAAAGGAAAAGTGGATTTATTGCGTCAATGATGGGAGCCGGCGCCGACACGCGGGCCTCATGCGTTAGCGGGTCAAGAAGGCTAGTCCACGATGGACTGGGTCCACGGAGACATGGACGGGTGCACCATATGGTGTACACGTGGTGTCGACGGGGCACCAACGTGGCTGCCACGTGGGTGGCCACATGGACGGCCCGATCTGCCCGATGGCAGATCGGACGGCCACGGGGAAAAGGGGCGGTGCCCGCCGACCGATCGGCCAGAGGCGGCGGCGCCCGGCCGATGGTCGCCGGCGGTGGCCAACAGCGCGACTACGCGCATGGAAGCGACAAAGGAAGAGGAAAGGGAAAGAGGGGAACCTCACCGTGCACACACGATGATGGGACGACAGTCAGGGATGGATGGCGACCGATGTGAAGCAACGATGATGGCGGGGTTCCGGTGAGGTCCGGCTTTGAGGAAAGTGGCGCCTGGGATATCCTTGACCTCGCAAATGGGGTGAAGGGTATGGGAGGAGATGGGGTGGCCGGAGCAGCGAGAATGACACGACTAGAGGCGAAGGAGGCGGCGACAGCTCTCAGGCGCACGATGATGGATTGGCTCCGGCGGTGATCTGGAGAGTGAAGCAGCGGCCGGGGTGCAGCGTGACACAACGGTGCCAAGGATGGAGGCGGAGCTACCCGACGACACTCAAATTGACGGCGAACGACGGTCGGAGGTGGTTGTGGCTCGGTTGGCGGCGAAGTTGCCTTCCCGGTGGCTCTTGGTGGCAAGGAGGGCAGTGGCCGAGGTGGACCTCGGTGCAGCGAAGCAGATGGCGCAAATGGCGCGATGTGGCGACGACTGGGTCGATGGTGGCACGCAGCCAGAGGCAGCGGGATGGCAGCGGAGCTCGGGTTCGCGAAGGTGGCGGCGTTTTAGTGGTGACGAGCGAGAAGGGAGCGGTGGCCAAGGGGCGGCGTGATGCGGCAAAGGCAAAGGTGACCATGGCACGTCTCACCGGTAACTCAAGCAACGACAGGTGGTGACCGAAGGACACCGACGGGTGATGGAGAGAGAGAACGGCACAAGGAGAGGATTTGGGATCGTCGGGAGCTCGGGCAAATTGGGGGAATGACGAGGGGAGCACGGGGAAGGTTTTTATAGTCTCGGGGAGGCGGCGAGGAGGCCGGGGAGGGCGGGAATCGGCGGACGAAATGGGGGCACCGATTCTCGCGGGGAGAGTCGGGGAAAAGGTGGAGGGATGGGCGGATCCGAGCCCACGCGATTCGGAGACAAGAACGGTAGCGGGGAGGCATGGATTCAGCGAGACATGGACGCCTTGGCAGCGAGGGCCGGTCCTTTCGGCCGAAGGAAGGGGATGATAGGTGGGGCTGCCGGTCTCACCTGTCAGAGAGAGAGAGAGAGAGGAGATCGAGAGGGGAGGTGAAGTGGACTTCGTGCGGAGTGGGAGCGAGGCGGTGGGCGACGGATTAGGCCGCGGCGAGGAAGGAGGGAGGAAGGGCGGCTGCGGCGGGGCTGAGGCTGCGAGAGAGGAGAGATGGGGAGGTAAAGCAAACTTTTGAGAGGGATGGGCCGAAAACGACCAGGAACAGGGAATGGATTTTTAATTTTTTTTCATTTAATTAATTGATTAAATAAACTTTGTATTATTAAAATTACTTCTTGAGCTTCAAAAATTCACGAAAAATTTTAGAGAGTACTTTAGGGCATGAAGAATATTATAAAAATATTTCCAACCATGATTTTTAAAGGAAATTTCAGTTTCCTCATTAATTTTACTTGATAATTTATTTTATCTTTTAATATAATTTTCTAGAAATGTATAATTAAATTATTTTTAATCCCAAACGAAAATCAGGGCGTGACACGCCGCTCGCTCGCTCTTGTCCCCTTCGCCTCAGCCATCAGAGTGGGAAGGAGAGAGGAATAGAAGGAGAGATGGAGTAGGAGTGGATAAGAAGAGTGGGAGAGGAAAGGTATGTTGGAGATAAGTAGGAGGAGAAAAAAAGTGAGGGAATTATTGTATGGGGCCTACTTGCTCTCGTCTTTATCCGCATGCGAAAATCTATTTTCGCATGCGGTCTCTTAAGAGGCTCGCCTAAAAAAATAAGTCTATTTTCGTAGGCGAACCTCTTAAGGGTCGCATGCGAAAATGCCTTTCCTTGGAAAACAATTTTTGCAGGCGCGACCAGTTACAATCGGCATGCAACCTATAAGGGTCCTCGTATAGAAAAATCCATTCTGTATCAGTGGGAGCTTGCTGTGGCATCCATCTCGATGCTCTTAGGATCTGCTGCCATGAGGAAGTGGTGAGGCCGAAGCTCGAGGGGGCAGGAGACGACTACAGAGATCGAGCTCCCATCCGGCGACAAGAGGTGATGATATAGGTAAAGAGATCACCTCCGCCGCGGCAAGAGACGACATGCATCTTGCCTTCCCGAGCACAAGCTGCGAGGGAGAGGGAGCTCGTCAGATTGGGGATGAGCGGGTGAGCTCGAGCTCGATGGGGCTTGCGGTCGCCATGTCCATTGTCTCGCATCAGCACCCACCGCAATCGTCATGGCCGCGCACACCCGACCTATGTGCTCCGAGTGGCTCGAATCCACATGCACCGGCGACGAAGGGCCACGTCGGGCAACATAGATACTTCGGGTTTGGGGAAATGTCACGATGGTCATCGCTCGTTGGGCTCAAGGAGACGTTGTTGTGCAAAGCAGCGAGCGGAGGTTGGCACTGGCGATGGATTTCCTCCCGCCGCGACTGGATGATGCGGTCACTGCCGCTGTCGTCTTCCTTCCTATGGGTGAGCTCAAGCTGCCTCTTTGTCAGAGGAGGTCGACATCCCAAGAAGCTGCTCAAGCTCAACGGCGTCGTCCTAGGCTATTGCAAAGCAGAGAGAAAGGAGAAGACGAAGGGGACACTGACATGTGGCCCCACATGCTGACTCAGATGCTTGGACCAAGTCAACGAGACACGTTAGTGAAATCCACTCTCAAAACCATTGAGGGAGTCAAATTGCACCGTTTTGATAGTTAGGGGTTAAGATATTTGGTATTACGATTGAGAGATACGAATCAGATTGGACCTAGATATGAGGGAATCAAAGCTTATTCTTTTATGGGCTATATATTAGTTGGGATGGAACGGGTAATTTTTTCTAGGCTGAACCTTTCATCACCAAACGATCAAAGCATGGGTGTCATTTGTAAGTTTTTCTTTGTAATAAGTTTAATTTTGGTCCCTTATCTTGACATACAATTTGGATTTTGTTCTTGAAACATATAATGTGTCTCTCAACTTGTAAAACCAATGTACGAGAGGTCCCATGGCATTATAGCGGCTGGTTTCTTCTGACGGGGCTAGTTGACTAGTGTTGATTCTAGTGATCAGCAATATAATTTATAAGGTGCACTAGATCAAGGAAAGATGGTGACACAGATGTTTATACCGGTTCGAACCCTCAAGATGAGGTAATACCCTAGTCCAATTGAGTGTAGATTGGATCCGTGTAGGTGCGCAACATGACTTAGGAACAACATGAGCACTTATGGGAATTCTGTTCGACCCTTAGAGTTTCCCCCGACGGCCCTTATATATACTAGGGCGACCGACTAGGTATGGTATGGTAGCCCAGATAATTCCAGCACCTATAATCTATTTACATGGGATAAGATCGGTTTTCTTATCCTTAATCTCTTTCTTCAAATACAAGTAAGCTAGATAGGCCCAAAGGACTCAGCCCACCCTATGTTATACGACCCAAAGGCCATGCCACAGGTACCCAGGTACCGCGTACCCCAGAGTAGAGACCATGTACTAAGCTTTATGAAGACCTGGAAGTCAAGGAAGTCATCCAAAGGAGGAGAAACAAGCTAAGTACTCACCCCTAGTCTAGCCGAGTAAGTACTACTGCAACCGAATGATTATCTGAGTGTGAGTGATCAACCGACTGACTGGCCGACTAATTATCCTTTCAAGGAGATATCGTAGACTTTATCAAGGAATCCTTTTGTGTGCTGGCCTGCGAGGCGTTCCGAGCATTATAAATAAACCGAGCGGGAGGGCCGTTGCCCTAAATCCCAAATCGAACAGTTCTGCCCTCCTTCGTCTTCTTCGTTGTTAGGGTTCCAATAGATCGAAGCTTGACAAGATCAATTCTTCTCCGATCTGCGCCTCAAATCCACCCCAACTCAAAACTCTTCAACTTCCTTCTTCACCATGTCTTAATCCATAGCGGAATCAATCCCGATCCTAGATCAAACCCAATCTTGGGTGAAATCTACTATGTCGGAGGTGGATTTGCTGGCTGTAGCGGAAGACGGAGTGCTTCCGTTGCGAGAACTCATCAGCTAGTGGGCTGCCGCCATTGAGGTGTTCTCCTGCCCCAACACCAACAAGGTCGTGGTTTTCTCCACCTTTTTCTATTTCGGGCTGGGCTTCCTACCGGCGATTTCTTTCATGGGCTTCTTCATTATTATGGCATCAATATCCATCACCTCAATCCTCCAAATCTCCCTCTTTGTCCATCTGTGCGAGGCAGATTATAGGATCTACCTGCACTTCAGGCTATTTTGGTACTTGTAGCAACTCAAGGCCCAACCGGGAAAGAAGATGTTAACGACCAAATTTGGCAAGTCATGAATCAGATTTGGAATTAAGGCCGAAGCAAATTTGGAGGAGACCATGATTCTCAGAAACAGAGTATGCATTAGTCGCAAACCGAATCGACTAAGGAGTTCATTGGCTGATACCGAATCGGCTAAGGTGTTCATCGGCTGACACCGAATCGGACAAGGTAAGCCAATGTAGCCGATTCTGATAAGATGACATTGGAATCTCTGTTGGATTGGGTTGATGTTCTTCATGAGGATTGCTATCGATCGATAGGGTCCTAAAAGGCAATTTTATCTATTAATTAGGTTGTTTTAAGTAATTTCTTTATAGATTGTGTCGGTAAGAGTCTGCCTAAGGGACTTGTTCGTATTTTGAGTTGTAATAGAGATAAGAGTCGTGTCTGACAAGGACATATTTTGTATTTGGGTATAAATATAGCCCAAGACCATGTAATCAAGCACAATCAGTTCAATACACCTTCGGCGCATCGCCACATTTTCTACTTTCGTTTGTTTCGATGAGTTCTTGCTTTCGAGTTGGGCTGCATCGAGTTCGATCTTCGACAAGAGGTAAAGCTTGTTATGGCGGCTTGCGTTCTCGAGATTGGTGCTTATATCTTTATGACACTCTAATCTTGTATACGTAAATCATCGGATTATCATATATGCTATATAATCTAAGTCAATATTTCCATCTAACCCTAATCGGCTAGCATCTGTTACTAGACAACAGCTGGTAGGGTTTGATATCAACGTTGACCTAGATTATATAGTGTATCCACCATCTCGAAAGGCTTTCATCGATTTGTTTAGACCTTATGCTTCTTTTTATACTTAGTGCTGCATTGGTTAAGTTCGACCTATTAAGTATTATCTAGAATCATAATATCTATCTTGTTCTATGATTGCTTGTAGAGATAGTATCAGGATTTCAGCCGATCTTACCTGGTTTAGTTATGTTGTTTCCTACATGTTTACTTGATATGCTAAATCTGCCCTTTATATTAAGATCTCACTGAGGTAAAATATATTAAGCTTATTATTAATATGTTAGGTCATCTTAACACTTGATTGATGTAGACCCCCGTTTTTATAACAGGAATCACTCGTGATCATAGTACCATTTCCCTGGATCGAGTAGTTTGGTACTCACAAAATATAGTACTGAATCATCAAGTGCGCGTGCACGAATTGTCTCACACAAAGTATTACAATATAGGCTTGAAGGCAATGTCAGAACGTAGGACTAAACAGTCTGGAATACAAGCAAAATCAGAAAGTAGGTAAGGCAGCGGCATGTCATTGTCACAGGCAACGACCGGAGTCTAAGACCTATTGGGCGCCTTCGTCTTCCTCACCCTCCTGGTAGTATGCGTACGGATCCTCCAGGTCTTCATCGCCTCCATCTGAAGGTTTGTGCGTATAACAAGGGTGAGTACCAACCGTACTCAGCAAGTCATCACAGCAAGGATGCATATGATAGGGGATACTCAAGGAATGGCTGTGGTTCATTTGTGGAAAGCCAATTTTTGTAATTCTTTTAACAAACCTAAAGTCTAAGCCTTATCAAGTTTTATTTCCATAGTTCATTAAATCGGCGACGATTCTGTCCACCATCCATTGTGATCCCAAGGATAGCTTTCCGCCACTGGATCGTCATGATTTTCTGGGGAGTCTACTCCTTCTCTCATTTCGAGAAGTTGATCCACCAGCACATAAAAAAATCATCATGCATGCCTATCCCATCATTTTAATATTTTGAGTCTAACCATGCGAAAGTCTTGTCACGCTGCTCCATATCCGTGAGCACGACTATTCGAATAGATTGATTCATTCACACTGCAGTGGATGTATACTTTACCCGTACTCCGTGACTGCCCAACAAATGAGCCTACGTCCCAACACATGACACAGTCACGACAAAGCTTTTTAATAACCTCACTTTGGCAGTACCCGCTCCATGAACTTAAATCCTCTTGCACTGTAGCCGTCCTTTCCTAGCAGTGCGATGAATTCTGGCGCTCCCGGGGTAAGGGAAAACTCATTCTTTAAGTTGTAATAAATTTTGATTTTCAATCATCATTTCACACATAGGCCCGCAGCCTCATCTCAATCATAAGAACCACTATGCAGGGATAATGCCTCCGCTCGATTATCTACTCCGCTAGGTCTATACCCATTCGAGAAGTACGGTTGTATTGGCTCGTTTCTCGGCTATCTCATGGCTCGGTCCTTAATTGACCAGGGTTGACACTTGCCTTTTCTGGAATCCACCCAAATCATCCAGCCACCCCAGTCTAAAACATTAGTTTTGTATTCTCAATTTTTGTCCAAAACTTATTTCATCATTTTCAAGGCAACGTGGTGCTCATGTCTCCACATGCCGCATCTCAACCACCTTCCCTAAGGTAGTTGCCCAAGCATATAGCATTTGGTAAAAACATGAGTATGCAGGAATCTAATTTATCATGGCTAAGCATTACCGAAGATTTTGTTCGGACATGTCGTGTCATAGGTTACAAAGTATACATATACAGGCAATCAATGTCAAGACATGGCATAGCAAGTATAGGAATTCTTTTGTGTATAGCATGCATACTTGAATTGTTAAAATAAACACAATTTCGCAAACGGGTTCAATATGTTCAAAGGTAGTGATGACTTGCCTTGCTCACAACATTGCTGACTGGGATCTTCGGTGCAATCAACCACTCCTTCGGACACTATATGTACGTGCAAATGATACGATTGAATTCGATCAAAATTCAATTAAAATCATCAAAATGCCAAATACAATCATAAAAGTGATTCCAAAAATTAGTCAATGGTCTTAGACGAATTTAGGTTCGATTTTTGATAAAATCCGAGTTGAAAACAAGAGAGTTATAGTAATTTGAAATTTAGCGATTATACCGACTTTAATATATATTGTGGTGACAATATTCTAAGTTAAAATACTTAAATTTTTGAAATACAAGAACCAAGGATTCAAAATATTATACCAAAAGATATAATAAAATCTAGTTGTATTTCCAAATTTTATTGAACCGACAAACGTGAGAGTTAAACTAAATTAAACTTAGAATAGTCTACTCTAAAGCTTGACACTATTGAAATAATTTGAAAATCTAAATTTTAGGAAGAAAGGTATATGACAAAATCAATGGTTGTTAATAAATTAAATCATAATTGATTTCAAATTCAAATTCAGATCAAATCACCTCGAGGGGGGGGGAGGGGTCTGAGCACTCAGACAATCTGGAACTTCCGGTCGGTTCTGATCAGAACTTTCGGTTGCTATGAAATTTTGGACAGAGGACAAGGATCGGAATATCCGGTTGGCTCCAACCGGAACTTCCGGCAAGGAGCTCGGGCTCTAATGGCACGGCGGCATCGGCGGTGCGGGGAGAGGAGGTGAGTGGGAGGAAATGGCACGGTGAGGTGGGGAAGAGGCCGGGGGCTCCTTACATAGGCAGCCGGCGGCGTGGGTGCGGCGTGGCGACGCGACGTCGGCATGGTGACGCGACGGCGCGGCATGGATGATGCGACGACGGCATGCGACACCGTGTGGCGATGCGACGGCGGTGTGGGCGATGCGATGGCGCGGCATAGCGACACGACGGCGGGAGTGCGCGCGGCATGACGCGCGGCGAGGGAGAGGGGGCCGGGCGTGCGGGCGGCGACACGTGGCGCGATGCGGGTGTGCGCGCGGGGAGGGCTGGCGCGGCGCCGTCGCACGCGACACGACGCGGCGTGGGCGGCGCACGACGTGCGCGCGGTCGCAGTCGGGGCGCTTGACACCAAGCGGCGGGACGCTACCGGAACTTTCCGTAGGTTCTACCCGGAACTTCCGGTCGCCTAATCCCAAATATATTATTTAATATCCTCTCTAATTTCAATTTTAATAGTTCAGATATTTCCCCAAAATAAACTTTTGATCCAAAAGCAAATTTTCACCAACCTAGGGTTTTTCCCCAACTATACATTTTTAAAATTTTTATCTCTAATATTTCACAATCTATTTTCATTTTAGGGATTCCAAAAGCCTTTTGATTTTTCCAACTACTAAATAAGTAAACCCCCATTTATAACACACAAGAACTAGACAATAAGAGGCAATAAGACACGACAAGATGCAAGAACTCAAAAGTTTTTTTTGTCCTTCGATTTTTAGGATGTTACAATTGATTCTTGTTTAATATATTTAATCTATTTTGATATCCTAGTATAAAGTGGTATCAGAGTGTTAGCTGATACATGTTAGATTTATTACATCGGCTATGCTATAAATACTTATAATCTCTGTCTTAAAGTACTTTTAGACATAAGTGATTTATACTGTCTCAGCACACTGTCCGATCTATCCCAATCACTTGATTTAAACATATCTTGAGACATAGATTATATATTATCGATATCTACAGCCGATCGAGTAGATCTAATTGTCCCTTGGCTTTATTCTCCATTGCCGATCCAGTGCATATTGCATTGGCTCAATATTGAACGATACGTCATCGGTCACTAGCCGATCGGCTATGGTTTATGGATTTAACTTTGTTTTCTTTCTTTGTTTCTTATTGGTTGTAGGATCAAACCAACTGGCATGCCTCCAAAAGCAAGATTTAGGTCCTGCACTAGAGTTAAGCAGATCTCTCAGGCCAGTGTGTGTTTTTCACATCGACAGAAGAATCCATGGGTCGTTGGCAGTAGCGGATTCCAAATCCGCTCGGATAGGAAGGAGTTCTTTGATCTCCCCATGCGTTGTACCAACAAGGGATGGCGCACAAAGTGGTTTTATTGTTGAAACTTCCACCTCGGCTTGCCTCCCTTCAAAGGCCATGCTCCAATGGTAAGGGACTATTGGTGCTCCTCCCGGATCGTAGCGAGATGGACTAGGTGAGGGGATAATTGAAGGGAATCCGGATACTGCGCGACGCCAGTTTGACAGGTGTTGCCATAGCTTGTAACTTTGTGATGCATAAGGTGCAGACCCTAAAAAGCCGAATTCACCCAGCCTGGGAGTATAGAGGCCAAAAATACCCCACTCGAGAATCTCCCGGGCGATGTGACAAGGACAAGGCTGCCGCCCGGTTATCGAGCTTCTTCTATCCAGGTACTTCGATAAACACAGAGGGCTGCCCCAAGCCATTGAAGCACAAGTCAAATTGCCCCAAGGTAACTTCACCTGCAATCTGTCTTCGTTCTGAGTGCCAGGATCATTAAACCATATGCCTCCATGCAGGGAGCCAACAAATTTATGTCTTATCCGTCGTTGCCTCACACACCGGCGAAGAGGTGTGCCACCGATAGCCTATAAAGGGAATGACCTTTCAAGCGAGTCGTAACCTGACAGTCGGAGACCCCAAGGACCCAACAGCCCACAGGCGGGCCCAAGGTGGGCGGGGCTATGACAGAGCCAAAGGTTGCTGCGACTATGCTAGGGAAGGGAAAGCAACCCGTCGAGTCCGTTGGACTGGGTCTGGAAATTAAGAAGGATGGAACGCACCCAAGGGCCCAGATTGCCACAACAACGGAGAAAATGGGGGCGACGATGAGGGCAGCAGCAACAGCACAGGGGATGACTTTACCTGGAGCCAATACCCAGGATCCAGCTAGGCTGTAGTCGACCGGTTACCCCAAGATACATCGATCCACCCGATAAGTGATCAAGACAGCCATGTTCGATATGCCATCATGTGAATTCATTTGTGACTGTTATTTTGTTGGTCAACTTGTGTTCTAGGGTCTCGACGCAGGCTGACTCAGGTAAGGCAGTGATTACCGAAGAGGGAATCGACGCTTCAACGCATGCCGACTCTAAGCTGGACAAGCCAGCCATAGCCGCAGTTGGTGCCGCAGATAAGCTGACTACAGTCGGTGAGGACCAGCCAGGTGCCAGCAATGCAACCACGGTGGCAGGGAAAGATGAAGCTGCCCGCATTGCTGGTGGTGCTTCTGGGTCTCCTTCGTTGGGTGCTGCTGTGAAGTCGTTTTCTTCACTCGGTGCCATGGCGAGGTCTTGTCCTCCTCCTGCTGCTGCTCCAAGGTCTTCTCCACCGCCAAGCGCTGCGAGTGCCTAGCCGAGGCCGAACACCACGGGTACTCAGCCGCCTCCGGCTCGTAGGAAAGGCAAGGAGGCTGCTTCTAATGACGATGTCGAAGAGATCCCCTACGTCAGGCGAGCATTGCGTTCGACAAGGTATGAAGCTCCCCTCCAAGCCTCTTGGTTCCAAGAAGGCCAGGAGTAAAGGGATGCCATGAAGAGAGGGTTTGATGATGCTGCAGACAAGGCCAACGCTGAAGAGATGTACAAGGCTGGGATAACACTTATACAAAACATGCAGGTTAGTATCCATAACGAGTTGCCCCCGACTCCATGGTGGGATGGGTGTGATCATTGTGGCGTGGAGTAAATAAACGTCTTTTTTGTTGGGTTGCACCAGGTAGCCCTTGACTTGATGACATGAGGGGTGAGCCGTCGTGGCATGAAGTAGAGTTCAATTCCGGCTGTGTGTTGTTTTGTAGAAAATCATTGACCGGTCGGAGGCCAAGAGAGAGGCCTTAAAGCGCATCTTCAACAACGTCAAGGAGATTGGAGTCATCTGTCAGTCTGTCCAGCGGGTGGAGAACCAGCTCCAAAAGGACGTGAAAGATGCACACTGGCGGGTGAGGTTGCTCCGAGATCGTATTGAGGAGCTGTATGCCGAAGGTATGTTCCAATTTTCATGGTTGTGGTAGTTGCTGAGTTGTGGAACTTGATATTTGTGTTATTCTTAGTTGACCAGGAGCGAGAAAGGGGGAGAACTGAGGCTGCCAAGTGGATGAAGAAGGTGCAGGAGGCTGAGGAGACCGGCAGGAAGGCGCGGGTGGTAGAATTGGAGTTACGTCTTCAAAAGTCTGAAGCTGTTGCTCATGTGTTGCGTGATGAGCTCGAGAGTAAGTCCCTTGTCAGAGTCAATGTCTGCCGTGAAGTTTTTTTGCAGTTGGTTTATGCTAGTTTCTTTGTTAGCTGCCCAAGTTGCGACCGCCACTGAAGATGCTAAGAAAACCAGTGCCGAGGAGGCTCTTGGGGAGAAGTCGGCAGCACTTGATAAGCTGCTAGAGATTACCAAGCGATAGGTGAGGACCCGGGTGTAGTGGGAACATTTTCAACGTGAAGTAGATGCTTCCCGGTCTTCGCGCGAGGGCTTGATCGAGGTGCTGGAGTCGACGCTCCGACTCCTTTTCCTAGGTCGGCTTGAAGAGGGCGAGTTGTGGACGTAGGTGGTGGAGTTGCTCCTGCAAGGGCCGACTGCCATAAGGAGGTGTCGGAGATGACAACCACCTCCAGCGCCGGTCATGCCTTGGCAGTTGTGAAATCCCATTACCCATGAGTTAGCTTGGAGGCCATCGGGGAGTGGTACGCCGCCAACTACTCTTAGGAGGAAGTTCATAGGCTTGAAGAGGAAGCAAGGCCCACTGAAGCAATTATTTTCAGTGATCTTGATTTATGAACGTGTTTCATTTAGGTCCTGCATCGAACTTTTAATCAGGGTTGTGAAACTCTTTAGCTATAATATATTAACCTAGCTTGTGGAGTGTCATAGCTTTGTGTAATGTTGCCGTGAGAGCCTTGTGGCAGTGGATTGAGCGTAGGACCCACGAAAGAATGGAGCCCCAAGCCATGTAGTAAGAGTGAAGTGGCCGAGTAGGACGTAGGCGAGTCTGCGTGAGCCACAAGGGGGGTAGCCTCTCGGGCATGCGGTGGAGGCGACGTGGCCAGTTAGTGTGTAGCTGAGTCTATGTGAGCTGCGAGAGAGGTCAAGCCCCCAGGCATGCGGTGAAGGCGGCATGGCCGGTTAGGGTGTAGCTGAGTCCATGTGAGCTGCGAGGGAGGTCAAGCCCCCGGGCATGCGGTAAAGGCGGCGTGTCTGGTTAGGGTGTAACCGAGTCCACGTGAGCCGCGAGGGAGGTCAAGCCCCGGGCATGCGGTGAAGGCGGTGTGGCTGGTTAGGGCGTAGCGGAGTCCATGTGAGCCGTGAGGGAGGTCAAGCCCCCGGGCATGCGGTGAAGGCAGCGTGGTCAGTTAGGGAGTAGCTGAGTCTGTGTGAGCCGCGAGGGAGGTAATGTCCCCGGGCATGGGTTGAAGGCGGCGTTGGGGTTATGGTTGGAGAGGAATGTCGTTGCTGCTATATTATCATCATTTTCTAATTTATACTTTATACATAGAACCACATGATGTGCTTAATGTTCCAAGAGTTAGTGATGGGTTCGCCTTCCATGGTTGCCAGCCGGTAAGCACCCGGCCAAGTGACGACGATGACAGTGTAGGGTCCTTCCCAGATTGGTGATCGTTCTGGTCCTTTGTGATTTGCACCTGGCGTAGGATGAGATCGCCGACAGAAAAGGAATGATCCCGAATGTTGCGGATGTGGTACTTGTGTTGCATCTATTGGTATCGGGTGGATTCAATGGTTGTTGATTTGCGTGCTTCTTCTAGTCAGATTGTATCTTCTTGTACTGCTTCTTGGGCGTTGTCTTCATTGTAAGCCTAGACCCTGGGGGACCCGAGTGCCAGTTCGGTGGGTAAGTGTTGATGAGAAATTTCTCTCACGCGCTGGCCTGGGAGATCTGCTTAGCTCCAGTAGTCCTTCTCGGCTACTGTGCTACGGGCGTGCCGCTTGGTTTGATCTGTTAACCAACAAGAAAAATTAAGATATATGCGTTAAGTGTTAAGTTAGATTGTAACACCCTGAAAATCGGAGAATTTAAAACCAGAAATTAAAAATCGGAACTTACAAAATTTTTTGATATTTTTACATCTCGACGTGTTTATTGCTTCTTATTTGCTAGCTTTGTTGCATAAAATCAATAAAGAGAAATTCATCTAAAAGATTGAGAAAAACTAAATGATTTAAAAATCCCAAAAGAAAGAAAATTCCAACAAAAAGATTTGGAAATTATAAAATAAGATAAATAGAAGGGCTAGGGATTAATAAAAGTTTATTTCTGATCAAAACCTTATTTTGAGAAAAAGTAATAATAATAAGTAAATAAAATAAATAAAATATGTATATAATATAATATGCAATAAGTAAAATGAACAAAAGAGTTGGAAATATAGGTATAAATTAAATTAATGACTGAGTTAAATCATATTTTAAAATTTAAATGTGAAGGCAAAGAAATATGGGGGAAAATAGAAATTAAATCGGGAAAATAGGAAATGTTACTATTCATTGCGCGCCACCGTTCGACGCCTTACCCAGGGCCCGACCGCGCCACACCGCCGTCCGCGCCGTGCCACGTCAGCCACGCCGCGCGCTTCCGCGCGCGCACCCCGCGCCTTGAGCCACGCGTTGCCACGCCGTACCCGCCCCACCCGCACGACATCGTGCCGCACCGCGCCCGCCCCGCGCTCGCGCCGCCGCGCGTGCCACGCGCCGCCCTCGCGCCGAACCCCGCCGTCCTCGCGCGACACGCGCGCGCTCGCGCCGGACCCCGCCATCCTCGCACGCCCGCGCCGCGCCCGCGCGACCCGGCCCGAGCGCCGCCACGCGCCGCACCCTCTCTCGGACCCCGCCGCCCCTCGCGCCCACGCGCCGTGACCGCGCCCGGCCCCCCGAGCACCACCACGCATCGCTCCTCTGCCCTTTTTCCCCCTTTCCAGCGCTCACCGCCCTCGCCGTGTCCCCCGTGCACGCACGCCACAGCCGCCGGCGCTAACCCGATTAGAGAGTTGACATTAAACTCTATAAATAGACCACGACAGGCCAAGTCATAGATACAAAAAGTGAATCATTGTTCTTCCCTCTACACTTCGCCCAAATCTCCCCTATAAATCGTGCCCTATATTTCTACAATTTTGCAAGAAATCAGGAAGGAGTCCAGATGAACCCTAATTTGATCGCCGAAGGCAATCTTCAAAATTGATCGCCTCCAATCGGTCTTCGTCCAAATTAAAGGTATGAAACCAACCTACATCCCACTAGCTTCCATTCCCCTATGAAGTCTTGGTTCTATCGGCCCTAGGACGCGCCACCCACGAGAGCCGCCGGCGCCGCCCCTGTTTCTTGCCGGCGCATGCATGGTGCCGAGCTAATCCAGACCCTCCTGAAGCAAACCAGCCGCATAGGAAGCTTTCCCTTAGTCCCTAGATGCTTTCTAGACCCTTGCCTCGCTCGGGCTTTGGCCGGAGCATGCCGGCGCCAAGCTCTGCCGCCGCCGCAAGCAGGCCGCCGTCGCTGGCCCAATCCGCCACCTCTCCGGCCCGGCCGTGCCTTGGAACGAGACCCTCGTGTCATGTAGATGGTGTAGAGACCAATAGACCCCGAGCACCGGCCATCCTCGTCGCCATTCACCCTTGCCCCGCCATCGGCCTCGCGGGGAAGAAGAGGAGAGGAAAGAAGGAAGAAAAGAAAAGAAAGAGAAAAGGAAATGAGATTGGCTCGCTAGCCCAGCGGTTTGAGCCGAGCCAAGTGGAGGTGAGGTCGCTGGTTTGATTCCTAGCCGATGCAAATTTTTGAATTTTTTTATTTTATTTCTTTTAAGGAATTAAAATTAGGAGAAGCCTAGTAAAAATTATTAAAAAAATATATTTACTCTTTTGAATCCCTAAACCTTATTTACAATGAATTTTATATCTTTTCAAGATATTATTATTTATCTTTTTCCAAAATTTCTTTTACAAATAATTATGAACTTATATTCAAACTTCTTAACCTATTCCCTCTCCAAAAATTCCTATCTTTTGTGAAACCCATTATTTACCTAAATATTACATTTACAAATGGGAACCTTTATAAGAATTTTAAAACTATCTTTATAATTCCTAAGCAACCTTTCCATATATATACATATATGTTTTATATTTAATTTCACTCCGTAAATCCTTCCCAACCCATTTATCGGTAGACCGCGACACCAAGTTCACAGGAGAATTCATAATTCGACCGAAAATCCGACGTAAACACTCTAGTTAACCCTAACCCAAATAGATGCCCTTAGACCCTTACTGATACTGCTTGTCTCAAAACTTACATTAACTGGGGATAAGGGCATCCCATACAAATTAAATCGAAAGAGAACACAAGAGTTCAAATCATTGCAACTCGTTCATTCTAACTCGGATTTCGCGAAAACTCGAACCTAGGTTCACGTAGAGTCATAGCCTAGTATTAGGAGCCGCTTTCGCGATTCATTTGGCTTTTATTGGATCTTATTGGATTTTATTTGAATTCTAATCGAATTCAAATTGGATTTCACGCACGTATGATAGAGTCCGAGGGAACCATCGAGAACATCAAAGACTCAAGCCAACAAGGTCACGAGCAAGGCAAGTCAACACTTCTCTTTGAACATATTGAACCTATTTTGCGAAATGATATTGATTTAAACTTCGAACATGCATGCTATACACAAATGAATACCTATGCTTGATGTACCATGCCTTGATATTGATTACCCTTGAAATATTCCTTGTAACCCTCGATGTGATACAACCGGAGGATATCTTCGGTAAAATGCTTAGCCATGCTTATATTAGAATCTTGCATATTCATATTTTTACAAAATGCTATATGCTTGGGCAACTACCTTAGGGAAGGTAGTTGAAATACGGAATGTGGAGACATGAGCGCCACATTGCCTAGAACATGATGAAATGAGTTTTTATTAAAACCAAAACTAAAAAACCAATGTTTTAGACTGGGGCGGACGGATGGATTTGGGTGGATTCCGGAAAAGGCTAGTACCCGTCCTTGGTCAATTAAGGACCGAGCCATGAGACTTACAACTTAGAACGAGCCAGTACAACCGTACTTCTCAAATGGGTATAGACCTAGCGGAGTAGATAGCCGAGCGGAGGCAGTATCCCTGCATAGTGGTTCAGGTGTAGGTGTTGAGTTAAGGACCTACCAATAGGTAGAGTGTCCTGGGCCTACCAATGGTAGAGTGCCCGTGATTGTGATGAGACAAAAGACCTTTATGTGAATAATAAACTAAACTTAACAATGATTTAAAGATTAAGTGAGTTTTCTCTCTTACCCCGGGAACGCCAGAACTCCTCTCATTGCTAGGAAATGACGGCTAGAGTACATGAGGACTTAAGTTCATGGAGCGGGTACTGCCAAAGTGAGGTTATCGAAAGGCTTTGTCGTGACCGTCCCATATGAAGGGATGAAAGCTCATTCAATGAGCAGTTGCGGAGTACGGATAAAGTGTACATCCACTGCAGTGTGAGTAAATTAATCTATTCGAATAGCCATGCTCACAGTTAATGAGCGGCATGACAAGTATCTCCTGTGGCTAGAATCATAAATTTTAAAATGATGGGTTGGTATGCATAATGATTTTGTGTGCTGGTGGACTCAACTTCTCGACCTGCGAGAAGGGATAGACTCCCTAGAAAAACCATGATGATCCGGAGACAGGAAACCATCCTTGGTATCACGATGGATGGCAGACAGAACCATCACCGATTTAATTTACTCTGAAACTAAAACTTGACTGGCTAGATGTTAGATTTGTGAAATGATTTGCGAAAATTGGCTTTGTCGAAACTTGGTTTCGGCAATAGAAATTTGGGGGTGCAGTCAAGATCGCTAAGCACAATGGGTTAGGTGGAGAACAAGGTTTAGACAGGTTCAGGCCCTCTCGTGAGGTAATACCCTACTCCTGTTTCGGGGATTCGATCCGCCGAGTGTTTATTTATCTCAAGATCTGTTGCTCCTAAAGTCTGATCTCTTGAATCTAAAGCTGAAAGCTGATAAAACATATCCCTCAAGGGACGCCCTTTACCCTCCTTATATAGTCTTGGGAGACGGGCTTACAAGTCGGAAACCCTATCTTACTCTAAGTCGGTTTCCTCAATCTTACCAAACCGTGACTATGGGTCGTTGCCTTATCTAATCGGCAACGTAATACCCAAGTCATAGCCGGTTTACATAATTAGAAGGCGTAACCTATCCCTATCTCCAGTCGGATAAGCTTGCCATGTGGGTATCCGATTGCCATAATCTCCACAGTAGCCCCCGAGTCCTTCGTAGTTGACGAGATAACTTCGCCTTGAACCAAGATAACACATAGCCAAACAATTCTTTGGCCGAGTGCTTCTGGTGCCGAGTGGTTCCGTCATCTCTGCCTGAATCTCCTGAGTGGCTCCAAAGACTGTGAAGGGCTGGAAAACATTCAAAAAATTCAAAAAATAAATATCTAGGTGCATCTCCTGATGCACCTAATTAGGTGTAGCCCCTGACTATGTGGTTAGTCAAAATCAGACTAAACATATAGTCAAGAACTATAAAAAATCATTCTCATATAAATGCTTAGCTCATGCTAAAGCAATCATAAAAATCTCATCACTCGGCAAGCTCACGCTTGTCCGAGTGAATCTGCCCGAGTCATCTCAGAACAAATAGTTCAATCAACCCTCGTGGGTGAAAAGCACTCGGTAAGCTCATATTTATCCGAGTGGATCTATCCGAGTCATCTCGGAATAAATATTTTAATCATCCCTCATGGGTAAACAAGTTTTTTAGTCATCTGAAAAATATGACCAAAATATTAAATAGCTCCTGCCATAATATTGGTCTCAATCTAAAAAGATCTTCACAAAGGTGGAAAAATAGCATTGATATAATTATTTAATCAAATGCTTAAAAACCAAACAGTTCCTGTCATCAAGGCAGCCATGAAAAGCTTAAGTCTTTGTCACCTTTCAAATTGCATCTTGCCAACCTCTCATGAAGTTGCACAAACCACGGTATGAAAGGATTTCCAAAGATACTGGGCACTCAGACACGTGCATATTGCCAAAACAAATCTGCTTAAGTTCATCCACTTAAGTCCCTAAGGACACGCGTCAAGCCACACCTTAGTTGGGCCGTAAGTCATGGGCTCGGGCCAATCGCGAGAAAACCTAGCGAAACCCTCAAATCTTTGTACAAAGCCTCGAGGTCATCCCCGCCACTTCGTCTTCCCAGAAAATTTCCCCACTCGCAACACAGTTCACCAGCTTGCAGCGGAAAACCCTAGGCTCGCGCGCGCACCCAATCCATCGATCCAGGAGCTCGCACTTCTCCACAAGCTAGTCTCCGCATCCATCTCCATAGATCCCCATCTCAAATCCTCATCTTCCGAGCTAGATCCACTTCCCCCAAAACCACACCCATGGCAGGAGAGAAGGAGATCCCTTTCGAGCAATGGGCGACCTCGGACGTCAGGGAATCGACTCTCAAGGAGATGGTGAAGAACAGAGTTCTCCCTCCTAAGGAGATCGTCAGCTGGCGCCCGGCGGCCGGTGAGGAGTTCCCCACTCCGAACACCGGTGTGCTCATCGTCTTTACCTTTTTCTTCTATTGTGGTTTCGGCCTCCCTACCTCTGAGTTCTTTAGGGGTCTCCTTGATTACTATGGCCTCCAACTTTATCACTTGAACCCCAATTCTATGCTCCATATAGCTCTTTTCATTCATGTCTGCGAGGCCTTCCTTGGCATCCTTCCCCACTTCCAACTCTTCCGGCGCATGTTCTATCTCAAGCCGCATCCGAACAAGGATGAGCCCTGCGTCGTTGGTGGGGCCGGCTTTCAGCTCCGCGGATCCCTCCGCCGAGATTATTTTTCTCTTCCCTTGAAATCCTCTAACAAGGGCTGGCACACAAACTGGTTTTACATTGCAAACCTCAAACCCAGTCTGCCCGACTTCGTCGGCCTTCCTCCTGTACCTAGATCCAACTGGAGCACCATGCCGTGGCCCAAGATTGGGATGAAGCCAACAAACTCTTGGTGAAGATTTTGGAAATTAAGAATAAGGGCCTTCGGGGTGAACAGATCACTCGACATTTCATCAGGAACCGACTGGCGCCGATCAAGGAGAGGTCTAAGCCCGCGTTCTAGTACGAGGGCGAGAGGGACCCCAATCGGGAAGACCACGACTCCCTCAGCTTCGAGACCTTGAAGACCCGCATGTATAAGATATTCTCGATTGGGATTGTAGTCGAGCGCAGCCTCGTGCTGCCGGTCCTCCCGTATAGCCTATATCGCCCTCCTCCTCCGGTAAGTTGACTCAGCCTCTTTATTGCCTTCCAATCTTGATGCCGCGCTTCTTAGCGTTCAAAGAATCTCTCTTGTAGGAAAACGTCTCCATTATCTCGAAGCCGTATAAAATACACCATGATGACATGCCGGCTCCGCCTGCTAAAAAACCAGCCGGTGGCGTGAAGATCCAGGGCAATCCAATCAGCAAGAGGGCTGCCCCGAGCGAGGACATCAGCAAACGGGCGAGTAAGAGGAGGCTGGTCATTGATGACTCGGACGACAATGTCCCAGCCCCTCAAATTGAAGCAACCCCTCCAAGGTCGTCACCAAAAACTGCGCCCAAGATTAGCCGATCAACCAGGTATGTCATATGACCGAAATTGTAGTCTTATTGAAAAAACCTCTCTGCCTTCATCTCGATTGCTCCTGTCTTTCTCTTTGCAGGAGGCCTCAGAACATAGATCCCACTGGGCAGAATGAGGGCCTTATGCCAACCGCAGCAGTTGAGGCATCAAAGCCTGCAGAGCCGAAACCCCGGAGCCCTCTCCCGAGTGAGAGCGCTCCGAGTGAGAGGCCCTCACCTCCCAGTGAGGATATCCCGAGGGAGGAGCCCCCGACCGCCAGCCGAGATGCCCCGACTGGAAACCAATCGACCGCAGAGGAGACCCTAGTTGCCACTCAAAGGGCCCCGATTGAGGACCAGTCGGGTAAGAACCAAGAAGAGAAAAGCAGTCGGGAAGTGCCGGTTAAGGATTCGGCCACCGAAGCTGGTAAGCCTTGAATCAATCTTTCGTTTTTAATCTCTAGTCTACTTTTCCTGTGTCTTCATTCACTCCTTCTGAATCGATCAGCCAAAGTGGAGGAGATCTCCAGGTTGCAGTCTTCTGAGACCTGGGTCCCTCCAATCAAGATTGAGTGGCGCGATTCTGAGGGCCAAAAACAGGGTATCACCCTGAACAAGCAAAAGGAGAATGAAGAAAGAGATATGCTTGTAGACAGCCTGAACGAAGCGACTCGGCTGCTAAATGTAAGTTCTGCTCCTTTTCTGTTGTAGCTTTGTGATTGCTTTTCAGTCGACCAATCTTCATAACCCGTGTGTAGAGGGTGTATTGCCGGTCGATGGCCAAATCTGATGCACTCGAGAAGCTGGTCCCGCACATGAACTCTCTGGAGAACATCCAACAAGAACTAAAGGCCACTCGAGAAGAAGCTGTATCAAGAGAAGCGGCTCTGAGGAGAGAGATAGCCGCGCTCCGAGAGGAGAACCTCGACCTCCGGGGTTCAGTCGGGAGTAAGCTTGATCTCCTTAGTCTTTTTGTGCCTTTATTTACAGTCTGTTTTGTTCTTGATGTTTGACAACTTTCCTTGTTGTAGAAAACTCGTCGGAAGTCCACTCGCTCCAAGCCCAGCTGGAAGAGGCTAACGCCAGCAGAGTCGAGCTGGAGAGTGAGTTTGAAGGTGAGCCCTTTCTAAACAGCGTTCTTTGTGTTGCTTCATCTTTGAATGTTTGCGTGATCGTATGTCTTTGATAGGCTATAAGATCAAGACCCGAGCCCAATATGATGTTTTTGTTGAGAGGGTCAAAAAAGCCGAAAGCGTCAGGGACGATGTTGCTAATGCGGCGACACCGATCCTGTTGTCGTTGTTCCATCATGGGCTCGGGACCAGCTCGTTGGACCCCGTCGAGATCTTCGATAAGCTCCGGAGGGCCCCTGATCAGTACCTGGCCAACATTTCTGAGGCAGCTACCATGGGGGCGAACTTCGCCCTTGCGCAGGCCAAGTCACTCTATCCTAGGATAGAAGTTGACTCAGTCGGGGAGGGTTTCGCTGATGGTACTTCAGATGAGCGGGCTTTGGAGTTAATTGATGAAGCACAGGAGTCGGCCAAAAAGGTGGCCGCCGATGTAGTGAACAATTTTCGATCTTGATAGCTTTGTGAACATTTGTATGCTTGTAACTTTCTGATGTGACTTGTAAATATTCAGCTTATTTATGTTAATGCCTTGATCCGAGTTTTTATGTAAAATTTCTTAAGTAATCCCCCGACTGCTAACTCAAGAAGTCATCTTGCTTGAGGTTGGCAGTCAAGAATAACATAAAACTTAAGGCAATTTAAGCATAGTATCGTCGAAGATGTTGGATGTTCCAGGAGTTCTCCACCATGGATCCGTCTTCACGCTTTAGTCGGTATGCTCCTGGCCGAGTCACCTCAGCAATTATATATGGCCCTTCCCATAGTGGAGATAATTTGTGACGGCCCTTGGTGGTTTGAATTTTGCGCAGAACTAGATCGCCGACAATAAAAGCTCATGCTCGAACATTGCGGCTGTGGTATCGTCTGAGTCCTTGAAGATATCTTGCCGACTGGATCAAGGCTGCCTCACGGGCCTCCTCCAGTCGGGTGAGGTCATCCACTCGGTCTTGATCGTAGCGTTCGTCGTTAAAGCTACGGACTCGGAGAGATTCGTACTCCATTTCATTCGGCAACATGGCTTCTGCTCCATAGACCAAAAAGAAAGGAGTTTGGCCGATAGCCCGACTGGGCGTAGTCCGTAGAGACCATAGAACTGAGGGGAGCTCTTGGACCCATTTGCCGGCATAAGGGTTTAGCCGGTCAAACACTCGGGCCTTGATGCCTTGAAGAACCATGCCGTTGGCACGCTCAACTTGTCCATTGCTTTTGGGATGTGCGACCGATGCATAGCAAATTTTGATGCCGAAGTCTTCACAGAATTCCTTAAAGATGCCTCCAGTGAATTGGGTCCCGTTATCAGTTATAATTCTGTTTGGGACGCCAAACCGATGTACGATGTTGAGGATGATGTCTCGTGCCTTGTCAGCGGTGATCGTAGCAATCGGCTTAGCCTCGATCCACTTGGAGAACTTGTCGATCACGACGAATAGATGCGTGAATCCTCCTGGAGCCTTCTTGAAAGGACCGACCATATCCAAGCCCCATACTGCAAACGACCAAGATAATGAAATCGTTTGTAGCTCTTGGGCTGGAACGTGGCTCTGCCGAGCGAAGAACTGGCAACCTTCACACGTTCGGACCACTTTGTCGGCGTCGGAGACCGCCGTAAGCCAGAAAAAACCTTGTCTGTAGGCTTTGCCCACCAAGGTGCATGCCGCCGCGTGACTTCCGCATATACCCGAGTGGATATCTTGGAGTAGTTGCCGTCCTTCCTCAGGAGTGATACATCTCATTAGGACTCCAGAGGGGCTCCTTTTGTACAATTCAGAGTCGACCATGACGTAAGCTTGACAACGACGTCGGACTCGTTGCGCCTCATCCCGGTCTTCCGGCAGCTCTTGCTGAGTTAAAAATTTGATGAGTGGTGTCCTCCAGTCGGCGTCGATCATGGCGACTTGTTTTGTAGCTTGCTCGTTGGGGGTTGATTTTGCTGCAACAGTCGGTTCATAGAGATGCTCTACGAAGACGTCTGTTGGAGCAGCTTCTCGCTTGGACCCGACCGTGCCAACTCGTCGCCTGCCTCGTTGTTATGTCTCAAGACATGGGATAGCTCCAATTCGTCAAACTTGTATTCAAGTTTGCGAACTTCTTGCCGATAGGCCTCCATGGTGTCGTTTAAACAGGACTAGTCTTTCATCACTTGGTTGACAACTAGTTGGGAATCTCCTTTCACGACCAGCCGATGTATCCCGAGTGAGACAGCAAGTCGCAATCCATGCAGCAGGCTTCGTACTCGGCGACGTTGTGAGAGGCGGAGAAGTGGAGGTGAAGAACATATCTTAGCTTTTCCCCAGTCGGGGAGATCAACACGACTCCTGCTCCCAAGCCAGTGATCCTCTTGGATCCGTCAAAGTGCATGGTCCAATATTGTAGGTCTTCTCGAGGTACATATTCTTGTTGTTCGGTCCACTTGGCCAGGAAGTCCGCCAGGGCTTGTGACTTTACAGACGTCCTCGCCTTGAAAGTTAAGTCCAGCGGCATCAGTTCCAGGGCCTACTTCACGATGCACCCAGTCACCTCCCGGTTGTGGATGACATCGCCGAGTGGAAAGGAAGTGATGACGGTGATCGAGTGACCTTGAAAGTAGTGCGCCAATTTTCTCGCGGTTGTCAGAACACCATATAGCAATTTTTGTACCTGAGGATAGTGAATTTTGGCTCCTGCCAGTACTTCGCTAACGAAGTAGATTGGCCTCTAAATCTTCTGGACTCGTCCTTCTTCTTCGCGCTCAACCACAAGAACCGTGCTGACCACTTGGTGAGTTGCTGAGACATACAGTAGCAGGGGCTCCTGAGGCTGAGGTGAGGCTAGGACGGGTGGCGTCGTGAGAAATTCTTTGAAATCTTCAAAGGCCTTGTGGGCTTCTGTGGTCCACTGGAAGTCGTCAGTTTTCTTCAGTAGCCTGAAGAAAGGCATACCTCGTTCGCCGAGTCGAGAGATGAATCGGCTTAGCGTCGCCATGCAACTAGTAAGCTTCTGGACATCTTTCTGGTTACTCGAGGGCTTCATATTCAGGATAGCATTGATTTTCTCTGGATTAGCTTCAATGCCGCGATGGGAAACCATGAAGCCGAGCAGTTTGCCTGATGGTACACCGAACGTGCACTTCTCCGGGTTTAACTTCATTCTGAAGGCCTGAATATTAGCGAAGGTTTCTTCTAAGTCGGCAATCAGGTCTTCCTTCTGCTTGGTCTTGATGATGACATCGTTGACATAGGCTTCCACGTTCTTCCCGATCTGCGTTTGAAAGCATCTTTGAATCATGCGTTGGTATGTGGCTCCGGCGTTCTTCAGGCCGAAGGGCATCGTGATGTAGCAGTAAGCTCCAAACGGCATGATGAATGATGTTTTTAGGCAGTCGGATTCCTTCAAGCTGATTTGATGGTAGCCCGAGTAACAATCCAAAAAGCTTAAGAGCTGGTAGCCGGCTGTTGAGTCCACGACTTGGTCAATGCGAGGCAACCCGAATGGATCTTTGGGGCAGGCTTTGTTGAAGTTGGTGTAGTCAACGCACATGCGCCACTGCCCTATCTTCTTCCGGACCAGGACCGGGTTAGCCAGCAAGTCGTGATGGAGGACTTCTTTTATAAAACCGGCGGCTAAAAGCTTTGTGAGTTCTTCCTTGATGGCATCTTTTCGATCCTGTGCAAAACGGTGCAATCGTTGTTTGATTGGTTTTGCGTCATCTTTGACGTGTAAAGAGTGCTCGATCACTTCCCTAGGAATTCCAGGCATATCAGATGGTTTCCAAGAAAAAACATCTTTATTATTTTGGAGGAAGGTGACGAGCACGCTTTCCTATTTAGGATCTAGCTTAGCGCTGATTACAGCGGTTTTGGAAGGATCCGATGGATCAAGGGAGATTTTGTTCGTTTTGGCGTTGCCTTGTCCCAACTTGGCTATCTTCTTTGCGGGGATTTCTCCCTCTCCCGAGGTTGATGCAGCCAGTCGGACTTCTTCCTGGCCACGTAATCTCTCACGAGATTGGGCCATGTCGCAGCTGTCCTTGTCGCAAGTGAAGGCTTGTTTGACGTCGCTACGCAGAGTGATGACGCCGTTTGGCCCCGGCATCTTCATGCAGAGGTAGGTATAGTGCGGTATCGCCATGATCTTGGTGAGCGCAGGCCTTCCAATGATCGCGTGGTAGGCCGTCTCGAAGTCGGCCACCTCGAAGGTGATGTTCTCCGTCCGGAAGTTCTCCCGAACTCCGAAGGTGACTGGAAGGGCGATGTGCCCGAGTGGCGTGGACGACAGCCCCAGGATAACTCCGTGGAAGGGGGTTGAGCTTGCCTTTAATTCGGCTCTTGGGATTTCCATCTCGTCCAGGTTCTTGGCGAACAAAATATTGAGGGCGCTGCCCCCATCGATGAGGACACACTTCAGCTTGATGTTACGGACCACCGGGTCTAGTACCAGGGGATACCGCCTCGGGTGAACCACTCAGTTAGGGTGATCCGAGCGGTCGAACGTGATGGCCACCTCCCACCATCGTAGGTATTGTGGGACTTCGGGTTGCGCCGCGTTGACCTCACGGTCGGTTAGCTTCTGCTTCCTCTTGGACTCATAAGCTTGCGGCCCCCCGAAGATGTGATTCAGCTCGCCTACGGGGTCTTGAAAGGGCTCTGTATTTCCAGTCGGGTTGTTCTTCTTGGTGCCTGATGGACCGGCTTCGTCAGTCAGCTTCTTGTTGAGCTGTGCCGCATATTGCTCGGCGAATTGCTTGTAAATGAAGCAATCCTTGGCCGCATGCTTGTGGTTTGGATGATGCGTGCACTGAGCATTCATGATTGCGTCGTAGGCCGCGACTCGGGGACGGCGTTGGGCGTTGGACGTTGCGGCAACCAGATCCTCAGGCCGGCGCTTGCGGTCATTCTGGCCTTGGTTGTTGCTGCTGTTATCCTTCTTAGGATGCCGGCTTCCTCTCGACTTCTTATCGTCCCTTCTGGCCGGTCTTGACGCGTCGCCTTGATCGCGTCGCTAGACTTGGCGTAAGAGTTGGCAGTCTCGAACATCTGTTTCACCGTCTTCGGTGGCTTACGGCCAAATTTTTCGATCAACAGTTCATCACGGACTCCCTTCTGGAAGGCGGCGATGATGATGTCGTCGGTGATGTTGGGGATCTTGTTGCGCTTTTCGGAGAAGTGCCGGATGTAGTCCTTCAATGGCTCGTCTGGCTTCTGGACGACGTTGTAGAGGTCGAAGTGGGTCCCGGGCCTTTCAAAGGTGCCTTGGAAGTTGGCGATGAAGTGATCCCGTAGCTCACTCCACGAGCCAATCGAGCCTCTTGGCAAGCTCGTGAGCCAGTTCCTGGCTGAGTTGGCGAGGGCGACAGACAAGTAATTGGCCATGGCCTTGTTGTCTCCTCCTGCTGCACGGATGGCGAGGGTGTACACGGTCAGCCACGACTCAGGATCGGTCTTTCCGTCGTACTTCTCGATTCCTGTCGGCTTAAAACCATTCGGCCAATGCACTCGGCGCAGGTCCCGAGTGAAAGCAGGTACTTCGTCGTCGTTGTTGTCGGGCGAGCCCCTTCGATCTTCGCGGGAGCGCTGATCTCGTTCTTGTTAGTGCCGGTCGAGGACTTCCCGCAGATCACTCGGCGGGGTCCTTGGCAGGCTGCTTCGGTAGTCGAAGTTGTTGCTGCGGCGGACCCAGTGGTGGATGGGTGGTCGTCCATGCCGCTTCTCGCGGGAGTCGGCCGATTGCTCCTGATGCTTCCGCGTGGTCTCATGGCGGGGGTCTCTTGACCTAGTAGTCGTCCGATCTTGTTCGGGCCTCTTGTAATCCTTTGACCTCAGCGGCGGGAGTGGGCTTCTGTCGAGCGTTTCTGCCACAGACTCAGTCGGCCTTCGTGCTGAGGTGGATGGAGAGCAGTTGGCTCTTGCCGCGATGATGGTCTTGATCTTGTCCAAGATGGGCGTTATAGTAGCTGGCGCCGCTTCGATAACGGTGTCGAGGAGGGTGAGGGCGGCAACGTCGTTCTGTTGAGGCGTTTGGAAGATGTTAGTGTTGTCGACTCGTGTCTGTAGTATGGCCTCCCGAGCGGATCGCCCGGTCACCCTCAGGTCTCACTTTCGTCTGTCGGCTTCCTCCTTGCGCCTCTTCTCATCTTCGGCCAGCTTGCGCTCCTGCTCAAGCTTGGCCTGTTCTTCCTCCGCGACCCTGCGGGCCATGGCTGAGTCGGTCTCGGCCAGCTCAGCCATGAGGACATCAAAGCACTTCGGCTCGTAATCCTTGTTGCAGTCGGAGTCGTTGGCCTCGTCCGAGGGGATGCCGTAAAGCTCGTCAAAGCCTGAAGAGCTGAGGTATTCGTCGAGCTCCGTGGATGAGCATGACCCGAACCGTTGGAGGATGACGACGACTTCCCTTGAGCCCGGGTTGCTCGGATCTGGATTGTTCCAGTCTGGGTCGTAGCTTGAAGACGGGGGTTCCTTCGAGTGGGTCAATTTCAACCCGGAGGATAGGAGTTTGCTGTAGACCTCAGCAGCGCTTGGTAGTCCAAATGGTGCCGAGAGAGTTTCTCCTCCCGAGTGCGTTGGTTCCGACGGGGAGGTCAGGAGATGGCTGTAGATCTCAGTGGCGTTCGGTAGTCTGAACGACGCCGAGTGGATTCCTTCTTCCAAGTGGATGGACTCCATCTTGGAAGTCAGAACTGTGTCGAAGATCTTGGTGTTGTTCGGTAGCCCGAACGGCGCCGAGCGGGTTTCCCCTTCCGACTGGTCCGAATCCGAGTCGGGGAAGGAGAACTTGTTGAATCCTTTGGCGGCGAAGTCGTCGATGCCTGATGAAGATCCCATCGCGCTTGCCGGCGAGATTGAAGAAGATGTCTTGACGCGCGGTCCCCTACCTGGCGCGCCAACTGTCGAAACTTGGTTTCGGCAATAGAAATTTGGGGGTGCAGTCAAGATCACCAAGCACAATGAGTTAGGTGGAGAACAAGGTTTAGACAGGTTCAGGCCCTCTCGTGAGGTAATACCCTACTCCTGTTTCGGGGATTCGATCCGCCGAGTGTTTATTGATCTCAAGATCTGTTGCTCCTAAAGTCTGATCTCTTGAATCTAAAGCTGAAAGCTGATAAAGCATATCCCTCAAGGGACGCCCTTTACCCCCTTATATAGTCTTGAGAGGCGGGCTTACAAGTCGGAAACCCTATCTTACTCTAAGTCAGTTTCCTTAATCTTACCAAACCATGACTATGGGCCGTTGCCTTATCTAATCGGCAACGTAATACCCAAGTCATAGCCGGTTTACATAATTAGAAGGCGTATCCTATCCCTATCTCCAGTCGGATAAGCTTGCCATGTGGGTATCCGATTGCCATAATCTCCACAGGGTTTGTGCAAATAAACCCTAGCCACCCTTTGAATGACCCTATCATGTGCATCATTCCGTGTTGGCTTGCTGAGTACGTTGGGTACTCACGCTTGCTATACGCACAAACCTACAGATGTAGGCATGGAAGACCTGGAGGACCCGTATGCCTATTACCTGGATGAATGAAGACAATGGAGCGCAATAGGTCTTAGTCCCCAGTCGTTGCCTGTAGGCGATCGACATGCCGCTGCCTTCCGTCTGATATCTTATCTAATTTCTGTTTTTGGTTGTATCCGGACCGGTAGGTCCTATATGTATTGGATATTGCCTTCGGGCCTATTATTGTAATACTTTTCGTGTAAGACTATTCGTGCACTTTGCACCTGATAGTTCAGTACTGTATTCTTGGGTACCAAACTACTCGATCCAGGGAAATTGTACTATCAACACGAATGATTCCCGTTCCAAAAACGGGGTCGACATAGATCCTACTGGATTGGTTGTAAGAGTCACATATATATGCTATCCCGAAGTGTATTTAAACTAAGTGACTAGAATAGATCGGCTGCGCCGAGACAGTATTAACCACTTAATCCAAATATACAATGGGATAATAAATATATGTTTTAACAGCCTAGCCGATACCGTAAGACTAACTGTGAATCGGCTAGTACTCTGATACGTCTTATGAAAAGATATTGATCTAAGCTAAATGCGCTAAACCTAGATCAATCGGCTGTCGGCTGACAGGCTGATTCTGGCTTAGGGCATTTAACTAGAGCAAGATCATAATATAAGAGGCGGCTTTAATAAACTTGATAGTAAATATATCAAAGGATATTAAAACAGATAAGGCCGACTGAAACCCCGACACTGCCTCTAAACAAATACATCTAGCCGAATAGATCATAAAATCTCTAAAAATGACTTAATAGATCAATATTGATGCGGCATTAAGTATAAAAAGAACAATCGGATCTACTATGGCTGATGTAAATACCTCAAGACGGTGGATATCACATGTAATCTAGGCCAACCCTTAGATCTAACTCTATCGGCTGCTAATTCTTGACAGAAACGAGCCGATGTCGAGACAAACATTGTTCTAGAATATATGTGATATATGATAACTAGCGCAGCATAAATCAGAATTTAGAGTGTCATAGCGATGGAAGAACTAAATTCGACGAGATAGACCACTAATGACAAACATTTACCTTAAATCAGGGATCGAAACGATGCAGCCCGAAGCCGGATCAATTGTTCGTCTGAAGAAAAAGGAGGCAATGCGCCGAAAGGTGTATTGAATGTGTGTTGATATGATTTACAGAGATCTCGGGTCCTATTTATACCCAAGAATAACATTATCCGTGCGAACCACGGTCTCTATCTAATATACTATTTAAAATACGATAATATCCCAGGATATGGTCCCATGCCACATTACAATAAACAATCTAAACAAACTCCTAATTTACAGATACAATTGCTGTTACAGGACTATCCGTAGATGGCAATATCTTTTAACGCGCAATTTGGGAACCGAATCTTCTATTTATCTTTAAGCACTTTCATCAGAAACGGTTTTATCCTCTCATCTGACTCAGCATCGGCTATTGGCTACCTTGTTCGAATCAACCTCAGCCGATTGACCTCGTAGCCGATTGCATTGCAGCCGACTCGACCTCTGTTCTTCGATCCGATTCCGTTTATATCTCGACGAGACTTAGGGATTTGGTTACCAAATTTAGCTGTTAACACATGCCCCCAAGTCCGTGATAAGATAATATCACGGATTTGCTGCTTTTCCAAATTCCCGCTCTTTCCACCTAAACCATTTCGGCTGCCAAAAATACTCTTTAAATACCGCCCCCGCGGCCACCGCACGTGTCGTTGCCACAAACAAACAGCCACCTCAGCAACTCTCGAGTTCTCCGACGACCTCCCCGGCGACCTCGGCGACCTCGAAGCCCTCATCTTCTCCAGCGAACCCTGAGAGGCGGCAATCACCTACAACGGCTTCCTCAACCGCTCCTTCCGCCGTGTCGCAGCAACCATCTTATCCCGAGGTAAGTCCGTCGGCTTCATTCCCTTTTTCTTTCCGCGATTTAGCTCCTGCCTCTTCATAATTCCTTGTTCCTTTCCTCATTTTGTTGCACTTAACCCACCAAATCGCAATCCCCAATCTAGCTCATCAGAACCAATACTTCCTAGGGCCGATCAGCAATTTGGACCCGAGTGAAATAATAAACGCAGAAACCGATCGGATCCCTTTTAGGTTTTCTACCCCCAACCTGTCATATTGGACCAGCGCCTTCAAATCATGGCCATCAAACGACAAGTCTTGGCCAGCCTGGTTTTTAAGGATGTCGGCTAGGAAAAGGACACACTGGGCCAAGCTTGGAATAGCTCAGTGCTTAGAACTGACAATAGCCGACATGCCCAAAAACGAATCCCTTCTATCGGCTGCTTACTATTTTTCGTCCGACACACTCAATGCTTTCATATTTAGACAAAGGCCGATGACCCCCACCCTGATGGATGTGGTAATAATAACTGTGTTGGACATTACTTCCACAGTCAGCCCAAGTGATCTTCAGCGCAAGTGCCAACAAAACTTTAAGACCAAAAGCATCGGCGGCTGGAGCGGCTTTATCTCTGTGAACATGAAGGATGGGCTGATTTCTGACAGGGAACACATCACCTTCCTCCTTATGTGGTTAGAGAAATTTGTATTCTGTGGATCTAGCTACGGCCCAACTAGCAACTGGCAGCACATAGCCGAAGCCCTCGTAGAGAAAAAGAACATCCCCTTAGGCAAGTACCTATTGGGTTATCTATACCAAGTCTTGGGCTCGGCTTCGGCTCGGCTGGCCACCAAGCAATTTGTCGGCACTGGGGGTCCATGGTGGCTGCTATAGCTCTGGCTCAACTTACATTTGTACAAGATAGCTGAACTACCTGCCCCCCTTCAAACTGAGTTCCCATTGATAGAACAGAGAATTGTGGATGAAGAAGAAAAAACCACTTGGCGACCGACGTCCTATGGTGAAGCTGCTTCAACCTACCCGGGTTCAAAAATGACAGCCGAAGACTTCACAGAATGGTTTGATCGGCTGTACAGCGGTTTTCCAAACGCCTCCAGAATCTGGTTCGCATATGAAGACTTCATCGAACTTTAACAGCCAGACAATCTTCGGCTAGATGAACTCGACTCAGAAGAATACAGAGCGCCAAGGGAAATTTTTGTCACTACTATCACCCCTGGCATCCTTCCCGTCGGCATTAATCAAGGCCGCAACGTCACAAAAACTTATGAGTTTTTATCACCCCATGGTGGCGGCGAGGCAGTTTGGAATGGGCCAGCTACCCATCGGCTTATGGTTTGCCGATAAGATCCAGCCGAGGGGAAGAATCGAAGGCAACGTAATGATGCATCGGCTACTTCAACTCCCAACTCCTCCTCTCGGCAGCATGAACAGAATCGATCTAGCGATAACCAGATCGCTGATCTTCAACCAGTGGTGGGGTGAATGGAAACAACACTTGTTCCACCAATCGGCTACAATGTTTCTGACCATCATCGACCCTGACAGAGTTCCGTCGGTAAGCACATCTCCTAGCCCTTGTTTATTCACTGGTCATTACTCATATCATCAGCTAACCATAATTCTCTTCTGTTGTAGACAATCGATAATTTTGCTCCCCCAGTTAGCCGAAGCGGGGTGATGATCAATTACGTGCCCGGCATCCTACCGAACGGGTGTGGGCTGGCGCCATCCCTAATCGGCTTCAACGCGCCGAAGGTAGGCACATTACTTCACGGCCAAACTCGTGAGCCGCTTCGTCGGACAAAGAGGGCCCAGCCATCGGCTGCTGCTACTCTGGCTACCGAAGCAAGAAAAAGGGCAGCCACGAAGGCGATGCGAGCCCCGACCGACGACGACTTGTCCCCAGTTGATCCAGTCATGGACGCCTACTTGGCTCAAGAAGTGGAGGATGAAGAAGTTGCAAAAGCTATTGATGAAGCCGCAGCCGATTCCAGCTTGGAAAAATATATCGCAACTCCATCGGCCACGAGAGCAGCGTCCAAAAAACTCCAAGCCCTCCGAGGCATCCTTCTCGGTCGATAATGGTAAATAACTTCACTCCTTTCCCCTCTTTAAACCACTCATTTGTATTCGCTCATGCCTTCTCTGCATCTCTAAATCAACAGAGAACTAAACGCGTGACCATGAAGAAATCGGCTCCCCTGCGATCAGTAAGTCCCCATCTTCTCACTCCGTGTATTGTTCAGCCGATTCCCAACTAACTCTCTCTACAGCCACCACGCGCGCTAACACCTGCCCCCCAGGAATCAAGTGAGCACACCCGGTCAGCTGCGGGCAGTGGTCATGTTGACGAAGAAGTCATTTCGGCTGCAGGTGGTGACCAAGCCGATGCGGAACCCACTCCGGCTCCGATGCCCACGGTAAGCCTCGCTTAACCTCATCAGCCGATTTGATAAGCTTGTTACTTTTCTAAACTGTTACTTTCTTTTGCAGAATATAGCCGATCTCTTGGGCTTCGATTTGTCGGAGTTTGAAGATCCTGACGAAGGAGGCGAAAGGGCACTGGTGCCGCTCGACACAGACCTTAAAGCGGTTCTAGCCGATATCGGCAATCGGCTAGAGGTCCCTCTAGACGCGCTGGTAGCCGACTGCGGTCGAATCCGTGCTCGGTTCAAAGAAATTCAGAGCCAGCTGCTAGACGCCGTGGTCGACGCGATCGTCCCGGCCACCTTTCTAGAGGCACACCAAGTAAAGTATGAGTGAGCCCAGCAGCGCCTTGCTGATCGTCGAGAGAACCAGTCACTAATGGCAGCAATCAAATCAAGTCAAGAAGATATCAAGGCTAAGAAAGCCGACTTCGACGCCTTGAAAACGGAGCCGGCCGCCAGACTTGAACAGCTTCGGATGCGAAGGGATCAAATAATAGCCGACTTTGTCCAAATCACTACAGAGATCCAAGTGCAAGAAGAATACATGGCCGACCTGCCTAAAGAGATCGAAGACAAGCGATCAAGCATCAAGGCGGCCGTGTCTCATCTGAAGGATTTGACCAAGGCGATGAGGCCAGTGACTGGGTCCGATGCCGATGACGCTAAGGCCATTGAGGAAGTAGATCAAATCAGGCGCAAGGCGTTGTCAGCCATAGCTAACTTTTTAAAGCATTGAGCCGATTGTAATGGCTTAGAAATTCAAACTTTTGTAATCGGCTTTGGCCTTCTGGAACTATCCTGCGATCGGCTTCTGTAAAATCTTGTCTGACGTTATGACTCCAAAAAAAAATATACGTCCACCTTTCTGTGCCACCTTTTTGTAATCGGCTTAGGTTTTGTGTACATATATGCCCCCCTAATTTTGTTGATGTCTTCAACGTTGACAAAATTAGGACCTTAACACAATCGCGCATCGTTGTTATCGTGGTCGGCTAACACTGGCCGATTGCATAAACTAGGGAAAAACTTTGCGTAAAAAATACCTAAAGGCGATGCTCGCTTTAATACAGAACATCGGCTAACACAAATCGGCTGATTAAACAGAGCCGAATCATGAGTTAATCCAAACACTTGGGTAGTACTTTTTCAAATATTTTCCATTTAGAGCCCTTCCAAATACTTCTCCATCCAAACCCTCTAGCATATAAGCTCCTTTAGAGACGCATTTGTGGATCTTGAAAGGCCCTTCCCAATTTGGTGACCACTTCTGAATTTATTATCTCTTGTTCCAATCGGCAGTATCAATTTCCAAACGAGTTCGCCCTCTTCAAAAGACTTAGGCACAACTTTCTTATTATAATGACGGGATACTCCTTACTTATCCCTTGTTATCTTTTCCAAGGCCCTCATCTGTGATAAAACGAGGTCTTCTGATTCATCCACCATCAAGTGATAATAATCATCGGCTATAAGTTGATCTTGCAGCTGAACCCATCTCGAGCCGATGATATTTTCCCATGGTAGTACTGCCTCCTTTCCATAGACCAAGTTGTATGGAGGTACCTGGATAGATCCATGGCATGCCATCCGATAGGCCCACAGTGATTCAGCTAATCGGCTGTGCCATTGCTTAGGGTACTCAGAAATCTTCCTCTTTATTAGTTTGATCAAACTTTTGTTTGAAGCCTCTGCTTGCCCGTTGGCCTGTGCATAGTATGGAGAAGAATTAAGTAATTTGATCCCCATGCCGTCGGCAAACTGAACAAACTCGTATGATATGAAGATAGATCCCTGGTCTATTGTTATTGTTTGTGGGACGCCAAATCGGTAGATAATATGCTCTTTAACATACTCGATTGCGTCCCTAGAATCAACCTTTTTCAAAGGAAATTCCTCCACTCATTTTGTAAAATAATCTGTTGCCACCAGAATGAATTTATGCCCTTTTCTTGAGGGTGGATTGATCTGGCCGATCATGTCGATACCCCATCCCCTGAACGGCCAAGGCTTTATGATTGGGTTCATAGCCGATGCTGGTGCTCTTTGCACGGTGCCGAATTTCTGACAATCATGGCAGCCTTTATAATACTTGAAATAGTCCTCCAGCATCGGCGGCCAAAAATATCCGGCTCTCCGAAGCAACCACTTCATCTTGTGAGCCGATTGATGCGTGTCGCATATCCCTTCATGTACTTCTCCGATAGCCACCTTAGCTTGATCGGCACTAAGACACTTGAGCAACACACCATCAATTGTCCGATAGTAGAGATCTTCGTCGAGCAAAACATATCTTAAAGCCTTGTATCACAATTTCCTTGAAGCCGATTGAGAGGGGTTCTGTAAATAGCTGTAGACCTCAAACCTCCAATCATCGACTGTCATGGCAGCGACTTCTATCTCGACTTCTTTTATCATCGGCCTGTAGCCTGATGCCCCTTGAGCTAAATCATTGGCTTCTGCATTCTGCTCTCTAGGGATGTGTTTCAGTGTAACTAGCCGAAAGCTATCCATCAATTCTCGGCATTGTTGATAGTAGACCATCAGTGCGTCATTCCTGCACTCATACTCCCCTGACAACTGGCTGATGACCAATAGTGAATCCCCCATTATTTCTATGGCGTCGGCCTCGACTTCTTTGAGAAGACGCAATCCCTTGAGCACTGCTTCGTATTCGGCTTGATTGTTTGTAGCATGGGGGTCGATAGAAAAAGCAAATTCAAAGCTTGCCCCCTAGGCGAAATAATGACCAATCCGATACCGCAGCCGTTGGTGCACACCGAGCCATCAAACGTCAATGTCCAAGGCATAATTTCGATCGAGCCGATTGAGTCATCTCTGTGCTCCACAATAAAATCGGCTATAGCTTGTCCTTTAACTGCCCTGGGTGCTTGATACCTCATATCAAATTCTGTCAAGGAAATAATCCACTTTCTAATCCGCCCTTTTAAAACTGGAGCCTATAGCATGTATTTGACGACATCGGCTTTACATATTATTGTGCACTCATTGGATAGCAGATAATGCCTTAGCTTCGTACATGAAAAATATAGGCACATGCATAGCTTCTCCACTGGTAAATATCTTGTTTTTGCGTCCAACAACCATCGGTTGAGATAGAAAATAACTTTTTCTTTGCCCTCAATCTCTTAGATTAGAACTGAGCCGATTGACTTGTCATCGGCTGACAGGTACAGCTTGAACGGTATTCCGTTTCGTGGAGACGTTAAAACTGAAGGCGAGCTTAAATAACTCTTGATATTATCCAAGGCCTTCTGCTGCTCTGCCCCCCATGTGAATGCTTGATCGGCTTTAAGCCGAAGTAGTGTTGTGAACAAATCCATCTTCTCTAAAAGATTGGCTATGAACTACCTGATGAAGTTGATTTTGCCGATCAATGATTGAAGTTGCTTCTTTTCCTTCGGAGGTTGTATCGTCTTGATAGCGTTGATGCTTCTTGGTGTGACCTCAATTCCTCTTTCATGAACAAGAAACCCTAGGAATTGCCCGGCTGACACGCCGAACACGCACTTCAACGGATTCATCTTCAGGCCATATTTTCTTGTCCGCTCCAAAACTTGCTTTAGATCAGCTATGTGGTCCTCTATCTCCCTGGACTTGACAACGACATCGTCGATGTAGATCTCCACCAGAGAGCCGATCATGTCGTGGAAGATATAATTCATGGCCCGTTGATATGTTGCCCCAGCATTTTTCAGCCCAAACGTCATAACGACCCATTCATATAAGCCGATTGCCCCAGAACATCGAAAAGCAGTTTTGTGAATGTCCTCTTTGGCCATGAAAATTTGATTGTAACCTGCATTACCATCCATAGAGCTGATGATTTTGTGGCCTGATGCAGCGTCTACGAGCAAATCGGCATAGGCATTGGGTATTCATCTTTGGGTGTAGCCTTATTTAAGTCTCTGAAATTGATGCATACCCTAAGTTTGCCATTCTTTTTCAGCACTGGGACAATGTTTTAGACCCACTCGGTGTATCGGCAAGGCCGAATGAATCCAACATCATATAGCCGAGTTATTTCGGCTTTAATCGCATCATACACATCGGCTTTGAACCTCCTGGGAGGTTTTTTGAATGGCCGATAGCCTGCCTTGATTGGCAGTTGATGAACGACTATAGATCGGTTAAGACCAGGCATCTCGAAGTACTCCCAAGCAAAACAATCTTTATATTCTTTTAACAATTCAATAAGCTGGCATCTACAATGAGAAGATAAATTTCTGCTAATATACGTCGGCCTAGGCCTATCTCCAGAGCCTATGTCTATTTCTTCTAATTCGTCGGCCGACGTAAAACCTTGCCCTAGCTTGCCATCGTCTTCGTCTGCGGTGTCCATGCCGTAAACGTTCGAGCCCTCCACGACGTCTTGCTCAAAGCAGCAGCTGCGGCTCTTCGTCTCCAATCGGCTGTATGGCAGAATCGGACACTTTTAGGAAATCGGCTTGCCAGATTTTCCTGGACAAACAATCAATGCCATCGATTTCCCAGAGTAGCAAATCGGCATTGGCGACGTTTACTGACCTATCGGCTGGTACAAACTCTATCTTGTCATCATCCCATTGAAGTAGACACTGGTGCATAGTGGAAGGGACACAACAGTTAGCATGTATCCAGTCCCTCCTGAGCAGCAGGCTGTAAGACCCCTTCCCGTCGATGACAAAAAAGGTCGTGGGCATGGTCTTGTTGCCGACGGTCAGCTCAATGTTCAATACGCCCTTGGTCTCTGATGGGTTGCCGCCGAAGTCCTTTAGCACCATGTGGTTTTGATCAGGTCTTCGGCTCCCTTTCCCAATTTCCTGAATGTTGCATAGGGCATAAAGTTCACTACGGCTCCCCCATCCACTAGCATTTTCGACATCGGCTTGCCGTTGACGAAACCTTTTACATATAGCGGCTTGAGATGTCGATTTTTGGTCCCCTCTGGCTTGTCAAAAATTGCTTGATTCGAGGACAGTGCTAGTTTGACCAGGGCGTCCTCGATATTGTCTGCATCGGCTTCAGGAGCACCGATTTCGGCTGGCAATATGAATACCATATTGACCGATGCAGAGACTTTGTCTTCCCCTTTGGCTGCCCTTCTGGCTCGATCGGCTGAACTCTCTCTGGTTTGTTCCTTGTTGGCTGTGGCGATTTTCTTTTTGGGGATCCATTGCCTCTTGATTTTACCCAGCCGACGGTGTTGTTCTTCGATCATCTGCCGAACTTCTTCTTCCCTTCCTTCACGCTTTAGCCTTTGAATTCTTTGTTTCTGCGTTTTAGTGAAGAGGTCAGAGGGACACCATTGGGGGTTGGCTGATTCTTCATCATTGGCCTCTCCTTCGTCGTGGTAGTCATCGTTTTCGTCTTCGTCGAAGAAGTCTTGATGGATCGGCCCTAGCCGATCATGAACGGACTGCCGGTGTTGGTTGAGCTATATGGCCCTCAGGACAAACTGAGTTGGACTGGTGATTGGCTGGCTTCTGCATTCGTCCTCGTGGTATTCGCTGTAGGCCAAGAAATTATCTAGCGTCGGCAATCTCATCCCGGTTTCTCAGCAGTGCCTGAAAAATTCACAATGCCAATGAGGATCGGCGCCGCTGTGATTCCCATCATACCGGCGGCCTCGCGTCCCTGGCTCTTGCCGACAAAACCTTTCAAACCGAGCCTCTTCCCGCCAAGATTGCTGTTGGAAGCGGCGTCGGCTGTTTGTGTTGATCGGCCGTCGATCAGCCGATCGGGCAATGGGGCGCACCATGTTGATTGGCGCGGCTTGGCTTCCAGTCGGCTTACCCTCTTCCTTGACCCCTTCTAATGTTTCGGCTAAGCTGTACGTCATTCTGCGCTGCCGATCGGCTTGCCTGGGGCCGGCTTGAACCATATTGATGGGAAGGGGGTGCCGTCTACCTTCATCGGCGAGTGGAATCGACAAACTTGAGTTTCCGGCCTCTATTGCCGATCGAATCTGCTTGCATGAAAACTTTACGGTCGTTAGTGGCATGGGATGTAGAGTTATGCCACTTGCGGTACTTTTTCTTCTTTAGTTCATCAGCCGATGGGATCACATGGTTCTCGGGAAGTTGGATCTGCTTCTCCTTGAGTAATAGATCGAAGATCCTATCGGCCTTGGTGATGTCGAAATCATATTTCTCCTCTTTGGCCGTCTTCAGCAACCACTGACAAACGATGGCCTTTTTTCTTGGCCCATTCGGCTGCCGCCACCTCTGCGTCATCATCTGGAATCGGAGTCTGATTCCACGATGACTTGAGTTATATTTTTGATGGCCTTCCTGGTGTCTTGAAACCATTGCTCATGGGCCGTCACCTTCTACGCCAGATGCACCAGGTTGTCGAAGTCCTGAGCGGAGAAGCGTTCACAGATCGGCGCGATCAGGCCGTGGAAGGCCAAATCGGCTAGTTGGCCGTCCGACAGCACAAGGCTGTAGCATCGGTTCCTCATCTCTCTGAAGCATTGAATGTAGTCTTGAACCGACTCGTTGTGCTTCTGCTTGATACTGGTGAGGTCCGACAACTTTATGTCATGGTTGTCGGTGTAGAAGTAGCTATGAAATTGTTTTTCGAGATCGGCCCAGCTCTGAATTCTCAAGAGACAAGGGGAACAATCGAACTCTCAAGGCATCTGTAGCCGATGCTTTGCCGTACTACGCCAAGAATTGGCTGACGTGCTCGTAGTTTGACACGTTGTTCTGCCCTGAGAATTTCGAGAAGTCTAGGACTTTGTACCGGTTGGGCAATGGAATTTGCTCGAAATGCTCCGGATAAAGATACTGATACATGTTTCCTGAGTCCTTTGGCTTGAGGCCGAATTGATCACGCATGACGTCCGCAATCAAATCGGCCCACGTCCGGTTGTCCTGCTGTATCGGCTCATATTGATCATATGGTGCGGGTGCTTGCCGATACAGTGGTGGTGGCGTCTAGGCCCTGTAATGATGATCTTGACGGCCTCCTTGATACTGGTACTGGAACGGATGATCAGCGGGAGGCGGCCGATTTGCCGGTGGTGGCGTTGGTGGGCCCAGGAACAGCTGTCGGCCATTGGCGTTGTACTGTCCATCCAGGCCGATCTGGGCAACCGGCTCTAATTGCCGATTGTCGTTGAACATGTTGGCGATATGGTCCTGGGGAAGTGGTCGTTGCCGGTCCAGCATGGTGACCACCGATCTCGTAGCCGATCCAGACGGATTCAGCTGGTTGAGGACCCATCCTGGCGGCCCTGGTTGCGCTGGTGGTGGAATCGACCGATTCTGGGTGGCCAACGTCCTGTAACCAGGAAACTGACCGTCTGTGAAGTAAGTTGGCCCCCGCTGCAGTTGATCGGCTATCTTGGTGTCGACCACAGTGGCAATCATATTGTTAAGGGTGTTGACAAGAATGCCACTCTGGTTGACCAGCGGATGGTGGACGGCCGAATCAATTCGGTCTTGCAAAGTATGCAGGCCCGAATCGCTTTGTTCTTGAATCGGCTCCTCCGTCTTCTGTTTGTCCTTTGAATCGCCAGAGGAGGACGCTTTGAGTTCGTCCATCTGAATTTGTACTTTTGGTGCACAGCCCTAGACCTTGTCGGGGTGAACGACTGTAGGTAGTTGGCTTGAAGCTCTTCTACCATCTTTTTTAGTCGGCTTGTTGTTCAACCGACAATTGTTCCATCTTCACAGGCACGACGTTGTCCTGAGAAACGCTGGGGCTCTTGAGGTCGACCATCTTGTCAGCTGCGTCGATGCGTCCTAGCCGTGTTGACAGAGATAGTCCCACCGGGCGTGCCAAGAAGCGTGTTGATGAGAAATTTCTCTCACGCGCTGGCTTGGGAGATCTGCTTAGCTCCAGTGCAGGTCCTTCTCGGCTACCTGTGCTGTACAGGGCGTGCCAGTTGGTTTGATCTGTTAACCAACAAGAAAAATAAAGATATATGCGTTAAATGTTAAGTTAGATCCTACTGGATCGGCTATAAGAGTCTATTTACATATATATGCTATCCCGAAGTGTATTTAAACTAAGTAACTAGAATAGATCGGCTACGCCGAGACAGTATTAACCACTTAATCCAAATATACAATGGGATAATAAATATATGTTTTAACAGCCTAGCCGATACCGTAAGACTAACTGTGAGTCGGCTAGTACTCCGATACGTCTTATGAAAAGATATTGATCTAAGCTAAATGCGCTAAACCTAGATCAGTCGGCTGTCAGCTGACAGGCTGATTCTGGCTTAGGGCATTTAACTAGAGCAAGATCTTAATATAAGAGGCGGCTTTAATAATCTTGTAAATATATCAAAAGGATATTAAAACATATAAGGCCGGCTGAAACCCCGACACTGTCTCTAAACAAATACATCTAGCCGAATAGATCATAAATGCTCTAAAAACGACTTAATAGATCAATATTGATGTAGCATTAAGTATAAAAAGAACAATCGGATCTACTGTGGCTGATGTAAATACCTCAAGACGGTAGATATCGCATGTAATCTAGGCCAACCCTTAGATCTAACTCTATCGGTTGCTAATTCTTGATAGAAACGAGCCGATGTCGAGACAGATCTAAACATCGTTCTAGATTATATGTGATATATGATAACTAGCGCAGCATAAATCATCGAATTTAGAGTGTCATAGCGATAGAAGCACTAAATTCGACGAGATACACCACTAATGACAAACATTTACCCTATATCAGGGATCGAAAAGATGCAGCCCGAAGCCGGATCAATTGTTCGTCTGAAGAAAAAGGAGGCGATGCGCCGAAAGTCTTAGTGAATGTGTGTTGATACGATTTACAGGGATCTCGGGTCCTATTTATACCCAAGAATAACATTATCCGTGCGAACCACGATCTCTATCTAATCTACTATTTAAAATACGATAATATCCCGGGATATGGTCTCATGCCGCATTACAATAAACAATCTAAACAAACTCCTAATTTACAGATACAATTGCCGTTACAGGACTCTATCCGTAGATGGCAATATCTTTTAACGTGCAATTTGGGAACCGAATCTTCTCTTTATCTTTAAGCACTTTCATCAGAAACGGTTTTATCCTCTCCTCTGACTCAGCATCGGCTATCGGCTTTCCTTGTTTGAATCAACCTCAGCCGATTGACCTTGTAGCCGATCGCATCGCAGCCGACTCGACCTCTGTTCTTCCGATCCGATTCCGTTTATATCTTGACAGAGACTTAGGGATTTGGTTACCAAATTTAGCTGGTAACAGTAAGACTGCTTCAGCTCCGTAACATAGAAAAAGGGAGTTTGGCCAGTTGCTCGACTTGGAGTTGTGCATAGGGACCATAATATAGAGGGCAGTTCTTGTACCCATTTGCCCGCACAGGGGTTTGAGTCGGTCGAAGATGTGCGTCTTGATGCCATGTAATACTATGCCGTTGGCGCACACCACCTGACCATTACCGATAGGATGGGTGACTAATGCATAGCAAATCTTGATGCCGATTTCTTTGTAAAATTCTTGGAAGACTGACCTGGTGAATTGGGTGCCCGCTGTCGGTGATGATGCGGTTGGGTACTCCAAAGTGGTAGATGATGCCTTTGATGAACTCACAAGTGTGTCTTCCTATTTGGGGCTGAGGCTGGCCCCAATGATAATTGTCTTAGATGGAGTTGTCGGGTCAAGGATAATCTTCCTGATCGGCTCATCAGTTGGTTCCATAGAGATCTTGGATCTCTTGGTAGTGGGTAACATGGCGTCGCCGGGTGACTGAGTGGATGCGTCGGCGATGACTTCTTCATGTAGGGAGGTTTCGATGGATTGCGCCATCTTGCAACTCTCCTTGTTAGAGATGAATGATTGTTTGATATCGGCACAGTGGAAGATGATGTCGTTTGGCCTAGGCATTTTCATCATGGCGTACGCATAGTGCGGGATGGCCATGAACTTAGCCATTGCTGGCCTACCGAAGATAGCATGGTAAGTGGTTTTGAAGTTTGCCACCTCGAAGACAATGTTCTCTGTGCGAAAATTGTCTGGGTTGCCAAAGGTGACCTTGAGGGTGACCTGTCCAAGTGGTGTTGAGGAGGTGCCAGGGATGATGCCATGGAATTGGGATTTGCTCGGGCGGACTAGACAGCTAGGTAATCCCGTATCCCTGAAAGTTTTAGAGAACAAAATGTTAAGGGCACTGCCACCATCGATGAGTACCCTCTTTAGCCGTTTGCCCTCAACGATTGGGTCGAGGATGAGTGGGTAGTGGCCCGGGTGTTAACGGCCAAATTTGGTAAGTCATGCATTGGATTTAGAGTTAAGGCCGAAGCTGATTTGGAGAAACAGAGTGCACGCCAATTGCAGACCGAATCAGCTAGAGAGTTCGTCGGCTGATAACCGAATTGGCTAAGGTGTTCGTCGGCCGATACCGAATCAGACAAGATAAGTCGATGTAGCCGATTCCAGTAAGGTAACATTGGAATCATCATCGGATTCGTTTGAAGTGCTTCATGAAAATTGCCATATATGGATAGAGTCCAAAGAAGGCAATTGTATCTATTAATTAGGTTGTTTTTAAATAGTTTCCTTATAAATTATGTCGGTAAGAGTCTGCCTAAGGGACTTATCTGTAATTTGAATTGTAATAGAGATACGAATCGTGTCCGACAAGGACATATCATGTAGCTGGGTATAAATATTACCCAAGACCTTGTAACAAAGACAACAATCAGTTCAATACAACTTCGGTGCATCACCACCTTTTTTCTTTCAATTACTTCGACGAGTTCTTGCTTTCGAGTTGGGCTGCATTGGGTTCGATCTTCGACGAGAGGTAAAGCTTGTTATGGCGGCTTGCACTCTCGGGATTAGTGCTTCCATCATTATGACACTCTAATCCTGTTTACGTAAATCCTCGAGTTATCATATCCGCTATATAATCTAGATCGGTATTGCTGTCTAACCCTAATCTTGTTACTAGACAACAGCCGATAAGGTTAGATATCAACGTCGACTTAGATTATATAGTGTATCCACCATCTTGAAAGGTTTTTATCGACTTTTTTAGATCTTATGCTTCTTTTTATGCTTAGTACTGCATCGGTTGAGTCTGACCTACTAAGTAATATCTAGAATCATAATATCTATCTTGTCTCATGATTGCTATTAGAGATAGTATCGGGGTTTCAGTCGATCTTACCTATTTTAGCTATCTTGTTTCTTACATGTTTACTTGGTATGCTAAATCTGTCCTTTATATTAAGATCTCACTATAATAAAATATATTAAGCTTGCTATCAATCTGTTAGGCTATCTTAACACTTGATCAGTATCGGAGTATTAGCCGATACATGTTAGATTTACGACATCGGCTATGCTATAAATAAGTATAATCTTCGTCTTAAAGTACTTTTAGACATAAGTGATTTATAATGTCTCGACACGCTGCCGATCTCTTTGTTTAAACGTATTTCGAGACTTAGATAATATATTATGAATATCTACAGCCGATCGATTAGATCTAATTTCCCATTGCCGATTCTATGCATACAGCATCGGCTCAATATCAAATGATACGTCATCGTCCATTAGCCGATCGGCTATCGTTTATGGACTAACTCTATTTTCTTTCTTTGTTTCTTGTTGGTTGCAGGATCAAACCAACTGGCACACCCTACGAACCCTAAAAACATGATTTGGACCTGCACTAGAGCTAAGCATATCTCTCAGGGCAGTGCGTGACATTTTTACCATCAACACGCTTTTGGCACGCCCGATGGGACACGATAAGACATTATGGTGGACATCAAGTCATCGGAAATTGACCCAGAGAACATCATCCCCGTCACCATGGACAAGTTGACGCCAGAACAAAAAGCTGAATTTGACGAGATGATGAACAAACTACAAAATCAGTTTTTGCACTCGTTTATTCAAACTCGCTCGGGCATGGTTGTTCAACGATATAAGGTGGCATTCATGAGCAATGACGAGCTCGAGTCAAGTTCTAGCAAGGAAGCAAAACTCACGATGTCAAGCAGGAAGAAGGCCCTACGGAGTTCAACAACCTACAAGATCGGATCGATTATGCCGTGCATCACGCGCTGATCAACCAATCGGGGATCCTTGTTAACACCCTAAACAACATGATCAATTCCATGGTTGACAGTAGGATTGCCGAGCTGTAAACCCTTGTTTTTATAACGGGAATCATTCGTGTTCATAGTACCATTTCCCTGGATCGAGTAGTTTGGTACCCACGAAATACAGTACTGAATTATCATGTGCGTGTGCACGAATTGTCTTACACAACATATTACAATATAGGCCCGTAGGCAATGTCTAGTGCTTAGGACCAAACGGTCTGGAATACAACCAAAAGCAGAAATTAGGTAAGGCAGCGGATAGAAGGCAGCGGCATGCCATTGCCACAGGCAATGATCGGAGTTAAGACCTACTGGACGCCATCATCTTCCACACCCTCCTGGTAGTACGCGTACGGGTCTTCAAGGTCTTCATTGCCTTCATTTGAAGGTTTGTGCATATAGCAAGGGTGAGTACCAACCGTACTCAGCAACTCACCACAACAAGGATGCATATGATAGGAGATAACCAAAGAATGGCTGTGGTTCCTTTGCATAAAGCGAGTTTTGCAATTCTTTTCACAAACCTAAGACCTAAGCCTGATCAAGTTTTATTTCCATAGTTCATTAAATTGGCGACGGTTCTGTCCACCAAGGATAGCTTCCCGCCACCAGATCGTCATGTCTGGGGAGTCTACCCCTTCTCGCCTTTTGAGAAGTTGATCCACCAACACATAAAAATTATCATGCAAGCCTGTGGACGAGAAAAATCAACACGCCAGCCTGGGAGATCTGCTTAGCTCCAGTGCAGGTCCTAGAATAGATGAAGCGCGGGCGTGCCAGTCAGTTTGATCCTGCCACTGACAAGTTATGCAAAACAGCAGAACATAAATCATATCGGCCGATTGACCGATACCCAAAAACTAACTAATCGACTAGTAAGCCGATGATGCAATTCCAGCCGACGCTGATGCCAGCCGATGGTGTAAAATGTGTTTGAATCCATCGGCTGTACGCTGAACAAATATTTATATAAAGGCGATCGGTTGACAATAAGATGATATATATAACATTGCATGAACCAACCACATGATGAAATAAATACTGAGTTAAAGATTAAAGCACACATCGGCTGGAAGTCTGATGTCATTAAATCCAAATGATTAAATATTCAATGAATCCTCTGCTGCAATCGCCTAGATCCATCTTGTGTGCAATCCTTGCAAGCCGATGCAAAATCTGGATACCTCACCGGCTGAAACCCCGATGAAACCCTTAGTGGCAACCAACAGGCAGGCTAGAGATTATGGTTCTAATCACGATTTAGTAGATTCAAACTGATGCAGCACTAAGTATGAAAAGAAACGCAATATCTAGACAATCAAGCCCTTGGCTGATTTTTAGGGTGGTAGATGCCTAAACCAATCTAATCTAATATAACGATTTAACCGGTATCGACAGAAACCCTAAAATGAGAGACAACCGATAGAGCCAAATCGATATACTAAAATTAGATTCAACAGAGACATATGATAAATATTCAGGCAAAGATATCAACCGAACCGAAGCAATCCAAGAGATCGAATGTACTGATGCAGCCTTGGACGACGCCGACGTAACCAATACGATTGCCTGAGCCGGCGAAACCTTGGACTTACCCCTTCGCCGGAGATCGAAGCCGATGCAGCCCGGCGTCGGGTGCCAAGTCTCGCCAGATGAAGAACAAAGTAGAAAAGTAAAAGGTGGCGATGCGCCGAGGTTGTATTGATCGAGAGATATAGTTACATGAACCCTGGGCTTACATATATATACCCGTAGGGTGACAAAGATCCTAACAGATTACAAAACAAAGTTTCCTAAAGATAAACTGGGAAACTAACAATCTCTTCCTAATTAATAGATACAAGCCGTATCCTCCCTGGACTTGGTTTCTTCTGGATAAGATCTTCTCAAACCGAACCTAACAAGAATTCGACTGCTGGAGATATGGATCCTCCATCGGCTGACACAAAACTCTCAGCCGATTCTGCTTCGAGCCGATACTAACCCTTAGCCGATAAGGACTTTGGGGCTTACCAAATTTTGGCGTTAACAAAGCCCATCCCATCATTTTAAAATTTAGAGTCTAGCCAAGCGAAAGTCTTGTCACGATGCTGCATATCCGCGTCGTGACTACCCAACAAATGAGCCTACGTCCCAACACATGAGACGGTCACGACAAAGCCTTTCGATAACCTCACTTTGGCAATACCCGCTCCATGAACTTAAATCCTCTTGCACTATAGCCATCATTTTCTAGCAGTGTGAGGAGTTCTGGTGCTCCCGGGGTAAGGGAAAACTTCATTCTTCAAGTTGTAGTTAATTTCGATTTTCAATCCTCCATTCTCAGCCTCATCTCATACATAAGAACCACTATGCAGGGGTACCGCCTCCGCTCGGCTATCTACTCCGCTAGGTCTATACCCATTCAAGAATTATGGTTGTACTGGCTCGTTTTCTAGCTATCTCATGGCTCGGTCCTTAATTGAACAGGGTCGGCACTTGCCTTTTCCGGAATCCACCCAAATCATCCAGCCGCCCAAATCTAAAACATTTGTTGGTTTTAGTTTTTCATCGGAGAATCATTTCATCATTTTCATGGCAAGGTGGTGCTCATGTCTGCACATGCCGAATATCAACCACCTTCCCCAAGGTAGTTGCACAAGCATATAGCCTTTGATAAATATGATTATGCAAGAATCTAATTTAGCATGGCTAAGCAATACTGAAGATTTCCTCCGGACACGTCATGTCGTAGGTTACAAAGAATATATATACAGGTGATCAATGTCAAGGCATGGCATATAACATGTAGGAGAGTTCATATGTGCATAGCATGCACTTTTGATTTTATACAAACATAAGTTCGCAAAAAGGTTCAACATGCTCAAAGGTAGTGATGACTTGGCTTGCTCGAAACCTTGTTGACCTGGGTCTTCAACGCACTCAACAGCTCCCTCGGGTTCTATTCATGCGTGCGAGAAATCCAATTGAATTCGATTAGAATTCAAATAAAATCACCAAAATGCCAAATAAAATCACAAAAGTGGCTCCTGAAACTAGGCTACGATTTTAGATGAATTTAGGTTCGAGTTTCGACGAAATCAGAGTTAAAACGAGCGAGTTATAGTAATTTGAAGTTTTACGATTCACCGATTTAATTTATTACGAGGTGATATTATTCCAAATTAATCCATTTTAAATTTTAGAAATATTATGATCGACAATTCAAAATATAATTTCGGAAAGAATTGTTAACTTCTAATTTTTAGCCAAATCTTATTGGGCCATCAAGTCCTAGGGTTGAAAATAATTGAATTCGAAACTAGTTAACCCTAGAGCTTGCCACAATTTTAAATAATTTAGATTTTAAATTTGGAAAATCCATATGATGGAATTAGTGTTCAATAACAAACTAGATCGCAATTATATTCCTAACATTATAATCAATGATTAAACTTAGGTTCTAATAAAATTAATTAATTTACTAACAATTTTGGATTGACTTATCAATTTAGATAGAAATAAATTTATACCACCATTTAAAATCCTACAATTACCTTCTAAGAATTTTATTTCACAAAATCAACTTTTATTCCAAATTTTCCCGAATATTTTTCCTTTTTTCTTTTCTTTTTCTTCCTTTCTTCCTTTTTTCTTTTCCTTTTCTTTTCTCCTCTTTTTTCCTTTTCTTTTCTCTTCTATTCTTTTTCTTTCCTTTTTCCTCCTGTTTATCTTCTTCTTCTCCCCTCTCTCTGCTCTCCTCTCTCTCTGTTCACTCCTCTCGGCCGAGGCTAGGCCGGCGGCTCCCAGCGACGCGGTGGCACGAAGGAGGGGACGGCTTACCGGCGGTGGTGTGGAGGCGAGGTGGCGATGCGGTGAGTCGGCGCGGCACGGCGGTGAAAGAAAAGGGCGACGACAGCGGGGGGGAGGGGAGGGACAAGGGGAAAAGAGAGAGTGGAAATGGGGTAGAGGGGGATGGCGGGGAGGAGCTCGGGCTCCCCTTTTATAGGCGCTCGACGCGGTGAGGGGAAAGGAGGGGGCCAAGGAATTGGCGGCGCGAGCAGCAACGCGCGGCGGACGCGCGCACGGGGGGCCGAGTGCGGTTTGGAAGACGCGCCGTGGGCGACGGCGTGGCGACGCGATGTCGGTGTGGTGACACGACAGCGGGCGTGCGCACGGGCGCGACGCGCGCGGCCGAGGGGGACGGGGCCCTGGGCGCCGGGTCAAACAACTGGCGCCCGGTGAACAGTAGCCTTTCTCTTTTTTTCTCTTCTTGTTACACGAGCATCAAGCCAAGGGGTCGATATTTCTTCCTGAAGGCAATTTTCCACCATATAGGACTCTGGTTAATGACAAACAACAGCCTGTTTCGGGTATGGTCCCAGAACAGCCGATGTTATCAGCATCGACTCCTGGAAAGCCGATTGTATCATGATTGACACAGAAGCAACCAGAGTTCAATCCTTTTCTGTTGGTCAAACAGCAACCTCAGCACATTGGATACAACATCTCTCAGGTTTACCAAGACCAAGTCGTGGCTATGTTCAGAACAAACCAATCGGCTGTTGAGCCAATTCCATGGGTATCGATAGGGCAACAGACACCAATCCTACAGCAGCGTCAGCCCATCGGTTCTCAGTTCGTTCATGATCAGCAAGCCCATGGGGTGCATCAGTCTCCTCAGCATCACATGGGGGGCAATGTCAATTTCCAATATCAGCCTCATTCACCTCAGGTGCAGTATCGGTAGGGGATACCACCTCAACCCCAGTACTTGCCTCAAGTCAATCAGTTTGAGGCAATACAACAGTAGTTTCAAGGGGCACCTCAATAGAAGCCTTGGGCTGATATGATTGCCGATGTAATAAGGGAGCAGTTTGGTTTGAAGCCCAAGGATACTGGTAATTTATATTGGCATCCATATCCAGAATAGTTCGAGAGGGTACCATTGCCAAGCCGATACAAGGTGCCAGATTTTTCAAAATTCTCAAGGCAGGATTGTTAGTGATATGCCCTAGAGGCAACATGGAGATGTTGGATATCACGTCAATGTTTATGTATAAATGAATAAAGTGTTATTCAGTTCCATGAAATAGACATCTTGTATTGATCAATAAGTACGTGACTTATTTATGAGACTCTTTATGTATGAATCTATTTCTAAACGATCCTCGATCATATGTCATATTGTTGGAACAAATATGATTCTAAGATCGGCATGTTTATTGATTGATGATCATGTCTCATAGATCATGGGTATGGAGATACCAAATCAATAAACATGGACATATGTGTTAGAGAACACATTGTTGGATAGACCCACCATGAGACACTACAGGAATTAATGTGCCATTAGTTGGTCTCAGGTAGTGTTGATACAAAGTTCTTAGACCTGAGATCACCAAGGATTCCAACATGTGTAGTAGCCTACTTTGGGACTACCAAACGCTATTCCGTAAGCTGGGGTAGTTATAAAGGTAGTTTTCGGGTTTGCTATGAAATATGGAGTGGGATGTGAGTGATCAAGATGGAATTTGCCCCTCCTTTGGAGAGATATCTCTGGGCCCCTCGAGGTAATGGATTATGGAAATGCATGGCCATGCTAAGTTGATTGAGGAGTCAATCAACAGACAGATAATCCAATATAGTTCGAGTGAATGGTTAAGCTATTGAAGGGATGGCACACATCTTGCCTATAGCTTAACTGGTATCGTGAGGCAAAGGGATTTGTGTACACATTACAGGTTCAAAGCCGATATTATATTCTTGTATACTATGGTGTCAATATGTCCGCTAGGCGCCGCTTGTGACGGGTCGGCTGAGTTGGACTCGAGCCGACGATCGGCTAAGCTAGACTATAGCCGAAACCGAGTATACCTGAACCTACGTGGTCGCACGCTTAAGGGGATAAGAACAGGCATTCGATTTGGACTCGAATATGGCTCGATCGGATAGAGATCCGATCGGATAGAGTCCTATGGGCTTACGACGTATGGGTGGCCAACTCTATGAGATTCGGATGAGATCCGATTCAAAATAGAGTCCTGATCGGCCACGAGTCCCAGTCGGCCAACTCTATATAAAGGGTGAGGGTGGAGAGCTGCGAAGGAAATCAAGTCAATTGATTGCGCCGAAATCAATGATCGCACGCGGCTTTAGAAGTCGTCGAGATCAATCTCCACGAAACCCTCCCCACCTTCGAGCCTAGCCTTGCATCGCGTGCTAGCACACGGGTGTTCGGCGTTCGTCCCGGACGTGTGGATACCGGTAGAGGCGCTGCTACGTTGCGCGCCGTTGATCGGCTTCGGATCGGGCAATCGGAGCGATCGGCTGATTGGCGAGTCGGCTGTCCCCGGGAATCGGCTGTCGGCTTGCGGGAATCGGCTACACAGTTCCAGATCGGATAGCCCTGATTGGCTATTTCCGCTGCACACTCCAATCGGTAATGATCTTTCAGCCCTTACTTGCAAGTGTTCCTGGTTTGCGCGGTAAAAAGTTTTTGTTTTCGGCTAGCGTAGCCTCCGCGTAACCCTTCAGTGGTATCAGAGCCAGTCTTGCTTAGTTCGGGTTTTAGATTGGATCTGGAACAAGTTTTGCGCACGGGTTGATTAGATCAATCGGTTTTACAGGATTTGTTGAGGAGAGTTCATGGTAATTGCGTTCCTTGATAGTGTATCGGAACGGCGTAATGTGATTACGTCGAAGCAATATCCATAGAACTCGGTTTGAGTTGGCTTCAGAGATAGCGTTCCTTGATAGTGTATCGGAACGGTATAATGTGATTATGCCGAAGCTATCTCGTAGTCCGATCTTGTTAGCTGCCTCGCGCCTACGCAAACCATCTCCCTTGATAGTGTATCGAGACGGCATAATATGATTATGCCGACATGGTTTCCGTAAGCGATTTCATAGATTGGATCTCTCGATGCCGTATCTCTGCGATAGGTAGAAAATGTTTCTACGCCTAACTTGTTTTTGCAGAGAATGCTTTGAGATGGTATGGCCCTATTGTATGTATGAGATGCATGTGATGCATGTAATATTCTTTCATATGTGCAATCCCTGTAATATTCTTTCATACGTGCAATGCTTGTAATATTCTTTCACGACCTGCGAGTCGATGTAATCTTCAATTAGAGCTTCTATAGTAGTAGCTTAGTTTGAAGAAATCAAGCATTCGGCACTCGAAAGAACGGTGATGAAGTTGGAGATCCTCTACACCGGCATGGAGATGGAGATCACCATGTGAAGGGGGCCATACTATTTCACTATATGCTATTCTTCTTGCTTTCATATGTGATATGTTTGTTTGATAGGATAGCATCCCTCACAAAATTAAGTAGTAATTGAAGGGTTACGCGGAAGCTACGCTAGCCGAAAACAAAAATTTCTACCGCGCAAACCAGGAACACTTGCAAGTAAGGGCCGATAGATCGTTACCGATTGGAGTAGAGTGCAGCGGAATAGCCAATCAGGGCAATCCGATCCGGAACAGTGTAGCCGATTCCCGGAGACAGCCGATTCGCCAATCAGCCGATTCGAGTCGTCCGGCCGCGTTCTCACGCCTCGCTCCGATGCGCCCGACCGCAGCCGATCAAGAGCGCGCAACGTAGCAGCGCCTCTACCGGTATCCACACGTCCGGGGACAGAACGCCGTACACCCGTGTGCTAGCACGCGATGCAAGGCTAGGGTTTGGCTCGAAAGTGGGGAGGGTTTCCGTGGAGATTGATCTCGGCGACTTCTGTTGCACGCGATGCAATTGACCTCTCACGCTCTCCACCCCTCCCTCCTTTATATAGAGTTGGCCGACGGGACTAGTGGCCGATTAGGACTCTATTTTGAATCGGATCTCATCCGTATCTCATAGAGTTGGCCGCCCACACGTCGTAAGCCCATAGGACTCTATCCGATCGGATCCCTATCCGATCGAGCCGTATCCGAGTCCAACTCGAATATCTATTCTATCCCCTTAAGCGTGCGACCCAGCGAGGTTCAGGTATACTCGGTTTCGGCTATAGTCTAACTTAGCCGATCGTCGGCTCGAGTCCAACTCAGCCGACTGTCAATAGCGGCGCCTAGCAGCACATATTGACACCATAGTATACAAGAATATAATATCGGCTCGAACCTGTAATGTGTACACAAATCCCTTTGCCTCACGATACCGTTAAGCTATAGGCAAGATGTGTGCCATCCCTTCAATAGCTTAACCATTCACTCGAACCGTATTGGATTATCTGTCGTTGATTGACTCCTCAATCAACTTAGCATGGCCATGCATTTCCATAATCCATTACCTCGAGGGGCCCAGAGATATCTCTCCAAAGGAGGGGCAAATTCCATCTTGATCACTCACATCCCACTCCATGTTTCATAGCAAACCCGAAAACTACCTTTATAACTATCCGATTACGGAATAGCGTTTGGTAGTCCCAAAGTAGGCTACTACACATGTTGGAATCCATGGTGATCTCGGGTCTAAGGACTTTGTACCAACACTACAGAGACCAACTAATGGCACATTAATTCCTGTAGTGTCTCATGGTGGGTCTATCCAACAATGTGTTCTCTAACACATATGTCCATGTTTATTGATTTGGTATCTCCATACCCATGATCTACGAGACATGATCATCAATCAATAAACATGCCGATCTTAGAATCATATTTGTTCCAACAATATGACATATGATCGAGGATCGTTTAGAAATAGATTCATACATATCGAGTCTCATAAATAAGTCACGTACTTATTGATCAATACAAGATGTCTATTTCATGGAACTGAATAACACTTTATTCATTTATACATAAACATTGACGTGATATCCAACATCTCCATGTTGCCTCTAGTGCATATCACTAACAATCTCCCACTTGCACTAGAGTCAATCATGTAAGTATCTAATACCCATTGCTCTTGTGTGCGCCTCATGCTTCGGTGAGGGAGAGGTTTTGTCGCGGATCGGCTATGTTGAGATCCGTGTGCACTTTGCATATCTTGACATCACCTCTGTCCACAATCTCGCGGATGAGATGATATCGCCGAAGTATGTGTTTGGACTTCGATGTGACCTCGGCTCCTTGGCTTGCGCAATGGCTCCACTATTGTCACAATAGAGAGACATTGGACCAGTCGTACTAGTCATCACACCAAGCTCGAAACGAATTTCTTGATCCAAACGGCCTCCTTTGCGCTTCCGAAGCGGCAATGTACTCGGCCTCCGTTGTAGAATCGGCAACGGTATCCCGCTTGGAACTCTTCCATGACTGCGCCTCCGTTCGGGCGAACACGAACCCAGATTGCGATCTATAATCATCCTTGTCCGTTTGGAAGCTAGCATCGGTTTAACCACTTACAACGAGCTCTTCTTCACCTCCATAGACTAGGAACATATCCTTAGTTCTTCTCAAGTACTTAAGGATATTCTTTACTGGCATCCAGTGACCTTCACTGGATCGGCGGTATCTGCTCGTAGCACTCAAAGCGTACGAGACATGCGGGCGTGTACAAAGCATGGCATACATGATGGATCCAATTGCCGAAGCATATGGAACCATACCCATCTTATTCCGCTCATCATGTGTCCGAGGACACGATTCTTGCTAAGATTGATGCCATGTGACATAGGCAAGAAACCTTTCTTGGAATCATGCATGTTGAACCTTTTCAACACCTTGTCAATGTATGTACTTTGGCTTAATCCAATTAGCCTCTTGGATCTATCTCTATAGATCCGAATGCCCAATATATATGTGCCTCCCTAAGTCTTTCATGGAAAAACTATTTTTCAATGAAGACTTGACGGATTCAAGCATAGGGATATCATTTCCAATCGGTAATATGTCATCCACATATAAGATTAGAAATACAATTGCGCTCCCACGACCTTTTTGTAAACACAGGCCTCTTCTTCATTTTTGATGAAACCAAACCCTTTGATTACTTCATCAAAACGAATATTCCAACTCCGAGATGCTTGCTTCAATCCATAAATGGATTTCGTAGCTTGCATATCTTTCCGAGCGATTCTGGATCGACAAAACCCCGAGGTTGTATCATGTATACATCCTCGCTTAGGTTTCCATTCAGGAAAGCCGTTTTGACATCCATCTCGCCATATCTCATAATCGAAATATGCAGCAATCGCTAGCATAATCCGAATAGATTTAAGCATTGCGACGGGCGAGAAGGTTTCATCATAATCAACTCCTTGAATCTGTTTAAAACCTTTCGCCACCAATCGCGCCTTATAGATGTGAACATTTCCATCCATATCGGCCTTTTCTTAAAAACCCATTTACACTCAATGGTTTTGACACCATCAGTGGATCAACCAAGTTCCAAACTTGATTGTCGTACATGGATTCTATTTCGGATTTCATGGCTCCAAGCCACTTGTTGGAATCGGGTCCCACCATCGCTTCCTCATAGGTCTTAGGTTCATTGTTGTCCAACAACAATATATCACGTTGTTCCGCACTTTGTGTACTGCGGTGCACGACGTGATCTTTCGACCTCCGTGGGGCCGGTGTATCTACAACCGGTGGCACAACACTTTGCACCTCCTATTGTGGTTACGTGTGGTCGCGAAACACTTTCGGTGTTTCTTGAACTTCTTCAAGATGCACCCTGCTCCCACTAACCCTTCTTGAAAGAAACTCTTTCTCTAAGAAGACACCGTGTCGGGCGACAAACACTTTGCCTTGTTCCCGATTATAAAAGTAATATCCCTTAGTTTCCTTAGGATATCCCACAAAGAAGCACTTGTCGATTTGGGTGTGAGCTTGTCGGCGTAAACGTTTTACATAAGCTTCGCATCCCCATATTTTGAGAAAAGACAAACTAGGGGTTGCCCTGTCCATATCTCATATGGTGTCTTTTCAACCGACTTAGATGGAACTCTATTTAGTGTGAGCGCAATGTTTCAAGAGCATATCCCGAGAAAGATAACGGAAGATCACTTTGGCTCATCATCGACCGCACCATGTCCAACAAGGTGCGATTTCTTCGTTCGGACACTCCGTTCCATTGTGGAGTTCTGGCGGAGTTAAGCGTGGAACAATTCCACAATCTTTCGATGATTACCAAACTCTTGGCTCAAGTATTCCCCTCCATGATCGATCGTAGAAACTTGATTGTTTTCCCTAAATGATTACGTACTTCATTACTGGAATTCTTTGAACTTTTCAAAGGATTCGGACTTATGCCTCATCAAGTAGATATAACCATATCTACAAAAGTCATCGGTAAAGGTAATGAAGTACGATAACCACCTCTGGCCGTCGAGCTCATTGGTCCACATACATCGGTATGTACGAGTGCCAACAAGTCACTTGCTCTTTCACTGTGTCCCGTGAAAGGTGCCTTTGTCATCTTACCAAGTAAACAAGACTCACATGTCTCAAATGATTCAAAATCAAAAGAGTGAAGCAATCCATCCTTATGGAGCTTCTCCATGCGTTTCTTATTTATATGGCCTAAGCGACAATGCTAGATAAACGTGGGGTTTATATCATTAGAGAGTTGTCTTTACGTATTAATGTTATAGATGGGAGACGCTTCAAGATTCAAAACGTATAATCCATTCACCAATGGAGCATGAAAATAGAACATATCTCGAGATATATTGAACAACCATTGTTCATTGATCTAAAATCATATCCTTCCGCTTGCAAACATGAAGCGGAAATAACGTTTTGACATAGTGTTGGAACACAATAACAATTATTCAATTCCAAAACTAATCCCGAAGGTAGATGAAGTGGTATCTGTGCCGACAAAGCGTAGCAACGCTTGCTCCATTGCCGACGCGCGGTTCACCTCGCCCCTTCTCAATCCTCTACTTCTTCTCATTCCCGCAACGATTTGCAAATATGAGCTACGATCCGGTATCAAATACCCAAGAGTCGTAGGTGAAGTAGCAAGATTAATGTCTATAACATTAATACACAGGCGAAGTCGTACTTTGCTTCTTCTTGAGATCCTCCATGTACTTCTTGCGGTTCCTTTTCCAGTGGCTGTCTCCTTGCGGTAGAAGCAAACGGCATCGATGCCGCCGACCCCTTCTTGCCCTTCTTTGCATTAGAGGCACTCGCGATCTCATCGGGAGTTAACTTTCTCTTGGTGCAAAGTTTCTTGACAGTGGTTTGCGCTTAGCCTTCGCATCATCATCACATGATGACCGTTTTTGGATACTCTCCTCTGTCTTTAGCATCCCATGCAATTCAGCCAAGGTCCTATCCATATTGTTCATGTGATAATTTAATATGAATGGCTCGAAGCTCGGAGGAGCGGCGGAGAATCACATCGTAGCCAACTCTTGGCTAAGGGAAAACCCGTTTTCCGGACTCTCAATGTAGCCAATCATCTTTATCACATGCGGGTGACGGGATTCCCCTCGGCAAGCTGCACGCAAACAAGGACTTTGAGGTGTTGAACCTCTCGACCCGAGCTTGGTTCTCAAACATGCCACGCAGATCCACTGAATAATAGTGTGAGCATCGTTGCTCTCATATTGCTTACGAAGCTCGGGGACATTGTAGCAAGCATGAGACAGCTTATATCTAGGGCATCATTAGTGTGCTTCTCATAAGCCCTCCGTGCGGTTGCGGTGGCATTAGTTGGCAAATCCTCGGGATAGGGTACTTCAAGAACGTACTCCTTACGCTCTTGCTTGAGAACAATTCTCAAGTTGCGATACCAATCCATAAAGTTTGTTCCATTTAATTTTTCCTTTTCGAGAATAGATCGCAAATTAAAGGTCTTGGGTGTAGTATTAGCCGCCATTTATTCTACAACGAGAAAAGCAAAGTTTAGCACAATGTTTATGCTATGTCTATTGTTAAACAATTTAACATTAGACTCCCATTACGTATTTTCCACCTTCCCTCTAGGTTACGTATTGGGTCAAGATCCACATGTTAATTAATTTTCTAGTGAGCTTTGGCATCACTTGCTAGAAAATTAGTAACATCGGTAAGCAACACCTTGCTAATCACATCTCTATGTGACTCTTGTTGTTGGTGTGGCATCTCCATGCCCCGGCGCCAACCTATGCCCCAAGGCCCAAAACTGTTTTGATAGCCTTGTTAAGTAAACCAAATGCTCCTGCATGTATATGTCGACATATACCCCTCGTGTTATGATAGAGAATGACACTCTGCTTTGCAGACCCACCATTGACGAGCATAACGGTGACGGGTGCAACATTTGGAAGGGCATCATTACTACTTAATTTTGAGAGGGATGCTATCCTATCAAACAAACATATCACATATGAAATCAAGAAGAATAGCATATAATGAAATAGTATGGCCCCCTTCACATGGTGATCTCCATCTCCATGTCGGCGCGAGGATCTCCATCTTCGGCACCATATTCCAAGTGTCGAATGCTTGATATCTTCAAACTAAGCTACTACTATAGAAGCTCTAATTGAAGATTACATCGACTCGCAGTCGTGAAAGAATATTACAAGCATTGCACGTATGAAAGAATATTACGAGGATTGCACATATGAAAGAATATTACATGCATCACATGCATCTCATACATCTCATACATACAATAGGGCCATACCATCTCAAAGCATTCTCTGCAAAAACAAGTTAGGCGTAGAAACGTTTTCTACCTATCGCGAGCTACGGCATCGAGACGACCTATAAGGGGGTACGCACACGGCGGTCCCCCTTATGGAAACCATATCGGCATAATCATATTATGCCGTCCCGATCACTATCAAGGGAGATGGTTTGCGTAGGCGCGAGGCAGCAACAAAGTCGGACTACGAGATAGCTTCGGTATAATCACATTATACCGTTCCGATACACTATCAAGGAACGCTATCTCGAACCCAACTCAAACCGAGTTATTTGGAAATTGCTTCGACGTAATCACATTACACCGTTCCGATACACTATCAAGGAACGCAATTACCATTAACTCTCCTCAACGGATCCCGTTAAACCGATTGATCTAATCAACCCGTGCGCAAAACTTGTTCCAGATCCAATCTAAAACCCGAACTAAGCAACACTGGCTCGATACCCTTGAAGGGTTACGCGGAAGCTACGCTAGCCGAAAACAAAAATTTCTACCGCGCAAACCAGGAACACTTGCAAGTAAGGGCCGATAGATCGTTACCGATTAAAGTAGAGTGCGGCGGAATAGCCAATCGGGGCAATCCGATCCGAACAGTGTAGCCTATTCCCGGAGACACCCGATTCGCCAATCAGCCGATTCGAGTCGTCCGGCCGCGTTCTCACGCCTCGCTCCGTGCGCCCGACCGCAGCCGATCAAGAGCGCGCAACGTAGCAGCGCCTCTACCGGTATCCACACGTCCGGGGACGAACGCCGTACACCCGTGTGCTAGCACGCGATGCAAGGCTAGGGTTTGGCTCGAAAGTGGGGAGGGTTTCCGTGGAGATTGATCTCGGCGACTTCGTTGCACGCGATGCAATTGACCTCTCACGGCTCTCCACCCCTCCCTCCTTTATATAGAGTTGGCCGGCGGGACTAGTGGCCGATTAGGACTCTATTTTGAATCGGATCTCATCCGTATCTCATAGAGTTGGCCGCCCCACACGTCGTAAGCCCATAGGACTCTATCCGATCGGATCCCTATCCGATCGAGCCGTATCCGAGTCCAACTCGAATATCTATTCTATCCCCTTAAGCGTGCGACCACTGTAGGTTCAGGTATACTCGGTTTCGGCTATAGTCTAACTTAGCCGATCGTCGGCTCGAGTCCAACTCAGCCGACTGTCAATAGCGGCGCCTAGCGGCACATATTGACACCATAGTATACAAGAATATAATATCGGCTCGAACTGTAATGTGTACACAAATCCCTTTGCCTCACGATACCGATTAAGCTATAGGCAAGATGTGTGCCATCCCTTCAATAGCTTAACCATTCACTCGAACCGTATTGGATTATCATGCGTTGATTGACTCCTCAATCAACTTAGCATGGCCATGCATTTCCATAATCCATTACCTCGAGGGGCCAGAGATATCTCTCCAAAGGAGGGGCAAATTCCATCTTGATCACTCACATCCCACTCCATGTTTCATAGCAAACCCGAAAACTACCTTTATAACTATCCGATTCGGAATAGCGTTTGGTAGTCCCAAAGTAGGCTACTACACATGTTGGAATCCATGGTGATCTCGGGTCTAAGGACTTTGTACCAACACTACACGAGACCAACTAATGGCACATTAATTCTGTAGTGTCTCATGGTGGGTCTATCCAACAATGTGTTCTCTAACACATATGTCCATGTTTATTGATTTGGTATCTCCATACCCATGATCTACGAGACATGATCATCAATCAATAAACATGCCGATCTTAGAATCATATTTGTTCCAACAATATGACATATGATCAGGGATCGTTTAGAAATAGATTCATACATATCGAGTCTCATAAATAAGTCACGTACTAATTGATCAATACAAGATGTCTATTTCATGGAACTGAATAACACTTTATTCATAAATACATAAACATTGACGTGATATCCAACATCTCCATGTTGCCTCTAGTGCATATCACTAACGTAATGATGCCCTTCCAAATGTTGCACCCGTCACCGTTATGCTCGTCAATGGTGGGTGCAAAGCGAGTGCCATTCTCTATCATAACACAAGGGGGTATATGTGGGACATATACGCAGGAGCATTTGGTTTACTTAACAAGGCTATCAAAACAGTTTTGGGCCTTGGGGCATAGGTTGGCGCCGGGGCATGGAGATGCCACACCAACATCAAGAGTCACATAGAGATGTGATTAGCAAGGTGTTGCTTACCGATGTTACTAATTTTCTAGCAGTGATGCCAAAGCTCACTAGAAAATTAACTAACATGTGGATCTTGACCCAATACGTAACCTAGAGGGAAGGTGTAAAATACGTAACGGGAGTCTAATGTTAAATTGTTTAACAATAGACATAGCATAAACATTGTGCTAAACTTTGCTTTTTTGTTGTAGAATAAATGGCGGCTAATACTACACCTAGTACCTTTAATTTGCGATCTATTCTCAAAAAGGAAAAATTAAATGGAACAAAGTTTATGGATTGGTATCGTAACTTGAGAATTGTTCTCAAGCAAGAGCGTAAGGAGTACGTTCTTGAAGTACCCTATCTGAGGATTTGCCAAATAATGCCACTTGCAAGCGCACGGAGGGCTTATGAGAAGCACACTAATGATGCCCTAGATATAAGCTATCTCATGCTTGCTACAATGTCCCCGAGCTTGAAGCAATATGAGAGCAGCGATGCTCACACTATTATTCGGGGACTGCGTGGCATGTTTGAGAACCAAGCTCGGGCCGAGAGGTTCAACACCTCAAAGTCCTTGTTTGCGTGCGAGCTTGTTGAGGGAATCCCGTCATCCGCATGTGATAAAAATGATTGGCTACATTCGAGTCCGGAAAAACTAGGTTTTTCCCTTAGCCAAGAGTTGGCTACGATGTGATTCTTCGGTCGCTCCCTCCGAGCTTCGAGCCATTCATATTGAATTATTACATGAACAATATTGATAGAACCTTGGCTGAATTGCATGGGATGCTAAAGACAGTGAGGAGAGTATCCAAGAATGGTCATCATGTGATGATGATGCGAAGGCTAAGCGCAAACCACTGTCAAGAAACTTTGCACCAAGAGGAAGTTAACTCCCGATGAGATCGCGAGTGCCTCCAATGCAAAGAAGGGCAAGAAGGGGTCGGCGGCATCGATGCCGTTTGCTTCTATTGCAAGGAGACAGCCACTGGAAGAGGAACTGCAAGAAGTACATGGAGGATCTCAAAAAGAAGCAAAGTACGACTTACGCCGGTATTAATGTTATAGACATTAATCTTGCTACTTCACCTACCGACTCTTGGGTATTTGATACCGGATCGGTAGCTCATATTTGCAAATCGTTGCGGGGAATGAGAAGAAGTAGAGGATTGAGATGGGGCGAGGTGAACTGCGCGTCGGCAATGGAGCAAGCGTTGCTACGATTCTTGTCGGCACGATACCACTTCATCTACCTTCGGGATTAGTTTTGGAATTGAATAATTGTTATTGTGTTCCAACACTATGTCAAAACGTTATTTACGCTTCATGTCGCAGCGGAAGGATATGATTTTAGATCAATGGACAATGGTTGTTCAATATATCTTAGAGATATGTTCTATTTTCATGCTCCATTGGTGAATGGATTATACGTTTTGAATCTTGAAGCGTCTCCCATCTATAACATTAATACGAAAGGCAACTCTCTAATGATATAAACCCCACGTTTATCGGCATTGTCGCTTAGGCCATATAAATAAGAAACACATGGAGAAGCTCCATAAGGATGGATTGCTTCACTCTTTTGATTTTGAATCATTTGAGACATGTGAGTCTTGTTTACTTGGTAAGATGACAAAGACACCTTTCACGGGACATAGTGAGAGAGCAAGTGACTTATTGGCACTCATACATACGATGTATGTGGACCAATGAGCTCAACGGCCGAGGTGGTTATCGGTACTTCATTACCTTTACCGATGACTTTAGTAGATATGGTTATATCTACTTAATGAGGCATAAGTCCGAATCCTTTGAAAAGTTCAAAGAATTCCAGAATAAAGTACTGGAATCATTTAGGGAAAACAATCAAGTTTCTACGATCGGATCGTGGAGGAGAATACTTGAGCCAAGAGTTTGGTAATCATCGAAAGATTGTGGAATTGTTCCACGTTGACTACGCCAGAACTCCACAATGGAACGGAGTGTCCGAACGAAGAAATCGTACCTTGTTGGACATGGTGCGGTCGATGATGAGCCAAAATGATCTTCCGTTATCCTTAGGGGATATGCTCTTGAAACATTGCGCTCACACTAAATAGAGTTCCATCTAAGTCGGTTGAAAAGACACCATATGAGATATGGACAGGGCAACCCCTAGTTTGTCTTTTCTCAAAATTTGGGGATGCGAAGCTTATGTAAAACGTTTACGATCGACAAGCTCACACCCAAATCGACAAGTGCTTCTTTGTGGGATATCCTAAGGAAACTAAGGGATATTACTTTTATAATCGGGAACAAGGCAAAGTGTTTGTCGCCCGACACGGTGTCTTCTTGAAGAAAGAGTTTCTTTCAAGAAGGGTTAGTGGGAGCAGGGTGCATCTTGAAGAAGTTCAAGAAACACCGAGAAAATGTTTCGATGATCACGAACCACATCGGGAGGAGCAAAGTGTTGCGCCACCGGTTGTAGATACACCGGCCCCACGGAGTGAAAGATCACGTCGTGCACCGACAGTACACAGTGCGGAACAACGTGATATATTGTTGTTGGACAATGATGAACCTAAGACCTATGAGGAAGCGATGGTGGGACCCGATTCCAACAAGTGGCTTGGAGCCATGAAATCCGAAATAGAATCCATGTACGACAATCAAGTTTGGAACTTGGTTGATCCACGATGGTGTCAAAACCATTGAGTGTAAATGGGTTTTTTAAGAAAAAGGCCGATATGGATGGAAATGTTCACATCTATAAGGAGCGATTGGTGGCGAAAGGTTTTAAACAGATTCAAGGAGTTGATTATGATAAAACCTTCTCGCCCGTCGCAATGCTTAAATCTATTCGGATTATCCTAGCGATTGCTGCATATTTTGATTATGAGATATGGTAGATGGATGTCAAAATGGCTTTCCTAAATGGAAACCTAAGCGAGGATGTATACATGATACAACCTCGGGATTTTGTCGATCCGAGAATCGCTGGAAAGATATGCAAGCTACGAAATCCATTTATGGATTGAAGCAAGCATCTCGGAGTTGGAATATTCGTTTTGATGAAGTAATCAAAGGGTTTGGTTTCAGCAAAAATGAAGAGGAGGCCTGTGTTTACAAAAGGTCGTGGGAGCGCAATTGTATTTCTAATCTTATATGTGGATGACATATTGTTGATTAGAAATGATATCCCTATGCTAGAATCGTCAAGTCTTCATTGAAAAATAGTTTTTCCATGAAAGACTTAGGAGAGGCAAGACATACATATTGGGCATTTGGATCTATAGAGATAGATCCAAGAGGCTAATTGGATTAAGCCAAAGTACATACATTGACAAGGTGTTGAAAAGGTTCAACATGCATGATTCCAAGAAAGGTTTCTTGCCCATGTCACATGACATTAATCTTAGCAAGAATCGGTGTCCTCGGACACATGATGAGAGGAATAAGATGGGTATGGTTCCATATGCTTCGGCAATTGGATCCATCATGTATGCCATGCTTTGTACACGCCCGCATGTCTCGTACGCTTTGAGTGCTACGAGCGGATACGTCGAGATCCAGGTGAAGGTCACGCACTGCCGTAAAGAATATCCTTAAGTACTTGAGAAGAACTAAGGATATGTTCCTAGTCTATGGAGGTGAAGAAGAGCTCGTTGTAAGTGGTTACACCGATGCTAGCTTCCGAATAGATAAGGATGATTATAGATCGCAATCTGGTTCGTGTTCGTCCGAACGGAGGCGCGATCACTGGAAGAGTTCCAAGCGGATATTGTTGCTGATTCTACAACGGAGGCCGAGTACATTGCTGCTTGAGAAGCTGCAAAGGAGGCTGTTTGGATCAAGAAATTCGTTTCGAGCTTGGTGTGATGACTAGTACGACGGTCCAATGTCTCTCTATTGTGATAATAGTGGAGCCATTGCGCAAGCCAAGGAGCCGAGGTCACATCGAAGTCCAAACACATACTTCGGTGATATCATCTCATCCGCGAGATAGTGGACAGAGGTGATGTCAAGATATGCAAAGTGCACACGGATCTCAACATAGCCCATCCGCCGACAGAACCTCTCCCTCGGCCGAAGCATGAGGCGCACACAAGAGCAATGGGTATTAGATACTTACATGATTGACTCTAGTGCAAGTGGGAGATTGTTAGTGATATGCCCTAGAGGCAACATGGAGATGTTGGATATCACATCAATGTTTATGTATAAATGAATAAAGTGTTATTCGGTTCCATGAAATAGACATCTTGTATTGATCAATAAGTACGTGACTTATTTATGAGACTCTTTATGTATGAATCTATTTCTAAACGATCCTCGATCATATGTCATATTGTTGGAACAAATATGATTCTAAGATCGGCATGTTTATTGATTGATGATCATGTCTCATAGATCATGGGTATGGAGATACCAAATCAATAAACATGGACATATATGTTAGAGAACACATTGTTGGATAGACCCACCATGAGACACTACAGGGAATTAATGTGCCATTAGTTGGTCTCGGGTAGTGTTGGTACAAAGTCCTTAGACCTGAGATCACCATGGATTCCAACATGTGTAGTAGCCTACTTTGGGACTACCAAACGCTATTCCGTGCTGGATAGTTATAAAGGTAGTTTTCGGGTTTGCTATGAAACATGGAGTGGGATGTGAGTGATCAAGATGGAATTTGCCCCTCCTTTGGAGAGATATCTCAGGCCCCTCGAGGTAATGGATTATGGAAATGCATGGCCATGCTAAGTTGATTGAGGAGTCAATCAACGGACGGATAATCCAATACGGTTCGAGTGAATGGTTAAGCTATTGAAGGGATGGCACACATCTTGCCTATAGCTTAACCGGTATCGTGAGGCAAAGGGATTTGTGTACACATTACAGGTTTCAAAGCCGATATTATATTCTTGTATACTATGGTGTCAATATGTGCTGCTAGGCGCCGCGTTGACGGTCGGCTGAGTTGGACTCGAGCCGACGATCGGCTAAGCTAGACTATAGCCGAAACCGAGTATACCCGAACCTACGAGGTCGCACGCTTAAGGGGATAAGAATAGGCATTTGAGTTGGACTCGAATACGGCTCGATCGGATAGGGATCCGATCGGATAGAGTCCTATGGGCTTACGACGTATGGGCGGCCAACTCTATGAGATTCGGATGGGATCCGATTCAAAATAGAGTCTGATCGGCCACGAGTCCCAGTCGGCCAACTCTATATAAAGGGGTGAGGGTGGAGAGCTGCGAAGGAAATCAAGTCAATTGATTGCGCCGAAATCAATCGATCACACGCGGCTTTAGAAGTCGTCGAGATCAATCTCCACAGAAACCCTCCCCACCTTCGAGCCTAGCCTTGCATCGCGTGCTAGCACACGGGTGTTCGGCGTTCTGTCCCCGGACGTGTGGATACTGGTAGAGGCGCTGCTACGTTGCGCGCTGTTGATCGGCTGCAATCGGAGCTATCGGCTGATTGGCGAGTCGGCTGTCCCCGGGAATCGGCTGTCGGCTTGCGGGAATCGGCTACACAGTTCCAGATCGGATAGCCCTGATTGGCTATTTCCGCTGCACACTCCAATCGGTAATGATCTATCAGCCCTTACTTGCAAGTGTTCCTGGTTTGCGCGGTAAAAAGTTTTTGTTTTCGGCTAGCGTAGCCTCCGCGTAACCCTTCGAGGATAACGTGTTAACCTATGAATATGTTAGCCGATTTCTGGCCCAGTGTGGTGAAGCATCGGCTTTCCCAGTGTGGCCCAGGGTTAGATTATTCCCTCTGTCCTTATCTGGATCGACTTTCAAATGGTTTTCATCTTTGCCATACAATTATGTCCAAAGTTGGGCCGATCTAGAGAAGCAGTTTCATAAGTACTTCTATAGTGGGATCCATGAGATGAAACTGTCTAATCTGACAGCAATCAGGCAGAGGCATGATGAATCTGTTCAGGATTACATTCAGAGTGTCGATGGATGGGTCGGCAGTCCTCCAAGGTGGGTCCCCGAGGAGGTAGAAGAGAGAAAGTGGTGGGGAAGCTTCCCTCCACGGATCCGATGGTCGACTCGAGTCCTAAGACAAACAAAGAAATGAGACACAGAGAATTATATTGGTTCAGCCCTCCCGAAGGATAATATGCCTACGTCCAGTGTGTGGTGTTCTTTCTTAGGGGTGGATGATGAACAAGGGTTACAAAGGAGTGTGCTAGAGTTCTCCTCCTGGGAAGGACCGATCTCTTCCTCTCTCGAAAGAGATCCCCCTGGCCCCGTCGCCCTGCCCTCCCTTTTATAGTTCAAGGGAGGCAGGAACAGGTGTGCTTGGGGGCCAACAAAGCTAAGACTAAGAGAGACAAAAGGTGGGGTACAAAGAATATCTGATAAAGTACATGTTGGTCTGCTAGGTCCTGTACACCGCGGGTATCTTGTACTCTGTCAGCTCTGGGACCATGCTTCTGTGCCGCCAGGTGGTGTCAGATGCTGCCGGGATGTCTCCTCCCTCTTCCTCCATGCCTGCCAAGTTTCCTCCTGAGGACGCTCGAGGTCGGGCGACGAGTCAGGGTCGAGAGAAGGGGCCGAGGTCGGACTCGGGAGAAGGCCGGAATGCTCGACCCCCAGAGGGGTCGGGCTCTCGGTCACATCCCGAGGACACTCGGTTTGACTTCTGTTGGGGTTCAATCTGGGTTTTTGAGACACCCTGGGGTGATACCTCACACAGCAGCCCCCGAGCCTAGGGAGGAATGAAGCATCCATCCTTAGGGTCAGAGTTCTTTCGGAGTGTTGTCTTCAATGGATCTCCAGAGCTTTGAGCCAAGGTCTTGACAGGCGCACCGCCTAGGTGCACCTTCCAGGTGTAGCCCCCGAGCCTAAGGGTGAATAAAACATTCGGTCTTAGGATCAAGCTTACATCTGAGGCATTGATCCCTAGCAGTTTTTTGTGAATCGAGACTCTGGAGGTGCACCGCGGAGGTGCACCTGGCACGTGTAGCCCCTGAGCCTAGGTTGGATGGCACATCCGAGCCTAGGGTCGAATCACCAAGAGCACTTTGCCAACCTCTGGATGATCCGAGCGATGCTCGAGGTCCACCAAAAGGGGTTAGCCATGATGAACAGGTTTGTCTCCCGGAGGAGTTTGGCAATCCCTACTTTGACCGAGGGGCAGGCAACTCGGCCTTCAGCCCTCGAGTCAGGGAGTCCACTGCCCAAGGGCAGTGAGGATGGGTGAGGTGTTCGGGGCTACAGGCCCTGGGGCTCGAGGTAGCCCCGACCTCGCTTGTGGACTAGCTCGGAAGCCCACATTCGAGTCGTCGAGGTCACCGCCCTGGGGCGGCGAAGAACATGGTCATGGTCAAGACTACCGCCCGAGGGAACATGGTAGTCCCGACCTCAACCGGGGGTTAGATCGGAAGCCTGCTCCGAGTCGAGAAAAACCCAACCCAAAGGCCAGTGGGGTTTTGTTAATGTCGAGGCAAAGTCCTCTGACATCCTCTGCTACTTCTTGTTTGTGGCGTGAGGATTGGGAGCGTCGCTGCATCACATCGAATCTCTTGGCATCCCACCCTTTCTCAAGTGTCAGGCGGCGCTATCAGTTGATATGGGAAAGGTGGTGTGACCTTACGACGGGTTCTTCAGGGTGGGCAACGGAAGTTGTGTAGATGTCGTTCGCCCCTCCGAAGATCCGACGGCCCAGATTTTACCCGAAGTCGACGTGTCAAGCTAGGGAGTTGGATGGGCAAGAGGCGCTTCGGATGTTCCATGCTGGTCATAAATGACACTGCACGTTTTCCGAAAACCATGCCAGCGAGCTCATCGCCATCTCCCTATTTAAACCCCATTGCAGCGGGCTCTCCTCCTTACGCCATCTTACTTCTCCACTTTGAGGAAGAGAAAGTTTCTCAGTTCTCCCGCCTCCATTCTGCAACCTTCTTCTTCCTCTAAGCGGTCTTAGGCTCAAGGCCTTGTCGCCGAGTTCCAGTGAAGGTTGGAGTTCAATTGGGAGCCCTGAGAATCGCAACGGCGGGTAGGCTTAACCTCTCTCCCTTGCTTGAATGTTTCCGCCATTCCTCTAGTAGAGCTTCACCTGCCAGGTGTTGATGCCGTGGCAGGAATTTGGTGTTATTCCGAAGCTGGAGATTGCAGAGATACGCCTTCCCGTTACAACGACCGAGCCGAAAGGGAAGCGAAAGCTAACTTCTTCTGCAGAGACGGGGCCGAGCGTCCACAGGGAGGTGGGCGGGCAAGCGTCAGGACCTGCTCCCAAGATTGCACGCCGAGGTGCTGTGAAGTTCACGGCATCCACCAGGTGAGCAGCATGGTTGCGTTTTATTGGAACCGCCAACGCTAACTAGGATTGCTGACAGGAAACCGTCTATGGTCGACCCTCGCCTTTACGGGTCGTCATCTACTAGCGGAGCTGAAGTGGCCGTGACATCTTCGCAGCAGACCCAAGCCCTCATCCAGGACTTGGTCGAGGTGCTCGACGACGCGGAAGCGAGGACTCGGCGTCGGAGGTAGCGGAGGTGGAGCTGGAGAAGAAGCTGGCAGACGCCGAGGCGGTTGGGGACAAAGCCTTGGCCAAAATGGCTGAGGACCAGGCCACGCAGGCAGAGGTTGTCTGTAAGTACTGTCTTCTTCAGTTCCTTTGTTGTCGAAGTAGGAGTGTGCCTTAGCCGACCTGTTTTGTGACCAGGCCAACTGGCGGGGGCCAATCAACGGCTTCTCGACTCGGGGACAGCCTGAAGATGATCGATGGGCGATGGGAAATCTGTTCGGAGGTGGCCCGAACACTCCTCACCGAGATCGATCTAGATACGTCGTCGCTCATCCTGAACGACAGCATGCTTTAGGCTCGTATGCTCAGTGGCCGGGAACTTCTCCGGCGCTGTGCTTAGGGGGTGTCCAAGACAGCGGTGATGCAAGTCCTTGGTGTGGTACAGAAGCTGTACCCCCGGGCGGACATCGACACGATCGTTGAGGGGTGGCCTGCCGGCGTCGAGTCGGGCGACGTCGACGATATCTACGCTTCTGTAGAGTCAGCGGCAGATAAGATTGTGAGCAACATGGTCCTATAGGTTAGGAAAACCTTTGTCCTTGTTGTTCCAATCATTCCAGCATGTGCACACCCTCGGACTGATCTGTGGAACTGATAGTAAAGGAGGCCGCCGCATCGATGCTGCTGTATGTTAGGGGGACCTCGGGCCGTATGTATGATCATCACCATGCGAGAAATGAAGAAATTTTTTTGGACACCCAACACACCACTATGCGGTAGATCGTCCGAGCGACCTCGTCCTTCAACAGTCCGGGTTCGGAGGGCGAAATGGTCAAAACTCGGAAAGGACTATCACCTTCGGATAGCTTACATCGAGTGACCAAAGCGGTCTACAAACCAACGGCTGGAAGGCTTCCAGTCAAACTCTAGGACATCTGTGAGGGGGAGTAGATCCTGCCGAGTGATCTCGGCCGTCAACGGCCCAAGTCCGGAGGGCTACCGATCAAACTCTAGGTAGATCCTTCTCCTTCATAGCGGGTTGGATCGCGAGGAGACAATCTTCTATTTGTCTCCTGACTGGCCTCCGATGCCGAGTGTTCTTCGGGCCTTAACGGACATATCCGAAGGCTTCCTCAATCTACTCAGATCGACTCAGGCGAGTGCAGGACGAATAGGAGGGCGGGGAAGGATCGGCGATCACTCGATACTCATATAACTCTCATGACTAAGCGATGGAAGCTAGCGGGACAGATCCTGATTATGCCCGATGGCCATTTCAAGTCAAGCAAAATCACTTAGTTGTGTATGCATCGGGTGATCGCGAGGTCGTCGACGTCCGTCCGATCTCTGTGTGTCTAACCCTCGAAGTAGAGCGAGTCGGGCCATCAAAAGACGTTGTACGGGTGACCCAAGTCGAGCTCCTGGCATCCTAGTCATATACACTGGATTCAGACGTTTTCGAGCCCCGAGCTTACTCACCGGCACTTGACCGAAACACGATCAACCCGACCTCAGCCAGCCCCCGATAGGAATGAAGTCACTACCCGAGGGACACGGGGCCGAGCCAACCACGTTCAGTCGAAGCGGGTAATGAATGAGCCCTCGAGCAGCTCAGCACAGCAGGCGGCACAAGTTCTCTGAAACCCTTAACTAAGGGTCGCACCGCTCAGGCTTTGCCATGAGGGTAACTGCGTGAGAAGGGATCAACATGGCTGGTGATACTGCTTGGGAGGGCTTCCGAGCCCCCGAGCCTTTTCGGGGGTCGGGTATATGATCTGTAGGCAGGTTTAACCAAAATTTGCAAAATTGAAGGGGTCGGGCTGGGTACTTAGCTTTTCAAGCATAGAATCGGCGCAGCTGCTCGATGTTCCAAGAATTCAGCACTTCTTGTCCATCCTCGCGAATCAACCTATACGAGCCCGGACGGGTGATGGCGGAGACGATGAAGGGGCCTTCCCATGGGGGTGAAAGCTTGTTCATGCCGACGGTGGACTGCACTCTTCGAAGAACCAGGTCGCCGACCTTGAAGGATCTTCCCTGGACATTGCGGTCGTGGTATCGGTGAATCGCTTATTGGTATCGGTCCATCTGGATTGCAGTGGCCATACGCTCTTCTTCGATGCTGTCAGTGTCCTCTGCCAGCGTTTACTTGGCCATCCCTTCATCATACAGTCGAACCCTTGGGGATTCGTGAAGCATGTCGACCGGGAGAACTGCCTCTGAGCCATAGACCAGGAAGAATGGGGACCGTCCTGTGGCCTGGCTCGACTGATTACGGAGCCCCCAGAGCACAGCAGGGAGCTCACACAACCAGCAGCCTTCATGCTTCCAAAGCGAGTCAAAGACCCGGGCCTTTAGGCCTTGCAGGATCATGCCATTCACACGCTCGCACTGCCCGCACTCGGGGTGCGCCACCGAGGCATATTTGACCTCATTGCACCTCTCTTCACAGAAATCCCAAAAAACATTCCCGGTAAGCTGTGTCTCGAGGTCGGTGATGATCTCCCTCGGGACGTCGAAGCGGAAGGTGATGCTTTCGATGAACTCGGCCGCCTTCTGGGCGGTGCAAGCTCTCAGCGGTTCCACTTCAATCCACTTTGTGAATTTGTAGATTGTGACAAAAAGGTGAGTGTAGCCCCCTGGTGCCTTGGGGAACGGGCCAACCATGTCGAGCCCCAGCATGCAAAGGGCCACGATGACGGGATTGTTTGAAGGGCTTGTGTTGGGAGATGGTGTTGTTTGGCGAAGAACTGACATCCCTGACAGTGTCAGACTAGTTCCTTGGCATCGTCATTGGCAGTCGGCCAATAATATCCTGCTCGGAAGGCTTTACCGACTAGCGTCCTTGCGCCCGCGTGGTTACCGCAGATGCCCGAATGAATCTCATCGAGGATCTGGGCCCCGCGATCCTGAGGGACGCACAACAAGAGTACTCGGGTGGATGCCACCCGCTTGAACAGCTCATGGCCCACTACGACAACTGCTTGCTGCGTCGGGCGACATGCTCAGCTTTTACCTTGTCAGCCGGGAGCACCTTGGTGGTGATGTAGTCTATGAGTTCTCGACGCCAGTCGTTAGGGGTGTCGGTAATGGCGACTACTGACTTAGCTGGTTGCGCTGGGGCTAGCTCCGGGTGATCCGGGTCCTTGATCGACGGCTTATGCAGCTCATGGATGAAGATCCCCTGCGACACCGTTGCTCGGGAAGATCCGAACTTGGCCAGCTGGTCAGCCGCCAAATTGGCGTCCCGGAGGACATGGTGAAACTCGAGGCTGGCGAACCTGCCTTCGAGTTTATGAACCTCGGCGCAATAGGTGTCCATCTTCTCGCTCGAAGAGGACCAGTCCTTGTTGACCTGGCTAATGACTAGCTTCGAATCCCCATAAACCATTAGGCGCTCAACGCCAATGGATTTGGAGATCCAGAGACCTTGGAGGAGAGCCTCGTATTCGGCGGCATTATTGGACGCCTTGAACAATAACTGGAGGACATACTTGAGGTGCTCACCCTTCGGGGAGACCAAGAGCATGCCAGCCCTAGCTCCGTCAATGCTAAGGGAGCCATTGAAATACATGGTCCAGGTTGGTCGCGACTGGAAGTTGGCGGGAGCTGGATTTCTATCAATTCAGCCACGAAGTCGGCTAAGACCTATGACTTGATGGCGTTGCGTGACTTGTAATCGATGGAGAATTCGCCCATTTCCAAGGCCCCCTTGACTATCCGCCCAGTAGCCTCACGATTCCAAATGATGTCCCCAAGAGGAAACCCAGTCACCACCTGTCGAAACTTGGTTTCGGCAATAGAAATTTGGGGGTGCAGTCAAGATCGCCAAGCTCGATGGGTTAAGTGGAAAATAAGGTTTAGACAGGTTCAGGCCCTCTCGTGAGGTAATACCCTACTCCTGTTTCGGGGATTCGATCCGCCGAGTGTTTATTGATCTCAAGATCTGTTGCTCTTGTGTTGCATATGTCTGATCTCCTGAATCTGATATCCCTCAAGGGACGCCCCTTACCCCCCTTATGTAGTCTTGGAAACCCTATCATACTCTAAGTCAATTTCCTCAATCTGATCGGCAACGTAACACCCAAGTCATAGCCGGTTTACACAATCATTAGGCGTAACCTATCCCTATTACTAGTCAGACAAGCTTGCCATGAGAGTATTTGATTGCCATAATCTCCACAGTAGCCCCTAAGACCTTCGTAGTCGACGAGATAACTTTGCCTTGAACCAACGCAACACACAGCCGAATAACTCCCTAGCCGAGTGCTTCTGCTGCCGAGTGGTTCTGTCATCTCTGCCTGAATCTCCCGAGTGGTTCCAAAGACTGTGAAGGACTGGAAAGTATCTCAAAAAATTCTCAAAAATAAATATCTAGGTGCATCTCCTGATGCACCAAATTAGGTGTAGCCCATGACTATGTGGTTAGTCAAAAACAGACTAAGCATATAGTCAATAACTATATAAAAAAATCATACTCATATAAATGCTTAGCTCAAGCTAAAGCAATCATAAAAAATCACATCACTCGGCAAGCTCATGCTCATCCGAATTGGTTTGCCTGAGTCATCTCGAAACAAATATTTTAATCGACCCTTGTGGGTAAACAAATTTTTCAATCATTTGAAAAAATATAACCAAAATATTAAATAGCTCCTGCCATAATATTGGTCTTAATCTTAAAAAATCTTCACCAAGGTGGAAAAAAATAGCATTGATATAATCATTTAAACAAATGCTTGAAAACCAAACAGCTCCTCTCATCAGGACAGCCATGAAAAGCTTAACTGTTTGTCACCTTTCAAATTGCATCGTGCCAACTTCTCATGAAGTTACGCAAACCGCGGTATGAAAGGATTTTAAAGGTATTGGGCTATGTGACACGTGCATATTGCCGGAGCAAATCTGCTTAAGTCCATCCACTTAAGTCCCTAAGGACACGTGTCAGACCACACCTTAGCTAGGCCGCAAGTCTGATGGGCTCGGCCCAATCGCGAGATGACTTAACAAAACCCCTCAAGTCCTTATACGAAGCCTCGAGGTCATCCCCGCCACTTCGTCTTCCCAAAAATTTCCTCTTTCGCAGTACTGTTCACCAGCTCTCTGCGGAAAACCCTAAGCTCGCGCGCGCCCAAATTCATCGATCTAGGAGCTCTCATTTCACCACAAGCTAGCCTCCGCATCCAGCCCCCAAAATCCCCTTCTCAAATCCCTATTTCCCGAGCCAGATCTGCTTCCCCCAAACCGCATCCATGGCGGGAGAGAAGGAAATCCCCTTCGAGCAATGGGCGACTTCGGATGTCAAGGAATCAACTCTTCGGGAGATGGTGAAGAACGGAGTTCTTCCGCCTAAGGAGATCGTCGGCGGCGTCCGACAGCCGGTGAGGAGTTCCCCACTCCAAACACCGGTGAGATCGTCGTTTTTACCTCTTTTTTCTACTGTGGCTTCGACCTTCCCACCTCTGATTTCTTTCGGTGTCTTCTTGAGTATTACGGTCTTCAACTCTATCACTTGAATCCCAACTCCATGCTTCACATTGCAATCTTTATTCACGTCTGTAAAGCCTTCCTCGGCATCCTTCCCCACTTCCAGCTTTTCCGCCGCATGTTCTATCTTAAGCCACATCCAAACAAGGATGAGCCATGCGTCGTTGGTGGGGCCGGCTTTCAACTCCGCGGAACTCTCCGCAAAGATTATTTCTCTCTCCCCTTGAAGTCCTCCAACAAAGGTTGGCATGCAAACTGGTTCTACATCTCAAATCTCGAACCCAATCTGCCAACTTTGTCGGCCTTCGTCCGGTTCCAAGGCCTAACTGGAGCATTGTGCCGGTAGCTCAAGATTGGGATGAAGCCAACAAACTCTTGGCCAATATCCTAGAGATGAAGAAAAAAGGCCTTCGAGGGGAACAGATCACTCGACACTTCATCAAGAACCGACTGGCACCTATCATGGAAAGATTCAAGCCCGCATTTGAGTCTGAGGGTGAAAGGGACCCTAATCGGGAAGACCGCGACTCCTTGAGCTACGAGACCCTAAAGACTCGTATGTACAAGATCTTCTCTTCTGGGATCGCAGTCGAGCGCAGCCTGATGTTGCCTGTTCTCCCATTCAGCTTGTACCATCCTCCTCCTCCGATAAGCTGACTTAACTTCTTTAATGTCCTTCAATCTTAATATTGCACCTCTTAGTGTATATAAAATCTTCCTTGCAGGAAAATGCTTTCATCATCTCAAAGCCGTACAAGGTGCATCATGACGATGCCCCAGCTTGGCCCGCCAAGAAACTAGCTGGCGGTGTCAAAATCCGGAACGATCCAATCGGCAAAAGGGCTGCTGCCGACGAGGATATCAGCAAACGGGCGAATAAGAGGAGGCTAGTGATTGATGACTCGGATGATGATGCCCCAGCTCCTCAAGCTGAAGTGACCCCTACGAGGCCATCCCTCAAATCCGCACCTAAGATTCGCCGATCAACCAGGTATGTCTCATCACTGAAATCATGTCCTTGTTGAAAATCTTTCTGCCTTTGTCCCGATTGTCTCCGTCGTTTTCCTTGCAGGAGGCCTCAAAAGATAGACCCCACTGGGCAGAGTGAGGGCCCAAAGCCATCTGCACCGGCTGAAGCGACAAAGCCTGCAGAACAAGAGACTCGGGGCCCTCTCCCGAGTGAGAGTGCTCCGAGAGAGAAGCCCCCACCTCCCAGTGAAGATGTCCCAGCGGAGGAGCCCCCGACTGCCAGTCAGGAAACCCCTGCTAGAAACCAGTCAGCTGAAGAAGACCTCCCGACTACCGCTTAAGGTGCCCCGACTGAGAGCCAGTCGGGCATGAACCAAGAAGAAAAAGGCAGCCGGGAAGTACCAGTCGAAGGTTCGGCCACTGAGGCTGGTAAGCTTTAAAGCACTCTTCTGACTTTAGTCTTCAATCTGTCTTTTCTTTGTCTTCATTTATCTTCTTTAAATCAATCAGCAAAAGAAGAGGAGATTCCCAGGCTGCAGTCTTCTGAGACCTGGGTCCCTCCGATCAAAATAGAGTGGCGCGACTCCGAGGGCTTGAAACAGGGCATTGTCTTGAACAAGCAGAAGGAAAATGAAGAAAGAGACATGCTTGTTGACAGCTTGAATGAAGCTACCCGGTTGCTAAATGTAAGCGTCGTCACTCTTCTCTGTTTTAGCCTTATGGTTTCTTTTAGTCGATTAACTCTGAACTCGTGTGCAAAGGGTATATTGCCGGTCGATGGCTAAATCTGATGCACTCGAGAAGCTGGTCCCACACTTGAATTCCTTGGAGAACATCCAGCTGGAGCTGAAGGCCACCCGGGAAGAGGCTGCATTAATAGAAGCTGCTTTGCGGAGAGAAATTGCCGCGCTCCGAGAGGAGAACCTTGACCTCCGGGGTTCAGTTGGGAGTAAGTTTAATCCTCTCCGTCTCTTTGTGCCTCTATTCGTAATCTATCTTGATCTTGACGTCAGCAAATTTTCTTGTTGCAGAGAACTCGTTAGAAGTCCTGTCGAAACTTGGTTTCGGCAATAGAATTTATGGGGTCGCAGTCAAGATCGCCAAGCACAATGGGTTAGAAGGAAAAGAGGATTTAGACAGGTTCAGGCCCTCTCGTGAGGTAATACCCTACTCCTATTTCGGGGATTCGATCCGCCGAGTGTCTTTATTGATCTCGTGATCTAAGGTTGAAAGCTAAAGGCTCATAAAGCATATGATATAAAGCCGATATCCCTCAAGGGACGCCCCTTACCCCCATTATATAGTCTTGGGAGGCGGGCTTGCAGATCGGAAACCCTATCTTACTCTAAGTCGGTTTCCTCAATCTTACCAAACCGTGACTACAGGCCGTTGCCTTATCTCAATCGGCAACGTAACACCCAAGTCATATTTGGTTTACATATTTGGTAGGTGCAATCTATCCCTACATCCAGTCGGATAAACTTGCCATGTGGATACCCGATTGCCATAATCTCCACAGTAGCCCCCGAGTCCTTTTCAGTCGACGAGACAACTCAGCATCAAACCAAGACAGTATACAGCCAAACAACTTTTTGGCCGAGTGCTTCTGGCGCCGAGTGATTCCATCATCTCTGCCTGAATCTCCCGAGTGGCTCTGAAGACTGTGAAGGGCTGGAAAATATCCAAAAAATTCTCAAAAATAAATATTTAGATGCATCTCTTGATGTACCTAATTAGGTGTAGCCCCCGACTGTGTGATTAGCCAAAAACATACCAAACATACAATCAAGAACTATAAAGAATCATACTCATATAAATGGTTAGTTCATGCTAAAGCAACCATAAAAAATCTCATCACTCAGCAAGCTCGTGCTTATCCGAGTGAATTTGCCCGAGTCGTCTCAGGACAAATAACTCAATCAACCCTCATAGGTGAAAAACACTCGGTAAGCTCATGCTTATCCGAGTGGATCTGCCCGAGTCATTTCGGAACAAATATTTTAATCGTCCCTCATGGGTAAACAAGTTTTTCAGTCGCCTGAAAAATATGACCAAGTTATTAAATAGCTCTCGCCATAACACTGGTCTGAATCTACAAAGATCTTCACCAAGGTGGAAAAATAGCATTGACATAATCATTTAATCAAATGCTAAAAAACCAAACAGCCCCTGTCATCAAGGCAGCCATAAAAAGCTTTAGCTGTTTGTCACCTTTCAAATTGCATCGTGCTAGCTTCTCATGAAGTCAAGCAAACCGCGGTATGAAAGGATTTCCAAAGGTATAGGGCATTCGGACAAGTGCATATTGCCGAGGCAAATCTGCTTAAGCTCATCCGCTTAAGTCCCTAAGGACACGCGTCGGGCCACACCTTAACTGGGCCGCAGGTCTCTCATGGGTTCGGCCCACTCACGAGAAAACCTAGCGCAACCCTCAAATCTCTCTACAAAGCCTCGAGGTCATCCCCGCCACTTCGTGTTCCCAAAAAATTTCCTCTTTTCGCAGCATTGTTCACCAGCTCCCTGCGGAAAACCCTAGACTCGTGCGCACCCAAATCCATCAACCCAGGAGCTCGCTCTTTGCCACAAACTAGCCTCCGCATCCAGCTCCCAAGACCCCTTGCTCAAATCCCCATCCTTTTTGGCCAGATCCACTTCCCACCCAGACCACATTCATGGCGGATGAAAAGAAGATCCCTTCGACCAATGGGCCACATCGGATGTGAGGAATCCACCCTCAAGGAGATGGTGAAGCACGGCGTGCTTCCCCCAAGGAGATCGTGGGTTGGCCTCCGGCGTCGGGTGAAGATTTCCCCACCCCGAACACCGGTGAGCTTGTTGTGTTCACTTCTTTCTTTTACTACGGGTTCAGTCTCCCCACTTTCGAGTTCTTTAGACGGCTTCTGGATTATTATGGTCTTCAGCTCTGTCATCTGAACCCCAACTCTATGCTTCACATCGCTCTCTTCATTCATGTATGTGAGGCTTTCCTTGGCATCTTCCCCCACTTCCAACTTTTTCGCCGCATGTTTTACCTTAAACCGCATCCGAATAAGGACCACCCATGCGTCATTGGTGGAGCGGGTTTTCAACTCCGCGGATCTCTCCGCAAGGAGTATTTCTCTCTCCCTTTGAAATCTTCCAGCAAGGGATGGCACGCGGGCTGGTTCTATATCAGCAACCTCGAACCCAGCCTGCCAAACTTTGTCGGCCTTCCCCCTATACCCAAACATACTTGGAGCACTGTACCAGTGGCGCAGGAGTGGGACGAAGCCAACAAACTGCTAGCGAAGATCCTGGCGATGAAGCAGAAAGGTCTTCACGGTGAGCAGATCACTCGGCACTTCATCAGGTGCCGACTGGCTCCAATCAAAGAGCGGTCGAAGCCAGCCTTCGAGTACGAAGGCGGGAAGGACCCTAATCAGGAAGATCAAGATCCCCTCAGTTTTGAGATCCTGAAGATCCGGATGTACAAGATCTTCTCGACTGGAGTTGCAGTCGAGCGTGCCCTCGTGCTGCCGGTTCTTCCCTTCAGCATCTATCGGCCTCCTCCTCCGGTAAGCCGACTGACTCCCTTGTACTGTCTTGCAATCCTGATGTCATGCCTCTTAGCACTGTGAGAATTTCTCTTGCAGGAAAATGCCTCTATTATTTCGAAACCTTACAAGGTTCCTCATGATGATGTGCCGCTTCGCCCTGCCAAGAAGCCGACTGTGGGGTGAAAATCCAAAGTGATCCAGTCGGGAAACGAGCAGCGCCGAGTGGGGACACCAACAAGCGGGCGAGCAAGAGGAGGCTCGTCATCGACGACTCGGACGATGATGTCCCAGCTCCTCCAGTTGAAACGACCCCTCCAAGGCCGTCGCCGAAAGCAGCGCCGAAGATCCGCCGGTCGTCCAGGTACACTTCATGACTAGAGTCTGAACTTTTATTGTTGAAAATTTCTTCGTCTTCATTCTAGCTGCATTCGTCGTTGTAGGAGGCCCCCGGACATAGATCCTGCCGGGAAGGGTGAGGGGCCAACTCCAACCGCTGCACCCGAGGCGTCCAAGCCTGCGGAACAAAGGCCCTGGAGCCCACTCCCAAGCGAAAGCGCTCCGGGCAGAAGGCCCTCACCTCCAAAGAAGGATATCCCGAGGAAGGAGCCCCGGCCTTGCCCAGGGACGTCCGCCGGAAACCGGTCGGCATGTGGAAAAGCCCAGTGCGGCGAGAGAGCCCCGGTGAAGACCGGTCGGCGAAAACCCGAAGGAAAGGACCGACAGGGGCTGCTCCAGCCAAGAGTACAGCCACTGAAGCCGATAAGTCTTGAATTAAAGTCTTGTCTTTATTCTTCAGTTTAAATCTTTCGTGTCTTCATCTGTTCTTCCTAATCTGCCAGCCACAGTGGAGGAGATCCCCATTGTCGAAACTCGGTTTTGGCAATAGAAATTTGAGGGTGCAGTCAAGATCGCCAAGCACAATGGGTTAGAAGAAGAAGAAGATTTAGACAGGTTCAGGCCCTCTCGTGAGGTAATACCCTACTCCTGTTTCGGGGATTCGATCTGCCGAGTGTCTTTATCGATCTCATGATCTTGTGTATCTAAAGCTGAAAGCTCATCTAACTTCTCATGAAGCATATGATCTAAAGCCGATATCCCTCAAGGGACGCCCCTTACCCCCCTCATATAGTCTTGGGAGGTGGGCTTACAAATCGGAAACCCTATCTTACTCTAAGTCGGTTTCCTCAATCTTACCAAACTATGACTATGAGCCGTTGCCTTTATCTAATCGGCAACGTAATACCCAAGTCGTAGTTGGTTTACATATTTGGTAGGCACAACCTATCCCTATCTCCAGTCGGATAAGCTTGCCATGTAGATACCCGATTGCCACAATCTCCACAGTAGCCCCCGAGTCCTTTTCAGTCGACGAGACAACTCAGCTTCAGACCAAAGCAGCACTCAGCCAAAAAATCTCTTTGACCGAGTGCTTTTGGCACCGAGTGATTCCATCATCTCGCCGAATCTTCCCGAGTGGCTCCAAAGACTCGTGAAGGGCTGGAAAATATCTCAAAAATTCTCAAAAATAAATATCTAGGTGCATCTCCGATGCACCAAATTAGAATGTAGCCCCGACTATATGCTTAGTCAAAAATAGACTAAACATATAGTCAAGGACTATAAAAATCATTCTTACGTAGATGCTTAGCTCAAGCTAAAGCAATCTCATCATTCGGCAAGCTCGTGCTCGTCCGAGTGAATTTGCCCGAATCATCCCAGAGCAAATAACTCAATTAACCCTAGTGGATGGAAAGCACTCGGTAGGCTCATGTCTATCCGAGTGGATCTGCCCGAGTCATCTCGGAACAAATATTTCAATCATCCCTCATGGGTAAGAAATCAATTCGCTCGGTAAGCTCTGCTTATCCGAGCTGATCTTCTCGAGTCATCCCGAAAACTTGCCCGAGTCATCTCGGAACAAATAATTCTCATATAAATGCTTAACTCAAGCTAAAGCAATCGTAGAAAATCACATCACTCGGCAAGCTCACGCTTATCCGAGTAGTTCGCCCGAGTCGTCTCGGAACAAATAATTTATTTAGCCCTCATGGGTAAGAAATTAATTCACTCGGCAAACTCATGCTTATCCAAGTTGATTTGCCCGAATCATCTCGAGACAAATAATTTAATCAACCCTCGTGGGTAAAAACACTCGGCAAGCTCATGCTCATCCGAGTTAACTTGTCCGAGTCATCTCGGGACAAATAATTTAATCAACCCTCATGGGTAAAAAACACTCGGCAAGCTCATGCTCGTCCGGAGTTAACTTGTCCGAGTCATCTCGGGACAAATAATTTAGTCAACCCTCATGGGTAAACAAATTTTTCAGTCATTCGAAAATACGACCAAAATATTAAATAGCTCCTGCCATAATATTGGTCTTAATCTAAAAAGATCTTCACCAAGGTGGAAAAATAGCATTGATATAATCATTTAATCAAATGCTTAGAAACCAAACAGTCCTGTCATCGGGACGCCATGAAAAGCTTAACTGTTTGTCACCTTTCAAATTGCATCGTGCCAACTTCTCATGAAGTTATGCAAACCGCGGTATGAAAGGATTTTAAAGGTATTGGGCTATGTGACACGTGCATATTGCCAAGGCAAATCTGCTTAAGTCCATCCACTTAAGTCCCTAAGGACACGTGTCAAGCCACACCTTAGCTGGGCCGCAAGTCTCTCATGGGCTCGGCCCAATCACGAGACGACTTAGCAAAAACCCTCAAGTCTTTTTACGAAGCTTCGAGGTCGTCCCCGCCACTTCATCTAATCATCTTGGTCTCTTTATGCCTCCGATGTGAACTTGTAGGTATCTAGCTTATTTATGTTGATGCCTTGACCCGAGTCTTCATAGAAAATTTCTTAAGTAATTTTCGTCCGACTGTCACCAAGCCTAAAACTTGACTAGATCATCAAAAAATTCTCAGTCCTTATCTATTGAACTTGAATCAAAACAATAAACAATGATAAACTAAATATAAACAAGTTATCAAAGAAAAACATGCTTTATTGACACGTATGCAGCCCCGAGTCAACTCAAGAAGTCATCTTGCTTGAGGTTGGCAGTCAAGAACAACATAAAACTTACGGCAATTTAAGCATAGTGTCGTCGAAGATGTTCGTATTCCAGAGTTCTCCACCATAGATCCATCTTCGCGCTTTAGTCGAAATGCTCTTGGCCGAGTCACCTCGGCGATTATATATGGTCCTTCCCATAGTGGAGATAATTTGTGATGGTCCTTGATGGTCTGGATCTTGCGTAAAACCAAATCATCGACAATGAAAGCTCGCGCCCGAACATTGTTACTGTGGTATCTTCTAAGTCCTTGAAGATATCTTGATGACTGGATCAAGGAAGATTTTCTTCGTTCGCGTCGCCTTGTCCCGACTTGGCTATCCTCTTTGTAGAAATTTCACCCTCTTCGGATGTTGATGTAGCGGTCGATTTCTTCCCGGCCACGTGATCTCTCACAAGATTGGGCCATATCGCAGCTTTCTTCGTCGCAGTGAAGGCTTGTTTGTCGTTGCATGAATTTGGCGAGTGCAGGCCTTCCGATGATCGCGTGGTAGGCCGTCTTTGAAGTCGACCACCCCGAAGGTGGTATTCTCCGTTCGGAAATTCTCGCGAACTCCGGAGGTGACTGGAAAGGCGATGTGCCCGAATAGTGTGGGCGACAGCCCCGGGATCACTCCACGGAAGGGGGCTGAGCTTGCCTTCAACTCAGTTCTCAGGATTTGTATCTCATCCAGGGTCTTGACGAATAGGAAATTGAGGACGCTGCCCCCATCGATGAGGACGCGCTTCAGCTTGATGTTCGAACCACCGTGTCAAGTACCAAGGGATACCGCCCGGGTGAACCACTCGGTCCGGATGATCCGAGCGATTAAACGTGATGGCCACCTCCGACCATCGTAGATGTTGTAGGACTTCGGGTTGTGCCGCGTTGACCTCACGGTCCATCAGCTTTTGCTTCCTCTTGGACTCATAAGCTTGCGGCCCCCGAAGATGTGATTCAGCTCGCCCATGTGGTCTTGAAGAGGCTCTGAATTTCCAGTCGGGTTGTTCTTCTTGGTTCTCGATGGACCGGTTTCATTAGTCGGCTTCTTGTTTAACCGTGCCGCATATTGCTCTGAGAATTGCTTGTAGATGATGCGTGTACTGAGCGTTCACGATCGTTCATGATCGCGTCGTAAGCCGCAACTCGGCGACGGTGTTGAGAATCGGACGTTGTGGCAACCAAGTCTTGGTGCCGGCGCTTGCGACCTTTCTGGGCCTGATTGTTGCTGCCGTTATCCTTCCTCGGATGCCGGCTTCCTTCCGAGTGCTTGTCATCCCTTTTGTCAGGGCGGTCTTGGCGTGCCGCCTTGATTGCATCGTTGGACTTGGCGTAGGAGTTCGCCGTCTCGAACATTTGTTTCACCGTCTTCGGTGGCTTGCGCCCGAACTTCCCGATCAACAGTTCATCACGGACTCCCTTCTGGAAGGCGGCGATGATGATGCTATCGGTGATGTTGGGGATCTTGTTGCGCTTTTCGAAGAAGCGCCGAATGTAATCCTTCAGAGGCTCGTCCGGCTTCTGAATGACGTTGTATAAGTCAAAGTGTGTGTTGGGCCTCTCGAAGGTGCCCTGGAAGTTGGCGATGAAGTGGTCCCTCAGCTCGCTCCACGAGCCGATTGAACCTCTTGGCGTTCGTGAGCCGCCTGGCTGAGTTGGCGAGGGCCACGGGCAAATAATTGGCCATAGCCTTGTTGTCGCCGCTGCGCGGATGGCGAGAGTATACACGGTAAGCCACGACTCGGGGTCGGTCTTGCCGTCGTACCTTTCGATTCCTGTGGGCTTAAAACCACTGGGCCAATGCACTCGGCGAAGCTCCCGAGTGAAGGCCGGTACTCCGTCGTCGCCGCTATCGGGTGATCCCCTCCGATCTTCCCGAGTGCGTCGGTCCCGCTCTGGTAGCGGCGATCGAGGACTTCCGCGAGATCACTCGGCGGGGTCTTCGGTTGGCTGGTTGGGTAGCTGGAGCCGTTGTTGCGGCGGACGCGGTGGTGGACGGGTGGACGTCCATGTCGTTTGTCGCGGGAGTCGGCCGTTTGCTCCTGGTACTTCTGCGTGGACTCGTGAGGTGGGCCTCTTGGCCTGGTCGTCGACCGATCTGGCTCGGGCCTCTTGTAGTCTCCTGACCTTAGAGGCGGAAGCCGGCTCTTGTCTGGCGTTTCGGCCACAGATTCAGTCGGCCTTCGTGCCGAGGTGGCGGGGTGGCCGTTAGCTGTGGCTGCGACGATGGTCTTGATCTTGTCGAGTATCGGAGTCACATTGGCGGGTGCCGTCTCCATGACGGTGTCCAAGAAAGTGAGCGCGGCAACAGCGTTCTGCTGTGGCGTTTGGAAGATGTTGGTGTTGTGAACTCGTGTTTGGAGGATGGCCTCCTGGGCGGATCGTCCGGCTGCACGTAGATCCTGCCTTCTTTTGTCAGCCTCGTCCTTGCGTTGTTTCTCCTCCTCGGCCGTCTTGCGCTCGTGCTCCATCTTGGCTCGCTCTTCTTCAGCAAGCCTTCTGGCCATGGCTGAGTCGGACTCATCCGGCTCGCCCATGAGGACATCAAAGCACTTCGGCTCATAGTCCATGCGGCAATCGGAGTTGTCGGCTTCGTCAGAAGGGATGCCATAAAGGTTGTCGAAGCCGGTGGAGCTGAGGTATCCATTAAGCTCCGAAGATGGGCAGGAGCTGAATGATGGGAGGATGACGGCGACCTCCCTTGATCCTGGGTAGCCCGGATCTGGATCGTTCCAGTCCGAGTCAGAGCTTGGGGATGTGGGCTCCTCCGAGTGGGTCGCCGCCGACTCGGGGGAGAGAAGTTTGCTGTAGATCTCGGCGGCGTCTGGTAACCCAAACGGCACCGAGAGGTCTTCATCCGAATAGATTGCCTCCGTCCGGGAGGTGAGAAGATTGGCGCAGATTTCGGCGGTATTCGGTGATCCGAATGGTGCCGAGTGAAGTCCGTCATCGGAGAAAGTAGATTGCATCTTGATCTTGAAGATGTCGTCGAAGATCTCGGCGCTATTGGGGAGCCCGAACGGCGCCGAGTGGGTTTTTCCTTCCGACTGGTTTGAATCCGAGTCGAAGGAGGAGTTGTCGAAGAAGTTGGCGGCGAAGTCGCCGAATCTTGAAGGAGATCCCATCACGCTTGTCGGCGAGATTGTTGAAGAAATCTTGACGCGCGGCCCCCTACCTGGCGCGCCAACTGTCGAAACTCGGTTTCGGCAATAGAAATTTGGGGGTGCAGTCAAGATCGCCAAGCACAATGGGTTAGAAGAAGAAGAAGATTTAGACAGGTTCAGGCCCTCTCGTGAGGTAATACCCTACTCCTGTTTTGGGGATTCGATCCGTCGAGTGTCTTTATCGATCTCATGATCTTGTGTATCTAAAGCTGAAAGCTCATCTAACTTCTCATGAAGCATATGATCTAAAGCCGATATCCCTCAAGGGACGCCCCTTACCCCCCTCATATAGTCTTGGGAGGTGGGCTTACAAATCGGAAACCCTATCTTACTCTAAGTCGGTTTCCTCAATCTTACCAAACTATGACTATGAGCCGTTGCCTTTATCTAATCGGCAACGTAATACCCAAGTCGTAGTTGGTTTACATATTTGGTAGGCACAACCTATCCCTATCTCCATCGGATAAGCTTGCCATGTAGATACCCGATTGCCACAATCTCCACAGTAGCCCCCGAGTCCTTTTCGGTCGACGAGACAACTCGCTCGGACCAAAGCAGCACTCGGCCAAAAATCTCTTTGACCGAGTGCTTTTGGCACCGAGTGATTCCATCATCTCTGCCTGAATCTTCCCGAGTGGCTCCAAAGACTGTGAAGGGCTGGAAAATATCTCAAAAATTCTCAAAAATAAATATCTAGGTGCATCTCCTGATGCACCAAATTAGGTGTAGCCCCCGACTATATGCTTAGTCAAAAATAGACTAAACATATAGTCAAGGACTATAAAAAATCATTCTTACGTAGATGCTTAGCTCAAGCTAAAGCAATCTCATCATTCGGCAAGCTCGTGCTCGTCCGAGTGAATTTGCCCGAATCATCCCAGAGCAAATAACTCAATTAACCCTAGTGGATGGAAAGCACTCGGTAGGCTCATGTCTATCCGAGTGGATCTGCCCGAGTCATCTCGGAACAAATATTTCAATCATCCCTCATGGGTAAGAAATCAATTCGCTCGGTAAGCTCATGCTTATCCGAGCTGATCTTCTCGAGTCATCCCGAAAACTTGCCCGAGTCATCTCGGAACAAATAATTCTCATATAAATGCTTAACTCAAGCTAAAGCAATCGTAGAAAATCACATCACTCGGCAAGCTCACGCTACTCAACGTAAGCCTTAGTGTTTTCCTATTGTTGTATCATCATTTCTTGTCAGTCGGTCAATTTCGGATCTTGCGTGCAGAAGGAGTATTGTCGATCCATGGCCAAGTCCGAGGTGCTGGAAATGTTGGTCCCGCACTTAAACTCCCTGGAGGACGTCCAGCGGAAGTTAAAGGCCACTCGGGAGGAGGCCGCGTCGAGGGAGGCGGCCACGAGGAAGGAGATAGCTGAACTCCGGAGGAGAACCTCGACCTCCGCGGTTCGGTCGGAAGTATGTCCAATCCTCTCATCCTCTATATGGCTTCGTGTCAACTTCGGTTGCTGATAGCCTTCGTGTTTGTAGAAAATTCGTCGGAGGTCCACTCGCTCCAGGTCCAGCTGGAGGCAGTCAGCCTCGGGAAGACCGAGTTGGAGGCCGAGTTCGAAGGTGAGCTTCTTTGAAGTAATATTCTTTTCGCTGCTTTATCTCTGAGTACTTTGCGTGATCAAGTTCTTTTGGCAGCTTATAAAGTCAAGACCCGAGCTCAATACGACGTCTTACTTGAGAGGGTCAAACGAGCCGAACAGGTCCGGGAAGATGTTGCCAATACAGCGACGCCGATCCTGCTGTCGTTATTTCACCAAGGAGTCGGGGCTAGCTCGTTGGACACGGTCGAAATCTTCGACAAGCTGCGGAGAGCCCCCGACCAATACTTGGCCAACATCACCGAGGCTGCTACCATGGGGGTTGGCTTGGCTCTTGCACAGACCAGATCTCTCTACCCCCAAGTGGATGTCAACTCAGTCGGGGAAGGCTTCGCCGACGGCACCTCGGACGAGCAAGCCCTGGACCTGATTAGTGAGGCGCAGGACTTGGCTAAGCAGATTGCTGTTGATGTAGTGAACAATTTCCGGCCTTTCGTGTTTTTTAGTCATCGTCTTGTAGATATTGGATGCTTATGACATTCTAATGTAGACTTGTGAATATTCAGTTTATTTATGTTAACGCCCTGATCCGAGTTTTTGTGTGAAATTTCTTAAGTAATTTTCATCCGACTGTCACCAAGCCTAAGCTCGATTAGGTCATCAGAAGATTCTCAGTTCTTAAACACTGAACTCGAATCGAGGGACATTAAACAATGATAAACCAAATCATGCACGAAGGTTGATAAGGAAAACTATGCTTTATTAACATATGTACAGCCCCCGACTGCTAACTCAAGAAATCATCTTACTTGAGGTTGGCAGTCAAGAAAAACATGAAACTTTAGTCAATTTAAGCATAAAATCGTCGAAGATGCTCGATGTTCCAGGAGTTCTCCACCATAGACCCGTCTTCACGCTTTAACCGATATGCACCTGGCCGAGTCACCTCAACGATTATATACGGTCCTTCCCATAAGGGGGATAACTTATGACGGTCTTTGGTGGTCTGAACCTTGCGTAGAACCAGATCGCCAACGATGAAAGCTCGTGCTCGAACGTCACGACTATGGTATCTTCTGAGTCCTTGAAGATATTTCGCCGACTGGATGAGGGTTGCCTCACGGGCCTCCTCCAGTCGGGTGAGGTCGTCCACTCGGTCGGGGTCGTAGTGTTCATCATTGAAGCTGTGGACTCGGAGGGATTCATACTCCATCTCATTTGGCAACATGGCTTCTGCGCCGTAGACCAAAAAGAAAGGAGTTTGGCCGGTAGCCCGACTGGGCGTGGTCCGCAGAGACCATAAGACCGAGGGGAGCTCTTGAACCCACTTGCCAGCGTAAGGATTTAAGCGGTCAAAAACGCGGGCCTTGATGCCTTGGAGGACCATGCCGTTGGCACGCTCAACTTGTCCGTTGCTTTTGGGGTGGGCAACTGACGCATAGCAAATCTTGATTCCGAAGTCTTCGCAAAATTCCTTGAAGATGCCTCCTGTGAATTGAGTCCCGTTGTCGGTTATGATCCTGTTTGGGACGCCGAAGCGGTGCACGATGTTGAGAAATAAATCCCGTGTTTTGTCAGCGGTGATGGTGGCAACCGGCTTAGCTTCAATCCATTTGGAGAACTTGTCGATAGCAACGAATAAGTGTGTGAACCCTCCTGGAGCCTTCTTGAAAGGGCCAACCATGTCTAAGCCCCACACCGCAAATGCCCAGGATAATGGGATTGTTTGTAGTTCTTGGGCTGGGACATGGCTCTGTCGGGCGAAGAATTGGCAACCTTCACAGGTTCGAACCACTTTGTCCGCGTCGGAGACCGCGGTAAGCCAGAAAAAACCTTGTCTGTAGGCTTTGCCCACCAGAGTGCGTGCTACCGCGTGGCTTCCGCATGTGCCCGAGTGGATGTCTTGGAGCAGCTGTCGTCCTTCCTCGGGTGGGATGCATCTCATTAAGATTCCGGAGGGGCTTCTCTTGTATAAGTCGGAGTCAACCATGACATATGCTTGGCAACGGCGTCGGACGCGCTCTGCCTCATCCCGGTCTTCCGGCAGCTCTTGCTGAGTTAAAAATTTGATGAGTGGCGTCCTCCAGTCGGCGTCAATCACGGTGACTTCGTTTGCAGCCTATTCATCGGGAGTTGGCTTTGCTGCAACAGTTGGTTCATAGAGGTGCTCGATAAAAACGTCTGTTGGGGCGGCTTCGCGTTTAGACCCGAATTGCACCAACTCGTCAGCTGCTTCGTTGTTGTGCCTTAAGACATGTGATAGTTCGAGTCCGTTGAACTTGTCTTCAAGTTTGCGAACTTCTTGTCGGTAGGCCTCCATGGTGTTGTTTAGACAGGACCAGTCTTTCATCACTTGGTTTACGACCAGCTGGGAGTCTCCCTTCACGATGAGCCGATGTATCCCGAGTGAAATTGCGAGCCGCAGTCCATGCAGTAGAGCTTCGTACTCGGCAACGTTATGTGAGGCGGAGAAGTGGAGGTGGAGGACGTATCTTAGCTTTTCCCCGGTCGGGGAGATAAGCACAACTCCTGCTCCCAAGCCGGTGATCCTCTTGGATCCGTCGAAGTGCATGGTCCAGTGTTGGAGATCTTCCCGAGGTACATCTTCTTGTTGTTCGGTCCATTCGGCCAAGAAGTCCGCCGAGGCCTGTGACTTGACAGACGTCCTCGCTTTAAATGTTAAGTCCAACGGCATCAGCTCCAGAGCCCACTTCACGATGCGTCCAGTCACCTCCCGGTTGTGGATGACATCACCGAGTGGAAAGGAGGTGACGACAGTGACCGAGTGACCCTGAAAATAGTGCGCCAATTTCCTTGCGGTTATCAGGACACCATAAAGCAATTTTTGTACCTGCGGGTAGTGAGTTTTGGCTCTTGCCAGCACTTCGCTAACAAAGTAGATTGGCCTCTGAATCTTCTGGACTTGTCCTTCTTCTTCGTGCTCAACCACAAGAACCGTGCTGACCACTTGGTGAGTCGCTGAGACATACAGTAGCAGGGGCTCCTGAGGCCGAGGTGAGGCTAGGACGGGCGGCGTCGTAAGGAATTCTTTAAAATCTTCAAGGGCCTTGTGGGCTTCCGTGGTCCATTGGAAGTCGTCCGTTTTCTTTAGCAATCTGAAGAAGGGCATGCCTCGTTCGCCGAGTCGAGAGATGAAACCGCTTAGCGCCGCCATGCAGCCAGTGAGCTTCTGGACATCCTTCTGGTTACTCAGGGGCTTCATGCTCAAAATAGCGTTGATCTTCTCTGGATTGGCTTCAATGCCGTGATGTGACACCATGAAACCGAGCAGTTTGCCTGATGGGACACCGAAAGTGCACTTCTCCGGGTTGAACTTCATTCTGAAGGCCCGGATATTCGCGAAGGTTTCTTCTAAGTCAGTGATCAGGTCTTCTTTCTGCTTGGTCTTGATGACGACATCGTCGACATAAGCTTCCACGTTCTTGCCGATCTGCGTCTGGAAACACCTCTGGATCATGCGTTGGTATGTGGCACCGGCATTCTTCAGGCCGACAGGCATGGTGATGTATCAGTAGGCCCCAAACAGCGTGATAAACGATGTCTTCAGGCAGTCGGATTCTTTCAAACTAATCTGGTGATAGCCCGAGTAATAATCCAAGAAGCTCAGGAGTTGGCAACCGGTTGTTGAATCTACGACTTGGTCGATGCGAGGCAGCCCGAATGGATCTTTGGGACAGGCTTTGTTGAGGTCGGTATAGTCAACGCACATACGCCATTGCCCCGTCTTCTTGCGGACCAGACTGGGTTGGCTAACCAGTCGGGATGTAGGACTTCTTTGATAAAGCCGCGCCGGGAGCTTTGTGAGCTCTTCCTTGATGGCATCTTTTCGATCCTGCGCGAATCTGCGTAATTGTTGTTTTATCGGTTTGGCGTCATCTTTGACGTGCAAAGAGTGCTCGATCACCTCCCTAGGAATTCCAGGCACATCGATGGTTTCCAAGCAAAAACATCTTTATTATTTTGGAGAAAGGTGACGAGCGCGCTTTCCTATTTGGGATCTAGTTCAGCGCCGATTACAGCAGTTTTCAAAGGATCCGATGGATCAAGGGAGATCTTCTTGGTCTTGGCGTCGTCGGATCCTGATTTGGTTATCTTCTTCGTGGGGATTTCACCCTCTTCCGAAGTCGATGGAGCCAATCGGATTTTTTGTTGGTCACGCGATCTCTCGCGAGATTGGGCCAAGTCGCAGCTCTCCTTGTCGCAGGTGAAGGCTTGCTTCACGTCGCTGCGAAGAGTGATGACGCCGTTGGGACCCGGCATCTTCATGCAGAGGTAGGTGTAATGGGGGATCGCCATGAATTTGGCGAGCGCAGGCCTTCCGATGATGGCGTGGTAGGCCGTTTCGAAGTCGGCCACCTCGAAAGTGATGTTCTCCGTTCGGAAGTTCTCTCGAGCTCCGAAGGTGACCGGAAGGGCGATGTGCCCAAGTGGTGTAGATGATAGCCCCGGGATGACTCCGTGGAAGGGGGCTGAGCTTGCCTTCAATTCGGCCCTTGGGATCTGCATCTCGTCCATGGTTCTGGCGAACAGAATATTGAGGGCGCTGCTCCCATCAATGAGGACGTGCTCAAGTCTGATGTTGCGAACCACCGGGTCCAAGACGAGTGGATAGCGCCCCGGGTGAACCACTCGGTCGGGATGATCCGAGCGGTCAAAGGTGATGGCCACCTCCGACCATCGCAGGTACTGAGGGACTTCGGGTTGCGTCGCGTTGACCTCTCGGTCGGTTAGCTTCTGTTTTCTATTGGATTCATAGGCTGACGGCCCCCCGAAGATGTGATTGAGCTCGCCCACGGGGTCTTGGAAGGGCTCGGCATTCTCAGCCGCGTTGTTCTTCTTGGCGCCCGATGGACCGGCTTCATCAGTCGGCTTCTTATTGAGTTGCGCCGCGTACTTCTCGGCGAATTGTTTATAAATGAAGCAGTCCTTAGCCGCGTGCTTGTGATTGGGATGATGAGTGCATTGAGCATTCATGATGGCGTCGTAGGCCGCGACTCGGGGGCGGCGTTGAGAGTTGGAGGTGGCGGCGACCAGATCTTCGGATCGGCGCTTGCGGTCCTTTTGGGCCTGATTGTTGCCATTATCCTTCTTAGGATTCCGGCTTCCTCCCGCCGCTTATCTTCCCTCTGTCGGGCCGGTCTTGGCGCGCCGCCCGATGGCATCATTGGATTTGGCGTAGGAGTTTGCCATTTCAAACATCTGCTTCACCGTCTTCGGTGGCTTGCGCTCGAACTTCCCGATTAACAGCTCATCACGGACTCCATTCTAGAAGGCGACGATGATGATGTCATCGGTGATGTTGGGGATCTTGTTACGCTTCTCGGAGAAGCGCCGGATGTAGTCCTTCAGTGGTTCGTCCGGCTTCTGGATGACGTTGTATAAGTCGAAGTGGGTGCCGGGTCTCTCGAAGGTGCCCCGAAAGTTGGCGATGAAGTGGTCCCTCGCCTCGCTCCACGAGCCGATTGAGCCTCTCGCGAGCCGGTGAGCCGCTCCCGGCTGAGTTGGCGAGGGCCACGGGTAGATAATTGGCCATAGCTTTGTTGTCGCCGCCTGCTGCGTGGATGGCGAGAGTGTATACGGTAAGCCACGACTCGGGGTCGGTCTTGCCGTCATACTTCTCTATTCCTGTCGGCTTGAAACCATTCGGCGGTGCACTCGGCGAAGCTCCGGGTGAAAGCGGCACTCCGTTGTTGTTGCTATCGGGGATCCCCTCCGATCCTCCCGAGTGCGTTGGTCTCGCTCTTGGTAGCGAAGATCGAGGACTTCCCGCAGATCCTCGGCGGGGTCCCTGCTGGCTGGTTCGGTAGCCGGAGCCTGTTGTTGCGGCGGACGCGGTGGTGGACGGGTGGACGTTCATGTCGCTTGTCACGGGAGTCGGCCGTTTGCTCCTGATGCTTCTGCGTGGACTCGTGGCGTGGGCCTCTTGGCCTGGTTGTCGACCGGTCTGGCTCGGGCCTCTTGTAGTCTCCTGACCTTAGTGGTGGGAGCCGGCTTTTGTCGGGCGTTTCGGCTACAGACTCAGTCGGCCTTCGTGCCGAGGTGGAGGGATGACCGTTGGCTGTGGCGGCGATGATGGTCTTGATCTTGTCTAGTATTGGAGTCATGTCGGGGGGTGCCGTCTCAATGACGGTGTCCAAGAGTGTGAGGGCAGCAACAGCGTTCTGCTATGGTGTTTGGAAAATATTGGTGTTGCGGACCCGCGTTTGAAGAATAGCCTCCTGAGCGGACCGTCCGGCTGCCCGTAGATCTTGTTTTCTCTTGTCGGCTTCTTCTTTGCGTTTCTTCTCCTCCTCCGCCAGCTTGCGCTCTTGCTCGATCCTGGCTCGCTCTTCCTCTGCAAGCCGACGAGCCATGGCTGAGTGGGACTCGGCCACCTCAGCCATGAGGACGTCGAAGCACTTCGGCTCGTAGTCCTTGTTGCAGTCGGAGTCGTCGGCTTCGTCCGAGGGGATGCCGTAAAGGTCATCAAAGCCGGCGGAGCTGAGGTACTCGTTGAGCTCCGAGGATGAGCATGAGCCGAACGGTTGGAGGATTACGGCAATCTCCCTCGATCCTGGGTTGCTCGGATCTGGATCGTTCCAGTCCGAGTCGGAGCTTGAGGACGTGGACTCCTCCGAGTGGGTCGACCTCGACTCGGGGGAGAGGAGCTTGCCGTAAATCTCAGCGGTGTTTGGTAATCCAAACGGCGCCGAGAGGTCTTCTTCCGAGTAGATCATCTTTGTTGGGGAGATGAGAAGATCGGTGCAGATTTCGGCGGCGTTCGGTAGTCCGAACGGTGCCGAGGGAATTCCTTCGTCGGAGTGGGTGGACTGCATCTTTGACTCCAAGATGTCGTCGTAGATCTTGGCGCTGTTAGGGAGCCCGAACGGCGCCGAGTGGGTCTCTCCTTCCGACTGGTTCGAATCCGAGTCGAAGGAGGAGAACTTGCTGAAGTCGTTGGCGGCGAAGTCGCCAAAGCTTGAAGAAGATCCCATCATGCTTGTCGGCGAGATCGTTGAAGAAGTCTTGACGCGCGGCCCCTACCTGGCGCGCCAACTGTCGAAACTTGGTTTCAACAATAGAATTTCTGGGGTCGCAGTCAAGATCGCCAAGCACAATGGGTTAGAAGGAAAAGAGGATTTAGACAGGTTCAGGCCCTCTCATGAGGTAATACCCTACTCCTGTTTCGGGGATTCAATCTGCCGAGTGTCTTTATTGATCTCGTGATCTAAGGCTGAAAGCTAAAGGCTCATAAAGCATATGATATAAAGCCGATATCCCTCAAGGGACGCCCCTTACCCCCATTATATAGTCTTGGGAGGCGGGCTTACAGATCGGAAACCCTATCTTACTCTAAGTCGGTTTCCTCAATCTTACCAAATCGTGACTACAGGCCGTTGCCTTATCTCAATCGGCAACGTAACACCCAAGTCATATTTGGTTTACATATTTGGTAGGTGCAATCTATCCCTACCTCCAGTCGGATAAACTTGCCATGTGGATACCCGATTGCCATAATCTCCACAAGTCCACATGCTCCAGACCCAGCTGGAAGAAGCTAACGCCAACAAAGCGGAGCTGGAGTCTGAGTTTGAAGGTAAATTCTCTTAAGATAGCATTCTTCATTTTGCTTCATCTTCGGGTGTCCGTGTAATCATAAGTCTCTTGCAGCTTATAAGGTCAAAACCCGAGCACAATTTGATGTCTTCGTTGAAAGGGTCCGAAGGGCCAAAAGTGTAAGGGACAATGTTGCTAACACGGTCACACCGATTCTCTTGTCGCTGTTTCATCATGGGCTCGGGAGCAATTCATTGGATGTCGTCGAGGTCTTCGACAAGCTCAGGGAGGCCCCAGATCAATACATAGCCAATATCTCAGAAGCGGCCACCATGGGAGCAGGCTTCGCCCTTGAGCAAGCCAAGTCACTCTATCCTCGGATAGATGTTGACTCAGTCGGGGAGGGCTTTGCCGACGGCACTTCAGATGAGTAGGCCTTAGGGCTGATTAGTGAAGCACAAGAGTCGGCTAAAAAGGTAGCTGCTGATGTAGTTAACAACTTTCGATCTTGATGGCTTTGTGAGTGTTGTTTATAAACTCTGATGTAAACTTGTAAATATCTGGCTTATTTATGTTAATGCCTTGACTCGAGTCTTTATAGAAAATTTCTTAAGTAATTTTCATCCAACTGTCACCAAGCCTAAACTTGATTAGTCATCAAAAAATTCTCAGTCCTTATCTATTGAACTTGAATCAAAACATTGAACAATGATAAACCAAATATACACAAGTTGTCGAAGAAAATCATGCTTTATTGACACATGTGCAGCCCCCGACTGTCAACTCAAGAAGTCATCTTGCTTGAGGTTGGTAGTCGGGAATAACATGAAACTTAAAGTAATTTAAGCATAGTATCGTCGAAGATGTTCGATATTCCAAGAGTTCTCCACCATGGATCCATCTTCACGCTTTAGTCGATATGCTCCTGGCCGAGTCACCTCAGCGATTATGTATGGTCCTTCCCATAGTGGAGATAATTTGTGATGGTCTTTGGTGGTTTATATCTTGTGTAGAACCAAATCGCCGACGATGAAAGCTCGCGCCCGAACATTGCGACTATGGTATCGTCTAAGTCCTTGAAGATATCTTGCCGACTGGATCAAGGCTGCCTCATGGGCCTCTTCCAGTCGGGTCAGGTCGTCCACTCGATCTTGATCGTAGCGCTCGTCGTTGAAACTGCGGACTCGAAGAGATTCGTACTCCATTTCATTTGGCAACATGGCTTCTGCCCCATAAACCAGGAAGAAAGGAGTTTGGCCGGTGGCCCGACTGGGCGTAGTCCGTAGAGACCATAGGACCGAAGGTAATTCTTGAACCCATTTGCCGGCATAAGGATTTTGCCTGTCGAACACCCGGGCCTTGATGCCTTGGAGAACCATGCCGTTGGCGCGTTCAACTTGTCCGTTGCTTTTCGGGTGTGCGACTGATGCGTAGCAGATTTTGATGTCGAAGTCTTCACAGAATTCCTTGAAAACGCCTCCAGTGAATTGAGTCCCATTGTCGGTTATAATTCTGTTTGGGACACCAAACCGGTGCACGATATTGAGGATGAAGTCTCGTGCCTTGTCAGCAGTGATCGTAGCAACCGGTTTAGCCTCGATCCACTTGGAAAACTTGTCAAATGCGACGAATAGATGTGTGAATCCTCCTGGAGCCTTCTTGAAAGGGCCGACCATATCCAAGCCCCATACCGCAAACGACCAAGATAATGGAATCGTTTGCAGCTCTTGGGCTGGAACATGGCTTTGCCGAGCAAAGAATTGGCAACCTTCACATGTGCGAACCACTTTGTCGGCGTCGGAGACCGCTGTGAGCCAGAAGAAGCCTTGTCTATAGGCTTTTCCTACCAAGGTGCGTGCCACCACGTGACTTTCGCATATGCCCGAGTGGATATCTTGGAGTAGTTGCCGTCCTTCCTCAGGCGTGATACATCTCATTAGGACTCCAGAAGGGCTTATCTTGTATAATTCAAAGTCGACCATGTCATAGCCCTGACAACGACATCGGACTCATTCCGCCTCATCCCGGTCCTCCGGCAGCTCTTGCTGAGTTAAAAATTTGATGAGCAGTGTCCTCCAGTCGGCATCGAGCATGGCGACTTGATTTGCAGCTTGCTCGTTGGGAGTTGGCTTTGCTACAACAGTCGGCTCATAGAGATGCTCTACGAAAACGTCTGTTGGGGCGGTTTCTCGCTTGGACCCGAACTGCACCAACTCGTCAGCTGCCTCATTGTTGTGTCTCAAGACATGGGATAGCTCCAGTCCATCAAACCTGTCTTCAAGTTTGCGAACTTCTTGCCGATAGGCTTCCATGGTGTCGTTTAAATAGGACCAGTCTTTCATCACTTGGTTGACAACCAGCTGGGAATATCCTTTCATGACCAGCCGTCGTATCCCGAGTGAAACAGCAAGCTGTAGGCCATGCAGAAGGGCTTCATACTCGGCGACGTTGCTCGATCACCTCCCTAGGGATTCCAGGCATATCAGATGGTGTCCAAGCAAAAACATCTTTATTATTTTGGAGGAAGGTGACGAGCGTGCTTTCCTATTTAGGATCTAGCTCAGCGCCGATTACAACGGTTTTGGAAGGATCCGATGGATCAAGGGGGATCTTCTTCGTTTTGGTGCCGCCTTGTCCCGACTTGGCTATCTTCTTTGCAGGGATTTCACCCTCTTTGGATGTGGATGCAGCCAGTCGGATTTCTTCCTGGCCACGTGATCTCTCACTAGATTGGGCCATATTGCAGCCTTCCTTGTCGCAGGTGAAGGCTTGTTTGACGTCACTGCGTAGGGTGATGACGCCGTTGGGGCCGGGCATCTTAATGCAGAGGTAGGTGTAGTGTGGTATCGCCATGAACTTGGCGAGTGCAGGCCTTCCAATGATTGTGTGGTAGGCCGTTTCGAAGTCGGCCACCTCGAAGGTGATGTTCTCTGTGCAGAAGTTCTCTCGAACTCCGAAGGTGACTAGCAGGGCGATGTGCCCGAGTGGCGTAGATGACAGCCCCGGGATAACTCCGTAGAAGGGGGCTGAGCTTGCCTTCAACTCGGATCTTGGGATTTGCATCTCGTCCAGGGTCTTGGCGAACAGAATATTGAGGGCGCTGCCCCCATCAATGAGGACGCGCTTCAGCTTTATGTTTCGAACCACTGGGTCTAGTACCAGGGAATACCGCCCCGGGTGAACCACTCGATCAGGATGATCCGAGCGGTTAAACGTGATGGCCACCTCCGACCACCGTAGATATTGTGGGACTTCAGGTTGTGCCACGTTGACTTCGCGGTCCGTCAGCTTTTGCTTCCTTTTGGACTCGTAAGCCTACGGCCCCCCGAAGATGTGATTCAGCTCGCCCACGGGGTCTTGGAAGGGCTCCGAATTTCCAGTTGGGTTGTTCTTCTTGGTTCCCGATGGGCTGGCTTCGTCAGTCGGCTTCTTGTTTAGTTGTTGTGGAGATTATGGCAATCGGGTATCTGCATGGCAAGTTTATCCGACTGGAGGTAGGGATAGATTGTGCCTACTATATCTGTAAACCAAATATGACTTGGGTGTTACGTTTCCAATTGAGATAAGGCAACGGCCCATAGTCACGGTTTGGTAAGATTGAGGAAACCGACTTAGAGTAAGATAGGGTTTTCGATCTGTAAGCCCACCTCCCAAGACTATATAAGGAGGGTAAGGGACGTCCCTTGAGGGATATCAGATATCAGAAGTTAGATCAGCTTTTAGCTTTTAGCCTTAGATCACGAGATCAATAAAGACATTCGGCGAATCGAATCTCCGAAACAGGAGTAGGGTATTACCTCACGAGAGGGCCTGAACATGTCTAAATCCCCTTCTCCAATCTAACCCATTGTGCTTGGCGATCTTGACTGCGACCCCAGAAATTTTATTGCTGAAACCAAGTTTCGACAGTTGTGCCGTGTATTGTTCAGCGAACTACTTGTAAATGAAGCAGTCCTTGGCCGCATGCTTGGGATTTGGATGATGCGTGCACTGAGCGTTCATGATCGTGTCGTAGGCCGCGACCCGGGGACGGTGTTGAGAGTTGGACGTTGTGGCAACCAGGTCCTCGGGCCGGCGCTTGCGATCTTTCTAGCCATGATTGTTGTTGCCGTTATCCTTCTTAGGATGCCAGCTTCCTCTCGACTGCTTGTCATCCCTTTTGTCAGGCCGATCTTGCCGTGTTGCCTTGATTGTGTCGTTGGATTTGGCGTAGGAGTTCGCTGTCTCGAACATTTGCTTTACCGTCTTCGGTGGCTTACGCCCAAACTTTCCGATCAGCAACTCATCGTGGACTCCCTTCTAGAAGGCGGCGATTATGATGTCGTCGGTGATGTTGGGGATCTTGTTGCGCTTTTCCGAGAAGCGCCGGATGTAGTCCTTCAGCGGCTCGTCTGGCTTTTGGATGACGTTGTAGAGATCAAAGTGGGTCCCAGGTCTTTCGAAAGTGCCCTGGAAATTGGCGATGAAGTGGTCCCGGAGTTCGCTCCATGAGCTAATTGAGCCTCTCGGCAAGCTCGTGAGCCAGTTCCTAGCTGAGTTGGCGAGGGCGACAGGCAAGTAATTGGCCATGGCCTTGTTGTCTCCTCCTGCTGCGCGGATGGCGAGGGTGTACACGGTCAGCCACGACTTGGGGTCGGTCTTTCCGTCGTACTTCTCGATTCCTGTGGGCTTGAAACCACTCGGCCAAACCACTCGGCGCAGGTCCCGAGTGAACGCGGGCACTCCGTCGTCGTTGCAGTCGGGCGACCTACTTCGGTCTTCGTAGGAGCGCTGCTCGCGCTCTTGATAGCTCCGGTCAAGGACTTCCAGTAGATCACTCGGCGGGGTTCTTTGTAGGCTGCTACGATAGTCGGAGTTGTAGCTGCGGCGGATCCGGTCGTGGACGGGTAGTCGTCCATGCCGTTTTTCGCGGGAGTGGGCCGAGTGCTCTTGATGCCTCCGTGTGGTCTCGTGGCGGGGGTCTCTTGACCTAGTGGTTGTCCGAGCTTGTTTGGGCCTCCTGTTATCCTTCGACCGCAGCGGCGGAAGTTGGCTTCCGTCGAGCGTTTCCGCGACGGACTCAGTCGGCCTTCGTGCTGAGGTTGAGGGAGAGCAATTGGCTGTAGCCGCGACGATGGTCTTGATCTTGTCCAGGATTGGTGTTACCGTAGCGGGCGTTGCTTCGATAACAGTGTCGAGGAGGGTGAGGGCGGCAACGGCGTTTTGCTGAGGCGTCTAGAAGATGTTGGTGTTGTCGACTCGTGTCTGAAGTATGGCCTCCCGAGCAGATCGCCTGGGCCACCCTCAGTCTCGCTTCTTACGTCGGCTTCCTCCTTGTGCTGTTCTCCTCCGCGCCTTGCGCTCCTGCTCAAGCCTCGGCTTGCTCTTCTTCTGTGATTCTGCGGGCCATGGCCGAGTCGGTCTCAGCCAGCTCAGCCATGAGGATGTCGAAGCACTTGGGCTCGTAATCCTTGTCGAAGTCGGAGTCGTTGGCCTCGTCTGTGGAGATGCCGTAGAGGTCGTCGAAGTCTGAAGAGCTGAGGTACTCATCGAGCTCCGTGGATGAGCATGACCAGAACGGTTGGAGGATGACGACGACTTCCTTTGAGCCCGGATCGCTTGAATCTGGATCGTTCCAGTCCGGGTCGTGGCTTGATGACGGCGGTTCATCCGAGTGAGTTGATTTCGACTCAGAAGAAAGGAGATTGCAATAAATCTCAGCGACGTTTGGTAACCCAAACGGTGCCGAGAGGGTTTCACCTCCCAAGTAGATGGATTCCGACATGGAGGTCAGAAGGTGGCTGTAGATCTCAGCGGCGTTTGGTGATCCAAACGGCGCCGAGTGGATTCCTCCTTCCAAGTGAATGGACTCCAACTCGAAATTCAGAACTTTGTCGTAGATCTCAGCGTTGTTCGGTAACCCGAATGGCGCCGAGCGGGTTCCCCCTCCTGACTTATCCGAATCCTAATCGGGGAAGGAGAGTTTGTTGAGTCCTTTGGCGGCGAAGTCGTTGACGCCTGGTGAAGATCCCATCGCGCTTGCCGGCGAGATTGAAGAAGAAGTCTTGACGTGCGGCCCCCTACCTGGCGCGCCAACTGTCAAAACTTGGTTTCGGCAATAGAAATTGGGGGTGCAGTCAAGATCGCCAAACACGATGGGTTAGATGGAAAACAAGGGTTTAGACAGGTTCAGGCCCTCTCGTAAGGTAATACCCTACTCCTGTTTCGGGGATTCGATCCGCCGAGTGTTTATTGATCTCACGATCTCGTGTGTCTAGTTGCTCGTATGTGTTTCGCACACATCAGATATCCCTCAAGGGACGCCTCTGCCCTCCTTATATAGTCTTGGATGGCGGGCTTACAAGTCAGAAACCCTATCATACTCTAAGTCGGTTTCCTCAATCTTACCAAGTTATGACTATAAGCCGTTCCCTTATCTAATCGGCAACGTAACACCCAAGTCATAGCCAGTTTACACAATTCATAAGCGTAACCTATCTCTATTACCAGTCGGAAAAGCTTGCCATGAGGATATATGATTGCCATAATCTCCACACTTCAATCAAAGATGGTTTCTCCAGTAGTGACACAAGAAAAGTATTACCTCCCTTTCATATCCGTTTCATACTATAATATCCGTTTCATACTATAATATCCGTTTCATACTATAAGTCACGATTTTTTTCTATTGATCAGATTTATAGAAAAATATAATAACATTTTAAAAAAATATATTACCAAAATATATTAAAAGTTAGTATTAACATTAACAAAATTAATTTGATGTTATAAATATTACTAAAATTTTCTATAAATTATTTATAAAATTTGATTATAAAAAAATCAAAACAACTATACAATATTATGAAACGAAAGTAGTATATACTAGCATATATGCACTAGCTTCAAAAACATAGACATCATCATAATATAGATAAAAAATGTTGCGTGTTATTATTCGTCTCCTAACTCATATCTTAAATCCTAACCTTCCAATCGCATTGTTAATTCACCCTACAAATCTAGAACACTTCTTTCTTTTCGGATCCAAATGTAGAATATTTGCAAGAAAAGTATCTCTCTTTCTCCTCACTTCTAGTAATAGTTTTCTAGTAACCTGTCATTAGCATTGATGCATCGTCATTTGCATAGCCATGAGATCAGTTATTTTTAATCTTGGAGGGCCAAATAGAATCATGGAACATTGTATAAACAAATGCAGGCCTGATTTCTTTCTCGATCCCCATTTGCCCCATCTTTGGCCATCCAAAGCATATAGACACGTCGGCAGCCCGAAATGAGGAGTCGGATGCCAAGTCATCGCGCGGCGGCGACAGTGCAGCGATCAATTGTATATGCCAGGTGGCAGTCTAGTGGGCTTGATTTCTATTGGGCTCGTATGTGTTTCGCACACATCAGATATCCCTCAAGGGATGCCTCTGCCCTCCTTATATAGTCTTGGAGGACGAGCTTACAAGTCGGAAACCCTATCATACTCTAAGTCGGTTTCCTCAATCTTACCAAGTTATGACTATAAGTCGTTGCCTTATCTGATCGGCAACGTAATACCCAAGTCATAGCCAGTTTACACAATCATTAGGCGTAATCTATCCCTATTACTAGTCGGACAAGCTTGCTATGAGAGTATTCGATTGCCATAATCTCCACACCACCACCACTTTGTGGGCTTGGAAATAATGTCGCAGCTTCCGGGTGGTGATGAGGACGGCGTACATCAGCTTCTGTACTTGGGGGTAGCACATCTTCGACGGCCCGAGGACCTCGGATACATAATAAACGAGCTTCTGGACCGGATAGGCGTGACCTTCCTCTGTGCGCTCGATGACCAGCACCGTGCTAACAACAGTGGTGATTGCGGCAACGTACAGAAGTAGGTGTTCCTCGGGGTTCTGAGCAGTGAGGATTGGCGGCATAGTCAAAAGGTGCTTGAAGTCGGCAAACGCGTTGTCAGCGTCTTCCGACCACTAGAAATCCTTGCCCTTCCCGACCAGCTTGAAGAATGGCGCTCCGCACTCGCCAAGTCGGGAGATGAATGTCCCGAGGGATGTCATGCTACCCATGAGCTTCTACACGTCCTTGACGTAGGATGGCTTCCGCATGTTCAGCATTGCAGAGATCTTCTCGGGGTTGGGCTTGATTCCTCACTCGGAGACGACGAAACCGAGAAGCTTCCCGGAGGGCACACCGAAGATGCACTTCTCGAGATTAAGCTTCCATCGGTAGTTGCGCACATTCACGAAGATCTCTGCTATGTGGGGCAAGAGATCATCGGGGATCCGCGTCTTGATCACTACGTCATCCACATAGGCTTCAACGTTACGACCAATATGGCTAGCTAAACAACGCTGAACGGCTCACTGATAGGTCAAGCCGGCATTCCTTAGACCGAAAGCCATCGTGGAGTAACAGAAGGCCCCGAATGGCGTAATGAAAGACGTCTTCTCCTAGTCGGACGCTTTGAGGCCTATTTGATGATAGCCTGAGTAGCAATCCAAGAAACACAAGAGGGAACAGCCCGTGGTAGAGTCGACGACTTGATCGATGCAGGGAAGAGTAAACGGGTCTTTAGGACAATGCCTGTTAGGATCAGTGTAGTCAACACACATTCTCCATTTCCTGTTTTTCTTCCTTACAAGGACCGGATTGGCTAACCAATCCGGGTGGTGCACTTCCCGAATGAAGCCTGCATCTAGAAGTCGAGTCAACTCCTTTCGGATCTCGTCCTTGCGCTCCTGGGCGAACCATCACAGTCTTTGCCTGACCGGCTTGGCATCGGGGAGAACATGAAGCTCATGCTCGACCAACTCCCTGGGTACTCCCGGCATGTCTGCCGGTTTCCAAGCAAACATATCGATGTTCGCACGTAGGAAGTCGACGAGCGCGCCTTCCTATTTCTCCCCGAGGTGTGAGCCGATCAGCACCGTCTTGGAGGGATCGGTGTCAGAGAGGGAGACGACCTTGAACTCAGCGGAGCCAGTGGAGGGCTTCGACATTGGTGATGCCGGATTTGGGTCATCCTCGACCATTGGTGCCTTCCCTTTTGGGTCAACACGCGAGGGAGGAAATCCGCCTATCCGGGCCGATGGATCGATGGCCTCGCCGAGGGCGAGGCTCTTGGATTCGCAGGCGTGGGACGTGGCGACATCACCTCGCATGGAGAATTCCCCCTGGGGACCTGGCACCTTGAGAACCAAGTACGTGTAGTGGGAATCGCCATGAACTTGGCGAGGGCCGGACGGCCGAGTACCTCATGGTAGGCCATCACAAAGTCAGCCACGTAGAACCTGACGAACTCGGTGCGAATGTTCTCCTGCGTTCCGAGCGTCACGGGGAGGGAGGTCACACCGAGGAGCAGGCTTCCTCGACCCGGGACGATGCCGTAAAACGGCGAGCCCGTAGGCTCAAGGGCGGAGAGGCAGACTCCGAGCTCATGAAGGGTACCTCTGAAAAGGACGTTGATGCCACTCCCCCCGTCGACTAGAACACGCTTGAGGCGCACCTTGAGCACCACTGGGTCCACCACCAATGGGAACCAACCCGGCTTCGGGACATCGGCCCATTGATCCACTTGAGAGAAAGAGATCGGAACCTCTGACCATCGAAGGCACTCAGGCGAGTCAATCGAGATGGTGTTCATGTGACGAGAAAGGAGCTTTTGCTGACGTCGATTCTTCGAGGTCGCCTCGTCGCCGAGGATCATGCTGATAGTGTGGGTCGGCTCCTGGAAGCCGCCGTCCCGTCGCTGGTCCCCTTTTCAGCGCTTCAGGTCTGTGCTCCTCCCCTTCCGCGGCATTGGAGGTCAAGGGTTTCGTGCCTCCCGGACCATTTTGTCTTGGAGGGAGTAGCACTGCCGGATGGTGTGGTTTCCATCTGGATGGAGGAAGCATGGGTTGTCGAGCACTTCCCAGAGTGTATCTCCCGAGGGTTCCCCCCTCGAGCTCGGTCCCTCGAGGACCGCAACTTCCATGGTCGGCTGGCGTTTCGCACCATCTCGCTGATCCCGCTGACGCGGGCGATGATCCGACCTCCTCGGCGAGCGGCGCTCGGGGTCGGCCCGCTCCTTTCCCTTCGACTCCCTCGGGAGGCAGGAACCGGCGGGCACCATGAGTTGGTTCTTGGCGTCCTCAGCATTGGCGAAGCCCTCGGCAATGGTAAACACCTGGGCCGGGGTGGTTGGCTTTGTTCGAGCGAGAAAGCGGAACAACTCGGAGGGTCTTCAAAGGCCCTCATAGAAGATTCGCATGACGTCGCCGTCAAAAATGCTCGCGACGGAATTGCGGCGCTCCGAGAAACACCGGATGTAGTCTCGAATGGACTCGGTGGGGCCCTGCCGGACTCGACCGAGGTCATAGCAGGTGGCTGGGCGTTGCCATGTGCCATGGTAGTTGGCGACGAAGTTATCACAAAGCTCATCCCATGAGTCAATGGAATCCTTAGGTAGACCGACAAGCCAGTTGATGGCCGTTGGCGCCAACATGACCGGGAGATAGTTGGCCATGACGCGATCGTCACCATTTGCGGCTCGAACAACCGTACAATACAGCTGGAGCCATAGGGTGGGATTTTTCTTGCCGTCGTATGGCTCTATTCCTGTCGGGCAGAAACCCTTGGGCCACATGACCTGCCGGAGCTTGGCGGTGAAAGACACAAAGCCATCATGGCGGGGTGCGGGATCGGGCATGCCGTCAAGAGGTTCGTGCAACAGGTCGTACTCGTCCCATCGCCGTATCTCCTGGCACCTCCGATCGGCGGCACGCCGTTCGATGGTGTTGTGGGCATCCATCCTCTGTGCGATCACCTCGCGCAGATCACCCGTGTGGGAGCTCCCTTGATGCTCGGTCGTGCGAGCACTCCGGGAGTATCGTGCCATGCCCGCGGGACGAACCACGGTCCTCATGGCTGCGCCCGCTGCCGGACACGAGGAGGCCGAATGACCGGCACTCTGTTGTCGTCGGGACCTTGAGCGTCGAGCACTTCCATGGGGGCGCTCAGACAGGGCCGGGATATTGAGTTGTGCGGCAGTGGCCTAGATTATGGCCATGGCCTTTCGGATCTCTAGGGAGTCAGGAAGACCGTTGAGGGCACGCTCAATAGCGACCAAGTTGGCCGCCGGCGTTCGGAACACCTGGTGCCCCTCAAACTCCATCGTGAAGTCGGACTCCAGGCGTCGGGGCTAAATGTGAGACCGACGGGTCTGCTCGTGCCACGCAACCCTCCCCGCATTACGGGAAAGGCGCGCGTTGCGGTGAGCATTGGACTCCTGAGAGCCCGTGACCTCATTGTCGGACACCGCCTCCGCCATCACGACGAAGTTGGCGGGCCAGCGGTTACCAGGGATGAACACTGGTCCGCGGAGCCGCCCACTCAACGCCATGCGGGGGAGAGAGGTGTGGCGGATGGTCCTGCTAGGGTTCTTTGCACAAAGAGGTGAGGAAGATGACCCTCGGCGCGGTGAAGTAGAACGCGCAGCGCGGAGTCGAGCTGGGCGCTCAATCCGGGTCCGAGCATCATCTGCCCTCAGGACCGCCGAGCGAGCAGTCGGGGTTTTGGGCTACCAAACCCTGATGGTCGCGCGGGCTTGGGACTAAGGCCTCAGGGCACGAGACCACGTGCCTTGGCCTTGCCACCATGTGCGGAGGCGCGACTGCACGATCCAGCTAGTCGGAGGCCGTTTGGGAGAGAGTGAGGCGAGGGAAGTCGTCGGCGTGAAACACCAGAGTACCGAAGACGAAGGTCGTCCCGACGGGAGCCACGAAGTCGGTGGTGAAGGAAACAGCCATCGGATCGCTCCAGGTGAAGAACGACGTCCCCTACCTAGCATGCCAACTGTTGACAGATGGGTCGACAATCCTCTAAGGGGGGGTCCCCGAGGAGGTAGAAGAGAGAAAGTGGTGGGAAAACTGCCCTCCGCGGATCCGATGGTCGACTCGAGTCCTAAGACGAGCCAAGAAACGAGACACAAAGAATTATACTGGTTCTTTCTTAGGGTGGATGATGAACAAGGGTTATGAAGGAGTGTGCTAGAGTTCTCCTCCTTGGAAGGACCGATCTCTTCCTCTCTCGAAAGAGAGATCCCCCTAGCCCCGTCGCCTTGCCCTCCCTTTTATAGTTCAAGGGGACAGGAACAGGTGTGCTTGGGGGCCAAGAAAGCTAAGAATAAGAGAGACAAAAGGTGGGGTATAAAGAATATTTGATAAAGTACATGTTGGTCTGCTAGGTCCTGTACACCGTGGGTATCTTGTACTCTGTCAGCTCTAGAACCCTGCTTCTGTGTTGCCAGGTGGTGTCAAATGCTGCCGGGCTGTCTCCTCCCTCTTCCTCCGTGCCTGCCAAGTTTTCTCCCGAGGATGCTCGAGATCGGGCGACGAGTTGGGGTTGAGAGAAGGGGCTGAGGTCAGACTTGGGGGAAGGCCAGAATGCTCGACCCCCAGGGGGTCGGGCTCTCGGTCACATCCCGAGGACACTCGGTTTGACTTCTGTTGGGGTTCACTCCGGGTTTTTGAGACACCCCGAGGTGACACCTCCGACACAGAGGTTCAGAGATATGAGGAACAAATGTTACAACCTAATTTTGTCGACTCCCGGTTAGCCGATTTGCCTTCCAAGGTTTATTGATGCCAATTAAGAAAAGGTTTTTGGCTCAAGACTTGAAAGCTTGGCTCACTTGGCTCAAAGATAACAGCACATGAACAAAGATTTCAAGAAGCCAAGAAAGCTTCTAAAAAGGTTAGCCACATTGCATATACCTCTGAATCCGAAGAAGACGAGGATGACTCCGAAGTAACATCAGCCGAGTAGGCAAGAAACAAGAAGGTTGTTACATGTCAATGGGTCAAAAATTCTGCAAAGGAGGAGAAATATGACTTTGACATTACCAAGGCTGACAAGATTTTTGATCTGCTACTTCGGGAGAAACAATTTCATCTTCCTACTGGCCATGTGATTCCATCGGCTAATGAGCTAAGGAAGAGAAAATATTGCAAGTGGCACAATATTGGATCTCACAGCACAAATGACTGCAAGGTTGTCAGGCAGCAAATCCAATCGGCATTGAAGCAGGGAAGATAAAATTTGAAGATTCAAAAAAGCCAATGAAAGTTGATGGTAATCCATTTCCTGTCGACATGGTTCACACAAGTGGAGACCAGCCGATAGAAAGGATTATCGGTCCACACTGCCCAACTTTACCAGAATCATCAACAAATACTAGAGGAAGCATGACAGGCAGGAAGAGGAGTACTACTAGAAGGACGACAGTTTTGATCCCCATTGGAGCTGCGAGTTCTTTAGGTTCTGTTGGAATGAAGGGATGAGACTGCCGTCGGTCGAAGAATGTCTAGCATGCAGCTATGATAGAGATTATGCTGGAGGATCAAGCCGATCTCGTCCTGGGGAAAATCGGCTAAAACAAAGGAAACTCCCTGTTCATCAGAGGTTGGGTCCAATTCATCAGGATTTTTCACAAGCGGATTTTGATGAGGATGAAGATAAGACCATGAACCCTCAATGGTGTCCTTCTGGTATTTTTACTAAGAGCCGGAAGAGGAGAGTTCAGAGGATGAGGAGCAGGGAACGTTTTTAGGAAGTGCAAGAGGAGATTAATCATCGGCTGAAGAGGAAGAAGCAGGAAGGCTCAAAGAAAGAATGGCGTGTCAAGGGCAAAGTCCTTTCAGCCGATCAGGTCAAAGCCGACAAGGCAAAAAGGTTGGCTGAGGGAAAGGCTGTTGCTTCTGCATCGGTTAACATGATATTTGTATTACCAGCAGAATATGAGGCTAACCAAGCCGATGCATATCTTGTGGAAGAATCGTTGGCCAAGTTGGTTTTGTCCCCAGAACAAGCTATCTTTGATAAACCAGAAGGGACAGGGCATCGGCACCTCAAGCCATTGTATGTCAAGGGGTTTGTCAATGGCAAGCTGATGTCCAAAATGTTGGTTGATGGTGGAGCTGCTGTGAACTTGATGTCATATGCTACATTCAAGAAGTTGGGCAGAAGTTCAGATGATCTCATCAAGACCAACATGGTTCTCAAAGACTTTGGTGGCAATCCATCGGAAACCAAAGGAGTTTTAAATGTGGAGTTGACAATCGGTAGCAAGACTGTTCCTACCACATTTTTTGTCATCGATGGGAAGGGATCATATAGCCTGTTGCTTGGAAGAGATTGGATTCATGCGAATTGTTGTATTCCTTCGACCATGCATCAGAGCCTAATCCAATGGCAAGGTGACAAGGTGGAAATCGTGCCAGCCGATAGGTCAGTCAATATTGCCAATGCCGATTTAACTCTTTTGGAGATGGATGGAATTGATTGCTTGTCTGGAAAAATTTGGCAAGCAGATTATCTAAAAGTGTCCGATTGTGACATATAGCCAATTGGAGATGAAGAGCCCCGATTATTGCTTTGAGGGCATCGTGGAGGGTTCAAGTTTCTACACCAAGGACACTATAGATGATCTCGATAGCAAATTGAGACAAGGCTTCATGTCGGTCGATGATTTGGAAGAAGTTGATATAGGTCCAGTAGATAGGCCTAGGCCGACATTTATTAGCAAAATTGTCTTCTCATTTTAGAACCAAGCTAATAGAACTTTTGAAAGAATATAAAGATTGTTTTACTTGGAATATTTTGAGATGCCAGGACTTAGCCGATCGATTGTAGAACATCGGCTTCCTATCAAACCAGCATATCGGTTGTTTAAACAACCACCTAGAAGATTCAAAGCCGATATGTATGACGCCATCAAAGCCGAAATTACTCGATTGTAAGATGTTGGTTTTATTCGGCCATGCCGATATGCTGAGTGGGTTTCCAATATAGTTCCAGTCATCAAGAAGAACGACAAACTTAGGGTTTGCATCGATTTTCGAGATTTAAACAAGGCTACCCCTAAAGATGAATACCCAATATCGATTGCTGATTTATTGGTTGATGCTTCTTCAGGGCACAAGATTATAAGTTTTATGGATGGCAATGCTGGATACAATTAAATTTTTATGCAGAGGAGAACATTCAGAAGATTGCTTTTAGATGTCCTGGTGCAATCGGCTTGTATGAGTGGGTGGTAATGACTTTCGGCTTGAAGAACACTGGAGCTACATATCAGAGGGCCATGAATTACATATTCCATGATTTAATCGGCTTGTTGGTTGAGATCTATATTGATGATGTAGTGAAATTGAAGGAGATTGACGACCATATAGCCGATTTGAGGAAAGTTTTGGAAAGAACAAGGAAATATGGCCTGAAGATGAATCCCACGAAGTGTGCTTTTGGTGTATCAGCTAGACAATTTTTGGTCTTTCGTGTTCATGAAAGGGGGATTGAAGTGACACAAAGGAGTATCAATGCGATCAAGAATATTCAACCTCCACAAGACAAAAAGCAGTTGCAATCTCTAGTCGGCAAGGTGAATTTCATCAGGAGGTTTATTGCTAATTTGTCTGGGAAGATGGAACCCTTCACACCTTTGCTCAGATTGAAAGCCGATCAGGAGTTTGCTTTGGGGGCAAAGCAACAAAAAGCCTTGGATAATATTAAGGAATATTTGAGTTCCCCTCCAGTTCTGATTCCTCCACAAATGGGAGTACCTTTCAAGTTGTACTTGTCAGCCGATGAGAAGTCAATTAGCTCGGTCTTGATCCAGGAATTTGAGGGCAAGGAGAGAGCAATCTTTTATTTAAGCAGAAGGCTTCTGGATGAAGAGACAAGGTATTCTCCGGTGGAGAAGTTATGCTTATGTCTGTATTTCTCTTGCACAAAGTTGAGGCATTATTTGTTATCCAATGAATGCACCATAGTTTGCAAGGCCGATGTAGTTAAGTACATGCTATCAGCTCCGGTGTTAAAAGGCAGAGTCGAAAAGTGGATACATGCCTTAACGGAATTTGATCTCAGATATGAATTGCCCAAAGGAATCAAGGGACAAGCCATAACCGATTTTATTGTTGAACATCGTGATGAATCAATCGACTCGGTTGACATAGTGCCTTGGACATTGTTTTTTCGATGGATCGGTTTGCACTAATGGTTGTGGTATCGGCTTGGTCATAATATCACCCAGGAGGGCAAGTTCTGAATTTGCCTATACTATTAAGCCTTATGTCACCATAACCAAGCTAAGTACGAGACAGTTCTCAAAGGACTACAACTCTTGAACGAAGTTGAAGCCGATGCTGTGGAAATCATGGGTGATTCTTTGTTGATCATCAATCAATTAGCTGGAGAATATGAATGCAAGAATGATACATTGATGATCTACTACGAGAAGTGCTGAGAGTTGATGGATAGTTTTTGGCTAGTGACTTTGACACATATTCCTCGAGAGCAAAATGTTGAAGCTAATGATTTGGCTCAAGGGGTATCGGGATACAATCCGATGATGAAAGATGTTGAGGTAGAAATTGCTAGAATCGCAGCCGATGATTGGAGGTATGGTGTTTTTAATTATCTGAAGAATCCCTCTCAATCGGCTTTGAGAAAATTGCGATATAAGGCTTTGAGATATGTCTTGTGTTAGCGATATGCCCTAGAGGCAACATGGAGATGTTGGATATCATGGTCAATGTTTATGTATTTATGAATAAAGTGTTATTCAGTTTCATGAAATAGACATCTTGTATTGATCAATAAGTATGTGACTTATTTATGAGACTCTATATGTATGAATCTATTTCTAAATGATCCCTGATCATATATCATATTATTGGAACTAATATGATTCTAAGATCGGCATGTTTATTGATTGATGATCATGTCTCATAGATCATGGGTATGGAGATACCAAATCAATAAACATGGACATATGTGTTAGAGAACACATTGTTGGATAGACCTACCATGAGACACTACAGGAATTAATGTGCCATTAGTTGGTCTCAGGTAGTATTGGTACAAAGTCCTTAGACCTGAGATCACCATGGATTCCAACATGTGTAGTAGCCTACTTTGGGACTACCAAATGCTATTCCGTAACTGGGTAGTTATAAAGGTAGTTTTCGGGTTTTCTATGAAACATGGAGTGGGATGCGAGTGATCAAGATGGAATTTGCCCCTCCTTTGGAGAGATATCTCTGGGCCCCTCGAGGTAATGGATTATGGAAATGCATAGCCATGCTCGCTTGATTGAGGAGTCAATCAACGGACGGATAATCCAATACGGTTCGAGTGAATGGTTAAGCTATTGAAGGGATGGCACACATCTTGCCTATAGCTTAATTGGTATCGTGAGGCAAAGGGATTTGTGTACACATTACAGGTTCGAGCCGATATTATATTCTTGTATACTATGGTGTCAATATGTGCTGCTAGGTGCCGCTATTGACAGGTCGGCTGAGTTGGACTCAAGCCGACGATTGGCTAAGTTAGACTATAGCCGAAACCAAGTATACCTGAACCTACAGGGTCGCACGCTTAAGGGGATAAGAACAAGCATTCGAGTTGGACTCGAATACGGCTCGATCGGATAGGGATCCGATTGGATAGAGTCCTATGGTCTTACGACGTATGAGCGGCCAACTCTATGAGATTCGGATGAGATCCGATTCAAAATAGAGACCTGATCGGCCACTAGTCCCAGTAGGCCAACTCTATATAAAGGGGCGACGGGTGGAGAGCTGCGACACATCAGTTGAATTGCATTGCCCCGAGATCAATCTCCACGGAAACCCTCCCCACCTTCGAGCCAAACCCTAGCCTTGCATCGCGTGCTAGCACACGGGTGCTCGGCGTTTTGTCCCCGGACGTGTGGATACCGGTAGAGGCGCTGCTACGTTGCGCGCTGTTGATCGGCTATGAATCGGCTGCAATCGGAGCGAGGCGACTGCGGCAGATCGGCAACGAGAACGCGGTCGGCAACTCGGATCGGCTGCGGCATCGGCGAATCGGCTGATTGGTGAATCGGTTGTCCCCGGGAATCGGCTGTCGGCTTGCGGGAATCGGTTACACTGTTCCGGATCGGATAGCCTTGATTGGCTATTTCCGCTACATACACCAATCGGTAACAATCTATTGGCCCTTACTTGCGAGTGTTCCTGGTTTGCGTGGTAGAAAAGTTTTTGTTTTCGGCTAGCGTAGCTTCCGCGTAACCCTTCATCTTGTTGGATGATGAGCTGTATTATCAGATGATTGATGGAGTACTGCTAAAATGTTTGAGTGTCGATCAAGCGAAAGTTGTGATGGGCGAAGTACATGAAGGTATGTGTGGTACTCATCAATTGGCTCACAAAATGAAGTGGTTGCTTCGACGAGATGGATATTTTTGGCCAACGATGTTGGAAGATTGCTTCATATATTATAAAGGTTGTCGAGATTGTCAGAAGTTTGGAGCAATTCAAAGAGCACCAGCATCGGCTATGAATCCCATAATCAAGCCATGGCCGTTCAGAGGCTAGGGAATTGACATGATCGGTCAGATCAATCCACCTTCAAGCAAAGGACATTATATTGGTGGCAACCGATTATTTCACAAAGTGGGTGGAAGCAATACCATTAAAGAATGTTGATTCTGGGGATGCAACTCAGTTTGTTAAAGAGCACATTATATACCGATTTGGTGTTCCTTAGACTATCACAATCGATCAGGGATCTATCTTTGTATAAGATGAGTTTGTCCAATTTGCAGAAAGCATGGGGATTAAATTGTTGAATTCTTCATCATACTATGCACAAGCTAATGGACAGGCGGAAGCATCCAACAAAAGTTTGATCAAGTTGATCAAGAGGAAGATATCTGAGTTTCCAAAGCAGTGGCATAGCCGATTGGCTGAAGCATTATGGTCTTATCGCATGGCTTGTCATGGATCAATCCAAGTGCCTCCCTACAAGCTAGTTTATGGGCATGAAGCTGTGTTGCCATGGGAAAGTGTCATCGGCTCAAGGAGGATTGATTTGCAAGATGAGTTGACAGCCGATGATTATCATAGTCTTATGATAGATGAATCGGAGGAGTTGGTTCAATCCAGGATGCATGCTTTGGAAAAGGTGACAAGGGATAAGGAGAGAATCTCTCATCATTACAATAAGAAAGTTGTGCCAAAATCTTTTTAGAAGGCGAGCTGGTTTGGAAGTTGATCCTGCCGATTGGAACTCGTGATAATAAATTCAGCAAGTGGTCACTGAATTGGGAAGGACCTTTTCGGATCTACAAATCTGTTTCTAAGGGAGCCTATATGTTGTAGGGGCTTGATGGAGAAGTTTTTGGAAGGGCTCTCAACGAAAAATACTTGAAGAAATATTATCCGAGTGTTTGGATCAATTCATGATTCGGCTGTGTTATGCTGATACATGGAAGCCGATGTGTTGACATCGCCTTTAGATGGCCGATATAAGATATGTCGCCCTTAGTCTTTTTAACTTATCATAATCGGTTGAGCTTCGCCAATGTGTGATGGCCGATATAAGTTATGTCGCCCTTAGTCTTTTTAACTTATAATAATCGGTTGAGTTCTACCGATGTGTGATGGCCGATATTCGTGATATCGCCCTTAGTCAAGCCATAATTTTATCAATTTTTGACATCGTAAAATTAGAGGGGCATACATATATGCATACAAAAATATGTGGACTTCAAAAAATTTCAACGCAAGATATATTACATGGATAACAGAAGTTCACAAGAGTTTACAAGAATCGGCATCGGCATAAAGTTCACAAGTTGCAAGCTCCTAGCTCATATTACAAAGATTGGCTCATCCAGACACCAGCTTGTTGATAGCCGATATTGCCCTTTGCCTAATTTGTTCTATGTCGTCGATGGCTTGGGCGTCGGTTGCATCAATTCCCGGGATCACTTTTAGAGACTTCGTAAGATCTGACAAATGCTTGACAGAAGTCTTCAATTTGGATTTTTGTTCTTCGATTGCCCTAAGAAGATCGGCAAGTTGTTGCTCCTCCGATGTTATCTCGGTGTTGCATTTCTCAATCTCAGCTAGTAGCTCCTCCTTGCGTTTTTGTAGCCAATTGATGGTGGTCTGAATTGAACTTAACCCTATAGCCATCTCGTCAAGCTTAGCCTTGTATGCGGTGATTGATTGTCAATTAGCTTCGATGGTGGCTTCAAGAGCTTTTCTCTCTTTCCGATTAGCAATCCTTTGTCGTGCCCTCTCCAGCTTGTATCGGTGTTGTTCAAGGTATGTGGCTTGGGAGATAATGTCAGCTAGGTTGTCTGGGATTTGATCTTGTATTTCTTCAAACCTAGCTCTGATCGGCCCGTAGTTGACGACTACATAGTCCAAGGAGCTCTCTAGCCGACGAGCAATATCCAATAGCTTCAAATCATCAGCAATGGGAGCCAAGGCTTTGCTTGTGGTATCTTCCTGTTCATCCATAAACTGTCTTATGTCAGAAGAAAACATATCGGCTAAGACCTGAAAAAGGAATGATGAAATTGTTAAGTGTTAGAAATCTTAAAACAACTGATATGGGGTTTTAGAGGAAATACTTACATGGATGGGAGTTTCGCCTTCTGCTTCCACATGATGGCTTCCTCTAGCCAATGGAGTGCATTCACTATTCATGTTAGGCTGGTGCTGGAGAGCGAGGCGGCTTCACAAAAAGAAAGAGAGACAAATTTGGTTTGGCATCGGTTAATTGAAAATTGAGAAAAGTTTCGAGTTTTAAAGTTACCGATGGAGGTGGAGCCGATTTCTTCTTGGTGGCCAATTTCTTTTTCTGCAAAGTGAAGGAGTTTGTTCAAGAATTGAAGTGTGAATATTTAAAGGAAGAAAAGCTCCAGAAAAGTTCATACCGACTGAGAACGAGGTGGGCGTCTTGGAGGAGTTGGAGTTTTTTGAGGAGCTAGGTCATCGGCTGGCAGCGGCGGCATGGTTCTTCTTAGTTAACTTGTCTCAACAGCAGCATCGTCGATGGCCTCCTCCATTTCTTCTTGATTGAGGAACTCCTCCATGTCTGGGTCTAAGGACGACAGATCATCAGCTGCGACTGTCTTTTGTCTCTTGGGAGCTTTCTACTTTGCACCGATGGATCGGCAGAACATGGCTTGGTCCTTTTCCTTCTTCCGGTCTCGAGAGGGGATGGCTGGTGAGTTTGACCATGAAGCAAAGATGCCATCTTGGGGGCGTCGTAGCCGATCCTTGAAGGAGCTAGGCTGCAACCATTAGGTAGAATGCAGACAGCACAGCAGATGCTTGCTCCAATATTGCTAGTATGAGGAGGAGAGGAGTCGGTAGTCTGCAAACAAAGAGAAAGATGTAGTCAAATATTGAAAGATGTTAAGCCGATAATGAAGAATTTAACAAAAGTGCTTACTTGTGGAACCAATTCTGGGTACATGGTGGTGAAGTACATTGAAGCCGATTGGTGAAAAAAGTGTTTCTTCCATTCAGTCCACCATCGGTCGAAGGGTGCACTCCTCATTACGGCTAGTTCAATATTGTCAATGCTGCTGAGGAGAGGCCCTGAGATATTGAGTAATATGTCCATCATAAGGCCCGAAGAGATCTCTCCCCTAGTTTGGATCTTGTCCGCAAAGTATAAGTCGATCAGTAGTTGTCCCATCCCTAACTGTCTGGCAACACTCATCGGATGATAGAACTCGTATAAAACTTGGACGTTTCTTCCCTGATGGATGTCGACTGGGAGGATACAAGGAGGGATGGCGGCTGTGAAGACTTCCCTGGACTTGTCAAACTTCTCAGAGTTTATCTCATCAAATCTGAATCACTGGGGAGCTCAAAATCTTCAGAATTTGCATAGGCAAACCAGATTCTTGTGTTCCTTGGAAACCCATCATAGAAGTTGCCAAACCAGTCTGTGAAGAGGTCAGCTGATAGTTTCGATCCAGTATATGAGGATGCTACCTCTCCAAAGGACATGCATTGGCGAGTGGTCACTTCATTGCCATCTTCATCTGTCGTCGGCTGCGCTCTTGGGAATTCTGCTTCTACTAATGCGGGCCTCTCAGCAACCCTATGTGTATGCAAGTTGAGCCAAATTTGCAATAACCACCAGGGGCCACCGGTGCCGATAGCAGAGTTTGTAGCGATCTTAGCCGATGCAAAGTTTAGGGTCTGGTAGAGATACCCTAGCAAGTATTTGCCCAAAGGAATTTATTTCTTCTCTACCAAGGCTTCGGCTACATGCTGCCAGTTAGTGGTGGGGCCACAGCTTGGACCACAGAACAAAAATTTTTCCAACCACATCAAGAGGAAGGCTACGTGCTCCCTAGGGACTACTGGGCCAGTTCCCATGTTTTGGGTATGAATCCATTCCAGCCGCCAATAGCCCGGGTTTTGAAAGAGAATTGGCCCTTGGTGTTCAACCTGACCGGGTTAGCCGACAAGGTGATGTCCAGACCCGTGATCATAACTATGTCCAAGACAGTGGGCGTCATAGGCCCCTGGATGAACAAGAAAGCGTTCAAAGTGTTGGACCAGAAGTAGGTAGCAGCCCACAGCATTGGCTCGTCTTTGGTCATATCGGCTATGGTTAGGGCTAAGCACTGCGCTATCCCAAGTTCTTCCCAGTGGCTCTGCTGGCTAGCCGATACTCTGTTGTACCACTCTGGCTAAGTTTTATCGGTGGACAACCAAGATTTGAAGGTTCCAGCCCAATGTGCCAAACTAGGGTTTGATAATCTAAAAGGAACCCTATTGGTCTCAGCATTTATGAACTCAGTGGGGTCTGAATTGCAAATTGGGCCTAAGAAGAATCGGTTGGGGTGAACAAGGCTAGGGACTCAATCTGGTTGGCGAGACGCTACAAAGGAAAAAGGTGAATCACAAAAAGCAAAAACAAATCCACAGGAAGGAAAGGAGTTATAGTCGATGGGGCTTACCTTAGGGAACTCAACTAATGATGCACCGGAATGAGTAGTTGAGGTCGACATCACCGGGGATGACGCTGTCGCCACAAGAGAATTGCTTGCAGGTTCGCCGAGGGCTCCGAGGAGGTTGCCGGTGAAGATTAGAGGCATTTGTGGCTAAAGCGGTGAAAGTAAGAGTGACGGCATGACAAACTTTGAGGCGGTGGTTATTATTTAAAGAGGTGCGGAAATGGTCAAAATGGAAAAGCCCTGAAATTTTTCGAAGATAAGATCAAGCAAATCCTCAATATTACAAATATAGCGAACTTGGGGGGCATGTGTTAACGACCAAATTTGGTAAGTCATGCATCGAATTTGGAGTTAAAGCCGAAGCCGATTTGGAGGAAATTGGGATGCTCAGAAACAGAGTGCACGCCAATTGCAGACTGAATCGGCTAGAGAGTTCATCGGCTGATAACTGAATTGGCTAAGGTGTTCGTCGGTCGATACCGAATCGGACAAGATAAGCTGATGTAGCCGATTCCGGTAAAGTAACATTGGAATCATCATCGGATTCGTTTGAAGTGCTTCATGAGGATTTTCATATATGGATAGAGTCCAAAGAAGACAATTGTATCTATTAATTAGGTTGTTTTTAAATAGTTTCCTTAGAGATTATGTCGGTAAGAGTCCGCCTAAGGGACTTATCTGTAATTTGAATTGTAATAGAGATAGGAATCGTGTCCGCCAAGGACATATCATGTATCTGGGTATAAATATGACCCAAGACCTTGTAACAAAGACAATAATCAGTTCAATACAACTTTGGCGCATCGCCACCTTTTTCCTTTCAATTACTTCGACGAGTTCTTGCTTTCGAGTTGGGCTGCATCGGGTTCGATCTCCGACGAGAGGTAAAGCTTGTTATGGCGGCTTGCGCTCTCGGGATTAGTGCTTCCATCTTTATGACACTCTAGTCCTGTTTACGTAAATCGTCGAGTTATCATATACGCTATATAATCTAGATGGATATTGTTGTCTAACCCTAATCGGCTAGCATCTGTTACTAGACAACAACCGATAATGTTAGATATCAATGTCGGCTTAGATTATATAGTGTATCCACCATCTCTAAAGGTTTTTCATCGACTTGTTTAGATCTTATGCTTCTTTTTATGCTTAGTGTTGCATTGGTTGAGTCTGACCTACTAAGTACTATCTAGAATCATAATATCTACCTTGTCTCATGATTGCTATTAGAGATAGTATCGGGGTTTCAGTCGATCTTACCTATTTTAGCTATCTTGTTTCTTACATGTTTACTTGGTATGCTAAATCTGTCCTTTATATTAAGATCTCAATGTGATAAAATATATTAAGCTTGCTAGCGATCTGTTAGGCTATCTTAATATTTGATCAGTTCTTATTTAATGTATTTAATATACATTGATATCTTAGTATAAAGTGATATCAGAGTACTAGCCGATACATGTTAGATTGACGACATCGGCCATGCTATAAATAAGTATAATCTTTGTCTTAAAGTACTTTTAGACATAACTGATTTATACTGTCTCAGCAGCGATCCCAATCACTTAGTTTAAACGTATTTCCAGACTTAGATAATATATTATGAATATCTACAGCCAATCGATTAGATCTAATTTCCCATTGCCGATTCTATGCATACAGCATCGGAAAATGATACGTCATCGCGTCGATGTCTGCCCAGGGGTACAGCTTTTGTACAACACCAAGGACGTGCGTCGCCGCCATCTTGGCCACCCCCTGAGCGTAGCGCTAGAGAAGTTTCGGCCACTCAGTAGACGTGCCTGAAGCACGCTGTCGTTCGGGATGAGCGACGACGTGTCCGGATCGATCTCGGCAAGGAGTGTCCGGGCCGCCTCCAAACAAATTTCCCATCGCCCGTCGATCATCTTCAGGCTGTCCCCGAGTCGACGAAGCCATCGATCGGCTCCCGCTAGTTGGCCTGGTCACAAAACAAGTCGGCTAAGGCACACTCCTACTTCAACAACAAAGGAATTGAAGAGGACAGTACTTACGGACAGCCTCCGCCCGCGCGGCTTGGTCCTCGGCCATTTTGGCCAAGGCTTTGTCGCTGGCCGCCTTGGCGGCCGCCAACTTCTTCTCCAGCTCGGCCACTGCCACCTCTGACGCGGACGCCTTTGCTTCCGCGTCGTCCACTCCGAAGAACCCGCTGTAAGGTCACACCACCTTTCCCATCTCAACTGTCAGCACCGCCTGACACTTGGGAAAAGGTGGGATGCCAAAAGTTCGATGTGCTGCAGCGACATTCCCAATCCTTGCGCCATAAACAAGAGGTAGCAAAGAATGTCAGAGGACTTTACTCTAACATTTTCAAAACACCACTGGCCTTTGGGTCGGGTTCTTCGCGACTCGGGAAAGGCTTCTGAGCTAGCCCCCGGTCGAGGTTGGGACTACCATGTGCCCTCGGGCAGTAGTCTCGACCATAACCATGTTCTTCGTCGTGCCAAGGTGGTGACCTTGACGACTCGAATGTGGGCTTCCAAGCTAGTCCACAAGTGAGGTCGGGGCTACCTCGAGCCCCAGGGCCTGTAGCCCCAAACACCTTGTGGAGATTATGGCAATCAGATATCCACATGGCAAGCTTATCCGACTGGAGATAGGGATAGATTGCGCCTGCCAATTATGTAAACCAACTATGACTTGGGTGTTACGTTGCCGATTGGATAAGGCAACGGCCTATAGTCACGGTTTGGTAAGATTGAGGAAACCGACTTAGAGTAAGATAGGGTTTCCGACTCGTAGTCCTGCCTCCCAAGACTATATAAGGGGGGTAAGGGGTGTCCCTTGAGGGATATGCTTTATCAGCTTTAGATCAGATTCATAAGCAAGAGCTTTCGACTTTAGGAGCAACAGATCTTGAGATCAATAAACACTCGGCGGATCGAATCCCCGAAACAGTAGTTGTTAGTGATATGCCCTAGAGGCAACATGGAGATGTTGGATATCACGTCAATGTTTATGTATTTATGAATAAAGTGTTATTCGTTCCATGAAATAGACATCTTGTATTGATCAATAAGTACGTGACTTATTTATGAGACTCGATATGTATGAATCTATTTCTAAACGATCCCTGATCATATGTCATATTGTTGGAACAAATATGATTCTAAGATCGGCATGTTTATTGATTGATGATCATGTCTCATAGATCATGGGTATGGTGATACCAAATCAATAAACATGGACACATGTGTTGGAGAACACATTGTTGGATAGACCCACCATGAGACACTACGGAATTAATGTGCCATTAGTTGGTCTCGTGTAGTGTTGGTACAAAGTCCTTAGACCTGAGATCACCATGGATTCCAACATGTGTAGTAGCCTACTTTGGGACTACCAAACGCTATTCCGTGAATCGGGTAGTTATAAAGGTAGTTTTCGGGTTTGCTATGAAACATGGAGTGGGATGTGAGTGATCAAGATGGAATTTGCCCCTCCTTTGGAGAGATATCTCGGGCCCCTCGAGGTAATGGATTATGGAAATGCATGGCCATGCTAAGTTGATTGAGGAGTCAATCAATAGACGGATAATCCAATACGGTTCGAGTGAATGGTTAAGTTATTGAAGGGATGGCACACATCTTGCCTATAGCTTAACGGGTATCATGAGGCAAAGGGATTTGTGTACACATTACAGTTCGAGCCGATATTATATTCTTGTATACTATGGTGTCAATATGTGTGCTAGGCGCCGCGTTGACGGTCGGCTGAGTTGGACTCGAGCCGACGATCGGCTAAGTTAGACTATAGCCGAAACCGAGTATACCTGAACCTACGGGTCGCACGCTTAAGGGGATAAGAACAGGCATTCGAGTTGGACTCGGATACGGCTCGATCGGATAGGGATCCGATCGGATAGAGTCCTATGGGCTTACGACGTGTGAGCGGCCAAACTCTATATGAGATACGGATGAGATCCAATTCAAAATAGAGTCTGAGCGGCTACTAATCCCGGTCGGCCAACTCTATATAAAGGAGGGAGGGGTGGAGAGCTGCCATATATCAATTGTATCGCGTGCAACGAAGTCGCCGAGATCAATCTCCACGGAAACCCTCCCCACTTTCGAGCCAAACCCTAGCCTTGCATCGCGTGCTAGCACACGGGTGTACGGCGTTCGTCCCCGGACGTGTGGATACCGGTAGAGGCGCCGCTACGTTGCGCCGTTGATCCTGTTGTCTCCGGGAGTCGGCTACTGTTCCAGATCGGATTGCCCGATTGGCTATTCCGCTGCACTCTACTCCAATCGGTAACGATCTATTGGCCCTTACTTGCAAGTGTTCTGGTTTGCGCGGTAGAAATTTTTGTTTTCAGCTAGCGTAGCTTCCGCGTAACCCTTCAGGTATCGAGCTAATCTTGCTTAGTTCGGGTTTTAGATTGGATCGGAACAAGTTTTGCACACGGGTTGATTAGATCAATCGGTTTTACGGGATTGTTGAGGAGAGTTAATGGTAATTGCGTTCCTTGATAGTGTATCGGAACGGCGTAATGTGATTACGTCGAAGCAATTTCCATATAACTCGGTTTGAGTTGAGTTCGAGATAGCGTTCCTTGATAGTGTATCGGAACGGTATAATGTGATTATGCCGAAGCTATCTCGTAGTCCGATCTTGTTAGCCTCGCGCCTACGCAAACCATCTCCCTTGATAGTGTATCGGGACGGCATAATATGATTATGCCGACATGGTTTCGTAGCGAATTCATAGGTTGGATCTATGAATTTCGTGTGGTGTTCCGGCGCTACCCGAAGCCCGCGAGGGCGGCTTCCCCTCGACCCCCGCCCGCTAGCGGCTAGCGGGACCGCCGTGTGCGTACCCCTTATAGGTCGTCTCGGTGCCGTAGCTCTGCGATAAGTAGAAAACGTTTCTACGCCTAACTTGTTTTTGCGAGAGAATGCTTTGAGATGGTATGGCCCTATTGTATGTATGAGATGCATGTGATGCATGTAATATTCTTTCATATGTGCAATCCTGTAATATTCTTTCTTACGTGCAATGCTTGTAATATTCTTTCACGACTGCGAGTCGATGTAATCTTCAATTAGAGCTTCTATAGTAGTAGCTTAGTTTGAAGAAATCAAGCATTCGGCACTCGAAAGAACGGTGATGAAAGATGGAGATCCTGTACACCGGCATGGAGATGGAGATCACCATGTGAAGGGGCCATACTATTTCATGCTATTCTACTGCTTTCATATATGTGATATGTTTGTTTGATAGGATAGCATCCCTCACAAAATTAAGTAGTAATGATGCCCTTCCAAATGTTGCACCCGTCACCGTTATGCTCGTCAATGGTGGGTCCGCAAAGCGAGTGCCATTCTCTATCATAACACGAGGGGTATATGTCGGACATATACGCGGGAGCATTTGGTTTACTTAACAAGGCTATCAAAACAGTTTTGGGCCTTGGGGCATAGGTTGGGGCCGGGGCATGGAGATGCCACACCAACAACAAGAGTCACATAGAGATGTGATTAGCAAGGAGTTGCTTACCGATGTTACTAATTTTCTAGCGGTGATGCCAAAGCTCACTAGAAAATTAACTAACATGTGGATCTTGACCCGATACGTAACCTAGAGGGAAGGTGGAAAATACGTAATGGGAGTCTTATGTTAAATTGTTTAACAAAAGACATAACATAAACATTGTGCTAAACTTTGTTTTTCTGTTGTAGAATAAATGGCGGCTAATACTACACCCGGTACCTTTAATTTGCGATCTATTCTCGAAAAGGAAAAATTAAATGGAACAAACTTTATGGATTGGTATCGCAACTTGAGAATTGTTCTCAAGCAAGAGCGTAAGGAGTACGTTCTTGAAGTACCCTATCCCGAGGATTTGCCAAATAATGCCATGCAACGCACGGAGGGCTTATGAGAAGCACACTAATGATGCCCTAGATATAAGCTGTCTCATGCTTGCTACAATGTCCCCGAGCTTGAAGCAATATGAGAGCAGCGATGCTCACACTATTATTCGGGGACTGCGTGGCATGTTTGAGAACCAAGCTCGGGCGAGAGGTTCAACACCTCAAAGTCCTTGTTTGCGTGCGAGCTTGTTGAGGGAATCCCGGTCCACATGTGATAAAGATGATTGGCTATATCGAGTCCGGAAAAACTAGGTTTTCCCCTTAGCCAAGAGTTGGCTACGATGTGATTCTCCGGTCGCTCCCTCCGAGCTTCGAGCCATTCATATTAAACTATCACATGAACAATATGGATAGAACCTTGGCTGAATTGCATGGGATGCTAAAGACAGTGAGGAGAGTATCCGGAAAAACGGTCATCATGTGATGATGATGCGAAGGCTAAGCGCAAACCACTGTCAAGAAGCTTTGCACCAAGAGGAAGTTAACTCCCGATGAGATCGCGAGTGCCTCCAATGCAAAGAAGGGCAAGAAGGGGTCGGCGGCATCGGATGCCGTTTGCTTCTCTTGCAAGGAGACAGAGCCCTTTGGAAAAGGAACTGCAAGAAGTACATGGAGGATCTCAAGAAGAAGCAAAGTACGACTTCGCTCGTATTAATGTTATAGACATTAATCTCGCTACTTCACCTACTCGACTCTTGGGTATTTGATACCGGATCGTAGCTCATATTTGCAAATCGTTGCGGGAATGAGAAGAAGTAGAGGATTGAGAAGGGCGAGTGAACTGCGCGTCGGCAATGGAGCAAGCGTTGCTACGATTCTTTGTCGGCACGATACCACTTCATCTACATTCGGATTAGTTTTGGAATTAAATAATTGTTATTGTGTTCCAACACTATGTCAAAACGTTATTTCCGCTTCATGTTTGCAAGCGGAAGGATATGATTTTAGATCAATGAACAATGGTTGTTCAATATATCTCGAGATATGTTCTATTTTCATGCTCCATTGGTGAATGGATTATACGTTTTGAATCTTGAAGCGTCTCCCATCTATAACATTAATACTGAAAGGCAACTCTCTAATGATATAAACCCCATGTTTATCGGCATTGTCGCTTAGGCCATGTAAATAAGAAACGCATGGAGAAGCTCCATAAGGATGGATTGCTTCACTCTTTTGATTTTGAATCATTTGAGACATGTGAGTCTTGTTTACTTGGTAAGATGACAAAGACACCTTTCACGGGACACAGTGAAAGAGCAAGTGACTTGTTGGCACTCGTACATACCGATGTATGTGGACCAATGAGCTCAACGGCCGAGGTGGTTATCGACTTCATTACCTTTACCGATGACTTTAGTAGATATGGTTATATCTACTTGATGAGGCATAAGTCCGAATCCTTTGAAAAGTTCAAAGAATTCCGAATGAAGTACGAATCATTTAGGAAAACAATCAAGTTTCTACGATCGATCGTGGAGGGGAATACTTGAGCCAAGAGTTTGGTAATCATCGAAAGATTGTGGAATTGTTCCACGTTAACTCCGCCAGGAACTCCACAATGGAACGGAGTGTCCGAACGGAGAAATCGCACCTTGTTGGACATGGTGCGGTCGATGATGAGCCAAAGTGATCTTCCGTTATCTTTAGGGGATATGCTCTTGAAACATGCGCTCACACTAAATAGAGTTCCATCTAAGTCGTTGAAAAGACACCATATGAGATATGGACAGGGCAACCCCTAGTTTGTCTTTTCTCAAAATATGGGGATGCGAAGCTTATGTAAAACGTTTACGGTCGACAAGCTCACACCCAAATCGACAAGTGCTTCTTTGTGGGATATCCTAAGGAAACTAAGGGATATTACTTTTATAATCGGGAACAAGGCAAAGTGTTTGTCGCCCGACACGGTGTCTTCTTAGAGAAAGAGTTTCTTTCAAGAAGGGTTAGTGGGAGCAGGGTGCATCTTGAAGAAGTTCAAGAAACACCGAAAAATATTTCGCGACCACGGAACCACAACGGGAGGTGCAAAGTGTTGCGCCACCGGTTGTAGATACACCAGGCCCACGGAGGTCCGAAAGATCACGTCGTGCACCGACAGTACACAAGTGCGGAACAATGTGATATATTGTTGTTGGACAACGATGAACCTAAGACCTATGAGGAAGCGATGGTGGGACCCGATTCCAACAAGTGGCTTGGAGCCATGAAATCCGAAATAGAATCCATGTACGACAATCAAGTTTGGAACTTGGTTGATCCACTGATGGTGTCAAAACCATTGAGTGTAAATGGGTTTTTAAGAAAAAGGCCGATATGGATGGAAATGTTCACATCTATAAGGCGCGATTGGTGGCGAAAGGTTTTAAACGAGATTCAAGGAGTTGATTATGATGAAACCTTCTCGCCGTCGCAATGCTTAAATCTATTCGGATTATCCTAGCGATTGCTGCATATTTCGATTATGAGATATGGCGATGGATGTCAAAACGGCTTTCCTAAATGGAAACCTAAGCGAGGATGTATACATGATACAACCTCGGGTTTTGTCGATCCAGAATCGCTCGAAAGATATGCAAGCTACGAAATCCATTTATGGATTGAAGCAAGCATCTCGGAGTTGGAATATTCGTTTTGATGAAGTAATCAAAGGGTTTGGTTTCATCAAAAATGAAGAAGAGGCCTGTGTTTACAAAAGGTCGGTGGGAGCGCAATTGTATTTCTAATCTTATATGTGGATGACATATTACGATTGGAAATGATATCCCTATGCTAGAATCCGTCAAGTCTTCATTGAAAAATAGTTTTTCCATGAAAGACTTAGGGGAGGCAGCATACATATTAGCATTCGGATCTATAGAGATAGATCCAAGAGGCTAATTGGATTAAGCCAAAGTACATACATTGACAAGGTGTTGAAAAGGTTCAACATGCATGATTCCAAGAAAGGTTTCTTGCCCATGTCACATGGCATTAATCTTAGCAAGAATCGGTGCCCTCGGACACATGATGAGCGGAATAAGATGGGTATGGTTCCATATGCTTCGGCAATTGGATCCATCATGTATGCCATGCTTTGTACACGCCCGAGATGTCTCGTACGCTTTGAGTGCTACGAGCAGATACCGTCGAGATCCAGTGAAGGTCAGCTGGACTGCCGTAAAGAATATCCTTAAGTATTTGAGAAGAACTAAGGATATGTTCCTAGTCTATGGAGGTGAGGAAGAGCTCGTTGTAAGTGGTTACACCGATGCTAGCTTCCAAACAGACAAGGATGATTATAGATCGCAATGCGGGTTCGTGTTCGCCTGAACGGAGGCGCGATCAGTGGAAGAGTTCCAAGCGGGATATCGTTGCTGATTCTACAACGGAGGCCGAGTACATTGCTGCTTCGGAAGCTGCAAAGGAGGCTGTTTTGGATCAAGAAATTTGTTTCGAGCTTGGTGTGATGACTAGTACGACTGGTCCAATGTCTCTCTATTGTGACAATAGTGGAGGCCATTGCGCAAGCCAAGGAGCCGAGGTCACATCGAAGTCCAAACACATACTTCGGCGATATCATCTCATCCGCGAGATTGTGGACGGAGGTGATGTCAAGATATGCAAAGTGCACACGGATCTCAACATAGCCGATCCGCCGACAAAACCTCTCCCTCAGGAAGCATGAGGCGCACACAAGAGCAATGGGTATTAGATACTTACATGATTGACTCTAGTGCAAGTGGGAGATTGTTAGTGATATGCCCTAGAGGCAACATGGAGATGTTGGATATCACGTCAATGTTTATGTATTTATGAATAAAGTGTTATTCGGTTCCATGAAATAGACATCTTGTATTGATCAATAAGTACGTGACTTATTTATGAGACTCGATATGTATGAATCTATTTCTAAACGATCCCGATCATATGTCATATTGTTGGAACAAATATGATTCTAAGATCGGCATGTTTATTGATTGATGATCATGTCTCATAGATCATGGGTATGGTGATACCAAATCAATAAACATGGACACATGTGTTGGAGAACACATTGTTGGATAGACCCACCATGAGACACTACGGGAATTAATGTGCCATTAGTTGGTCTCGGTAGTGTTGGTACAAAGTCCTTAGACTGAGATCACCATGGATTCCAACATGTGTAGTAGCCTACTTTGGGACTACCAAACGCTATTCCGTAACGGGTAGTTATAAAGGTAGTTTTCGGGTTTGCTATGAAACATGGAGTGGGATGTGAGTGATCAAGATGGAATTTGCCCCTCCTTTGGAGAGATATCTCGGCCCTCGAGGTAATGGATTATGGAAATGCATGGCCATGCTAAGTTGATTGAGGAGTCAATCAATAGACGAGATAATCCAATACGGTTCGAGTGAATGGTTAAGTTATTGAAGGGATGGCACACATCTTGCCTATAGCTTAACTGGTATCGTGAGGCAAAGGGATTTGTGTACACATTACAGGTTCGAGCCGATATTACATTCTTGTATACTATGGTGTCAATATGTCTTGCTAGGCGCCGTGGACGAGTCGGCTGAGTTGGACTCGAGCCGACGATCGGCTAAGTTAGACTATAGCCGAAACCGAGTATACCTGAACCTACGGTCGCACGCTTAAGGGGATAAGAACAGGCATTCGAGTTGGACTCGGATACGGCTCGATCGGATAGGGATCCGATCGGATAGAGTCCTATGGGCTTACGACGTGTGAGCGGCCAAACTCTATATGAGATACGGATGAGATCCAATTCAAAATAGAGTCTGAGCGGCTACTAATCCCGTCGGCCAACTCTATATAAAGGAGGGAGGGTGGAGAGCTGCCATATATCAATTGTATCGCGTGCAACGAAGTCGCCGAGATCAATCTCCACGGAAACCCTCCCCACTTTCGAGCCAAACCCTAGCCTTGCATCGCGTGCTAGCACACGGGTGTATGGCGTTACGTCCCCGGACGTGTGGATACCGGTAGAGGCGCTGCTACGTTGCGCGCCGTTGATCGGCGTTGTCTCAGGAGTCGGCTGCCTGTTCCGGATCGGATTGCCACTGATTGGCTATTCCGCTGCACTCTACTCCAATCGGTAACGATCTATTGGCCCTTACTTGCAAGTGTTCCTGGTTTGCGCGGTAGAAATTTTTGTTTTCAGCTAGCGTAGCTTCCGCGTAACCCTTCAGTAGTAGGGTATTACCTCACGAGAGGGCTGAGCCTGTCTAAACCTTGTTTTCCACTTAACCCATCGAGCTTGGCGATCTTGACTGCACCCCTAATTTTTGTATTGCCGAAACCAAGTTTCGACGGTTGGCGCGCCGGTAGGGGCCCGCGCGTCAAGACTTCTTCGACAATCTCGCCGGCGGGCGCGATGGGATCTTCTTCGAGCATCGACGATTTCGCCACCAACAACTTCAACAAGTTCTCCTCCTTCAACTCGGATTCGAACCGGTCGGGAGGGAAACCCACTCGGCGCCGTTGGACTCCGAACAACGCCAAAATCTGTGACAAAATCTTGAGTTCCAAGATGCAGTCCATCCACTCGGACGGAGGAATCCACTCGGTGTCGTTCGGGCGCCGCCAAGATCTACAGTTGTCTTCTCACTTCCCAAACGGAACCAATCTAGTCGGGAGAAAACCTCTCGGCGCCGTTTGGACTACCAAACGCTGCTCGAGATCTACCGCAAGCTCCTTCCCGAGTCGAGGTCGACCCACTCGGAGAGTCCACGTCATCAAGCTACGACTCGGACGGGAACGATCCGGATCCGAGCAACCGGCTCGAGGAAGTCGCAGTCATCCTCCAACCTGTTCGGTCATGCTCATCCTCGGAACTTGATGAATATCTCAGCTCTTCGGCTTCGACGACCTCTACGGCATCCCCTCGGACGAAGCCAACGACTCCGACTACGACAAGGACTACGAGCCGAAGTGCTTTGACGTCCTCATGGCTGAGGTGGCCGAGACCGACTCGGCCAAGGCCCGTAGACTCGCGGAAGAAGAACAAGCCGAGACTTGATCAAGAGCGCAAGGCGCGGAAGAAGAGAAGAAGCGCAAGGAGGAAGCCGACAGAAGAAAACAGGACCTGAGGGCAGCCGGACGATCTGCTCAAGAGGCCATACTTCAAACGCGAATCCGCAACACCAACGTCTTTCGACACCACGCGAGCACGCCGTGCCCTCACACTCATGGACATCGTGATCGAGACGGCGCCTCACGACGTAATGCCAATCTTGGATAAGATCAAGACCATCGTCGCGGCTACGGCCAATGGTCCTCCCTCCACCTCAGCCCGAAGACCGACTGAGTCCGTGGCAGAGACGCCCAACAGAAGCCAACTCCCGCCGCTGAGGTCAAGGGATTACAAGAGGCCCGAGCAGGCCGGACGGCGACTAGGTCAAGAGACCTTCGCCATGAGACCACGCGCAAGAATCGGGAGCGTCGGCCGACTCCCGCAAGAAGCGGCACGGAAGTCCACCCGTCCACCACCGGGTCCGCCACAGCAATGACTCTGACTACCGAAGCAGCCTGCCGAGGACTCCGCCGAGTGATCTGCGGGAAGTCCTTGACCAGCATTATCAAGAACGAGATCAACGCTCCCGAGAGGTGAAGGGTTACGCGGAAACTACGCTAGCCGAAAACAAAAATTCTACCGCGCAAACCAGGAACACTTGCAAGTAAGGGCCAATAGATCGTTACCGATTGGAGTAGAGTGTAGCGGAATAGCCAATCGGGGCAATCCGATCCGGAACAAGGTAGCCGACTCCCGAGACAATAGCCGATCAACGGCGCGCAACGTAGCAGCGCCTACCGGTATCCACACGTCCGGGGACGAACGCCGTACACCCGTGTGCTAGCACGCGATGCAAGGCTAGGGTTTGGCTCGAAAGTGGGGAGGGTTTCCGTGGAGATTGATCTCGGCGACTTCGTTGCACGCGATGCAATTGATATATGGCAGCTCTCCACCCCTCCCTCCTTTATATAGAGTTGGCCGATGGGATTAGTAGCCGCTCAGACTCTATTTTGAATTGGATCTCATCCGTATCTCATATAGAGTTTGGCCGCTCACACGTCGTAAGCCCATAGGACTCTATTTTGAATTGGATCTCATCCGTATCTCATATAGAGTTTGGCCGCTCACACGTCGTAAGCCCATAGGACTCTATTTTGAATTGGATCTCATCCGTATCTCATATAGAGTTGGCCGCCCACACGTCGTAAGCCCATAGGACTCTATCCGATCGGATCCCTATCCGATCGAGCCGTATCCGAGTCCAACTCGAATGCCCTTCTTATCCCCTTAAGCGTGCGACCCGTAGGTTCAGGTATACTCGGTTTCGGCTATAGTCTAACTTAGCCGATCGTCGGCTCGAGTCCAACTCAGCCGACCACAACAGCGCCTAGCAGCACATATTGACACCATAGTATACAAGAATATAATATCGGCTCGAACCTGTAATGTGTACACAAATCCCTTTGCCTCATGATACCGCTTAAGCTATAGGCAAGATGTGTGCCATCCCTTCAATAGCTTAACCATTCACTCGAACCGTATTGGATTATCCGTCTATTGATTGACTCCTCAATCAACTTAGCATGGCCATGCATTTCCATAATCCATTACCTCGAGGGGCCCAGAGATATCTCTCCAAAGGAGGGGCAAATTCCATCTTGATCACTCACATCCCACTCCATGTTTCATAGCAAACCCGAAAACTACCTTTATAACTACCCGATTACGGAATAGCGTTTGGTAGTCCCAAAGTAGGCTACTACACATGTTGGAATCCATGGTGATCTCTCAGTCTAAGGACTTTGTACCAACACTACCGAGACCAACTAATGGCACATTAATTCCCGTAGTGTCTCATGGTGGGTCTATCCAACAATGTGTTCTCCAACACATATGTCCATGTTTATTGATTTGGTATCACCATACCCATGATCTATGAGACATGATCATCAATCAATAAACATGCCGATCTTAGAATCATATTTGTTCCAACAATATGACATATGATCGTGATCGTTTAGAAATAGATTCATACATATCGAGTCTCATAAATAAGTCACGTACTTATTGATCAATACAAGATGTCTATTTCATGGAACTGAATAACACTTTATTCATTTATACATAAACATTGACGTGATATCCAACATCTCCATGTTGCCTCTAGGGCATATCACTAACAATCTCCCACTTGCACTAGAGTCAATCATGTAAGTATCTAATACCCATTGCTCTTGTGTGCGCCTCATGCTTCGGCCGAGGGAGAGGTTTTGTCGCCGGATCGGCTATGTTGAGATCCGTGTGCACTTTGCATATCTTGACATCACCTCTGTCCACAATCTCGCGGATGAGATGATATCGCCGAAGTATGTGCTTCCGAAGCAGCAATGTACTCGGCTTCCGTTGTAGAATCAGCAACAGATCCCGCTTGGAACTCTTCCACCGATCGCGCCTCCGTTCGGGCAGAACACGAACCCGATTGCGATCTATAATCATCCTTGTCCTGTTTGGAAGCTAGCATCGGTGTAACCACTTACAACGAGCTCTTCTTCACCTCCATAGACTAGGAACATATCCTTAGTTCTTCTCAAGTACTTAAGGATATTCTTTACGCATCCAGTGACCTTCACCGGATCTCGACGGTATCTGCTCGTAGCACTCAAAGCGTACGAGACATCCGGGCGTGTACAAAGCATGGCATACATGATGGATCCAATTGCCGAAGCATATGGAACCATACCCATCTTATTCCGCTCATCATGTGTCCGAGGACACCGATTCTTGCTAAGATTAATGCCATGTGACATGGGCAAGAAACCTTTCTTGGAATCATGCATGTTGAACCTTTTCAACACCTTGTCAATGTATGTACTTTGGCTTAATCCAATTAGCCTCTTGGATCTATCTCTATAGATCCGAATGCTAATATATATGCTGCCTCCCTAAGTCTTTCATGGAAAAACTATTTTTCAATGAAGACTTGACGGATTCTAGCATAGGGATATCATTTCCAATCGAAATATGTCATCCACATATAAGATTAGAAATACAATTGCACTCCCACGACCTTTTGTAAACACAGGCCTATTCTTCGTTTTTGATGAAACCAAACCCTTTGATTACTTCATCAAAACGAATATTCCAACTCCGAGATGCTTGCTTCAATCCATAAATGGATTTCGTAGCTTGCATATCTTTCCGGCGATTCTGGATCGACAAAACCCCGAGGTTGTATCATGTATACATCCTCGCTTAGGTTTCCATTTAGGAAAGCCGTTTTGACATCCATCTCGCCATATCTCATAATCGAAATATGCGGTATTCGCTAGGATAATCCGAATAGATTTAAGCATTGCGACGGGCGAGAAGGTTTCATCATAATCAACTCCTTGAATCTGTTTAAAACCTTTCGCCACCAATCGCGCCTTATAGATGTGAACATTTCCATCCATATCGGCCTTTTCTTAAAAACCCATTTACACTCAATGGTTTTGACACCATCAGTGGATCAACCAAGTTCCAAACTTGATTGTCGTACATGGATTCTATTTCGGATTTCATGGCTCCAAGCCACTTGTTGGAATCGGGTCCCACCATCGCTTCCTCATAGGTCTTAGGTTCATCGTTGTCCAACAACAATATATCACGTTGTTCCGCACTGTGTACTGTCAGTGCACGACGTGATCTTTCGACTCCGTGGGGCGGTGTATCTACAACGGTGGCGCAACTCTTTGCTCCTCCGTTGTGGTTCGTGGTTGCCGAAACATTTTCTCGGTGTTTCTTGAACTTCTTCAAGATACATCCTGCTCCCACTAACCCTTCTTGAAAGAAACTCTTTCTCCAAGAAGACACCGTGTCGGGCGACAAACACTTTGCCTTGTTCCCGATTATAAAAGTAATATCCCTTAGTTTCCTTAGGATATCCCACAAAGAAGCACTTGTCGATTTGGGTGTGAGCTTGTCGATTGTAAACGTTTTACATAAGCCTCACATCCCCAAATTTTGAGAAAAGACAAACTAGGGGTTGCCCTGTCCATATCTCATATGGTGTCTTTTCAACCGACTTAGATGGAACTCTATTTAGTGTGAGCGCAATGTTTCAAGAGCATATCCCGTAAGGATAACGGAAGATCACTTTGGCTCATCATCGACCGCACCATGTCCAACAAGGTGCGATTTCTCCGTTCGGACACTCCGTTCCATTGTGGAGTTCCCGGCGGAGTCAACTGTGGAACAATTCCACAATCTTTCGATGATTACCAAACTCTTGGCTCAAGTATTCCCCTCCACAATCTGATCGTAGAAACTTGATTGTTTTCCCTAAATGATTCCAGTACTTCATTCTGGAATTCTTTGAACTTTTCAAAGGATTCGGACTTATGCCTCATTAAGTAGATATAACCATATCTACTAAAGTCATCGGTAAAGGTAATGAAGTACGATAACCACCTCCGGCCGTTGAGCTCATTGGTCCACATACATCGCATGTACGAGTGCCAATAAGTCACTTGCTCTCTCACCGTGTCCCGTGAAAGGTGCCTTTGTCATCTTACCAAGTAAACAAGACTCACATGTCTCAAATGATTCAAAATCAAAAGAGTGAAGCAATCCATCCTTATGGAGCTTCTCCATGCGTTTCTTATTTATATGGCCTAAGCGACAATGCCGATAAACGTGGGGTTTATATCATTAGAGAGTTGCCTTTCGTATTAATGTTATAGATGGGAGACGCTTCAAGATTCAAAACGTAAATCCATTCACCAATGGAGCATGAAAATAGAACATATCTCTAAGATATATTGAACAACCATTGTCCATTGATCTAAAATCATATCCTTCCGCTTGCAAACATGAAGCGGAAATAACGTTTTGACATAGTGTTGGAACACAATAACAATTATTCAATTCCAAAACTAATCCCGAAGGTAGATGAAGTGGTACCGTGCCGACAGAACCGTAGCAACGCTTGCTCCATTGCCGACGCGCAGTTCACCTCGCCCTTCTCAATCCTCTACTTCTTCTCATTCCCGCAACGATTTGCAAATATGAGCTACCGATCCGGTATCAAATACCCAAGAGTCGAGGTGAAGTAGCAAGATTAATGTCTATAACATTAATACCGAAGCGTAAGTCGTACTTTGCTTCTTTTTGAGATCCTCCATGTACTTCTTGCGTTCCTCTTCCAATGGCCTGTCTCCTTGCAATAGAAGCAAACGGCATCCGATGCCGCCGACCCCTTCTTGCCCTTCTTTGCATTAGAGGCACTCGCGATCTCATCGGGAGTTAACTTCCTCTTGGTGCAAAGCTTCTTGACGTGGTTTGCGCTTAGCCTTCGCATCATCATCACATGATGACCATTTTTCGATACTCTCCTCACTGTCTTTAGCATCCCATGCAATTCAGCCAAGGTTCTATCCATGTTGTTCATGTGATAGTTTAATATGAATGGCTCGAAGCTCGGAGGGAGCGACCGGAGAATCACATCGAGCCAACTCTTGGCTAAGGGGAAACCTAGTTTTTCCGACTCTCGATATAGCCAATCATCTTTATCACATGCGGACCGACGGGATTCCCTCAACAAGCTCGCACGCAAACAAGGACTTTGAGGTGTTAAACCTCTCGGCCCGAGCTTGGTTCTCAAACATGCCACGCAGTCCCCGAATAATAGTGTGAGCATCGCCGCTCTCTCATATTGCTTCAAGCTCGGGGACATTGTAGCAAGCATGAGACATTATATCTAGGCATCATTAGTGTGCTTCTCATAAGCCCTCCGTGCGTTGCAAGTGGCGTTATTAGGCAAATCCTCGGATAGGGTACTTCAAGAACGTACTCCTTACGCTCTTGCTTGAGAACAATTCTCAAGTTGCGATACCAATCCATAAAGTTTGTTCCATTTAATTTTTTCTTTTCGAGAATAGATCGCAAATTAAAGGTATGGGTGCGTATTAACCGCCATTTATTCCACAACAAAAAGCAAAGTTTAGCACAATGTTTATGCTATGTCTTTTGTTAAACAATTTAACATAAGACTCCCATTACGTATTTTTCACCTTCCCTCTAGGTTACGTATTGGGTCAAGATCCACATGTTAATTAATTTTCTAGTGAGCTTTGGCATCACCGCTAGAAAATTAATAACATCGGTAAGCAACTCCTTGCTAATCACATCTCTATGTGACTCTTGTTGTTGGTGTGGCATCTCCATGCCCCGGCGCCAACCTATGCCCCAAGGCCCAAAACTGTTTTGATAGCCTTGTTAAGTAAACCAAATGCTCCGCATGTATATGTCGACATATACCCCTCGTGTTATGATAGAGAATGGCACTCGCTTTGCGCACCCACCATTGACGAGCATAACGGTGACGGGTGCAACATTTGGAAGGGCATCATTACTACTTAATTTTACGAGGGATGCTATCCTATCAAACAAACATATCACATATATGAAAGCAGTAGAATAGCATATAATGAAATAGTATGGCCCCCTTCACATGGTGATCTCCATCTCCATGTCGGCGCCGAGGATCTCCATCTTCGGCACCATCTTCCAAGTGTCGAATGCTTGATATCTTCAAACTAAGCTACTACTATAGAAGCTCTAATTGAAGATTACATCGACTCGCAGTCGTGAAAGAATATTACAAGCATTGCACGTATGAAAGAATATTACAGGATTGCACATATGAAAGAATATTACATGCATCACATGCATCTCATACATACAATAGGGCCATACCATCTCAAAGCATTCTCTCGCAAAAACAAGTTAGACGTAGAAACGTTTTCTACTTATCGCAGAGCTACGGCATCGAGACGACCTATAAGGGGTACGCACACGGCGGTCCCGCTAGCCGGTTAGCGGGCGGGGGTCGAGGGGAAGCCGCCCTCGCGGGCTTCGGGCAGCGCCGAACACCACACGAAATTCATAGATCCAATCTATGAAATCGCTTACGGAAACCATATCGGCATAATCACATTATGCCGTCCCGATACACTATCAAGGGAGATGGTTTGCGCAGGCGCGAGGCAGCAAACAAGATCGGACTACGAGATAGCTTCGGCATAATCACATTATACCGTTCCGATACACTATCAAGGAACGCTATCTCGAAGCCGACTCAAACCGAGTTCTATGGATATTGCTTCGACGTAATCACATTACGCCGTTCCGATACACTATCAAGGAACGCAATTACCATGAACTCTCCTCAACAAATCCCGTAAAACCGATTGATCTAATCAACCCGTGCGCAAAACTTGTTCCGATCCAATCTAAAACCCGAACTAAGCAAGAATAGCTCGATACCACCGAAGGGTTACGCGAAGCTACGCTAGCCGAAAACAAAAATTCTATCGCGCAAACCAGAACACTTGCAAGTAAGGGCCAATAGATCGTTACCGATTGGAGTAGAGTGTAGCGGAATAGCCAATCAGGGCAATCCGATCTGGAACAGTGTAGCCGACTCCCGGAGACAACAGCCGATCAACAGCGCGCAACGTAGCAGCGCCTCTACCGGTATCCACACGTCCGGGGACGAACGCCGTACACCCGTGTGCTAGCACGCGATGCAAGGCTAGGGTTTGGCTCGAAAGTGGGGAGGGTTTCCGTGGAGATTGATCTCGGCGACTTCGTTGCACGCGATGCAATTGATATATGGCAGCTCTCCACCCCTCCCTCCTTTATATAGAGTTGGCCGACGGGATTAGTAGCCGCTCGGACTCTATTTTGAATTGGATCTCATCCGTATCTCATATAGAGTTTGGCCGCTCACACGTCGTAAGCCCATAGGACTCTATTTTGAATTGGATCTCATCCGTATCTCATATAGAGTTTGGCCGCTCACACGTCGTAAGCCCATAGGACTCTATTTTGAATTGGATCTCATCCGTATCTCATATAGAGTTGGCCGCCCACACGTCGTAAGCCCATAGGACTCTATCCGATCGGATCCCTATCCGATCGAGCCGTATCCGAGTCCAACTCGAATGCCTGTTCTTATCCCCTTAAGCGTGCGACCCGTAGGTTCAGGTATACTCGGTTTCGGCTATAGTCTAACTTAGCCGATCGTCGGCTCGAGTCCAACTCACCGACCACAACGCGGCGCCTAGCAGCACATATTGACACCATAGTATACAAGAATATAATATCGGCTCGAACCTGTAATGTGTACACAAATCCCTTTGCCTCATGATACCGCTTAAGCTATAGGCAAGATGTGTGCCATCCCTTCAATAGCTTAACCATTCACTCGAACCGTATTGGATTATCTCGTCTATTGATTGACTCCTCAATCAACTTAGCATGGCCATGCATTTCCATAATCCATTACCTCGAGGGGCCCAGAGATATCTCTCCAAAGGAGGGGCAAATTCCATCTTGATCACTCACATCCCACTCCATGTTTCATAGCAAACCCGAAAACTACCTTTATAACTACCCATTACGGAATAGCGTTTGGTAGTCCCAAAGTAGGCTACTACACATGTTGGAATCCATGGTGATCTCAGGTCTAAGGACTTTGTACCAACACTACCCGAGACCAACTAATGGCACATTAATTCCCGTAGTGTCTCATGGTGGGTCTATCCAACAATGTGTTCTCCAACACATATGTCCATGTTTATTGATTTGGTATCACCATACCCATGATCTATGAGACATGATCATCAATCAATAAACATGCCGATCTTAGAATCATATTTGTTCCAACAATATGACATATGATCGGGATCGTTTAGAAATAGATTCATACATATCGAGTCTCATAAATAAGTCACGTACTTATTGATCAATACAAGATGTCTATTTCATGGAACTGAATAACACTTTATTCATTTATACATAAACATTGACGTGATATCCAACATCTCCATGTTGCCTCTAGGGCATATCACTAACAAGAGGATCGAAGGGGATCGCCCGACAGCAATGACGATGGAGTACCCGCCTTCACTCGGGACCTTCGCCGAGTGCATTGGCCGAACGGTTTCAAGCCAACTGGAATCGAGAAATACGACGGGAAGACCGACCCCGAGTCATGGCTAACCGTGTACACCCTTGCCATCCGTGCAGCAGGAGGCGACAATAAGGCCATGGCCAATTACCTGCCCGTTGCCCTTGCTAACTCAGCCAGGAACTGGCTCACGAGCCTGCCAAGAGGCTCGATTGGCTCGTGGAGTGAGTTAAGGGACCACTTCATCGCCAACTTCCAGGGCACCTTCGAGAGACTTGGGACCCACTTCAACCTTTATAACGTCATCCAGAAGCCGGATGAGCCTTTGAAGGACTACATCCGGCGCTTCTCCGAAAAGCGCAACAAGATTCCCAACATCACCGACGACATCATCATCGCCGCCTTCCAGAAGGGAGTCCGTGATGAGCTGTTGATCGAAAAGTTTGGGTGCAAGCCACCGAAGACAGTGAAGCAGATGTTCGAGACGGCAAATTCTTACGCCAAGTCCAGCGATGCAATCAAAGCAGCGCGCCAAGACCGGCCTGACAGAAGGGACGACAAGCAATCAGGATGAAGCCGACATCCTAAGAAGGATAACAGCAACAACAACCTGGGCCAGAAGGACCGCAAGCGCCGACCTGAAGACCTAGTCGCTGCGACGTCCAGCTCCCAACGTTGTCCCCGAGTCGCGGCCTATGATGCCATCATGAACTCTCAGTGCACGCATCATCCCAATCACAAGCATGCGGCCAAGGACTGCTTTATTTACAAACAGTTCATCGAACAATATGCGGCACAGCTCAACAAGAAGCTGACTGACGAGGCTGGTCCATCCGGGACCAAGAAAAATAACTCAGCGGGAAACATCGAGCCCTTTCAAGACCTCGTGGGCAAGCTGAATCACATCTTCGGAGGGCCGCAAGCCTATGAATCCAAGAGGAAACAGAAGCTAACCGACCGCGAGGTCAACGTGGCACAACCCGAAGTCCCACAATACCTACGATGGTCGGAGGTGGCCATCACGTTCGATCGCTCGGATCACCCTGACCGAGTGGTTCACCCGGGGCG